>CM056198.1:50375955-50975955 GCA_029692085.1 Gymnothorax javanicus | reverse complement strand
GAGATGAAATGCTGAGTTGGAATGAGGCGATGTTGAACGAAGATTTTTTTTTAAAGTGTGACGAGACAACTTGCGGTCATGGGGTGTGTAGGCAGTCGCGTGTAATTTCTTGAAACATACACACCTGAAGCGGCTTAAAACTATTTAAAATGCCATGGGGAAGAAGCCTGAGTTTAGATTTCGCTAATTGCAGGTGCTCTGCCCTTCCTTAAATCTGCTCCCGTGTACTTGGCCTCAATTAGCTACAATCAAGAAATTTAGCCAGTAGCCTATAACGATTAAGATGTCATGGTGAAAAGCAGACAAATCTAACTGGGCTACGGTGTTAGATTGAAAGAATGCCAATTTGAATAATTAGAAAAAATCTTCCTCTGAATCACATCTCTCATTGTAGCATTTTAGGACATTATTCAAGATTAATTTAAAACAGATTTGTTATAAGATCGCCCTGGAGTTTAAGCGGCTAAAAAATACATAAGGTGGAAAACATTCTGAAAAGCGGATGAAACGTGAATGTGAGATATAAATTATCACAGTCGCATGAAATGGCATGGCAATGGCAATCGTGTTCCTGCTGTGCTGTTCTATGGCCATTTAAATTTCAAAATGCAGCAATCAAACATGTTGTCTTAATAAACAGCTCTACTCATTCAACTTAAAGAGTAACGAATCCACCATTTGATTGCTAATCAAGCAAAGTAAACGGGAACAGGTATACTTTTCTTAGAGTTGCCCAATTGGTTAATAGGAGACGATTTTGTTTTCATTTGCTTGGCTCCTCTCAGCACGTAGCCGCAAAATACTGATGTCAGTCAAGTTTTTTTCCGGAAGCATTTCCCATGCCCTCTGATGTTAGGCACTTTCGTTCAGGACAGCACGGGGTTTAATAAAGGAAAAGGGAAAGCTCGGATGTTCACCCCATGGTAGCAGGTGGTGTTACTACGCTTTAAAAAAACATCGATTCAGAATCGTTACACCCCTACCATTTATCGGCATGCATAATGTCCAATATTTTTGATAGAGCAAAGACTCAGATGTATTCCAACAAATAGACATGCATTACATAAGTTATGTGTTTTCAGTTTGTGCTATATAATGTATTTCCATCCACCAACATAAAAAATTCTGATCAAAACTTGAACAATATAAGACTATTTCTGACTTTCATCATCGCCTGACAAGATCTTCAAACAAGATGGCCGCATGGTGATTTTGGCTCCAAATGCTCTAGTCCGCCTCAGTCTATTAACTTTATAAATAACCTAAAACTTCATTTTTTTCTTTGATCCTCAACACCTTAAAGGTTTTGCTTCCTAGTAGTCGGTATTTCGCTTTTGATTTGTTATTTTGTAGCAAGTTCTAAGACCCGAGTTGCTTCAATGTCGCTGGCACAGACAAACGCTCCCGGTGAAATTACGCTACAAGCTGTTTGGGATGCCATTCAAGGTATCAAACAACATATCGACGAAAAGATTGAGCCCTTACAGACAAGTTTGACTGCACTACAGACTTCTTTCAACCATGTGAACAGTCACATAGAGGAGCTTGAGAACCGTGTCAGTACAAATGAAGACGACACTGAAAATCATAAGACTCGACTTGAGCAACTCGAGGAATCTCATGCTCACCTGGTTGACAAAATTGAGGATCTGGAGAACAAAAGCCGTCGTTCAAACCTTCGTTTCATCCATGCACCAGAATCGGCAGAAGGCCGTGATATCATTGCCTTCATGTCGAGGTTGATTCCTGAGCTCTTGGGTCATGAGAACTTCCCGGAGCCTTCTGCCATCGAAAGAGCCCACCGGAGCCCTACTTTTCGGCGAGCCGATGATGCAGCCAAGCCCCGACCCATCCTCGTCAAGCTACTTAACTTCCAGGATAAAGTTACGATCCTGCGTCTTGCTCAGAAGAAGAATCAGCTGCTTTACAACGGATCCCGTATCCACATCTATCCTGACTTTAGTCCTGAGCTAGCCAAGAAGCGCCGTGGATTTGACAAAGTGAAGAGAAGGCTCCATGAACTTAACTATAAGTTCTCTCTCCGTTACCCATGCACGCTTAGTGTTTTGGTTGACGGGAAAGCACAGCTTTTTTGTAGTCCCGAGGATGCAGAACTTGCTTTCATGCCACTGTCTCCGGCTTCAGAGGTCTCCATGGGCTCTCCTGAGGGGACATAACTTAACGTGGACTTGATGAGGTGCAGTCCTTTATGTTTATTCTCGATTTTTTCCCCCCCACTCGATTTCACTGATATTAAGGTGAACTCTTGTTATATGGATGGACTTAATTGCCTCTCCAGTTTTGTCTGCGGTGAGTAACTCTGTTATTTTGCCCAGTGTGGTTTATTTACTTTTTACTGCCTGCAAAGTCATGCCGGTAGTCGCAGAGTTGTGTGACGTCATGACCTGATAATGTGACATTTCTATTATGAAAACGCAGTTTAGTCATTTTTGACTGTCTACATTAGTTAATTAAATAATGACGTTTAATCCTGTTAAGTGAACGTCGAGTTGTTTGTTCCAGGCTATTTTTGGCCTTTGTTTAGTTTTTTTTTTAATCTGTTTAATTCTATTTTCCCTGGCGGACTGAGTCTATTTGGTGTGATAATGACCCATGGCCCCCTGAAATAGGCTAGTGCAATCCAATTTTCACAGATTTTTAGGGGTTCAAGCCCGTGGGGCTGAAACCCTATTGTTTTTGTGCTGGTTTATTTTTATTATTATTATTATTATTATTATTAGGGGTTCAAGCCCGTAGGGCTGAAACCCTATTGTTTTTGTGCTGGTTTATTTATTATTATTATTATTATTATTATTATTATTATTATTTTTTCTTCTTCTTCAGAAATGTTTTCGCAAATTCCCATGAGATGGTACATGGTAGAGACCTGAAATTTTGCATATTGGTTGGAAGTTGTGTGTAAATGCTGACCAAGGCATTTTAAACTCAATCGGCCTGATGGTGGCGCTATAATTCAAGAAAAACAGGTTTTTACTTTAAAGGTCATAACTCCTAGGCTGTAAGTCCGATTCACACGAAACTTGGTCGAGACATTCCTTGGACCAATCTCTACAACTTTCCCATAAGGACCTCTGAGATCCGCCATATTTGATTTTCCGAAATTTTGAATTCTTTGAAAAACACATTTTGACATCTCCTCCTAGGCCAGAGGTCCGATTCCTTCGAAATTTGCTGTGGATCATCAGTAGACCACGCTTATCAAAGATTGCATAAAGCTTGTTGAAATCTCATTTCGTTTCCAAGATATTGACCAATGAACTTCAGCAGGGGCGTGGCCTAGCACATAAATGGACAAAATTCAACAACCATTGGGCCAATCTTCACAGAACTTGCAGAATATGTCCATATAAGTACCAGGAACATAGCTGGATAGTTTCATGCAGATCGGCCCATAGGGGGCGCTATAACACAAATCAGACTATTAATCAGCAATTTTTTGTCCTATAGCCATAAAACTCACAGGATATATTCATATAAGTACCTGAAACATACCCAGCAAATTTCATTTAAATTGACTGATAGGGGGCGCTATAACTGCAAAACAAAGCGGCATGGTATAACACAAATCCAACTATAAATCAGCACTTGTTTGTCCTATAGCCATAAAACTCACAGGATATATTCATATAAGTACCTGAAACATACCCAGAAAATTTCATTCAAATTGACTGATAGGGGGCGCTATAAATGCAAAACAAAGCAGCGTGGTATAGCACAAATCAGACTATAAATCAGCAGTTGTTTGTCCTATAGCCATAAAACTCACAGGATATATTCATAAACGAACTTGAAACATACTCTGAAAATTTCATTCAAATTGTCCTATTGGGGGCGCTATAAATGCAAAACAAAGCAACATGGTAAAACACAAATCAGACTATAAATCATAAATAGTTTTTCTAATCATTACAAAACTCACAGGATATGTCCACATCAGAACCTGAAATATAGCCTGAACGTTTCAATCAAATTGACCAGTAGGGGGTGCCATAAATGCACAAAATAGCCTAACATAAGACAAATCAGACTATGCATCATTAGTTGTTAGTCCAATCATTACACTGGCAAAATAGGTCCACATAAAAACCTGCAACACACTCTTAAAGTGGTTTTTGTCCCTGCCGCCACGATAGCGAGCGGAGCAGGGGACATTGTATTCAGCTCCGTCCGGCCGTCCGTCATGTCCCGTTTGTTCTGAATGCGATATCTCAAGAACGGTTCGACCGATTCCATTCATCTTTGATGCCAAGGTGTATTAGGGGCGGGGGACATAGTATTCAGCTCCGTCCGCCTGTCCGTCTGTCCGTCCTGTCCCGTTTGTTGTAAACGTGATATCTCAAGAATGGTTCGACCGATTCCATTCATCTTTGATGCCAAGGTGTATTAGGGGCGGGGGACATAGTATTCAGCTCCGTCCGCCCGTCCATCTGTCTGTCCTGTCCCGTTTGTTGTAAACGTGATATCTCAAGAACGGTTCGACCGATTCCATTCATCTTTGGTGTCAAGGTGTATTCGGGGCGGGGGACATAGTATTCAGCTCCGTCCGCCCGTCCATCTGTCTGTCCCGTCCCGTTTGTTGTGAACGTGATATCTCAAGAACGGTTCGACTGATTCCATTCATCTTTGGTGTCAAGGTGTATTAGGGGTGGGGGACATAGTATTCAGCTCCGTCCGCCCGTCCGTCATGTCCCGTTTGTTGTGAACGCGATATCTCAAGAAAGGGTCGACCGATTCCATTCATCTTTGGTGTCAAGGTGTATTAGGGGAGGGGGACATAGTATTCAGCTCCTTCCATGCGTCCGTCTGTCCGTCATGTCCCGTTTGTTGTGAACGTGATATCTCAAGAACGGTTTGACCGATTCCATTCGTCTTTGGTTTCAAGGTGTATTAGGGGTGGGGGTCCGCCCGTCTGTCTGTCCGTCATGTCCCGTTTGTTGTGAACACGATATCTCAAGAAAGTTTTGACCGATTCCATTCATCTTTGGTGTCAAGGTGTATTAGGGGGGTGCTCACAACTCACTCGATTTACGTGACCTTGCCATTATTCTCAAGGTCATTATGACCATTTTACCACTTACAAATACCTTGTCAACATGATATCTCAAGAACAGTTTGACCAGTTCCATTCATCTTTGGTGTCAAGGTGTATTAGGGGCGGAGGATATAGAATTCAGCTCCATCTGTCCGTCTGTCCGTCCTGTCCCGTTTGTTGTAAACGTGATATCTCAAGAATGGTTCGACCGATTCCATTCATCTTTGATGCCAAGGTGTATTAGGGGCGGGGGACATAGTATTCAGCTCCGTCCGCCCGTCCATCTGTCTGTCCTGTCCCGTTTGTTGTAAACGTGATATCTCAAGAACGGTTCGACCGATTCCATTCATCTTTGGTGTCAAGGTGTATTCGGGGCGGAGGATATAGAATTCAGCTCCATCCGTCCGGCTGTCCGTCCGTCCCATCCCGTTTGTTGTGAACGCGATATCTCAAGAATGGTTTGACCGATTTTATTCATCCTTGGGGTCAAGGAGTATTAAGGCCGGGGGACATAGTATTCAGCTCCATCAGTCCATCCGTCCGGCCGTGCATCTGTCACGTCCCATTTGTTGTGAACGCGAAATCTCGAGAACGCTTTGACCAATTTAATTCATCTTTGGCTTCAATGTGTAATTTTGTGATACGCCGACCCCAGTTGATTTCCGTCACCTGGCGGGGGACATGGCCACGTTTAGTGGCAACACTTGTTAATTAAGCTGTTAGAGCTTTCAACTACTAATGGTCTTTTGTGGCTTGAACCCCGGAATTGCCGCTTGCTATATTTATTATTATTTTCTTCTTCTTCAGAAATGTTTTCGCAAATTCCCGTGAGATGGTAAATGGTAGAGACCTGAAATTTTGCACATTGGTTGGAAGTTGTGTGTAAATGCTGACCAAGGCATTTTTAACTCAGTAGGCCTGATGGTGGCGCTATAATTCAAGAAAAACAGGTTTTCACTTTAAAGGTCATAACTCCTAGGCTGTAAGTCCGATTCACACGAAACTTGGTATAGACATTCTTTGGTCCATTCTCTACAACTTTCCCATAAAGACCTCTAAGATCCGCCATATTTGATTTTCCGAAATTTTGAATTCTTTGAAAAACACATTTTTGACATCTCCTCCTAGGCCGTAGGTCCGATTCCTTCGAAATTTGCTGTGGATCATCAGTAGACCACGCTTATCAAAGATTGCATAAAGCTTGTTGAAATCTCATTTCGTTTCCAAGATATTGACCAATGAACTTCAGCAGGGGCGTGGCCTAGCACATAAATGGACAAAATTCAACAACCATTGGGCCAATCTTCACAGAACTTGCAGAATATGTCCATATAAGTACCAGGAACATAGCTGGATAGTTTCATGCAGATCGGCCCATAGGGGGCGCTATAACACAAATCAGACTATTAATCAGCAATTTTTTGTCCTATAGCCATAAAACTCACAGGATATATTCATATAAGTACCTGAAACATACCCAGCAAATTTCATTTAAATTGACTGATAGGGGGCGCTATAACTGCAAAACAAAGCGGCATGGTATAACACAAATCCAACTATAAATCAGCACTTGTTTGTCCTATAGCCATAAAACTCACAGGATATATTCATATAAGTACCTGAAACATACCCAGAAAATTTCATTCAAATTGACTGTAGGGGCGCCTATAAATGCAAAACAAAGCAGCGTGGTATAGCACAAATCAGACTATAAATCAGCAGTTGTTTGTCCTATAGCCATAAAACTCACAGGATATATTCATAAAAACTTGAAACATACTCTGAAAATTTCATTCAAATTGTCCTATTAGGGGCTATAAATGCAAAACAAAGCAACATGGTAAAAACACAAATCAGACTATAAATCATAAATAGTTTTTTCTAATCATTACAAAACTCACAGGATATGTCCACATCAGAACCTGAAATATAGCCTGAACGTTTTCAATCAAATTGACCAGTAGGGGTGCCATAAATGCACAAAATAGCCTAACATAAGACAAATCAGACTATGCATCATTAGTTGTTAGTCCAATCATTACACTGGCAAAATAGGTCCACATAAAAACCTGCAACACACTCTCAAAGTGGTTTTGTCCCTGCCATTCACGATGGTGCGGCGGAGCAGGGGACATTGTATTCAGCTCCATCCATCCGCCGTCCGTCATGTCCGTTTGTTCTGAATGCGATATCTCAAGAACGGTTTCGACCGATTCCATTCATCTTTGATGCCAAGGTGTATTAGGGGGGGACATAGTATTCAGCTCCGTCCGCCTGTCCGTCTGTCCGTCCTGTCCCGTTTGTTGTAAACGTGATATCTCAAGAATGGTTCGACCGATTCCATTCATCTTTGATGCCAAGGTGTATTAGGGCGGGGGACATAGTATTCAGCTCCGTCTGCCCCCATCTGTCTGTCCTGTCCCGTTTTTGTTGTAAACGTGATATCTCAAGAACGGTTCGACCGATTCCATTCATCTTTGGTGTCAAGGTGTATTCTCAGGGGGGGACATAGTATTCAGCTCCGTCCGGGGTCCCATCTGTCTGTCCCGTCCCGTTTGTTGTGAACGTGATATCTCAAGAACGGTTCGACTGATTCCATTCATCTTTGGTGTCAAGGTGTATTAGGGGTGGGGACATAGTATTCAGCTCCGTCCGCCCCGTCTGTCCGTCATGTCCCGTTTGTTGTGAACGCGATATCTCAAGAAAGGGTTTGACCGATTCCATTCATCTTTGGTGTCAAGGTGTATTAGGGGGGGGACATAGTATTCAGCTCCTTCCATGCGTCCGTCTGTCCGTCATGTCCCGTTTGTTTGTGAACGTGATATCTCAAGAACGGTTTGACCGATTCCATTCATCTTTGGTTTCAAGGTGTATTAGGGGTGGGGTCCGCCTCCATCTGTCTGTCCGTCATGTCCCGTTTGTTGTGAACACGATATCTCAAGAAAGTTTTGACCGATTCCATTCATCTTTGGTGTCAAGGTGTATTAAGGGGTGCTCACAACTCACTAGTTTTCAGCTCCATGACCTTGCCATTATTCTCAAGGTCATTATGACCATTTTACCACTTACAAATACCTTGTCAACATGATATCTCAAGAACAGTTTGACCAGTTCCATTCATCTTTGGTGTCAAGGTGTATTAGGGGCGGAGGATATAGAATTCAGCTCCATCTGTCCGTCTGTCCGTCCTGTCCAACACTTCAAATAAACGTGATATCTCAAGAATGGTTCGGCCCGATTCCATTCATCTTTGATGCCAAGGTGTATTAGGGGCGGGGACATAGTATTCAGCTCCGTCCGATGTTTATCTGTCTGTCCTGTCCCTTTGTTATAAACTTGATATCTCAAGAACGGTTTAATTGTGCGATTCCATTCATCTTTGGTGTCAAGGTGTATTAAGGCGGAGGATATAGAATTCAGCTCCATCCGTCCGGCTGTCGTCCGTCCCATCCCGTTTGTTGTGAGCACGCGATATCTCAAGAATGGTTTGACCGATTTTATTCATCCTTGGGGTCAAAATATCAGATTAAGGCCGGGGACATAGTATTCAGCTCCATCAGTCCATCCGTCCGGCCGTGCATCTGTCACATCCCATTTGTTGTGAAGCGAAATCTAAACGCTTTGACCAATTTAATTCATCTTTGGCTTCAATTGTAATTTTGTGATAATTTTGTGAATAAATATTTCCGCCCTGGAAATGGGACATGGTCACCTTGCGGGGACATCCAACTTGTTGTTAATTAAGCTGTTAGAGCTTTCAACTACTAATGGTCTTTTGTGGCTTGAACCCGGAATTGCCGCTTGACTATATTTATTATTATTTTTCTTCTTCTTCAGAAATGTTTTAACGCAAATTCCCCACGAGATGGTAAATGGTAGAGACCTGAAATTTTGCACATTGGTTGGAAGTTGTGTGTAAATGCTGACCAAGGCATTTTTTAACTCAGTAGGCCTGATGGTGGCGCTATAATTCAAGAAAAACAGGTTTTCACTTTAAAGGTCATAACTCCCTAGGCTGTAAGTCCGATTCACATCCAAACTTGGTATAGACATTCTTTGGTCCATTCTCTACAACTTTCCCATAAAGACCTCTAAGATCCGATTTTCATAAATTTGATTTTTTTCAATTTTGAATTCTTTGAAAAACATTTTTGACATTTTGACATCTCCTTGAGATTGTCAAGGTCAAAGGCATTTGCTGTGGATCATCAGTGGACCAAGCTTATCAAAGATTGCATAAAGCTTGTTGAAATCTTATTTCGTTTCCAAGATATTGACAAATGAACTTCAGCAGGGGCGTGGCTTAGCACAAAAATGGACAAAATTCAACAACCATTGGGCCAATCATCACAGAACTTGCAGAATATGTCCGTATAAGTACCAGGAACATACCTTGACAGTTTCATGCAAATCGGCCCATAGGGGGCGCTATAACACAAATCCGACTATAAATCAGCAATTGTTTGTCCTATAGCCATAAAACTCACAGGATATATTCATATAAGTACCTGAAACATACCCAGAAAATTTCATTCAAATTGACTGATAGGGGGCGCCATAAATGCAAAACAAAACAACGTGGTATAACACAAATCAGACTATAAATCATAAATAGTTTTTCCAATCATTACAAAACTCACAGGATATGTCCACATAAGAACCTGAAATATAGCCTGAAAGTTTCAATCAAATTGACCAGTAGGGGGTGCCATAAATGCACAAAATAGCCTAACATAAGACAAATCAGACTATGCATCATTAGTTGTTAGTCCAATCATTACACTGGCAAAATAGGTCCACATAAAAAACCTGCAACACACTCTTAAAGTGGTTTTTTTGTCCCCTGCCGCCACGATAGCGAAGCGGAGCAGGGGACATTGTATTCAGCTCCGTCCGGCCGTCCGTCATGTCCCGTTTGTTCTGAATGCGATATGTCAAGAACGGTTTGACCGATTCCATTCATCTTTGGTGTTAAGGTATATTTGTGTGATACGCCGACCCCAGTAGATTTCCGTGACCTTGGCATTATTCTCAAGGTCATTACGATCATTTGGCCACTTACAAATTCCTTGTCAACATGATATCTCAAGAACGGTTTGACCAATTCCATTCATCTTTGGTGTCAAGGTGTATTAGCGGCAGGGGACATGGTATTCAGCTCCATCCATCCGCCCGGCCGTCTGTCCGTCCGTCCTGTCCCGTTTGTTGTAAACGTGATATCTCAAGAACGGTTCGACCGATTCCATTCATCTTTGATGTCAAGGTGTATTAGGGGCGCGGGACATAGTATTCAGCTCCGTCCGCCCGTCCGTCTGTCCGTCCTGTCCCGTTTGTTGTAAACGTGATATCTCAAGAACGGTTCCACCGATTCCATTCATCTTTGATGTCAAGGTGTATTAGGGGCGGGGGACATAGTATTCAGCTCCGTCTGCCCATCCGTCTGTCCGTCCTGTCCCGTTTGTTGTAAATGTGATATCTCAAGAACGGTTCGACCGATTCCATTCATCTTTGGTGTCAAGGTGTATTAGGGGTGGGGGACATAGTATTCAGCTCCATCCGTCCGCCCAGCCGTCCGTCCGTCCGTCCCGTCCCGTTTGTTGTGAACGTGATATCTCAAGAACGGTTCGACCGATTCCATTCATCTTTGGTGTCAAGGTGTATTAGGGGTGGGGGACATAGTATTCAGCTCCGTCTGCCCGTCCGCCTGTCCGTCATGTCCCATTTGTTGTGAACACAATATCTCAAGAAAGGTTTGACCGATTCCATTCATCTTTGGTGTCAAGGTGTATTTGGAGGGTGCTCACAACTCACTTGATTTACGTGAGTTGCCATTATTGTGAGTTGCCTTGCCATTATTCTCAAGGTCATTACGACCATTTGACCACTTACAAATACCTTGTCAACATGATATCTCAAGAACAGTTTGACCAGTTCCATTCATCTTTGGTTTCAAGGTGTATTAGGGGCGGAGGATATAGAATTCAGCTCCATCTGTCCGGCTGTCCGTCCGTCCCATCCCGTTTGTTGTGAACGCGATATCTCAAGAACGGTTTGACCGATTCCATTCATCCTTGGGGTCAAGGAGTATTAAGGCCGGGGGACATAGTATTCAGCTCCATCAGTCCATCCGTCCGGCTGTCTGTCCGTCACGTCCCATTTGTTGTGAACGCGAAATCTCGAGAACGCTTTGACCAATTTAATTCATCTTTGGCTTCAATGTGTAATTTTGTGATACGCCGACCCCAGTCGATTTCCGTCACCTGGCGGGGGACATGGCCACGTTTAGTGGCAACACTTGTTAATTAAGCTGTTAGAGCTTTCAACTACTAATGGTCTTTCGTGGCTTGAACCCCGGAATCGCCGCTTGCGGCTATATTCTTTTTTTTGTCTTTGTGATGTTTACGTATGTGTCCCTCAACCTGAACTTATATGTTGGACTAGTTAGGTGTATCAGATTATCGTTTAATTGTGCCAGTGTCTTTTGCTATTTCATAATGAGGCCCAATGGGTAGACTTAAAGGTTTGAAAATAATACATATGAATAAAAGGAGCCTTTTATCCAAAATTGACTTGTTTAGAGCATGGGTTATTTCTAATAAACCATCCATTGTAACCTTGTCTGAAACTTGGCTAAGTAGCAAAATATCAGACAACGAAATTAAACTCCCGAACTATGTATTATATAGATCTGATAGATGTAGCATGGGTGGTGGTGTGGCCACATATGTTGAATCTAATCTTGCCTCTGAGATAGTTATACCTCGAGTAGAGCCACGTCATTTTGAGAGTATTTTTGTTAAAGTCATTCTTCATGAGAATAAATATATCACAGTAGGAAATGTATATAGACCTCCTTCAGCACTTGTTGAGTCATCCAACTGTTTGTCAGCAACTATCAGCTCCGTAGATTGTAGCAATGAACTCATTTTACTAGGCGATTTCAACAAAAATTGGTTAGACAGGTCTTCTAGTAGGGACAAAGCATCTTTTTCAAGCATGAATTTAACTCAACTAATTACTGAGCCCACGAGAATCACCCCTACTTCTCGGACTCTACTCGACTGGATTTTGGTTTCACATCCAAATAGAATTTCAGATGCTGGTGTCCTCCCAGAATGCTTTAGTGACCATTCAATAATCTATTGTATATGGAAAATTAAATTACCAAGATTCCCACCCAAATTTATTAGAATTAGGCAATTAAAGAAATTTGATCCAACTGCTTTTATTTCAGATCTAATTAATTTAAATTGGGAATGATTTAGTTTAATTCCTGATGTCCAAAATGCATGGGATTTTTTTCACTCTGAGTTTTTGAGGGTTATAGATAAACATGCCCCTTGGAGAGATGTCAAAGTCAAAGGTACTCATCTGCCCTGGATCAATCATGAAATCAAATCTCTCTTTAAAGAAAGGGATAAAGCCTGGGCTAAATTTCGACAGACAAAGAGTCGTGCTGATTGGGAAGTGTACAGAAAACTTAGGAACAGCAAAACCCGAGCTAGGAATGCTCAGTCCGACTATTACAAGGAATCTTTACATAATAATTTCAATAACCCCAAAAAGTTCTGGAAGAAAATTAATGACATCATAAATACATCAGATAATCGATCAATTAATCAGCTCAGAGTTGCTGACATAACCACTACCAATTGCTTCTGCACTCAATCAGCATTTCTCCTCTGTCTGTTCAAATTTGATCCCTAATCCTCCCCAGTTAAGTTCAATCCCTGTCCAGTTAACTCATAGCTCTTTTAATTTTCAGACTATTACTCCCACTGATGTTGCTGATGCGATTGCTGAGTTGAAAGAGAGCTCTGGTCCTGGGCTTGATGGAATTGAGACAAAATTTATTAAATTGTCATCTCATATTATTTGTTTCCCATTATCAGATTTATATAACTACACATGAAATGCCTACTATTTGGAAATGTGCGCGAATTACTTCACTGTACAAGGGTGGTGATACACTCGATCCCAACAATTACAGGCCTATTTCAATCTTCTACTGCAAAAGTTTTTGAAAAAAGTATTTTTAATCAATTAAATTATTATCTGAACAGCAATAATATTCTCTCTCAATTTCAATTTGGCTTCAGATCCAATTACTCGACAACTATTGCTCTCTTAAAATTCAAAAATGATATATACTCAGCTTTTGATCAAGGCTTTCTAACTGGATCCATTGTTGTTGACTTAACAAAAGCTTTTGATCTTGTTGATCATTATTTATTACTAGACAAGCTCTATGCAATTGGTCTATCTAGACATGCCCTTTTGTGGTTTAACTGTTATTTACACAGTAGAAAGCAGTGTGTTTCTCTAAAAGGTTGTAAGTCTGACTTACAAATTCAGCCCAGAGGTGTCCCTCAGGGATCAACTTTGGGTCCACTTCTTTTTTCTATTTTTATCAATGACCTTCCCCTTATTTTTTCTGATTGTTCTGTTCAGTTATATGCTGATGATACTATTATTTATACTTCTAAGCCCTCCTCCTCACAGATCCAAGTATCACTACAACATGACTTTAATATTTTTCAGTCTTGGCTCTCAGAAAACAAACTACTACTCAACCAAACTAAAACGTGTGTCATGCTCTTTGGTTTGAGACAAAAACTTAACTCTGATTTAAATTCTTTGGTGTTAAACTATAATGATGGTAGAGTTCTCCAGATAGTGGACAAATATAAATATTTGGGAGTTTGGATTGACTCGAGACTAACATTTAACCCACATATCGATTATGTTTTAAAGAAAGTTAATTTTGGTGTAGGGGTTTTGTTTCGTTCTTGGCATTGCTTTACCCTTAATGTTAGAAAAAAAAACTTATATTACAACTGATCCTGCCTATTATTGATTATGCTGATATCGTCTACATGACTGCATCAAAAACTGATCTCCAACCTCTTAATGCTGCATACAATAAACTATGTAGATTTATATTAGGATGTTCTTTTTTCACACACCATTGTTTATTATATAATACACTTGGGTGGCTTTCTCTAGAGAATAGAAGACAATTTCACTGATTTCAGTTTCTCTTTAAATGCATTCATTTTAATTTTCCTTATTGCTTGAAACAATTTTTTGTTCCATATGTCTGTAGTTACAAATTGAGAAGTTCAGAGCAGTCTTTTTATGCTGTCCCATTTGTCGAAAGAAATTGGCAAGAAAGCCTTCAAGTATCTGGCCCCCTCTACTTGGAATACTCTACCGCTCAATATTCGAGTGTTGTTTCCACTCCATATATTCAAAAATGTGTTATTTACTTATTTACAACCTGTTTGCCAATGCTTCTGATTATAATTTAATTGTTACTCCCCAATCCTCATTCTATGTTTGTTATTGCGCTTTTTTATTTAATCATATCATCTAATTAGTTTAGGATAATCTAATCTGGTCTAATTCCTCTATTTTTCTTTTTCCCTGATTTTATTTTCTTTGTTGAGGTTTTAGTTAAGTGTTGTCTTTGTCTTGTTTGTTACTTATTTTATTTTGTCTTTCTGTTCTTTGGATTGTGCTGCTTGTTACTGTTTCTTGCTTTTGTGCGGGACCCCCTTGGAAACGAGATGTTGCATCTCAAGGGGTTATCCCACGGTAAATAAAGAATTATATGTACCTCTTACTTGTGGATGCAGCCATTGTGATTGTTTGTGGTGAATCATGTGACTAATCAGAGAGGCACCTATTAAGGAAATTATTATCTGGAAATGTCCAATAAAATGTACATTTTGTGTTTTCAGGGTATCTATGAGCCTAGAGAACATAAACCCCACGTATGTCCAAAATATTGGACAACATGCAACAAAGGGTTAACCTAATTTGCTGAGATATGTTCCACCAGGTATATTTTTAGCATCATACAACTTTTCCAGTCAATTGTTGCCCCTGTCCCAACTTCTTTGAACATGTTACTGACACCAAATTCAAAATGAGCAGATATTTTTCAAAAACCAATGAAATTTCTTTGTTTCAACATGTGACATGTTGCCTTTGTTCCATTTTCAATCAAATATAGGGTTTACAATGTTATAAATTGGCACCTTTTTTGCCAGTTATTTTAACTGTAATTTTACAATGAGTTTATAACAGAGGTTCCATGTACAATGTATGTTAACTGTAAACCACAATTAAATGCAAGCAGGACTCTAATTACAGTTAAAATAATAAGGAGACAATGCATTAATTTAACTGTTAAAATCAGTCAATTTAAAACAGTGTAAGTGGTTTGCAAATCATTGCATTCTGCATTGCATTCTGTTTTTAGTTACATTTCATACAACCCCAACTCCGAAATAGTTGGGACGAAGTGTAAATTGTGAATAAAATCAAAATGCAATGACTTTCAGATCACATGAGCCAATGTTATTTACAGTAGAACATAGATAACATTTCAAATGTTGAAACAGACATTTTACATTTTTATCCACAAAATGAGCTTATTTCAAATTTTATGGCTGCAACAGGTCTCAAAAAAGTTGGGACACAGGCAAAAAAGGGCTGAAAAAGCAATTAATATAAAAGAGCATCAGCTGAAAGAACATTTAGCAAGTAATTAAGTTAACTGGCATCAGGTGTGTAACATGATTAGCTATAAAAGGGATGTCTTAGAGAGGCTGAGTCTCTCAGAAGTAAAGATGGCCAGAGGCTCTCCAACCTGTGAAGGCTTGTGTAAAAAAATTGTGGAATGCTTTAAAACAATGTTCCTCGACGTCAAATTGCAAAGGCTTTGAAGGTCTCATCATCGACAGTGATAACATCATCAAAAGATTCAGAGAAACTGGAAAAATCTCTGTGCGTAAGGGACAAGGCGGAAGACCTTCACTGGATGCCCGTGATCTTCGGGCCCTCAGACGCCACTACATCACTCACCAGCATGATTCTGTCATTGACATTACTAAATGAGCCCAGGAATACTTCAAGAAACCACTGTCAGTAAACACAGTCCGCATGCTATCCACAGATGCCATCTAAAACTATCATGCAAAAAAGAAACAATTGTTGAGCATGATCCAGAAGCGCCGCTGTGTTCTGTGGGCCAAGGCTCATTTAAAATGGACTGTAGCAAAGTGGCAAAGTGTCCTGTGGTAAGAGGAGTCCAAATTTGACATTCTTGTTGGAAATCATGGGCGTCGTGTCCTACGGGCTAAAGAGGAGAAAGACCACCCCTCCTGTTATCAGCGTTCAGTTCAAAAGCCAGCATCTCTGATGGTATGGGGATGCATTAGTGCATATGGTGTGGGACACTTGCATGTTTTAAAAAGCACCATGAATGTTGAAACGTATATAAAGGTTTTAGAGGAATATATGCTCCCCTCCAGATGACATCTATTCCAGGGAAGGCCTTGTGTATTTCAGCAGGACAATGCAAAACCACATACTGCAGCTATTACAACAGCATGGCTTCGTAGTAGAAGAGCACGTGTGTTGAACTGGCCTGCCTGCAGTCCTGATCTTTCACCGATTGAGAAAATTTGGTGCATAATTAAACAAAAAGTCCTTCAAAGGAGACCAAAAACTCTCCAGCAGCTGGAAGCCTGCATTACACAAGAGTGGGATCAAATTCCAATGGCTAAACTCAAGAAACTTGTCTCCTCAATGGCCAGACGCGTCCACTCTGTGTCAAAAACAAGAGGGGATGCTACACCATGGTAAACAGGCCCCTGTCCCAACCTTGACCTGTAGCAGCCATCAAATTTGAAGTTAGCTCATTTTGTGGATAAAATTATTAAATTTCTCAGTTTCAACATTTGCTATGTTCTATTGTGAATAAAATACTGGCTGGTGTGATTTGAAAGTGAATGCGTTTTGATTTTATTCACAATTTACACTTTGTCCCAACTATTTCATAATTGGGGTTGTACAGCATCCCATCCTTTTTGGAAGTGAGGTTGTAATTATTATTATTATTATTTTGCAAAGCTTTTCTCAGTTTTTACTCTTTCAAATAATCAACCATCTATAAAACTTTTAAATATATGTTTTTATTTCACTTAACACTACAGCGAGACGTCATGTTTCGCTGTAAATGAACATATGCACAGTTTTTGGTTGCACACACAGTTGGCCATGAATTGTTGAATCTCAGTTGCCGTGGTTGTCGCACCCGGCAGCGAGGGAGGCGTCTGAAGAGCGCAAAGAGCAGCCTTGTGACATGCTTCAGACTGATGGCGAGCTAGCATTTTTTTTTCCATTACTGCCATACCGTATTCTTTTGTGGAAACCATAGCTACAGAAACACACACCTGGCAGTTTCATTTTCCTGCGGCGCAAAGTAAAAGGCTAAAAATTTTGCTTTTGACAAACACTAGTTTTGTTAAGCAGAACGTTCATTTTAAGTAGACTGCACAGTGGTATATTGAATTCATTAACATCATGTTTCCATTTTTAACATTTTTCCGGCAAATATTTTCCTTGCGTTTAGTGGTTTGACAAAGAAAGCAACTTTTCTAAAAGGAATAAATAGTAGTGAATTAGCTTAGCTTAACCTTCCAGTAAAAATAAACAGATCCGAGGAAAATAGTAAGAGGAAATAATCAAACTGCTAAATCTGCAACTGTGGACAATTGTTCAAATAAATGCTAATCAGAAATGCTAACGCTAATCAAAATTGCTAATCAAATACAGTGCCGTGAAAAAGTATTTGCCCCCTTCCTGATTTCTTACTTTTTTGCACATTTTTCACACTTAAACGTTTCAGATCAAACAAATTTTAGTTTAAGACAAAGATAACCCGAGTGAATACAAAGTGCATTTTTGAAATGATGATTTCATTTATTAAGGGGAAAAAGCTATCCAAATCTACCTGGCCCTATATGAAAAAGTAATTGTCCCCCTTGTTAAATCATGAATTAACTGTGGTTAACCACATTTTTTGAGTCCAATTTCACTAGCCACACCCAGGCCTGATCACTGCCAGACCTGTTGAATCAAGAAATCACTTTAATAGAACCTGTTTGACAAAGTGAAGTAGGCTAAAAGATCCCAAAAAGCAACATGTCATGCTGCGAACTAAAGAAATTGAAGATCAGATGAGAAACAAAGAAATTGACATCCATCAGTCTGGAAAGGGTGGCAAAGCCATTTCCAAGGCTTTGGGACTCCGGCGAATCACGGTGAAAGCCATTATCCACAAATGGAGAAAACTTGGAACAGTGGTCAACCCTCCCAGGAGTGGCCAGCCTACCAGATTTACTCGAAAAAGCAGATGCACGACTCATCCAGGAGGTCACAAAAGAACCCATAACAACATCCAAAGAACTGCAGGCCTCACTTGCCTCATTTATAGTCAGTATTCATGATTCAACAATAAGAAAGACTGGGCAAAAATGGCATCCATGGGAGGGTTCCAAGGCAAAAACTACTGCTGACCAAAAAGAACACAAGGGCTCGTCTCACATTTGCCAAAATTCATCTTGATGATCCCCAAGTCTTTTGGGAAAATATTCTGTGGACTGACGAAACAAAAGTTGAACTTTTTGGAAGGTGTGCATCCCGTTACATCAGGTGTAAAACTAACATATCATTTCATAAGAAGAACATCATACCAAAAGTCAAACATTGTGGTGGTAGTGTGCTGGTTTGGGGCTGCTTTGCTGCTTCAGGACCTGGACGACTTGTCGTAATTGATGGAACTATGAATTCTGCTCTCTACCGGAAAATCCTGAAGGAGAATGTCCAACCATCAGTTTGTGGCCTCAAGCTCAAGCGCGCTGGGGTTATGCAGCAGGACAATGATCCGAAACACACTAGCAAGTCCACCTCTGAATGGCTTAAAAAAAACAAACTGAAGGTTTTGGAGCGGCCTAAGCAAAGTCCGGACTTAAATCCGATTGTGATACTGTGGCATAACCTTAAACAGGCCATTCATGCTCAAAAACCCTCCAATGTGGCTGAATTAAAACATTCTGCAAAGAGGGGTGGGCCACAATTCCTCCACAGCGATGTGAAAGACTCATTGCCAGTTATCGCAAACACTTGATTGCAGTTGTTGTCACAGAGGGTGGCACAACCAGTTATTAGGTTTTGGGGGCAATTACTTTTTCACACCAGGCCAGGTAGGTTTGGATAGCTTTTTCCCCTTAATTAGATCGTCATTTAAAAATTGCATTTTGTATTTACTCGGGTTGTCTTTGTCTAATATTAAAATTTATTTGCTGATCTGAAACATTTAAGTGTGACAAATATGCAAAAAAAAAGAAATCAGGAAGGGGGCAAATACTTTTTCACGGCACTGTATATGCTAATCATAAGTCCGTTGTGGTAGTCCGTTGTTTTTAAGATTAACATAGACATATGACCGTTATACTGTACAGGAAAAGTTGTACCTGTACTTTAGAACAAACAAGCAACAGTAGCACTAGATAATGCAGTTGATAATTGTTGTTTAATTACTTACGTGTTTTATGATCACTTAGAAATTTTACGCACCCAGATGCCAGTGTTAGTCACAAATCCTGCTATGGTAAATTGATAAGGCATCTGTGCTCTGTAAGCCTTCAGGTTCTCTCTGGTTTACGGGAATGAATTACGTAGCTACAAGTTGGATAACGTTTTAAATGTCAAGAAAAATACATTTTGACAGACGTTTCTTAGATGTTTGGGGAAAAAATAAAGTAGGCAGTAATAGATATGATTTTCTTAAAAAAAAAAAAAAAAAGCTGATTTTCTCATTTAGCTAAATGTGCAGCGTTCGCTGTCATTACGATCAAGGTAGAAAACTCAAATCGGACACAACTATTGCGCGGGCATTTCGAACGTGACGCAATTGGTATCAATGGATGCCAACCTTGCGGGCTAGTGTCCCCCCGCCCCCCTTTTTTCTTTTTTTTTTTTTTCTCGGATACACACTGATCTCACATACAGTAAATGGCCTATATGAACTCCAATGACGGAAATCCGTCTAACGACGAAGAACTTTATTCCCTGGACAACAAGAGCCATCTGGCAATGGCATATCCCCCCGGCCCCCCATATTCATGTATGAACTGTTCAATTTACATGAGTAAATGTACTATAGTATTAAAGAACTTGATCTGAAGTAATAAGGTAACAAACTTGTCTGACTATGAAATGGCAATCAAAAAAATGTTGTGGTCAGATCAATACGTGTTCAGTGGCCCTGTGTCAATTGTCTGTCGAGGTATGTTGGTGTAGATGTGGTCAATCTGTGTTCTACTGTCTGTCTGAGGACATTACCTGTAGTAGTTGTGGTTGTTTGTTGATCTTGCTGTTCATGTTACCGGCACTCACTACGAGGAAGTGGGCTGTCACGAGTGCCAGGAGTTTCCTAGCTTCACATTTTATTTATATAAAAATAATGCCGGGGGGATAACAAACATTTCAAAAAACAATAAATCAAATCGAAGATGGTAAGCTAAGTTTCACTCACACTGGTGTAGTTGGAGATGGCTTCAGAGATATTGCCCAAACAAAATTATCAGTGAACTAAGTCCACCTTCACACACATTTATATGAAAGACGCAGAAAAGAATTTTTACAGAAACTCCTATATGTCAAAAGGCACATATAGAAATCATGCTCAACATGTTAATCAAGTTTGGTCAAAATTATCAGTGAGCTTTGTCCAAATTCACCCATGTTTCCATGTAAAGTGCAAAAATCTAATTGTAGAAATTCCTAAGTATCAAAAGGTACATCTAGACATAATGCTCAACATATCTATTAAGTTTGGTGAAGGTCGGATGTATAGTTTCTGAGATATGGCCCAGACAAGCTAAGTTCCAATGGAAAGCGCAAAAATGAAAAATTCCAGAAATTCCTAAGTATCAAAAGGCACATGCAGACATCATGCTCAACAAATCTGGCAAGTTTGGTGAAGGTCGGATGTATAGTTTCTGAAATATGGCCTGGACAAGCTAAGCTCCAATTCACATGAGTTTCCATGGAAACCGCAAAAAAAATTCCAGAAATTCCTAAGTATCAAAAGGCACATCGAGACATCATGCTCAACAAATCTGTCCAGTTTCGTGAAGGTCAGATGTATAGTTTCTGAGATATGGCCCAGACAAGCTAAGTTCCAATTCCCACAATTTTCCATTGAACTGCAAAAATAAAAAAAAATTCCAGAAATTCCCAAGTATCAAAAGGCACATCCAGACATCATGCTCAACATATCTGTCAAGTTTCGTGGAGGTCGGATGTATAGTTTGTGAGATATGGCCCGGAAAAGCTAAGTTCCATTTCACAGAAGTTTCCATGGAAACCGCAAAAATGAAAAATTCCAGAAATTCCTAAGTATCAAAAGGCACATTTAGACATCATGCTCAACTTATCTGTGAAGTTGCGTGAAGATCGGATGGATAGTTTCCAAGATATGGCCTGGACAAGATATGATTACAGACGGACGCCCAGACGGACGGGCACACCAATGACTATACTGCCCTACAATGGCTAAGTGCAGTAACTACGAAATGATTTAAACAGTAAAAAATAGGACCAAGGGTCCTGTAGCTTACCGTCAAGCAGTCTCACAGTGATGATACAAGTTATGAAAATGTCATGTGAAGTTTGACATTTGAATCAATGAAAATCAATGTCAAGGTCACTAAATAAAAGTTCATATATACTGAGTACTGAGAGGCATTAAAAATGCAAAGTAGGTTTTATCGTCTAATTTGAAAACTGATAGTTTTTCCTTTTGCTGATTGATATGATGACCATCAGGTATGGTAAGCATTGCAAAATGTCAAGTGTCTGGGTTCGAATCCTTTCTTGGTTTAAAACCTCATTATGATTATCTAAATGCAGCACAGTTCCCTGGACCATGGTCGTGAATCACATTGGAAGAAATTGTAACAACTCGGTGAGCAAACAGCCAAATTAAGTCGCTAATCTGGTCTAACAAAGGCGACGGGGTTTTTGGGGGGGGGGTTTCAGTCTCCCGGGAGCAAAGCAAAGTAAGGTAAAGTAAAACAAATTTAAACGCTAAATTTAGAGAATAAATTAAACGCTAAATAATTTTCTAAGTGAATTGTGCGATATAAAAAGTAAAACAGTTGTTTTCAAGGACTGAGGTACTGTCGCTTGGTTTTTCTGTAGCTGACTTAGCAAACGAACCCCAGCAAGCTCTCAACGCCAAGAATATTATCGAATTACCTGGATATCTAACTATAACCCGGCTTGGTTTCATACTTGGTCGCTTGCCTGTCATACAGTCTTCTAGCCAATAAATATTGACGTTCACCGGGGTTTTTTAGTCCCCTTCGTTCTCTATCCTGACCGCAAAAACGCATCGCCAAGCTTAAATATTAACGCGAACCGGGGTTTTTGTCTTTTTCGCATTTTATTATTACCGAAGGGCTCTTCTGATTAAACACATTGAAAATTACCCTGTCTTTGTATTTTCCTCCGGTTGCTGTGTCTTGATCGGCTGATTAAAGTTTAACTGCTTGTTTGAGTGCTTAGGGCAGCTTGTTGGGGGAGGTACCGTGTTTAGTTCGCTCACATAGTAAACGACTTGTTTATTCGGTCCGTTTTAATTAAAGGGAACCGGGGCTTTACTCTCTTCTCGGTTACCCTTGGTTGTATTTGTGGCTAGCTAGCTAGATAAGTAGGCTACTATTTGCATTTTTGGCTGGGGATCTGAGATTTAGTATGAAGTTAGTAGGGCAGCAGTCACTTGAGTCGTCCATTCGGTTAAGTTGGAATTTAAACAGTAAGTTTTACCGGAGTGCTCCGCCTCCTCCCTCCTCCCGTTTCTCCTGGGCGTTGTAGCCAGTCTGTTTTATCTGGGTTCTCAGCTAAGCCCTGTGATATTTTTAGGTTACTATATTAATAGTACTGGGACTAGATAAACTCAAGTCAGCTTGTTAGGAGTGCTTATTACATATAGGAGTTTGGCTCAATTTGGTATTTCATTTCTGTTAACTGAAACTAAGCCCCTGTTAAAAGAGGTTTATAATCCATCTACATAGTTTCCCGACGGTTTCTATTGTGACTGCTGCTTAGGGCTTCTTAGGTTAATAAATTAATAAATTGTGGTTCCTCAGCTTCTGTCTCGGCATTAGTAATTTTCTTTTACCTAGGGTGAGCGAGGTCATTAGGTAGGGGGTTCAAAATGTGGCCAAAAACTATGTGACGGTTGCAGGATGATCGCACTTTTGGAAAGAGATTTCCAGGGTGAGTTTGTCTGTCACCGTGCCAGCTAATTGAGCATCTGGAGAGCAAGATCCTTGATCTTCAGGGCCAGTTAAGCGGCACGACATATAGTTCAAGAATCAGTAGAGTTCCGAGAGGAACTAAGTAGTATGTCGTTTAGAGAAATGGTGTGTACGCCAAAGCAGGGTGGTACAGGGATCCCAGAGCAGGCAGGGAGAGAAAGTTGGGTGACTGTAGGTCGACAGCGCAGGAAAGGGCATGCACGCCGTACAGCGACAGCTCCTCCAGTGGTTGAGGTGTCCAACCGATTCCGGCCCTTGCAGGAACTCGAATTGGCCCCTGACCCTGAGAGTGAGGGGACTGATGAGCAGCAGGGCACCCTGTTGGCCTCTACCCCTCAGAAAAGAGAGTTAGTGATAGTGGGGGACTCAATACTTAGAGGAATAGATAGCTTAGTCTGTTTGCGCGACAAGGAGTCTCGTACGGTGTGTTGCCTGCCTGGTGCCCAGGTAGGGGACCTCCTGAACGCGGACAAGCTCCTGGCCAGAGCGGGGGGGGATCCAGTTGTCATGGTCCATGTTGGGACAAATGACATAGGTAAGGGTAGGTTTGAGGTTCTGCAAGGCAAATTTGTGGAATTAGCTGAGAAGCTTAGGAGCAGATCCTCAACGGTAGTGTTCTCCGGGATTCTACCAGTACCACGTGCAAGCAGAGGAAAGTAGAATTTTATCTGGAGGTTTAACACGTGGCTACGAACCTGGTGTAGGAAAGAGGGGGACAGGGGTGACCTGTTCAAGCCTGACGGGCTGCACCTGAACCGGAGGGGTACCTTTGCACTGGGTCAGCGTATGTTGAGGGTAGCACAGGATTATTTAAACTAGGGACTTGGGGGGCAGGGAGGTTAGTGAGTGTTACACATAGGGAAATGCAGACTGCCCTGATGGAAGCTGACGGCGTTACATGCACTATTGATGATATACTTTTAAAGCAACAAAGCTTAGTGGGGGGCTTGAAGCAGCGGCCGCATGGGAAATCAAGGGGGAAGAGCATTAGTAATAACCCGAAATGTTTTTATTTAAATGCAAGAAGCATAAAAAATAAATTTCCAGAGCTTGAGGCCATTATGATTGGTGAGGGCTATGACATAGTTGGGATTACAGAGACATAGCTTAGTGAAGAGGATGGAGATGAATATAATATAGAAGGTTATAAGCTCTTTAGGAAGGATAAATGTAATAGGCGAGGAGGGGGCGTCGCAATCTATGTAAACGAAAACATAAATGTACAGGAAATTCCTGAAATTGAACATTCCTTGCCCTGTGAAGATATCTGGGTCAGGCTCATTGGCAAACACGAGGCAGGGTTAAACATAGAAGTATGCTATCGGCCACCAGCTTTGGACAGTCCAGTCAATGAAATGCTTTTTAAGAGGATTACGCAAGCTTGTAGAGGTGGAGGGACTATTATTATGGGAGACTTAAATTATCCTGGTCTCGATTGGGAAATGGTGAAAGGACAGGGTAGGGGGGAGGAAGAATTTCTAGATGTTATAAATGATAATTTTTTGGTGCAGTATGTTAATAAACCGACAAGAGAGAAGGCAATTTTAGACTTAGTGCTCTGTCATGACTCAGATAGAATTAGCAATGTTGAGGTACTGGAGCCACTTGGGACAAGTGATCACTCTGCTGTTAATTTTGATGTTTCATGGGAAGTTAAAAAGGTGTATTCAAAAAGAAAAATTTTCAATTTTAGGCGAGCAAAATTTGACAGGATGCGTTCATATCTAAGTGAAATAAAATGGGAGACACTCCTGGACTGTGAGTCTGTAAATGAGATGTGGGAAAGATTTAAGGGGGTTTTACTTGATTCACAATGCAAATTCATTCCAAAGGTGTCCAAAAGTAAGCTGAAAAAGCAGAATCCTCAGTGGATGACCAAAAGTATTCATAGGATTTTGAGGGAAAAGAGGAATCTTTATAAGATGTACATAAAGGATAACAATGAGAACACTAAGGCTGAATACTGTAAAATGCGGGCTGTGGTCAAAAAAGAGCTGAGGAATGGAAGAAGACCGTATGAAAGACAAATTGCAGAGGGGGCAACAACTAACCCGAAGCGCTTCTTTCAGTACTGTAGCAGAAAAAGGAAAGTCAAAGAGCAGGTTAAGTGCATAAAGAATAAAAATGGATCGCTGCTATATGATAACAAGGATATTGCGGATGCCTTAAACAGTTACTTTGTTGAGAATTTTACCTCAGAGTGGGTCTTTATTCGGCCAGAGGGCATGTCCAATGCTCAAGATTATTTAGCGGAAATTGAGGTTAGGGATAACGTAGTATTAGACAAGTTGCATAAACTAAAGGCAGATAAGGCGGCGGGTCCTGATGGCTTATATCCTAGAGTGCTCAGGGAAGTTAGTGAGATCATCTTTAAGCCGCTATCCGCCATCTTCAGATGGTCTTTAGAAACTGGAGAAATACCAAATGATTGGAAACAGGGCAATATAATACCAATATATAAGAAAGGGGACCGTACTGAGCCAGGAAATTACAGGCCAGTCAGTTTAACTTGCATTGCGTGCAAAATATTGGAATCTATCCTAAAAGATGAGCTGGACTTATTTCTTGAACGTAACAGTATCTTGAGGGATAGCCAACATGGTTTCCGTAAGGGAAGGTCACGCCTGACAAACCTTCTGGAATTTTTTGAAGAGGCCACCAAGACTTATGACCAGAGCAGGGCTTATGACATCATATACTTGGATTTTCAGAAAGCATTTGACACAGTACCGCATAAGAGACTAATTTTTAAAATGAGCTCCATTGGAGTTACAGGAGGTATTCTGGAGTGGATTCAAAACTGGTTACAGGACAGAACACAAAGAGTGGTGGTCAATGGTATCTCATCTGAGCTAGGTATGGTGGGGATTGGCGTCCCCCAGGGATCGGTGTTAGGACCCCTGCTGTTCCTCATCTACATTAATGACCTTGATAGGAATATTGAGAGCAGATTAGTTAAATTTGCAGATGATACTACATTGGGGGGTTTGGCAAATAGTTTAGAGTCCACTAAAGTGATTCAGGATGATTTGGATAGAATCCAGAATTGGGCAGAAATGTGGCAAATTAAATTTAATGTAACGAAATGTAAAGTTGTACATGTAGGTAATAAAAACATTAGACGGGATTACTTCATGGGAGGTTTAAAACTGGAATCTGCTCCACACGAGAAAGATCTGGGAGTGATTGTTGACCAAACCCTCACAAGCTCTGGCCATTGTGCCGTAGCAGTTAAAAAAGCCAATCGGATGCTGGGATACATTGCCAAAAGTATTGAGTACAAATCTAAGGAGGTGATGCTTCTTTTGTACAACACATTCATCAGACCACATCTGGAGTATTGTGTACAGTTCTGGGGACCATACTTTAGGAAAGATATAGCGGCTCTAGAGAAAGTTCAGAGAAGAGCCACGAAGCTAATTCCAGGTATAAAACATGAAAGCTATGAGAAGAGGCTGAAGATCCTTAATCTCTTTAGTCTTAGGAAAAGGAGACTAAGGGGTGATTTGATTGAGGTCTTTAAATATGTTAAAGGGATTAACAAAGTGAATTATGTAGGATTCCTTCGACCAAGTGTTGTTACTAGAACTCGGGGTCACAAATGGAAGTTGACCAAAGGTAAATTTAGCACTGATATTCGGAAATATTTCTTCACCCAAAGAGTAATTTCGATGTGGAATAGCTTGCCTGACCATATTGTTGAGGCAGAGACCTTGGGGGTTTTCAAGAGTAGGCTTGACTTAAAGCTAGATACCATTGAGTCATTGAATATCTGAAGGGATATATTCACAATAGTATAAAGAAACTGGCGAGCGTAGTTGGGCTGAACGACCTGTTCTCGCCATTCATGTTATAAAAAAATCATTTTGCACATGAAAAGGTGAAGAACAGGGCCAATAAAAACACACATTAACAAAGTCACATCATTCCCACTTCAAATGCCACAAACAAATGAATCTCAGAAGAATGAAACATTTTGAATGTTGAATGATGGACAGTCTCAAAGAAAAGATTCTGGACGCATTAACGTCCATTAAATGACTGTATCCAGACAGGGATGAAAAAGAATGACCAAATGTGTCAGCTGTCGTCCCTGACAAAGTGCATCATCTGTGACGCTACAAATACACATTCCATAAAACGTCTTCTGCCATGTCAGATAATGCTTAAGAACTGCTGAACTGACTGCCAATGTAGCGATAACAGTGAGGGCAAGTCTCACTACCAAAAGCACAGTTTCCCCGAGACCGTGTTTTGCAACTACGAAAAAAACCATTTACCACTAGTTAAAACAGTATATTTCATTGTGCGTTTTAAATGCCTCTCAGTATACATTTATACGACCTTCTGTAATACAATCCTAAGCTCTGAAGCAGTTTTGGTGATACAAGTCATAATATGTCAATATGTATTCAATATGTCAGTTGTGAACTTTAAAGGTCACAGAATGTCAAGTGGTGGCCAGCAAATGGATTTCAGATACGACTTTCTAAATTCCTCTATTCAAACCTTGGCTCCATCTGTGACCATTTTGGTGATTAAGTCAGGGTAATTTCACTGCCGGAGTTTGACCCTCAAAGGTCACTGACAGTCAAGTTAAATGTCACCAAATGAAAGTTCATATGTGACTTCTTAGATGTCAGTTACACAAACCTAGATTCCATCTGTGACCGTTTTAGTGATACAAGTCACTGAATTTTCACGAGGTCACATTTGACCTTTGAAGGTCAATACGAAGGTCACAAAATGAAAGTTCATATATGACTTCCTATATGTCTCTAATACAAACCTAGACTCCATCTGTGACCGTTTTGGCAATACAAGTCATTGTAATTGTATTATGTAAAGTTTGAACTTCAAATGTCACCAACAGTCAAGTTGAATGTCACCAAATGAAAGTTCATATGTGACTTCCGATGTCAGTAACACAAACCTAGGCTCCATCTGTGACCTTTTCAGTGACAGAGGTCATTGAATTTTCTCAAGGTCAAGTTAGACCTTCAAAGGTCAATATGAAGGTCACGAAATGAAAGTTCATACATGACTTCCGATACGTCTCCAATACAAACCTACACTCAATCTGTAAGGATTTTGCTGATATAAATCATTGAAATTTCACTGTATAGTTTGGCCGTTGAAGGTCACTGAAGGTCAAGTTCAAGGTCACCCAAATGAAACTTCATACAAGACTTCCTATATGGCCACAATACAAATCTAAGCTTTATGTGTAATAGTTTTGGTGATAGAAGTCATTGAAATTTCACTATTTCAAGTTTGACCTTCAAAGGTCACCGAAGGTCAAGTTCAAGGCCACCAAATGGAAGTTCATGTATGGCTTCCTATACATCTCCAAGACAAACCTAAACTACCTGTAAACATTTTGCTGATCTAAGTCACTGAAATTTCACTGTGAAGTTTGGGCATTCAAGGTCACTGAAGGTCAAGTTCAATGTCACCAAATAAAACTTCATACATGAGTTCCCATATGCCTGCAATACAAACCTAAGCTCTATCTGTAATAGTTTTGGTGATAGAAGTGTTATGACTTGAAAATCACAACAAAGAAAACCAGCAATGACAACTCAAATTTATTCTTCACTGAATTAAAAAAAACCTCTACAAATAATCCACTGTTAAATCCTCTAATCACACTCTAATGCCACTATGTAACTCTGTTGCCAAAACAAAAACTCTGCCCTACTGACCAAATTCACAGCATTTATATAGACTAGCAACATTCTGGAAAGATCTACAGGATTCCTGGGTAATCCCGCCCCCTCCAGGCAAGAAGAAGCCAGAAGCTTCTAGAAAGCACTAGTCTATTACAAAGAAGTGATATTACATCAGATCATGTTTTGCTACAGACACACCACCAGAGGGTGCTGAAAAACAAAATAAATGGCTGACCAGCAAGGCAGCAAAAATAGCATGTAACAAATCTCCATTTACAAATGATATACAGTGCTTTACACAAAATACTCATACATAACACCTCCCCTCTTTAAGAAAAGAAAGGTTTGCTAAAAGCTTTCTTTTGTTAAAATTAACAGTTTTATAATCAGTATAATCTTGAACTTCTCACAAAAGTATCATTGATCATTATAACAATCATATACATAACCAGTGCAATTTTCACAATCAAATAGAAAAGTAAAATTACCTTTTTCACAATCAAATAAAGAAATAAAATTACATATGTGAAAGTGTATCTGGGATAACATTATCTTTTCCCCTGATGTGAGAAATATCCAAATCATACTCTTGCAAAAGTAAACTCCATCTCAGTAATCTTTGATTATTGTTTTTGATCTTATGCAAGAATGTGAGGGGATTGTGATCACTGAAGACCTTGATGGAAGTAGCTGAACAAGTCAAATAGACTTCAAAATGTTGTAAAGCCAAAACAAGTGCCAAACATTCGTTTTCAATTGTTGAATAGTTTTTCTGATGTTTATCAAACTTTCTGGAAAAGTAACAAACAGGATGATCTACTCCATCAGTGTCTTCTTGCAGTAAAACTGCGCTTGCACCAATATCACTGGCATCAACAGCCAACTTGAACTCCTTTTTGAAATTAGGAGATAAGAGAACTGGTGCATTTTTGAGGATAGCTTTCAGCTGGTCAAATGAATTTTGACATTTTTCATCCCAAACAAATTTTGCATTTTTCTTCAGGAAATTTGTCAAAGGTTCAGAAATGATAGAGAAATTTTTACAGAATTTTCTGTAGTAGCCAGCCATCCCTAGAAATTTCATTAGTTGTCTTTTAATTGTAGGCTCAGGAAATTCAGTGATAACTTTTACTTTTGCATCAATCGGTTTGACTTGACCCTGTCCGACAATATGACCTAAGTAAACAACTGTAGCCTTACAAAAGTCACTTTTAACAAGGTTAATAGTCAGCTTGGCATCCCTCACTCTCTGAAAGAAGTTTCTGATGTAGGTGAGTTGCTCTTGGAGGCTGTCGCTGGTGATGATAATGTCATCAATATCGGCCTCACATCCTGGTAGCCCAGCGATCACTGATTACCAGACGTTGGAAGGTGGCCAAAGAATTTTTCATTCCAAAGGGCATGACCTTGTATTAGTATAATCCATCTGGTGTGACGAAAGCAGAGATCTCCTTTGCTCTGTCTGTTAGAGGGATCTGCCAGAAGCCCTTGAGGAGATCAAATTTGGTGACATACTTTGACTGTCCAACTTTGTCAATGCAGTCATCAATCCTGGGAATAGGATATGAGTCCGTTTTTGAAAGAGTGTTCGCTTTCCAGTAGTCTGTCACCATTCTATATGTTCTGTTGGGTTTCGGAACTAGGATGCACGGAGAACTCCAGTCACTGTTACTTGGTTCAATAAAGTCATTTTCAAGCTGGTATTTGACTTCTTATTTAAGGTATTTCTGCTTCTCTGGATTCTTTCTGTAAGGATGCCGTTTTAAAGGCTTGGCATCATCTTGTAGGATGACATCATGGTAAACCATATCAGTCATTCATGGAACATCAGGGAACATGTGACTATATTCAAATATGAGCTGCTTTAGCTGTTGTTGTTGAAAAGGATCCAGGTGGGACAACTTGCTGTCAATATTTTGAAGAATGTCTGAATTTTCAAGTTTGGCTGGACCAGGTTCATTTTCCAAGGGGCAGTCACAATCTTCTTCAGAATTTTCCAGTTCAATTGTATTTACCACATTGACTGGCTTTTACTGAGTGCCTCTGTCAATGTATTCTTTCAGCATGTTGATGTGACACATTTGTTTTTGTTTCCTCCTTCCAGGGGTTAAAATGACATAATTTAGATCACTGACCTTTTTGAGGACAGTGTAAGGGCCGAAATATCGGGCTCTTAGAGGGTTTCCAGGAACTGGCAAAAGCGCCAGGACTTTGTCACCACTTTTAAAACTTCTGTCTTGGGAATGAAGGTCATATCTGGCTTTCATTTTGCCCTGAGCCTCTTTGAGATTAGACTTAGCAAAGTCACAAGCCTTAGAGAGACTATTACGGAAGTCAGAGACATACTGAAGCAAGTTCATTGGGACATCATCTTCCGCCAGCAACTTTTCCTTCAGAAGCTTCAGAGGTCCACAGACTGTATGCCCAAAAACAAGCTCAAAAGGACTGAACCCAAGAAACTCCTGAACAGCTTCACGGACAGCAAACAGAAGAAGATGGACACCTTCATCCCAGTCTTTCTCTGTGTCAAGGCAGTAGGTCCTTATCATGTTCTTCAGGGTTTGATGGAACCTCTCCAAAGCACCTTGACTCTCAGGATGGTAAGCTGATGACCTGTATTGTTTAATACCAAGTTCATGCTTAACTTGTTGAAATATGCCAGGCGTGAAATTTGACCCTTGATCAGACTGAATAGACTTAGGAAAACCAACAAAGCAGAAAAACTTGGTAAGAGCCTTGATGATAGTCTTCGCCTTGATATTACGAAGTGGAATTGCCTCAGGAAACCGGGTGGAAGCACACATGATAGTAAGTACTCACAACCAGACCTCGTCTTCGGCAATGGTCCAACACAGTCAATGATGATCCGACTGAAAGGTTCTTCAAAAGCGGGAATGGGCTTAAGTCGAGCCTTTGGAATATTCTGGTTCGGCTTCCCAACAATTTGACAAGTATGACAGGATTTGCAGTACTCCTGTACATCGGACCTCATGCAAGGCCAGAAGAAATGAGTCCGGACACGTTGAAGGGTCTTCTTGATACCCAAATGACCTGACATAGGATTGTTATGGGCCAGACTAAGAGTTTCTTGATGATAAGACTTTGGAAGAACAATTTGATGGGTGGTCATCCACTCTTCATCTGCAGAAACATCAGGTGGATGCCACTTTCTCATAAGCACACCATTTTTGTAGTAAAAACAGACAGGAACTTGAGTAGCCTCTTGTTCACTTACAGCCTGTGGTAGAAGATGCGCTAGATCACAAGCTTGTCGTTGCTCCTGAATGAGTTGTTTCTGAGACAGAATGTCATTAGAATGACCTGACAAGGACAAGTCTGAAGATTTCCCAGACATCTCAGGACTGGAAAGTTCCTGATGAAAAGACTGCACAATGAAGGTGTCAGCCAGGTTGAAGTCCAGGTCAGCCTCATCTTGAATAGCCTTTTTGGCCATAGAACGAGTAACTGCACATGAAGTATAGAGGTCTGGAATTTCCTCTTCTATAGAGTCAGATTCTTGATCAATCAAAGGAGTGTCAGTTACAATAGGGTAGGGCACAACCTTATCCCCAGCAAGATCATTACCAAGAAGCAAATGAACACCTTTGAAAGGAAGAGGAGACCTAACACCAACAGTAACAGGTCCAGAGACCAAGTGTGATTTGAGATGAACTTTATGGAGAGGTACACTTGTAAAACCACATTCTACTCCTTGAATAAGGACATTAGCCTGAGTAGACGATTTGTCCGAAAAAGGCAGAATATCTGCAAGAATAAGAGATTGGGAAGACCCAGTATCCCTTAGAATTCGAACAGGAGCAGATGAGGAAAAATCATGTGAAAGTGAGATAAAACCATCTCTGATGAATGGCTCAAAACCCTCCATAACAGAATCAGACACAGAAGGTAGAAGATCAGACAAACTGACCTTTGATACAAGAGATTCTCTCCTAGTGAAAGCAGTTGGCTTGGTTTCTTCTCATTGTTGTTTTTTCTTGAGAGCATAACACTCAGAAATAAGGTGACCTTGCTTTTTGCAGTATTGGCAAGACACAGAAGGTAAAGAATCAGAGGATTGCTTCTCACTGGAAGGTTTCCTCTCAGAAGTGGCCTTGGAATCATTAGAAGTGTTATTAGAAGAAGACTTGGACTGAGACTTGCTTTGAAATTTAGAAAAAGTGGATTTTTGGACAAAAGAAGACTTATGAGTTAATGCATAAATATCAGCCAGGGTGGAAACATCTTGCAAAGTATTGGCTTGTTTCTCCTCAAGGAAAATCTTTATATCAGGCTGGACACACCTTTTGAATTCCTCAACCAAAATAAGTTGCCTCATTCTGTCAAAATCTTTCTCAGCTTTCATGGAATTACACCACTGATCAAACAACTGTTCCTTCAACCTGCCAAATTCAACATCAGTTTGACTGGCTTCCTTGCGAAAATTCCTAAATTTTTGCCAGTAAGCCTCGGGGACCAATTCATAACCCTTCAGAATGGCAGATTTGACAAAATCATAATCAGAACACTGTTGGACAGATAACTGGTTATAGATTTTCCTAGCTTTACCAGTGAGAACACTTTGTAACATCATTGTCCAATGCTCTTTTGGCCATTTCAAATTTTCAGCAATTTTTTCAAAATGGGTAAAGTATTGGTCTACATCATTTTCTAGGAAGGGAGGAACAAGTCTGATGTGTTTAACCACATCAAAATGATCAGAAAGTCCAAAAGATTTTGTAACAGTACCTGCTTCTATTTTCTTCATTTCCAATTCATATTGCAAGTGCATCCTTCTTTCTTCCAGTTCTCTCCTTCTCCAACCTTGTTTCTTCCCTCTCCTTCTCCAACCATCTCTCTTCCAGTTCTTTCAGGCGTAGCTGAAATTCAAGTCTTGGCAGCTCTGTTGCAGGCACTTCCACATCTTTAATCAATTCTGCTGCTTCTTCCCCAAAGATATCTTCATCGATGAAATGTTGCACCAAAATGTTCAATATTTATTGTTTCTTCAGTGATGATTTCACATCAGATAATCCAAGGGTTGAGGCTATTTGCAGCAAGTCCTTCTTTTCCAGCACAATTGATTCCTGGGTTGGAGTTTTCAAAAAATTTTCAACATCAAAGTCATGATTGCTGGTTTTTCAAATAGTCATAAGATTTAAAATAATAATTCAGCTTTAATCTTTGGTGAATCCAATCATTGATCCAATGAAAGGTTTATCTCGGTGGAACCTCCAATTTGTTATGACTTGAAAATCACAACAAAGAAAACCAGCAATGACAACTTAAACAAATTTATTCTTTACTGAATAAAAAAAAAAACCTCTACAAATAATCCACTGTTCAATCCTCTAATCACACTCTAATGCCACGATGTAACTCTGTTGCCAAAACAAAAACTCTGCCCTACTGACCAAATTCACAGCATTTATATAGACTAGCAACATTCTGGAAAGATCTACAGGATTCCTGGGAATCCCACCCCCTCCAGGCAAGAAGAAGCCAGAAGCTCCTAGAAAGCACTAGTCTATTACAAAGAAGTGATATTACATTAGATCATGTTTTGCTTCAGACACACCACCAGAGGTTGCTGAAGAACAAAATAAATGGCTGACCAGCAAGGCAGCAAAAATAGCATGTAACAAATCTCCATTCACAAATGATATACAGTGCTTTACATAAAATACTCATACATAACAGAAGTCATTGAGATTTCACTATGCGAAGTTTGACCTTTGAAGGTCGCCGAAGGTCAAGTTCAAGGCCACCAAATGAAAGTTCATACATGACTTCCTATAAGTGTTCAATGCACATATGTTCCCAATCTTCAATATTTTCAAGCCAAGAAACCTTTGAAAATTGTAACATTTTGCTTGACCTCAAGTTTGACCTTTCAAGGTCATCTGAGGTCAACTTTAACACAGCCAAAATATAGGTCATATATTACTTCCTATATGTCAGTAATACAAACTTAACCCATTTAAACCGGGACAGCATGTGTGCATTTTAAGAACGTGTCGTTGCCGACAAAGATATGCGCGTAATTTTGACAGTACCGTAATTACTGTAAGTTTTGCGCAATAGAAAAAAATTCCAACTGTTCCTGAAAGCTGAGAAGCTGTGCTTCAGCCCAAATACAGGTTCCTATGGTAAACATGGCAGCATGATTCTCTGTTGGGATTTTTGCATTAGGCCTTAAAGGGTTAATCTCTACCTGCAACCATTTACCTTCCACAGACGATTTGGCCCATTCTCCATAAGACCCAATATTAAAGTACAGCGCCCCCACTAGACCCACTTCCGTCGATTCAATCAAAATGGCACTCGCATTGTACATAAAGTGTATCAAGGTGAGTTGATTGCCAGATTTAGAAAAAAAGTTATCACAGTTTGAGAAATAATTTTTTGAAATTTCAAGTCATATCTTTTAACATTGTTAATATATTCCCTGACCTTGAATTTGACCTTTCAAAGTCATCTGTGGTCAAATTTAATATTGCCAAAATATAGGTCATGTATGACTTCCTATATGTCGATAATACAAACTTAATCTCTATCTGCAACCATTTGGCCTCCATTGGCCATCTTGCATATTCATAAAGTACAGAGCCCCCACTAGACCCACTTCCGTCGATTCAATCAAAATGGCACTCGCACTGTACATTGATGGTACCAAGGTAAGCTGATTTCCTGATTTAGAAAAAAATTTATCGCGCAGTTTTTGAGAGATAATTTTTTAAAATTTCTCAGTCCTATCTTTAACATTGGTGCCAAAATTTCAAGGGCCCATAAAACGGACAAAAATGGTTCAATCAAAAATCCGAGAAAAAAGACTGGAGATATGGTCTAGTAGTATTTTATTGCAAATTCACACGAAAATTCATCAGGCCAAAAAAACGATAAAAAATGTTCCGGACGACAGACGCCACACCACGACAATAGCTTATCGGCCCATAGGGCCAGTAAGCTAAAAAGGGCTTTGGAGTTTGCTCGCTGTCCCAATCAATGAATACTCAGCACATTTATGATAGATTATGGTTACCTGGGTTATCAGGGTATATATTCAATCCAAGTAAATCCTAACCTGCCCAAATCGGTGCATAACTCATATTTTACCAAATGTGTAGTTACTGCACTTAGGCTTTGTAGGGCAGAATATCCCCCCTGCGTTAATGCTGCCGGGGGGATAAAAATAGGAATCCCGAAATTTCCAAAGTAGCAAAAGGCACATCTAGACTATACATAGAATACATGTACCGAGTTTGGTGCTGATATCTTCATTGTTTCCGAGTTCTGCTCCGGAAACAAAATGATTACAGATGGACGGACGGACAGACAGACGGACGAGGCGATGCCTATATCCCCCCGCATTTCATAAACTTAGATGTTATAGAGGATGTTAAAAAGTCAAGAGTAGAGACGACAAGCTCAGCGGAGAGAAGCGTCAGAATCCTGGTCAGGAACCAGGGTGCTTGCAACACTGATGTGACTAGAATGTCACTAGATACTTTTACCAATGGGTTTACACGAATAAGATGCCTGGATTTTCATAAGTACTGAATGTTAACAGATCGCAGGGGGCCAGATCTGGCTCAGGGGCTGTGCTTTACCTGCCCCAATCTGTTGTCTGTCTGCACAGACATAAGGCCAAGTGCTCAGGTTTAGATAATGCTAGATTCATTCCTTTGAGCAACATCTCTTCATAGAGCACTGGTATCATTTTACAAACCAACTCCAATGAAGTTGGGACGTTGTGCAAAACGTGAATAAAAACAGAATACAATGATTTGCAAATCTCATAAACCCACATTTTATTCACAATAGAGCATAGACAACATATCAGATGTTAAAAGAGAGACATTTCACAATTTCATGAGAAATACTAGCTCATTTTGAATTTGATGGCAGCAACACATCTCAAAAAAGGACAAGGGCAACAAAAGGCTGGAAAAGTGGTACGAATAAAAACAGCTGGAGTAGCATTTTGCAACTAATTAGGTTAATTGGCACCAAGTCAGTAACAGGACTGGGTATAAAAAGAGCATTTTAGAGAGGCAGAGTCTCTCAGAAGTAAAGATGGGCAGATGTTCGCCAATCTGTGACAAACCGCATCTAAATGCGAAACAATTTCAGAAAAATGTTCCTCAATGTAAAATTGCGAAGACTTTGAATGTCCCACCATTTACAGTACATGATAGCATCAAAAGATTCAGAAAATCTGGAGAAATCTCTGTGCACTAGGGACAAAGCCGAAGGTCAAAATTGGGTGCTCGTGATCTTCGGGCCCTCAGGCGACACTGCATTAAAAGCAGGCATGATTGTGCACTGGAATACACTGCACGGGCTCAGGAACACTTCCAGAAATCATTGTCTGTGAACACAGTTTGCTGTGCAATCTACAAATCGAGGGCTGACTGCAATAAACAGTTATGTCCAGATGTTATATATTGGACGTAGCTGTTTATTGCAGTCAGCCCTCGAAATGCAAGCTAAAGCTGTATCCTGCAAAGAAGAAGCCATGTGTGAATATGATCCAGAAACGCCGCTGTCTTCTCGGGGCCATCTAGCTTGTTATCAGCGCACAGTTCAAAAGCCTGCATCTCTGATGGTCTGGGGTTGCATTAATGCCTATGGTGTGAGCAGCTTACAGATCTGGAAAGGCACTATCAATGCTGAACAGTATAGAGGATTTACAACAATATATTTTCCCATTCGGACACAGTCTCTTTTAGGGAAGGTCTTGCACATTTCAGCAAGACAATGCTAAACCACATAATGCATTCATCATGACAGCATGGCTTAACAGTAGAAGAGCCCGGGTGCTGAAACGGCCTGCCTGCAGAACAGACTTTTCACCAATAGCAAACATTAGGTGCATCACAAAATGGAAAATCAGGTAAAGAAAACCCAGGACTGTTGAGCAGCTAGAATCCTACATCTGACAAGAGTGGGACAACATTCCTCTCCAAAAACTCCAGCAACTGGTCTGCTAATTTCCCAGATGTTTCCAGACTGTTGTTAAAAGAAGAGGCGATGTTACATGACGGTAAACACAGCCCTGTCCCAACTTATTTTGAATTGATGGCAGCAACACATCTCAAAAGATATATTTTTCATGAAATGGTAAAATGTCTCACTTTCAACATCTGATATGTTGTCTTTGTACCAGTGTGAATAAAATATGGGTTTGAGATTTGCACATCATTGTATTCCGTTTTTATTCACGTTTTACACAACGTCCCAACTTCATTGGAATTGGGGTTTCTACAAAAAATACAGAGCACTTGATATTGTAGAATCAAATACCATACTACAAAAAAAAAATCTTTCTAAGCGTTTTAATCTTTTATTTAGATTAAAAACCCTTGAATACCTTTCTTCCCGGAAAAAAAATTCTGCACCTGATGTAAGATAATTTTCAGATTTCTAGACTCGTCCATTAAGTAAGAAAATTTCCCATTGACAAATCTAGAAATGAGTCAAAATTCACACATTCAGTGGCAGAATGTTTCTTTAACTGTGAAAAAAGGTAAAAGAAATAAGTGTTCAAGGTCTTAATACAGGATTAAAATGCTAGGTAATTTTTTTTTTTTTTTTTTTGCAGTGCATTTGCTACAAGTGATCCTACCAATTAGCACAGGGGTCACCAACTCCATCCCTGGAGGACAACCATCCTGTAGGTTTCTGCTCTACCTCCTATTCAGCACACCTGATTCAACTAATTAGCTACTTAACAAGATCACTAAGCTGGGCAATTGAGTGGCAAATTAGTTGAATCAGGTGTGCCGAATAGGAGGTAGAGCAGAAACCTACAGGATGGTAGCCCTCCAGGAACGGAGTTGGTGACCCCTGAATTAGCATATTGGAACTGAGTAGAGCAGCAAGATGGAAGCCAGAAATTTTGGTCCCAGATAAAAGATGCGTGACAGCATCAGTGTTACAGTTTGCAGGCTTTACAACACATTATAAAGAAAAATTCACAGATTTAAGAGAGGTAATACACTGACTAGTGATACAGTGCCATTCCATTAATCACTTGCAATGAAAACTTCATCCTGGAAGCCCTTTGCCCGACCATCCAAGCACAATAGCAAAAACAAACTTTTTTTGCTCCTGTGACAGAGGGTGCCCTGTGCACTGGGCTGCCAGCAGCAAATTGCTAAGGGCAGTATCTATGAAAACCACACAACGTTGCAGATCTATGCAATGTGTAATTTGCACTAATCAAGCAGACACATATAGTAAGACCGCAGCTTAAAATATTCTGCATCTAGCAGCATGCAAAGATGTGTTCGACAAGTGGTTGCAGCTGAAAGGAAACAAACTACCAGTTACAGATTAAGATGAAATGGAATATGCATTATTAGCACCACAGACACAAGACCTATTTTTAAATGCTTACGACAACACAAGTTGTCAATGAACCGAATGTGAAAAATAGCACACACAAAAAAAGATTAGCCTGCTACTTGGGCCATTTCAGGTTAAGAGCTCATAGAAAGGCAAAGTTTACCACCACAAAACTGACTAAAATCAAAACTAAATATAGCTGCAAGCAGCAACTCCTGGATCCAAGCACGAGATTGTTGGCAGGGGGAGAAACATCTAAATTAAGTCTCAGGAGTTCCCAATGTTTTGTTCTGACAGGAGGAAAAACTGAATTGGTAAGATAAAATCCAACGTGGCAGCAAAACCATGTCATCAGTATGTAAATTTTCATGCAGAAGAATCATCCTTTGGGATTATAGAAGAATGCAAAGTATTGACACGTTTTAAGCAACTGTCTAGAATTTACGCTCATTTGGACACAATTTTTCAACATTGATTTTGAGACCTTTGCAAATTGATTGGCACATAGGTCGAGTGTCATTTCGTGTAGCAACTATTCCTTCGCAATTTACATAGAGCATACCCCAAAGGCAATACCTTGGAGATTTTGCATCAGTTGAAGTTACGGTTCATAAGACGAAGATTTGTAAGTATATTTTTCACATATTAAAAATTGGGTAAAAAAAAAAAATGGCTGTGTTCAAGCGCTTGTGGAGTCTGTTTTTTGACAGACTGCTTTCAACTTTGGAAAATTTTGTCAGTGAGGCCATGTCATTGTGCACAAGAAATTCAGAATGATTGATGTAATGGTGAATAATATTGGCTGATTTGCATATTAATTAGTAAACGAAACAACTTGATTGGTTTGTAGCAGCCATGTTTTTTGATGTTGCAACTTTTCCTTCAGAAATTAGACAGAGGTCAGTGTATGGGTTTTACATACTAGGTTTTGTGCCGATCAGCACTGTGGTTTAGAAGCACACAAGTGTTAAATGTAAAAAAACTCAATGTCACCATTGAAATTTGATTGATACATAGCTCTGGTGTTATTTGACGTATAAACTTTTCCTTCACAATTTAGATAGAGCATACCCCAAAGACCCGAAATATGGAATTCTACATCAATCCAAGATACGGTTCATGAGAAGAAGATTTTTAAGTATATCTTTCACATATTAAAAATTGGGTTGGACATGTTAAAGCGCTTGTGGAGTCTGTGTTTTTTGATGGATTGCTTTCTACTTTGGAATATCTTGTCAGTGAGGCCTTGTCATTGTGCAGAAGAAATTTCAGAATGATAGATGGAACAGTGAATGATATTGGCTCATTTGCATCTTAATTAGTGAATGAAGCAACTTGATTGGCTTGTGCCGGCCATGTTTTTTGATGTAGCTACTTTTCATTCATAAATTAGACAGAGGTCAGTGTAAGAGTTTTACCAAGTTTTGTGCCAATCAGCACAGTGGTTCAGAAGCACATGAGTATTAAATGTAAAAAACTCATATCACCGTTGCAACTTGATTGATGCTTAGCTCTGGTGTTATTTGACGTAGCAACTATTCCTTCGCAATTTAGATAGAGCATACCCCATAGGCCCGACATATGGAATTTTGCATCAATCGAAGTTACAGTTCATGAAAAGAAGATTTTTCAGCACATTTTTCACATGTTAAAAATTGGGTTAAAAATGGGCGTTTTCGAGCGCTTGTGGATTCTGTGTTTTTTGACGGATTGGAACTTTGGAATATCTTGTCAGTGAGGGCTTGTCATTGTGCACAAGAAATTTCAGAATGATGATGCAACGGTGAATAATATTGGCCCATTTGCATATTAATTCCTACATGAGGCAACTTGATTGGCTTGTGGCGACCATGTTCTTTTAAGTAGCAGTTTCTCCTTCGCAATGTTAGTAGGGATTGGATTCAAGATGTCTCAAATTTTGTTCAAATCGGCCCAGCCATTCAGGAGATGATGTCATTTTTGCTGAAATCATAATTATGAAAATTCTCTCAAAATCCAATATGGCAGACCTGAAAGGTTCAAGAGGCAAAGTTGTTCCTTGTGATGAGGGGAACCTGTATACCAAGTTTCGTGACTTTTCGTCAAATGGGTGGAGTTTTCGAAAATGGCGATTTCAATCCAAGATGGCTGCCTGGTCATGTGACCTATGGATGCCATATTGTAGGCAATTGTTCATCACATGCCCTCTAACATCCTACCAAATTTGGTGACTTTTCAATGGACGGTTTTTTGATTTTATGGGCAAAATTGGAAAAGTGGCAGAACAAAAATATAGCTGCAAGCGGCAATTCTGAGGTCCAAGTACAAATAAGCTAATTGCCTGGGGGTCTTTGATTTCATGCACTATAAATCTGTGATGAAGAATTTGATTAGCCTGTAAAGGCCATGTGCTTTGAAGTAAATGAAGCATCTTGATTGGCTTGTGGAGGCCATGTTTTTTGATGTAGCTACTTTTCCTTCATAAATTAGATAGAGGACCTTGTGAGGGTTTTTCCTACCAAGTTTTGTGCCGTTCAGCACAGTGGTTCAGAAGCACGAGTATTAAATGTAAAAAAAAAAAACTCACTATATCACCGTTGCAGATTAAATGATGCATAGCTCTGGTGTTATTTGACGTAGCAACTATTCCTTCGCAATTCAGATAGAGCATACCCCAAAGGCCCAACATATGGAATTTTGCATCAATCGAATTTACGGTTCATGAGAAGAAGATTTTTATGTATATTTTTCACATATTAAAAAACTGGGTTAAAAATGGGCGCGTTCAAGCGCTTGTGGATTCTGTTTTTTGATTGAGTGCTTTCAACTTTTGAATGTCCAGTCAGTGAGGCCTTATCACTGTGCACAAGAAATTTCAGAATGATTGGTAAATGATATTGGCTCATTTGCATACTAATTAGTAAATGAGGCAACTTGATTGGTTTGTGGCGACCATGTTTTTTGATGTAGCAGATTCTCCTTCGTAATTTAGGTCGGGATTGGTTTCAAGATGATGTGTCAAATTTCGTTCAAATCGGCCCAGCCGTTCAGGAGAAGATGTCATTTTTGCTGAAATCATAATTATGCTAATTAGCTCAAAATCCAATATGGCAGACTTGATAGGTCCAAGAGGCAAAGCTGTTCCTTGTGATGAGGGGAACCTGTGTACCAAGTTTCGTGACTTTTCGTCAAATGGGTCAAAGGGGCAGAGCTTTTGAAAATGGCGATTTCAATCCAAGATGGCTACCTGGTCATGTGACCTATGGATGCCATATAGTAGACACTTGTTCATCACATGACCCTCTAACATCCTACCAAATTTGGTGACTTTTCGATGGACGGTTTTGGCTTTATGGGCAAAATTGGAAAAGTGGCGGAAAAAATAAAAAAATAAATATAGCTGTCAGAATGACAGCGATGCTAGGCTTCAAGCTTACTTCGCAAATCTTAGTGTATGACCTTGAAACGTAGAAAAAAGTCAAATGTTGGACAATACAAGGCAGCGATGACATGCGACAATATTTCTGCAATATTTATGTATTCATAACTTCTGAAATATTGGTTGGACCTTTTCAATTTTCTAAAAGTCATAGGATGGACTCTCGTTATAAGTGTACCAAATTTCACCTCTATATCTTACTTGGTTCTGGAGAAGAAAGCTGTTAAGTGTAAAGCTAATAATTCAAAATGGCGGCCATACTCGTCATCCAATCAAAACCCAGCTCATGTCGGTCATAAAGGGAATATATTAGGCTTTCAAATGGTACAATTATTACGCTTCTAACTTTAATGGAAATTGAGTCATCGCACAAAATCTGAAAATTCAATACGGCCGCCAGGTCACGTGATGAGGCGCAAGTGCACAAAACTATGTCAGTTTGTTGTACAGCCTAAGTACAATACACACACCAATTTTGTTGTCTTTACGTCTAGCCGTTTTGAAGTTATAGGCATTTAAAGGTCAATTTTGGTCACCTGACATATTCGACCAATAGCCAGCTTCCAGAATTTTGACTGGAACTAAACGCCATTCACATACTTTGAAGATCTAGCAATGCTCTACACGTGTATCAAATTTGAGCTTGATCCGTTCAGTGGTTCTGGAGAAGGCGGCTGTTAAGTGTAAAGCTAATTATTCAAAATGGCGGCCATACTCATCATCCAATCAAAATCCAGCTCAAGTGGGTCATAAAGGGAATGTATTAATGTAAAGCTAATTATTCAAAATGGCGGCCATACTCATCATCCAATCAAAATCCAGCTCAAGAGGGTCATAAAGGGAATGTATCAGGCTTTCAAACGGTGCCATTATTACGCTTCTAACTTTAAAAAAAATGGAGTTACTATCGCACAAAATCTGAAAATTCAATATGGCCGCCAGGTCACGTGACTAGGCGCAAGCATACGAAACTAGCTCAGTTTGTTAAATAGGCTCAGTACAATATACACACCAATTTTGATGTCTTTAGGTGTTGCTGTTTTGAAGTTATAGGCATTTAAACTCCAATTGTGGTCACCTGACATATTCGACCAATGGCGCGCTTCTAGAATTTTGACCGGAACTAAACGCCATTCACATACTTTGAAGGGCTAGCTATGCTCTACAAGTGTACCAAATTTGAGCTTGATCCATTCAGTGGTTCTGGAGGAGAAGATCTTTAAAGGTTTTTAGCTTTTTCCAATATGGCCGTCAAGTCATGTGACCTAGATCAACCAACTGGTGAGGAAATAACAGCAAACTGGCCTGCTACAACTTGGCCAAGTTTCATGAAAATTGGTCAATTAGTTTTCAATTTACGCAGTCTCAAAATTTAAAATTGCGGCAGAATAATAATAATAATAATAATAATAATAAACACAACGATTACAATAGAGCTTCAGCCATTCAGCCTGTAGCCCTAATAATCCGAGTAAAAACAATAGGGTTCCAGCACTACGTGCTTGGACCCCTAAAAATACTTCAAGAAACTGCACCGTTTGCTCTTGGATTTTCAGATTCCCTAGTTTCTGACAGTGCTAGATGTCTGCATAATAAATACGTGATTAATGGTGGGGGGAGGGAGTAAATCCTCCACTACTGAAATCTGTTATGCAGGTTGTGAATGAAACATAACATAACATGAATGGCGAGAACAGGCCGTTCAGCCCAACTAGGCTCGCCAGTTTCTTTGTACTATCGTGAATATATCACTTCAGATACTCAATGACTCAATGGTATCTAACTTTAAGTCAAGCCTGCTCTTGAAAACTCCAAAGGTCTCTGCCTCAACAATATGGTCAGGCAAGCTGTTCCACACCGTAATTACTCTTTGGGTGAAGAAATATTTCCGAATATCAGTGCTAAATTTACCTTTGGTCAGCTTCCATTTGTGACCCCGAGTTCTACTAACAACACTTGGTTGAAGAAATCCTACATAATTCACTTTGTTAATCCCTTTAACATATTTAAAGACCTCAATCAAATCACCCCTTAGTCTCCTTTTCCTAAGACTAAAGAGATTAAGGATCTTCAGCCTTTTCTCATAGCTTTCATCTTTAATACCCGGAATTAGCTTCGTGGCTCTTCTCTGAACTTTCTCTAGAGCCTCTATGTCTTTCTTAAAGTATGGTCCCCAGAACTGTACACAATACTCTAGATGTGGTCTGACAAATGTGTTGTACAAAAGAAGCATCACCTCCTTGGATTTGAACTCAATACTTTTGGCAATGTATCCCAGCATCCGATTGGCTTTTTTAACTGCGACGGCACAATGGCTAGAGCCTGTGAGGTTTTGGTCAACAATCACTCCCAGATCTTTCTCTTGTGGAGCACATTCCAGTTTAAAACCTCCCATAAAGTAATCCCGTCTAATGTTTTTATTACCTACATGTACTACTTTACATTTCGCTACATTAAATTTCATTTGCCACATTTCTGCCCAATTCTGGATTCTATCCAAATCATCCTGAATCACTTTAGTGGACTCTAAACTATTTGCCAAACCTCCCAATTTAGTATTGTGGTAGAAGAAGGCACTCTTCTCCTCCCCCTTACCCATCATTCTGTCTGTACCTGGCCATTCAACCAATCCTCTCCCATTGTTATCTTTTGAATGTCCCTCCACCCCCCCTCTGTTGATCATTCATTGGTTTTCTCTGCCATTTGTCCTTTTGTATCCAATGAGTTCAATCCTTACTGTAAAGAACAGCCCACCTTGTTTCAGTTTAAATCTCGCGGCCTCCATCTTTAGGGCCTCTTGCCATGCTGGTACCAGACAGAGCCACAGACTTCAGCAGTTGGTTTTCATTGGTATGATTCACCATTTGTTCACAATTGTAACAGTACAATAAACTTGTTAAAAGACTATTTGTCGTAATCTCTCGGTTCTACAACAATATTGGCGTAGTCGGCATGTCTCCGAACCTGTAACGGCCTTCATCTCCCAGCTACAGAGAACTAGGACTGCCGGCACATCAAAGCAATGGAGGTAAAGATTAATTCTTCCTCCTGTTTCTCTGTAGCAGAGAGTTGAAGTCCTGATGGCAAACCATTTGTACCACTGCTGATTCTGTGTTTTATATGATTGGACAACAGAAATTGCTGCCAAGCTTCCTACTATAAAAAGGGTCTCATGAGTCGTGCAATTAGAACTAAGTAAGTAGTTCACGTCTTAAAGTAAGTTAGGACGAATTGACACTGGGTAGTAATGCGTAGCAAGTATACTGGTCGGGTACCTATACTGTGCGCTAGATGTAAAGTAAGTTACATTGTTGAAGTTGATTGGGGCAAATTTCCTTGTCCACTACATATAAAAAGAAAATTTGAGGGTATATGTTAACTGTACGACTGTCTGTGGGCGTGTCCTGTGTGTGTGCACATGGTAAAGTCTACCGGTATGTGTTCAGTGAAAAAAGTATAGTTTCTGGGGAAACTGTTAGCAAAAAATCTATGTATTAGCACAAAATGTGAAAGAGATAGAAAAACTATTGTGTATTGGACTCTCTGGTGATTCTGGAAATCTTAGATTTTGTTAATTTGTTTATATGAGGCAAAGACTTACCTCTGGTGTAAATTTATGTTTGTCTTTTCTGTTGTCAGTTGTTGAGAAATGAATTGTCCAATTGGTGGCCTAGGAACTGGAAAAGTTAGAAATGTTTCATATATGAGAGCAATATTCTGCGAGCAAAGAGTTGGCTGGTGATTGTGATCTTTATGAGTGCATTTCCTAACAGTATGTGGTCTGATGGTCTACTGTTAGTGCAAGATGGTTTGTAGAAGCTGGCTGATGGATGGATCGCATTAAACCAGTCATATGCATAGTGGGATGGTTCGTGTTGATAATGGATGGTAAAAGTAAGGTCAATTGATTTGGTGGAATAAGCGATGACAAAAAACTAGCTATTTCAAAAAGCTTTAATGTTGGAAAAGGCTATTTTATTTGGCTACATTTTGAAAGTGTCAGTAATGTCTGTTGTGTCTGATCGTAGCAAAAGTAATAGGCCTACTGGAAAGTTTAAAATCCTGAAGACTTTAACTGCATGTGAACGTGCATAAGAATTAGAACCTTGGATCTTTTCCAATGCGATTGAATGGAACAAAGGAAAGTGCACTAATGTGTGTGTGAATGTGTGTGCATGTATGCTGAGCTCAGATTGTGTGTGTGAAAATCAATGTGATAAGCCTAACTGTGTGAGTGTCTGCAAATAACTGCATGGCTGCATGTTTGTTCTCCCTTTGTTGGATTGAATGTCGTAGTCATCTTATACCATAAAGGGATATATTTACAGTATTTTGAATATAAACGCTCAGTATGGGCTATATACACTATGTATTTGATATTAGTTTAAATATTTCTAGATAGTATTTGGATCAGTTGAATACTAGTGATTCACTGATATATAGGAATATTCTTTATAGCATAAATGCATTTTTCAATGAAAATCCATGATAGCTTTGTGAATCTGGCCCAAGAACATTTGAGTGATTCTGGAACCCCCTGCGGTCTTTGGCATATAGCATTGTTCCTTTTATCTGCTCATTAGGTTCCAAAATGCTCACTATGAGAGGATTAAAAGCTCCTTTATTTTGCTGTTTTTGATGGCCCAATTATTAAATTAAATTAAAATTTTGAATTATGTCAATTTTGGAAGATGAAAAGAAAAAATTTGAATCACAGTAACTATCCAGCCTCCTTAAATGTTATGCAATTACCAAATTGTACCAAATTGTTTCTTTGTTTGTTTTAGCAATGCTTAGATTTTTCAGCTGAACTTTAAAAGGACATCAGAGAAGTCCACTTATTAATTGAACAAACAAAGCTGAGTATAATTGCCATACTTTGTATGGGTCTGATGATCCGACCGAAATGCCAGAGCCAATCAAAATTCTTTAATGCCAATTAATGTGTTGATTCAAAGAAAAATGCAATTAAGCTGAGAATTCTTGTGTGTACTTACTATTAAATATAATCTAGTCAAGGCCACTGGCATAGCAACATATTTTCTCTGTGGTTTGGTGTTGCGACATTGACTACTGTAGAAAAAGTTAACCTGCCAGCAGTCAAAATTTAGTAAAAATGATGCTACTATAGGAAGTACCTACAACTCTCTTTAAAGTGGGCAACAAACAGTATACTTGCCATTGTAAAACATCTTAATCATAAGGAATTAGCCTCAGAAAAGTAACATGCTTTATCTGGGTAATATTCGGAATGACTTAACACTTCATCAGTACATTTCCAGGTCTCTGTATTCCCTACATCAAGACAGGGGAAAAGCCACTAAAACTATTTATTGATGGTGGAAGCAGTAATTTAAGGTTACTCTTTGAAGAGGTAGAGGGCTTCAACCATAGCTATTTTAACAGTCCTTAGTTACCCTTAACACCCAACCTCCCTCTGATTAGCATTGACAGGGACAGACTGTGGAAGTGGACTAAGATAAGACACCACATGGCAGAACTGCTTGCTTTGATGAACAAACTCAAAGTAGAGATGAGTGGGAAAACCTTAAAGTAGCTAAAATTATCAACTAATAATCATTGTCTTAGGAAAAGTGTGGATTTTCATTTACCTTTTATATTATATTGTATGTTTATAGTCATTATAATGCGGCAGCTAAAAGGACTGGAGCATGTATGTTCCTTACACCGAAGGCCAAAGATAAGTGTGCTCAAAATTTCATAAGTAAGGTGGAAGTAAATACACACTGCTCCAGATAAGCCTAATTTAGCTTTATAATATACTTCAGAATTAAATTGGAAGGTCCTACAAACCAGCTTCTGACCAGCCTATTAGGTGTATCAGCCCCACTCTCTCAATTAATCTCCAGATCATATCATGTGACATAAATTGCTGAATGTCTTGACATATGAATATCACAATTTTCAATATTTCACCCCATCACTTAACACTTTAACTCCCCATATAAATATTACACCTTTGTTGTTTTCATATATAACTGTTTATTTTTATTTCACTTAAAAATTGAATGTCTAAATAATTTGATATTGTAACCTCCTTTGGATTTTTTCCCTCTGGGGTTTTTTCCGATTGGTTGGTTACTTAGTGGCACATACAATCTTTTTGCTTTCCCTAGTCAAGTGTGGGAAAGGTTTTGGTTGAAGTGCTGGTTTGTTCTGTGACTTCTATTGTTACTGATTTTAGAAAAATTACTTTTCAAACCATTATTTCATGGGCCATCATAAAATTTGTTTGATTGGTACAACAACTAACTTCAGATAATAGACTCATAGAACAAACCGAGGTAGCATACTTTTTAGTTTTTTCTCATTTTTATTTAATTTTTTTCATATTTTTATGCCATTTTCTGTATATAAAAAAAGAAAAAAGTGAGGAATTGTGGTAGAAGAAGGCACTCTTCTCCTCCCCCTTACCCATCATTCTGTCTGTACCTGGCTATTCAACCAATCCTCTCCCATTGTTATCTTTTGAATGTCCCTCCACCCCCCCTCTGTTGATCATTCATTGGTTTTCTCTGCCATTTGTCCTTTTGTATCCAATGAGTTCAATCCTTACTGTAAAGAACAGCCCACCTTGTTTCAGTTTAAATCTCGCGGCCTCCATCTTTAGGGCCTCTTGCCATGCTGGTACCAGACAGAGCCACAGACTTCAGCAGTTGGTTTTCATTGGTATGATTCACCATTTGTTCACAATTGTAACAGTACAATAAACTTGTTAAAAGACTATTTGTCGTAATCTCTTGGTTCTACAACAGTATCATCTGCAAATTTCACTAATCTGCTCTCAATATTCCTATCAAGGTCATTAATGTAGATGAGGAACAGCAGGGGTCCCAACACCGATCCCTGGGGGACGCCACTGCCCACCATACCTAGCTCAGATGAGATACCACTGACCACCACTCTTTGTGTTCTGTCCTGCAATCAGTTTTGAATCCACTTCAGAATACCTCCTGTAACTCCAATGGAGCTCATTTTAAAAATTAGTCTCTTATGCGGTACTGTGTCAAATGCTTTCTGAAAATCCAAATATATGATGTCATAAGCCCTGCTCTGGTCATAAGTCTTGGTGGCCTCTTCAAAAAATTCCAGAAGGTTTGTCAGGCATGACCTTCCTTGATGGAAACCATGTTGGCTATCCCTCAAGATATTGTTACGTTCAAGAAATAAGTCCAGCTCATCTTTTATGATAGATTCCAATATTTTGCACGCATTGCAAGTTAAACTGACTGGCCTGTAATAACCTGGCTCAGTACGGTCCCCTTTCTTACATATTGGTATTATATTACCCTGTTTCCAATCATTTGGTATTTCTCCAGTTTCTAAAGACCGTCTAAAGATGGCGAATAGCGGCTTAAAGATGATCTCACTAACTTCCCTGAGCACTCTAGGATATAAGCCATCAGGACCCGCCGCCTTATCTGCCTTTAGTTTATGCAACTTGTCTAATACTACGTTATCCCTAACCTCAATTTCCGCTAAATAATCTTGAGCATTGGACACGCCCTCTGGCCGAATAAAGACCCGCTCCAAGGTAAAAATCTCAACAAAGTAACCGTTTAAGGTGTCCGCAATATCCTTGTTATTATATAGCAGCGATCCATTTTTATTCTTTATGCACTTAACCTGCTCTTTGACTTTCCTTTTTCTACTACAGTACTGAAAGAAGCGCTTAGGGTTAGTCTTTGCCCCCTCTGCAATTTGTCTTTCATACAGTCTTCTAGCATTACTCAGCTCTTTTTTGACCACAGCCCGCATTTTACAGTATTCGGCCTTAGTAATCTCATTGTTATCCTCTATGTACATCTTATAAAGATTCCTCTTTTCCCTCAAACTCCTACGAATAGCTGCTGTCATCCACTGAGGATTCTGCTTTTTCAGCTTACTTTTGGACACCTTTGGAATGAATTTGCATTGTGAATCAAGTAAAACTCCCTTAAATCTTTCCCACATCTCAGTTACAGACTCACAGTCCAGGAGTGTCTCCCATTTTATTTCACTTAGATATGAGCGCATCCTGTCAAAGTTTGCTCACCTAAAATTAAAAATTTTTGTTTTTGGAGACACCTTTTTAACTTCCCATGAAACATCAAAATTAATAGTAGAGTGATCACTTGTCCCAAGTGGCTCCCGTACCTCAACATTGCTAATTCTATCTGGGTCATTACAGAGCACCAAGTCTAAAATTGCCTTCTCTCTTGTAGGTTTATTAACATACTGCACCAAAAAATTATCATTTATGACATCTAGAAATTCTTCCTCCCCCCTCCCCTGTCCTTTCACCTTTTCCCAATCAATACCAGGATAATTTAAGTCTCCCATAATAATAGTCCCTCCTCCTCTACAAGCTTGCGTAATCCTCTTCAAGAGCATTTCATTGACTGTACTGTCCAAAGCTGGTGGTCGATAGCATACACCTATGTTTAAACCAGTCTCGTGTTTGCCAGTGAGCCTGACCCAGATATCTTCGCAGGGCAAGGAATGTTCAATTTCAGAAATTTCCTGCACATTTATGTTTTCATTCACATAGAGTGCTACACCACCTCCTCGCCTATTGCATCTATCCTTCCTAAAGAGCTTATAACCTTCTACATTATATTCATCTCCATCCTCTTCACTAAGCTATGTCTCTGTAATCCCAACTATGTCATAGCCTTCACTAATCATAACGGCCTCAAGTTCTCGAAATTTATTTTTAATGCTTCTTGCATTTAGATAAAAACATTTCAGGTTATCACGAACGCTCTACCCCTTGGATTTCCCATGTGCCCGCTGCTCAAAGCCCCTCACCACGCCTTTTTGCTATAAAAATATATCATCAATGGTGCATGTAACGCTGTCAGCTTCCAACAGGGCAGTCTGCATTTCCCTCTGTGTAACACTCTCTAACCTCCCTGCCCCCCAAGTCCCTAGTTTAAATAATCCTATGCTACCCTCAACATACGCTGACCCAGTGCAAAGGTACCCCTCTGGTTCAGGTGTAGCCCATCCGGCTTGAACAGGTCACCCTGTCCCAGAAGTAGTTCCAGTGCCCCATAAACCTATACCCCTCTTTCCTACACCAGGTTCGTAGCCACGTGTTAAACCTCCAGATAAAATTCTGCTTCGCTCTGCTTGCACGTGGTACCGGTAGAATCCCGGAGAACACTACTGTGGAGGATCTGCTCCTAAGCTTTTCAGCTAATTCAACAAATTTGCTTTGCAGAACCTCAAACCTACCCTTACCTATGTCATTAGTCCCAATATGGACCATGACAACTGGATCCCTCCCCGCTCTGGCCAGGAGCTTGTCCGCACGCTCCAGGAGGTCTCCTACCTGGGCACCAGGCAGGCAACACACCGTCTGAGACTCCTTGTCGCGAACAGACTAAACTGTCTATTCCTCTAAGTATTGAGTCCCCCACTATCAATAACTCTCTTTTCTGAGGGGTAGAGGCCAACAGGGTGCCCTGCTGCTCATCAGTCCCCTCACTCTCAGGGTCAGGGGCCAATTCGAGTTCCTGCAAGGGCCGGAATCGGTTGGACACCTCAACCACTGGAGGAGCTGTCGCTGTACGGTGTGCACGCCCTTTCCTGCGCTGACGTCCTACCATCACCCAACTTTCTCTCCCTGCCTGCTCTAGTGTCCCCACACCACCCTGCTTTGGCGTACAAACCATTTCTCTAAACGACATACTACTTAGTTCCTCTAGGAACTCTACTGATTATGAACTATGTCGTCGTGCCGCCAACTGGCCCTGAAGATCAAGGATCTTGCTCTCCAGATGCTCAATTAGCTGGCACCGGTGACAGACAAACCCACCCTGGAAATCTCTTTCCAAAAGTGCGATCATCCTGCAACCGTCACATAGTTTTGGCCACATTTTGAACCCCCTACCTAATGACCTCGCTCACCCTAGATAACAAAGAAAATTACTATTGCCGAGACAGAAGCTCAGGAACCACAATCTATTTATTTATTAACCTGAGAAGCCCTAAGCAGCAGTCACAATAGAAACCGTGGGGAAACTATGTGAATGGATAATAAGCCTCTTTTAACAGGGGCTTAGTTTCAGTTAACAGAAATGAAATACCAAATTGAGAAACTCTATAGATAATAAGCACTCCTAATAAGCCAACTTGAATTTATCTATTCCCGGTACTATTAATATACTAACCTAAAAATATCACAGGGCTTAGCTGAGAACCCAGATAAAAAAAAACGTGCCAGCTACAGCCCATTTATACTGCCCAGTACAGACTCAAAGACCTGCTTTTTCCAATTCATGCCCATGTATCCTGGCGAAACCTGCTGCAGCGTTCAAACACACTGTCGCGCGGCTGTAGGCCTCATAAACGGACACTTTTTTTAATGCTGCAAAAAATTGCCGCCACACTAAAAGAGAGATCATTGCAACAAAATCAATCATCAGAGATGACAAATTTATCACTGCAGGTCAAGTTATTTATGGTTCTGTTCTAGGTAGCTTCTGTACTGTCTATTCACAGGGCTTAAAGGAATAAGAGTGCCTTCTCTTTGTCCAAGGAAAACTTGAGGGAAAAGAACTCCCAGGGTGCCTGAGCATTCAAATTAGATTTGAAACGCAGAATTATGACCGATTCTCAGAGGCCCGGACCACAAGAGAACGTGCAATTACACAGAGCCCACTCAACATACCAAAATAACTGAGCTTTGAGCACATTTAACAAATACAAAGCAGCGGACTTCGAACAATCTTGGCATACTGAGGTGGCTTACAACTCTTGGCCTCACTGAATTCTCATTGAGCTCACAGCCAAGTCCAAAGTGAGTTGGGCAACACATTACAATGTTTACTGCTCCCATTTGAGGCCATTTCTAGTAACAAGGGCCTTTTCCAAGAATGGAAGCTGTTAAGTTGAGGAAAACTGCATAATAAGGAAAATTATTTTACAAACAAGATAAAAATTTAACAGTTGAGGAGGAGAAGCTAAAGCGCAAATCCAGAGGTTCATAATACAGGAGTGCCTGCACTAAGCATCCTCCAGTCTGACTCATGTCTCGCTTTATGGAGAGAAGATCCAAAAAACCTTCTATATGCTCTTTCAGCATACACATTCTCACATGGGGATACCCGAGTGATGGCCAATTTTCTGAAGTTTTGAAATCAATAAGTGCACCTGTTCATAAGCCCACCTCCTAAAGTGTTGCAGCCCTCAACCAAATAATTGCTGGAATACCACCAGAAAATCACCAACAAGCCTGATGGTCAAAGGATTCAGATCAACTGTCCACTGCTAGAGAGGACAGACTGAGAAAGGAGATTGCACTCAGGAGTATGGTCACTCTCCAGAGGGGTTGAAAGTTGAATAGGGCAAGTCTTTCAAATTCTCCAGTAAAACTTCCCGTGGCCTTATATGCACAGGTTTCTGTGCAACCAAGCGCAGTCAGACAGTACAGAACTTTAAACAGCACAACCCTGGTCACTTCGTCCCCTTTGGATGTCAGTCATCCGTTCATGTGCAGTTTTGGTAAAGCTCCTGCCTCAGGCCTGGCCTGGCCTCTGGCTCCTCTCCTCTTTCTACAAGACTGAACACCCCCACCCCCCAACACAGACACGCACACACACATACGCACACACACCTCCTCAAATCAGGGAGCATGGGCTGGCTGGGGCTTGCTCATTCTACATCAAAGACGCGCGTGTTCTCAAGGCTGTTACTTCCACAAAGACAAGATAGGGAACATCACCCCCATCCCCCTCGCACACACAGACACAGACACACACACACACACACACACACACACACACGAGACTGAAAGAGGCCTGTTGCCAGGGGGCATGCACAATGTGCAGAGCTTTTCCGCTACCCATGATCTCATGCACTGTTCAATGAAGAAATCCCTCAAAATGTCTTGGCATGTGCAGCCAGTAATGCAAGTGATCCAGACTGCAATAGTTCAACTGATGCTCTAAAGCACACTGGACTGACATAACCCAAGGAATGAGAGCAAGTCATTGCATTCCCACTCCATTACAAACCAAGAGGCACAAATAAAAAAAAAAAAATAGGACCAAGGGTCCTGTAGCTTACCGACAAGTAGTCTTCTAGTGATGATACAAGTTACGAAAATTTCTTGTGAAGTTTGACATTTGAATCAATGAAAATCAATGTCAAGGCCACTAAATAAAAGTTCACATATGTTTATAGGACCTCCTGTAATACACAATCTTAAGCTCTGAAGCAGTTTTGGTGATACAAGTCATTGAAAATTCAATATGTCAATTGTGAAATTAAAGGTCACAGAATGTCAAGTTGTGGTCAGCAAATGGACTTCATATATGACTTTCTAAATGTCTCTATACAAACCCTGGCTCAATCGGTGACCATTTTGGTGATACAAGTCATTGTAATTTCACTGTCAAGTTTGACCCTCAAAGGTCACTGATAGTCAAGTTGAATGTCACCAAATGAAAATTCATGCATGAATTCCAAGATGTCAGTAACGCAAACCTAGGCTTCATCTGTGACCATTTTAGTGATACAAGTCATTGAATTTCCACTAGGTCACATATGACCTTTGAAGGTCAATACGAAGGTCGCCAAATGAAAGTTCATATATGACTTCCTATATGTCTCAAATACAAACCTAGAGTCCATCTGTGACTGTTTTGACAATACAAGTCATTGTAATTGTATTATGTCAAGTTTGACCTTCAAAAGGTCACCAACAGTCAAGTTGAATGTCACTAAATGAAAGTTCATATGTGACTTCCGATGTCAGTAATACAAACCTAGGCTCCACCTGTGACCTTTTCAGTAACAGAAGTCATTGAATTTTCTCTTGGTCAAGTCTGACCTTCGAAGGGCAATATGAATGTCGCCAAATGAAAGTTCATACATGACTTCTTATACGTCTCCAATACAAACCTACACTCAATCTAACGATTTTGTGGATACAAGTCATTGAAATTTCACTGTATAGTTTGGCCGTTCAAGGTCACTGAAGGTCAAGTTCAAGGTCACCCAATGAAACTTCATACAAGACTTGCTATATGCCCGCAATACAAACCTCAGCTCTATCTGTAATAGTTTTGGTGATAGAAGTCATTGAAATTTCACTATGTGAAGTTTGACCTTCGAAGGTCGCCGAAGGTCAAGTTCAAGGCCACCAAATGAAAGTTCATGCATGACTTCCTATAAATATTCAATGCACATATGTTCCCAATCTTCAATATTTTCAAGCATAGAAACCTTTGAAAATTGTAACATTTTTCTTGACCTCAAGTTTGACCTTTCAAGGTCATCTGAGGTCAACTTTAACACAGCCAAAATATAGGTCAAATATTACTTCCTATATGTCAGCAATACAAACTGAATCTATCTGCAACCATTTAGCTTCCACAGGTGATTTGGCCCATTCTCCGTAAGACCCAATGTTAAAGTACAGCGCCCCCACTACACCCACTTCCGTCGATTCAATCAAAATGGCCCTCGCACTGTACATAGAGTGTATCAAGGTGAGTTGATTGCCAGATTTAGAAAAGTTATCACAGTTTTTGAGAAATAATTTTTTGAAATCTCAAGTCATATCTTTTAGCATTGTTAATATATTCCCTGACCTCGAGTTTGACCTTTCAAAGTCATCTGTGGTCACATTTAATATTGCCAAAATACAGGTCATATATGACTTCCTATATGTCGATAATACAAACCTAATCTCCACCTGCAACCATTTGGCCTCCACAGGCCATCTTGCATATTCATAAAGTACAGCGCCCCCAATAGAACCACTTCCGTCGATTCAATCGAAATGGCGCTCGCACTGTACATTGACGGTACCAAGGTAAGTTGATTGCCTGATTTAGAAAAAAATTTATCATGCAGTTTTTGAGAAATAATTTTTTGAAATTTCTCAGTCCTATCTTTAACATTGGAGCCAAAATTTCAAGGGCCCATAAAATGGACAAAAATGATTCAATCAAAAATCCGAGAGAAACATCTGGAGATATGGTCTAGTAGTATGTTATTGCAAATTTACACAAAAATTCATCTGGCCAAAAAAAAGATAAAAAATGTTCCGGACGACGGACGCCACACCACAACAATAGCTTATCGGCCCATAGGGCCGATAAGCTAACAATAGACCACCCACAGAAAAAAACGGGTTGCAGTCACTCAGTTTAGGAAATCAGAACCCCTTCATTCAAAGCATCTAACAGGGGTTCAGGATTAATAGAGCCTCCTCTCCTGAAATCGACCAGTCTGCTGAGGCAAAGCTTCAGATTCAGAAAATGCCATCAATAGAAACAGTGACCTCAAAGGGTTTTCACACCATCACAAGACAGCTCCAGCCGCAAACAATGTGGTTACGTTATGACGCTCTCAGGCAGCAGTAAGCGGAGGGAGAGCCTTTTTGACTGTTATCCAGCCCCATCAACAGCCTGTAAAGGGGGCAGAATTTTCCCAAATCAGAGGGAGAAGGAGGGGGAAAAAAATGTAGCTAGGATTTCAAACGTCCATTCCAGCATAAAGTACTTAAAACAGAATAGCATGGTACAGGAATGACATGCACACTGCTGAAAAATACTTATGAGTAACAGCAATTATTGGAAAAAAATCTGGGCTGGTGAATAGCTTAGCAGAAGAGGTCGGAAAAGCATTCAGCAGTGGGTCCTGGCACTCAGGACAAGTCCGCAGTACTTAAGCCAAGAGGCCGTGCTCTCAGTTACACCTCCTCGTGGTGAGCTGCAACAGTCAAGAGGCCGCGGTGCTGACCGATCCGCCCTGCGGGAGCTGTGCTGGATCCCGGCCCGGTCTTGGCACAGTCGGGTCCGCACTTGATTAAGGGGTTCAAATCCTCCACTTTGTTGGATGCAGGAGGATCTTGGGCAGCATCAGTAAGAGGAGTTTATTCACAGCTGGCGAGGTTTCATCCCCCCAAAAAAATAAACAATCCCAATAGCCCTGGCCTTCCGACCTTTCCTGCTGACAGTGCGGACCACTGAGCCATTTAGGACACTGCATTTCTGTAGCCTTTCACCCCCAATTAAGGAAACATCCCACACTTTTTTTTTTTTTTTAAGCATTTTTTCATTCTTTCGTGGTTTAAGTTGCAACCCCTAACCAGCATCCCACACTGCTTTTCTCCTTTCCCAATTGTACAAAACAAAGCTCTAACCCTTAAGGCAAACATTTCTGCTTTAAGGCATGGATTTCACATAAAATGAAAGTCCACGTTGACAGATTATGGCTTCACTGACACAACTGGCCGCACCTGCAGCCATGCTGCCCTCCATGCATGCACCCTGCAGCCGTTACGGGGAAGAGACGTCATTTTAGCAACAGCTGCAAAGGATTTAGGTCGTAACATGCTTTGGTTGGCATTTCGCAGAATGTGTACTAAAAACCAGGCCTTGAAACAATGATAACAGCGGATAGTAAAGGATCCCAGAATGGCTTGAAAGTAAACGTCTTTAACCCCCTGCAGCAACTCACCAAAGGCTCCCTCTGGCAAACATTCTAAAACCTAAAGCATTGTTTGAAAACAACCACTAAGAACTTGAGTTTTCAGAAAGTCTTGACAGAATTGTCAAACTTGACTGGAAGATTTACAGTGTTGAGGATTATATTTCAATATTTCTCATCATATTCATCAGAAAATCAATAACCGTAATCAATAATCACAATCAGTACCCATATTATGTAAGCAGCAGTAAGACACTTACACATGCACAGGCATACAGACACAAACCAGTGTTTCCCGCCACGGTCTAATTTACCCCGCCATAGTCTCAATATGCGCAATTTCCGCGTGTTGAGAATACATGTGCACGTTTTGAGAAAATAAAAAAAATAAAAAAAACGGAAGAATAAAGGCCCATTCACCCCAAGCGCGGATTTCCGTGCGGATTATTCGCGCGGATTTTTATAGGAGCCAATTCCATGGGTTCTAATGGAAGCTTGCACACCAAGGCGGAATTTCCATGCGGCAGAAAAAAAACATCCGCACGGACTTAAGCTTCTGCGAAAATCCCCCTGCGAAGTTGTACTTTTAGCCAATGAAATAATTTGTTTATATTGACGTAACAGCATTCGAACCTTTTGATTAGCTAGATAGCTTGTTTTCAGTTAACACTGAAATTTTCATTTTTTTGGGGGAGAATTTTTCCTTTGACAGTCGTACAATGTAGAGAGACAGGAAAGTTGGGGAGAAGAATGGGGGCAGACATGCAGCAAATGACCTGAGCCGGAGTCGAACCCAGGTCGCTGCGGGAAGGACAAGTCCTCTATGGTACGCGCGCTTAGACCGATGAGCCACCGGGGCGCAGTTGACACTGATAATTTAACGTGACATCTTATAGCTATGTGTTAGTTTACTTTTTCATAGTAGTTAGAGATCTAGCTAATCATAGTTTCATTATTATTATTATTTTTTTTTTTTTTCCCCGATTAACATTTTAATATGTTGAATATTTGTGCACAAAATCACGAAGCTGTGCGTCGCTGAGGTGCAAATTATGACTACGCTTCGTCTGGGTTGGACAAGTTAAGTTTATTGAAACAGCCCCAGGTCCGGACATCAATAAGGAAAACGTTCGTTGGCTACGTCAGTGCAAAAGTAGACTGCGAGGCTAACGTTATGGATCAGATACATACAAACAATGTCATCATCGCTGCTGCTGCCATCATGGTTCATTTAGGTTAAATTATAACTCGCGTATTTGTTTTTCCGCTGTGCGGAATTGGAACACAAGAACGCGAAATTTCGCACCGAGTTCGGTGTGAATGGTTTTACGTGGAATTTTCGTGCTGCGAATATTCTGCAAATCCGTGCCGCTTTTCCGCTCTGCCCGGTGTGAATGGGCCTTAAGAAAGGTACCAGAAGACATGGAATTTGCACACTCTCACCCCCCCCCCCCCCCCCGCTAAAAAAAAAAAAAGAGAACCATCTGCCAGTCTGCCACCACATTTGCCCCTGTAGTCTCCAAAATTCTGTGGGAAACTGCACACACACACACAAACAAGCAGTTCACACATGCATGAGCAGTGCACACACACACATAAGCAGTTGGCTTCTGTGGCTTTGACTGACATCTGTTCAGTTGATTCAGGCAATATCTGTTCAGTCATCAGCATTATTCACCATCTTTCATCAGAAATCATTTAGTTATGCATGCTCCAGTATTACACTGGAAGAGGGTTGTTATCTTTTGGTTGCAGTTTTCAAGGCAAGTTTGGAGCGTTTTTTTTGTTTGCCTGTCTCTGGGACGACCCGTGACCCAACTAAAAGTCCTCTGAAACAAGTAGCCTTGAAGTTGCTATTTTGCAAAGGATGCCAACTAATGATAACTAGAGTGCCAAGGGCCCTGAAGGTTGCCGGCAGTTGCAGCTCCATCCGGAGAAAAGTAACTAACATCAGTCTGCGGATTCAACAGCAAGCCAACACGAATTCTTGCGAAAGCAACACATTGTCTACACGATACTGGCGTTAAAAAGCTCCAGCTCGGACATCCACGAAAGAATTAAACCCGTTTAATTTTTTCGCGAATTTCAGCGGTGATGGCGAATGGTCCCGTACCACTGCGAATCAATTCACGGTTCTTCGAATCAATTCTTCTCTGCGAAAGAAGAGAACTGTTTCATCTGCACACTTCCACGGGCCAACACAGTTCAGTGGGAAAGGGGTTTAGTTACCATTATCGGGCAACTCGACTGAGCAGTCACACTTTTTCATGAGTGACAGACAGCAACATTTCTGCCATTTAGCAAAAACATAATCTTTAAGAAGTCTACATCATGAAATCCAATTAGATTTTTTTTCTAACCTGAACTTTCACTGTCATCTGCTGTCAATTTGTGAAGCGCGCCATCTTCTCAATTCACTTCTGGTAATTGCTCTGCTTTCAATGATTTTTTTTTCAGAACACTGCCCCCGAGTGGGTCTAATTAGTATTATTCTTTCTATTCCATGATGCTAATAGGAACAAACATCCAAAAATGTGTTTTGACCAGTTTTTATTGCCGCAATTGATCCTGAAAAAAGGTCGACCATGCGGTTACAATGCCCGTAAAAATTTTAATTATATATAAGTTAGTGCCTAATGCATACTAATTTCTAAAGACATTATTAAACGAGGAAATGAATAGACTGATTTTGTCACATGACCTTGAAGACCAAAGTCAAATCCAATATGGTGTGTTTGATCAGCATACATGATTTGTCATTAGTATCCAATACTTACCGAAGATCTAAAGCCAACATTAAAGGACTTTTAGGCCGTTTTGTCATTACCTGGACCTTGTTGCCCAAGGTCAAATCCAATATGTTGAAAACAACCAGCATACATGATTTGCTATTAGTGCCCAATACATACCTAAGCTCTACAAACAATATTAAACAAATATGGGCGATTTTTGTCATATAACCTGGTCCTTGACTTGGAGGCCCACCATCAAATTTTACTGACTGCCTAAGAATGTTCAGCATACATGGTTTCCTATAGATGCCCCAAACATACCTGAGCTCTAATTGCCATATTCAGCAAGTTATAGCAATTTTTGCCATTTGATCTTGACGCCCAATGTCATATTCAACTTGCCGAGAATGTTTGGCTTACATGATTCCCTATAGGTGCCACATTAAACTGTTATAACACATTTTTGCTATTTGACCTTCACCTTGAGGCCCAAGGTCAAAAGTGACTGACACACAATGTTTGGCATACCTGATTACCTACAGGTGCCTCATACATACCTAAGCTCTAAATGCCATATTAAGAGAGTTACAGCACAAAACACCCCGAAAAACGATGAAGTCCAGACACGTTTCCTAGGTGGCGCTATGAAGGAGCGATTCAATCAAAACGCCATTTACACCGTTGAAGCAGGTCATGACATTGATTCCATTGCTGCGATTAAAAAAAAAAAAAAATCCATCAGACAATTTTTGAGAAAATTGCACCAAAGTGCCAAAAATGGCCATTTTCGACATAAAAATGGCCGGCAAGTCTAAACGAACGATTCAATCAAAAAAATCTTTGCTCGGGCATTAACTCGACGACCGATTTGATCACATCCCCAAGTTTAAATGAATTCAGACCGTTTTTGAGATACGGCTTTAAACGGACGACGCCGCCAGACGCAAAGTGACGACAATAGGTTACTGGCCTACGGCCGGCAACCTAAAAAGAGAAAAACAAGTAACATGCAGACACCACGATTGTACCATTGAAAAACAACTAAGAAGCAGACATTACGTTATTGAACCACTGTAGTGTGAGAGGGCGGAAAAACCATATTTGGAAGATATTTCCTGTGATGAAGGTATAAAAACTGGGTGTGAAAAGCAGAATGGCAGTTCTTCTTGCGCAAAAAGAACTCTGCTTTATATTCATCAATATGCCTCCATAAAGCCTAATTTTCTGAAGATTTATTTGTTTGTACGTGTGTGTGTGTGGTGTGTGTGTGTGTGCGTGTGTGTGCGTGTGCGTGTGTGTGTTGAATTACTGATGAATATGATGAGAAATATTGAAATATAATCCTCAACACATCCCTTCCCAATAAACTTATAGGTGTTCTTCTACTCACTACCAATGGCAATTTTGTTTCCTTACTCCCTACCCTTATTGTCACCGGTTGTGTTGTCGGCTTTCCTGAGAACCCTACTGTTTGTATATATTCACCCGACATAGGCAGGTGAGCAACACGTTCTTTTCGAATACAAGTTCATGTAGCTCCTGTATCTATCATCGTAGGATCACTTTTACCTTCTATTTCAACACCAATTATGGGCTCCTGAGCTAGTCCATTAGTTATAAGTGCATGCTGCCCTACACTGCCTGGGTTGTCTGGGAACCCCTACTGGGTCCCTTGGTAATTTACTGGCCCCTGCATTTGAGTTTGGATCCGAGCTACTGCTGAGCCGGGACTGAAACACTGCCTCTGCTGCAGCACAATATTAGGACTGTATCTCCAGATGTGTCCCTGATGGCCACAAACCCAGCAGACTGGAGAGCCTCTTTCTGTCTGCTGATAACTGTCCTGACCCTGAACTCTCCACCGATTTCCTTGCTCACTGTTCCCTGGCCTGCTTCCCAGTACAATTTCGCCACCTCGAACTCCAATAGTTTATTTGCTTCTTGTACTTCCTTCCTCCTTCTGTCTGTATCCTGTATCATTTTAGTAATTTCTCTAAACTCCTGCATTTTATTTCTTAACTTTTGCCTTTCACTACTCATTACTTCTTCATCACTGTTTTGTTCTATTACCCCACTTATTCTCCAATGTTCCACTTACTACGGGACATACAACTGGGTTTTCCAAATCTGATATTACTGGATACAGGTTTTTTCAGCTGCTGTCTCTCCCTGTTCCTCAATATGGGGGGCATAAGGCTGTGGGTTAAATAATTCATTGTCAGAAAACTTTTCAGATGGCTTTGACTGAGACGCACCTTCACTTTCCTTTGCAAAATGTTCATCCCGATCCTGAATTTTTAAGGATTCCCCTGCGTGTTCTGAGTAACTGACATTCATTGAAAGGGGCAGGTTCAACATAATAGCAGTGTGGTGTTTAATAAGAATTCATTCATTTTGTGAAGAAATGGGTGTAATTTATCGTCCTTCATTGAGGAAGAAGGGAGGCAAATATTTCACAAATTGTTATAAAACTAGACAGTCCGGTCGGCTGCGACCGCATGGGTGTAGCCCCCGAAAGCCCATTTCTCCCCTTTCTTGTGCATTATTCCACCAACAATTTCGCCATGGCAACCGAAATCGATAGGTGTTATAAGTGAAATATGTACATACCAGAGGTCGCGTTAACCGAATATTTTCCATCATTGACGAATTTTTTTTTAACAATGACGGAATATTTTGAAGGCCGTCCATCATTTTGACAGAATGTGATTCACACCCCCGTCCAATAGGTGGTGGGTGTCATATTGTCTCGAGCATCGTCTTTGATCTGTATGACAGAGATGCCAAGTCTCACGCATTCGGCGTCGGTCTCACGCATTTTTTAGGCTTATTCACCGTAGTCTGCAATTATTCAATGAACGCTTATTAATGACATTCTCACGCGGAATTAAAATCCTTGTGCATTGAAGTTTCAGTTTCACTTGCGTGAAGGTGGAACTCACTATGGAAAGCGATTATGACTCCGGACTTCTCATGCTTCTCTTTACTCAGGGATTGGAAACAATGCATGTGTTTCATGATCGTTTAAATTGTTTAAATGAAATAAGACCATTTGAAACGTCTTTATGCAATTCCATTGCTTTCAATCCTTCAGTAAAGACAAGCGTGAGAATTCCCGAGTCATAATCGGTTTCCGTGTCACTAGTGGGGAAATCCACCGTAATGCACGAGAAACTGATTAACTTAATGCGCAATGACTTGAATTCCGCGAGTGAATTTCTTCAGTTTGCGCTGATTGAATAATTGCTGACTATGGCACAGGAACATCAATGCCACTAAGAGGCGAGAGACTCAAGCCGAATGCGTCAGACTTGGCATCTCTGGTATGATCCTGTATTCCTCATATTTTTGTAATAAGATCATTTGCTCTTCATTTGTAAAATATGCTGCTCTGCTACCGGTAGATGATTGGTCATATGCTACAAACGCTGTCTCTGTTATGTGAGCACGCAGATATCTATGTGGGGAAAGCCCCAGTTGACATAACTAGTTGATGAGCAGCTTCGTAGGACCGCTTGGCAGGACTGCGGTTGTTCGGCTCAGTGATGTTGCTAGGTACGCGTCCTGCGTCCCTGACGCATTAAAATCTGAAAGGACGCAGTAAACTCACTACCCATGCGTCCCAGGGACGCGCCTCGTTTTTCCCATGAAAAACGATACATTGGGCTGATTTCACAAAGGCAGTGGCGGGTCTAGAACTGGGAATTGGGGTGGCACAGACATCCCTTTTAGTCCTGGCAAGTTCTCAATCATTTTCCTTTATTGACGCGTTTTCCAATTATCCTAATTGGCAACTGAAGACACGGTTTCTCTCCATATGCGATCTAACAGCGATGAAATCATATACTTTACCTCAGAGTGGGTCTTTATTCGGCCAGAGGGCATGTTAAATGCTCAAGATTATTCAGCGGAAATTGAGGTTAGGGATAACGAAGTATTAGACAAGTTGCATAAACTAAAGGCAGATAAGGCGGCGGGTCCTGATGGCTTATATCCTAGAGTGCTCAGGGAAGTTGGTGAGATCATCTTTAAGCCGCTATCTGCCATCTTCAGACGGTCTTTAGAAACTGGAGAAATACCAAATGATTGGAAACAGGGTAATATAATACCAATATATAAGAAAGGGGACCGTATTGAGCCAGGAAATTACAGGCCAGTCAGTTTAACTTGCATTGCGTGCAAAATATTGGAATCTATCCTAAAAGATGAGCTGGACTTATTTCTTGAACGTAACAGTATCTTGAGGGATAGCCAACATGGTTTCCATAAGGGAAGGTCATGCCTGACAAACCTTCTGGAATTTTTTGAAGAGGCCAGCAAGACTTATGACCAGAGCAGAGCTTATGACATCATATACTTGGATTTTCAGAAAGCATTTGATACAGTACTGCATAAGAGACTAATTTTTAAAATGAGCTCCATTGGAGTTACAGGAGGGATTCTGGAGTGGATTCAAAACTGGTTACAGGACAGAACACAACGAGTGGTGGTCAATGGTATCTCATCTGAGCTAGGTATGGTGGGGATTGGCGTCCCCCAGGGATCGGTGTTAGGACCCCTGCTGTTCCTCATCTACATTAATGACCTTGATAGGAATATTGAGAGCAGATTAGTTAAATTTGCAGATGATACTAAATTGGGGGGTTTGGCAAATAGTTTAGAGTCCACTAAAGTGATTCAGGATGATTTGGATAGAATCCAGAATTGGGCAGAAATGTGGCAAATGAAATTTAATGTAGCGAAATGTAAAGTTGTACATGTAGGTAATAAAAACATTAGACGGGATTACTTCATGGGAGGTTTAAAACTGGAATCTGCTCCACACGAGAAAGATCTGGGAGTGATTGTTGACCAAACCCTCACAGGCTCTGGCCATTGTGCCGTAGCAGTTAAAAAAGCCAATTGGATGCTGGGATACATTGCCAAAAGTATTGAGTGCAAATCTAAGGAGGTGATGCTTCTTTTGTACAACACATTTGTCAGACCACATCTGGAGTATTTTGTACAGTTCTGGGGACCATACTTTAAGATATAGAGGCTCTAGAGAAAGTTCAGAGAAGAGCCACTAAGCTAATTCCAGGTATAAAACATGAAAGCTATGAGAAGAGGCTGAAGATCCTTTATCTCTTTAGTCTTAGGAAAAGGAGACTAAGGGGTGATTTGATTGAGGTCTTTCAATATGTTAAAGGGATTAACAAAGTGAATTATGTAGGATTCCTTCGACCAAGTGTTGTTAGTAGAACTCGGGGTCACAAATGGAAGTTGACCAAAGGTAAATTTAGCACTGATATTCGGAAATATTTCTTCACCCAAAGAGTAATTTCGATGTGGAATAGCTTGCCTGACCATATTGTTGAGGCCGAGACCTTGGGGGTTTTCAAGAGTAGGCTTGACTTAAAGCTAGATACCATTGAGTCATCGAGTATCTGAAGGGATATATTCACAATATTATAAAAAACTGGCGAGCGTAGTTGGGCTGAACGGCCTGTTCTCGCCATTCATGTTATGTTATGTTACTTTCTTAATCGCGCGTTTAGCATGAGTTTAATTTGAATCACCGTTTAACGAGGAGCAACTGTCCGCGTGCGTCCACATATTTTAAACGCCTGCGGTCAAATAACAAAAGAAAACTTTAACACTCGTGAAGGTATGTTTAACTCGCGAAAACTACTACCACAGATTGATTTGCACCTAAATAAGTGACGCCGACCTGCCTTCATCTGGTTGCCTGGTAGATTTTGAGCAAGATTTGCGCCTTTCCTGGAAAAGAAAAGCAGAAATAAAATAAATGAAATTAATGCATAAATTAGCTGCTTTCTTCAGTTTATTATTGACTTGATAGAGCGGTTTTGCAAGGCCACGTTTTTCGTTTACATTTTCTAAAAAGGCTACCGTGAGTGAAGTCCGAACTGCATTTTTACTCTTCACCGATAATGAAAGCACAAATGAGTGACTGAAATCACCAAGAATGCTGGGGATGAAACAGTTTTGGTGAAGGATGCGTCTGACATCAGCATCTTGCTCACGTCCACAGGACACGCAAAGAAAGTTTGACATTGTTTCAAGCGAAGTGAAATTCTCGCCACGTTTTCTTTTCCGACATCTCTCTGCCAAACGCGTGTCCACAACGCAACTACCCTTACATACGGGGTTATTAACCAGTAACGACAATGGAAATGCCCATTATGCAATGGCAGGTTGTCATAATTTGACCACACCTGTTTAGTCTGAGGGCTAAACGCAAGGTTATCCGCGTGCAGTTAAACGTGCGATGATCCCATCTTGTGAAATGGTGTTTTAACGTTCGTTTAGCTGTCTACGTACAACGGCATTTTAACATGCGCTTAAAATTTAAATGCATGTTAGTTATACGCGCGCTAAAATGCTTTTGTGAAATCAGCCCATAGTGAACAACAACTCGGGCCGTAACTACGAAAGGTGTCTATTATCCGCGTGTCGCGTTTAGACGTGTATAAACATGACTTAGACACTTCTAGCTAAACATGTGTTTTAATCACACCCTACGAAACACTCTAAACAGCTGAGTAGTTATCCGTGTCTACCAATGCCCGTCTAACCTTGATGACCTCAGCTCAATCTTTGGCTGCTGGATTGCGAACAGGAATATGCGTTCCGGTGTTCTGTCAAATTTTGCTACCTATCAAAATGTGCTACCTCGCGGTTCTGCGCTTGCGCAAACCTAAAACCTCGGGCTGTTTCTTCGCTCATATCTTAAGTATCTTCAAAAATCATAAAAATAGATTTTTTTTTTCAGTGCGCCTTTCGACCTAGAAGCCTAATTATATTTGCATGTACACGCTGGGTTTTCCTAAAAATGCTGAAATTAGATGATAATGGCATATATGGGCATATATCTTCAAACAAACTCATCCAACTCATTATAACATCTGCTTATGTTATAATAAGCTAACAAATAACAAAGTTACAACTGTAAACTGAGTCATATTGCAATATTAAGGCGAAAACAAAGACTTTACGATCGCTTTGCATTACGGTAGCATTTTTTGACAAGGGACCACAAATTGTCAGAACACCTGCTATAGCACCAATAACTCCAGGGAAACCAGCTATGTGCCGAAAACCATCCATGACATGTCACTTTACATCTAAAGCTTCTGGGAATGACAGAAACTGTGGCTTGTTGGCACAGATTGCAGCAGGAACCCTATGCACAGCTTTTCCTTAAGCTTGTTGAGAGATCCCAGATGTGTCGCCTGCAACATTTGAAATGTTCCACAAGTGAAAAATCGCAATGCACAAGCCAACTGTAATGCAGCTGGAAGAGGATTGCTTCGTCGTGATGGGTGATCCAAGTCCAATCTAAGAATCCCAAGTAAATTGTTAAATGTCTCTTTCGATACCCTGAAACATCTTATGAATTCATTTTCGTTAAAATCCTCTAACGGATTCATCCTGTCTCTGAACACTCTTGGAGCCCTAATATGACCATGTTCTTCAAGTTAATTTGCTTCAGCTTGAGCTATTACAACTACCTGTAACGCGTCCATTCTCCTCGGAGGTGTGTTATTTCTGACTTTGTCACTAGAATGCTCGCTGAACAACCCCCTGTCTATGTTTAAGTATTTCTATTGTTTGAGATAAGCATTGCCTAAATGTCAGTGTAATTTTACCAGCGTCTAACTTTAAACAGGCATCGTAGTGTGCGTCTAAGAATTTTAGTCATTGGCTACGTGTTTACACGCGTGTAACGGCTTAAACACTTTTCTTAAGTTCGGCCCCTCGTGTTTAAAATCACAGTAACTTGCAAAAGGGCGATTCCATGAAAATGTGGACAAGATCAATAAAAATTCAAAATGAACCAAATGAAGTTGTGTTGATAATTTTCATATGCCTATAACCCCTTCTTTCAGGAACAAAACGATCTCTGATCAGAAAATCGTGTGTAGTCATTTTTTTAACCCCTTATCTGCTAGTACCTAATTTCGGACAACACATGGTTGATCTTGCCTAACTTTTCACACAGGCTGTCTCCCATTGGTATAGATATAGCAACCGTCTTCTACCATGAATGGGTAGTATATAGTAAGGTTTCATTGCCACCGCCCATAGATTGAACTTGGGCCTTTTCCACATTTCAATAATTTGGCTTGAAATTTACCAAGCCCCGTTGTCCCGTACGACACCAAAACTATGAATTATCTTTGTACTACTTGTTTAGAATGTTTCACAACAGTGGTAATTATTATTTTCTTACTGTTAGTACTAAGCAACAATATTTGCCATATTTCATTAAATTTGCCCTCTTGGTTAGGACTAGAGACCAGATATTTACTTGTCCCGTATGACACTTTGTCCCATATGACACCATTGTCCCGTACGACACCAATACAGATTTCCATATTTTGAGTGACCCTAAGGTATCTACAAGGCAGAGAATCAATAAAAATCTATAAATAATTTTGTTTTAGTTATCTCAGCTGGCAAAAGGAGGCATAAACTAGAGAGGGCAGCATGTGAATGGAATTTTCCGCTGTGCATGCTAGAAATTATTGAAATTCACATAGATCATGAAGATCCACACTTGTGACAAGTTTAAAAGTGGCGTACTGTCTCAGATAGCACACAGTACCAAATTTCAGCTAAAGTGAAACAGAATGCTCATGGTATGGCAAATTAACCCCTTTGCCCAGAAGCCAAACTGGCTATTTATGTGTTACCTTATTTAAGGCTTTGTAATTCAAGATTGCAGCTTCACAGACAAGAAAGGAATGGCTCAACTGATATTTCTGCTGGTTTTTGTTCCAGCCACAACTGCAATCCTAAATCTTTAACCAGTTGCAAATTTTTCTTAACTGCACTACCCATACTCATATGGATTGTTTACACTGTTAAGCCACATTGTCAGAAACAGCTATTTGAGCTGTTGCTGAAGAGCTGCATTATTAACCTTTTCCAACCCGCAAAATGAGTAGTGCTCAGTTTGCAACAGACGAATAACCGGCGTCAACATCCTTTTTCTGACTCATGTAAAGATAAAGCTCCAGTAAATGATTAAAACCATACCTGGTTATAAACGTAAGACATTTAAGTTTACTTTCACACCATTATATTGACTTAAAACATTAATTTTATTTTTGTATTTTAAGGTAAATTTCAATTGAATGTCTGCAAAGAAGTAGCCTATCCCACTCAGGAAACAGTTCCGTTAACTGATGATAATCAAAATGTTAAACATTAAACGATGGTTCTTTTTAGATATAGCGAGAAATAATACATCTTCACCTTTCTTGTTAAAGAAGGACAGTACTGTGGTGGTTTTTAGTTTTATACTTACGGGTTCAGCCTTCTCGTATCCTCGGTCATATGGCGAAGCAAATGTAATGGCTGGCTGCCCGTGCATGCAAGCATCTCTAGTCTTTATCAAAACCATTTCGGGAGAAAATTTAATATGAACGCTGCATATGGAGGCTGCGCCAGGTTCGTTAATGCGCAATAAAGGTAACCACAATGTCTTACTAAAGCAAGGAAATGATGCAAAAGCTCCTTTTTTAATCGAAAATATTGCTTGGTTAAACAAACAAGGAAGGTGAGCTGAAGAATTTCGTAAAACGTAAATAAGCGGGTTGACCCAGGTCTGGCGTTCCCACTGCAAGCCGATCGGAGCCAAGCCGATTGAAGGCGATTTTAACCCGCGTCGCTTGCCGAGTCGTTTGACACAGGTCGACCCGGGTCGGTGAGCCTTTCCCACTGCCACCAAAAGCCGATTGTTAGCGGGTTTAAACGGGTTTTTTGGACAGTGGGAAAATGGTATGAGTCAGGACACTCAAAGCATTTAGAATTCCATCGTATTTCAGTTTATTTTCATGATTTTGGTAGAGAAAAAAGGGCTGCAAACACAAAAAATCCTCATGAAAATTCAGCATTGAAATTGTAAAAATTGCTAGGTCTTAAAGCTATACATTTCTGGGATCATGAACTCCTTGACCACAAGTGCAAGTCATCTGACTGTTGAATTCTAAATTACCTACTCTCTAGAACTCAAATAAGACAGCTATCCAGGTGGCTCCCCAAAGTCAAAGATCCCTCGAACTGGTGCTCTGTCAAATCATAAAATAATCATATTTAACACAAATCAACTTTTGACGCATGAAATTCAATATGAAGTAATGATTTTCTCATTGAATTTAGCATGAGTTTATCAATATAGGTGTAGTTGGACATCAATGGTCACCAGTAATCTCTCCAAACACAAAACAAGCCTTTTCTGCATGATGATGTTGAGAATTTTGTCAATTTGTCTAGAGTCCCACTAGTCAGCACATATATTCATTAAATGAACTGCTTATTTAATGGTAAGAACATTCACCCTGCAATGAAAAGCTAGCAGTTCCCACTACCAAGCTCATGACCTCATGTAAACACTTACCACACCTTATAAGGAACAAGTATAACTTACTAACTCAGTAATATCTGAAATATATCTTATTTTACCAGAATAGACATTCCATTATTAGGAATAATGAGGTAATTTTCTACCCAAATGGAACAGAATGGTGCAATGAATTTACCGGGGGGTCTACCGAAGAGCGTGAGCTGCTTGCATTTTGAAGAAACGAAAACCTCGGCATTCAATTTCGTTGAACACGGTATAAATTCTAAAGCAAAAAGCCACATTGAGCAAAATGCAAACAGAGTAGGAGGATAACCTTTTTCATTGAATCCCTCCGTGGATGTATTGGGTAGAAGGAACCCTCCAGTCCTGTTTCATTCGGAATAATTTTCACTGACCATGTCCGTACCTCATTGAAATCCTGTAAATGTAACTGAACACTTCAGGCCAGTTTTGGATGTTTTTTTTTCCTTTGAAATCGCATCATTTTCAACTGCGCAACCATGCCCAACATAAGGAGAATATAACCGACCTTACTTTTACGCACAGGTTTGTACAACGTATACAATTCTTATTGTCCAATCAATGTCTTTCGGTTACTGTGGAAAGTTTGAACTCTCTGGAATTGGATAAGAAATTAGTCAATCAAAACATTATTACCGCGGAATTTTCACGTGGGTGAGAACTATAAGTGTGCATTACTCAGATGAGCCTTAGTGAATAACTGAGTGATCGGCTATCAACATGAGTACTTATAAGGATATAAGGGAGAGCTGAATTTGTCGTTGGAGGAGACTATGCGTAAAATATGTTGTCAATTTTGTGATAAAACTGGGGGCTTTGTGTAATAGAGGACTTCAGATAGCCATGTTATAAATGCTACTATTTTGCCATTCTACATTTCCTGATTATTCTATTCTACTATGGGCAGAGAAGCACACCGTTTCCGTTTACTGACTGAGGATGAAAATCTTGGGAGAAAAACATATGCTTTTCATACTGTTCCGGTATTCATTGTTAAATGTTTGTTGCTGTCAACATGTTACATGTACATGTACTTGAATTTGAGTAAAATTTTGCTGCTGTTTCAAGTTCTCAATAAAAATTTAATTCACCTGTACCCATACACTTCATCTATTGTAATGCTGGGAAGCAGGATTTGCTGATTTAAGGGTATGGACAAATGTGTCCCGTACGACACCTTTTTTTTTACTTGTCCCGCATTTACACCACACATTTTTGGGCCTGGCTCAACTACTTTAAGAGAGAAATGGAAAAGTGACTGACCGTTAGCGGGAGGAACTACTAGCTGATGTTTTAAGGTTCACTTGAAGTCGGATAATACTGCCAATTCACAGACTTTTCGAGACGAGTAGTGTGGTGTCAAATGTGGTGTCTGCTTTGGTGTCCCGTACGACACCACACATTTTTTTTTATTACTAATCTATAAAAGGGTGAACATTCCAGGAGTTGGTGTACCTGTATAACTCACCTCTTACCACATCTTTAATTTATTCAGTCCTAATGTTCTTAAAGAATCTTGGCTAAATAAGACAAAAACCACTACGAATGTCCCGTATGACACCTCATGGAATCGCCCAAAAGAAACCTTGCTGTCAGCAGACCAGACAAGCACCGTTTCAACCCTCTCACCACAAACATATCTGCATCATTTTATTTTTCTCAGACTTTCCACTGTGTTAAGTTTCATTTTTGTGCTAAAAGTTTCCCAGTGATTGACTCAATTCATTTGATTTAGGTGATGTTCAGACAAGAAGATTTTGGTGACAATTTATTTGTTGACTCTGTCAAGGTGATGAGAATGTTTTATGTGTTAAAATCAGCACTTTAATTGATAATTTGTTTTGGTACTACAGACACCATTTTGTTTTCATTTGAATTTTAGTAATTTATTTTGGTGCTATTTGTGTTGCTACAAAAATGCTATTTTATTTGAATTTTGTATGACAGTTTTTTTTTTTCGATAAACTTTTCAGATTTAGAATTTTATTTGTTTAATTTCAGATACATTTTGAACATACATGAATATATCCGTTAATTATAACCATATCATACCATACCACCATCAAAGGAGTTTAACACTACAATTTAAGAAATAGAAGAATATAAGAAATAGAAATAATTTTTTTCATTGGGGACCCATTGAATTTCCCAGGGACCCACTCAAATCACCACCTGTGGGTCCTGGGGACTCACTAAATTGAAAACCTATCAACATCACTGTAGGCGTAGCGAAGCCCAGCAATAACTGAAAGCATTGTTCATTTGCGCACTGTTACTGTGCGGGGGGAGAAATCATTTGTGATGTTTTCTAAAGTTCATACAGCAGTAAGTTCGAAAATCCACGCAGTGCTGTATTTAAAACAGTGCGCAATGTGTGTCTACATGAATCACTGTCGGCATCAGCAAATGCGTAATCTATAAATGATTCTGTTTATTGAAAAAATAAACGATTATCATTTAAAAAAATAAAATTACAATGACTGATAATAATTGATCATGACGGAATTTTTATGCCCCTGTCCGTCACAATGATGGACAATCAGAAAGTGTAACGCGACTTCTGGTACATACATGTACATACTTGTACATACCAAATACATACACACCAAATATGAAAGTAATCAGTCCAAAATTGAAGCCTGTACTGCGTCCAACAGGAAATCTCCATTTTGGCACTAATGTGCATATACAGTGAGGTGCAAAAATTTGGGCACCCCTGGTTTAAAGGAATAGACAATGTAACGTACATACATGCATAGGTTGATAGCTTTTAATATTGAGAGCCCATAAGAAAATTTTCAGGCATACTTGACCATTTATGAAAAAGTTGTGAGCGTTTTTGTGTGGCAGTCCTAAGGCCACTACTGAGCTGCCATGCAGCCTCCTGGAAGGGCGATGCGTGACGTCACATGGGCGCAAGGGTGAATCTCCACTCTTCAGCACAGAAGGCAACGAGATATATAAACCAGAGGTGCTACGTTGTTCATTCCAGATCAGCCGATGTGTGCAGAGCTGACCGCTGGAACCCATGTAAACAAATATGCTCTGGTTAATACTTCGGTAAATATCAGTAATAATCATTCAGCGGCATTTTGATTTCTGGCCTTTTCTGACCAATAGCTAGACAAGAGTTGGCTTGAAGCGCCATTTCTGTCCATTACCGCCCATTGCCTTTACCAAAAGCGTAGTTGCTAACTAAGCAAGCAGCTTACACAGTTCGTCCATTCATTGTCAATGGTTCGTACGATTCAAGTTAACACCTGTGATTTCGGGAAACGCAACCCTGAGCGATTGATATTTTTCCATTAGGACTGTTTGGAAACAGTGGTACACATCCGGTCTAATTTAAAACCCCTTAGGTATGCCAATATTATGATGACCGATCACATTCTGTCAGATTGGGTTTATTTTCTCTAGCAGTACGATCTAGGACGGGGCACTTGTTAATTTATTATCGGAAGTGCCGGGTACCTTGATAACAAGTGTCTTATTGTGACCGCTGCCAAGTGGGGAAACTCGTTTACAAGGAACCGCTCACTGAAGAAATGCCTATTTTTGGAAAAAGGAAAAAAAACACTGGTTTGTTATTGGATCAGACATGTATCTATGACTATTTTTTGTTTGATAGAAATACCGCTGCATAGTGCAGACCCAGACTCTGACATTACGAAGGACGAACAACTAAACCAATTCGCATCCACTGACAGTGAAGCAGCTGCTGATTTCAACAGGTTTTCGGACGTGCCTGACGCTGAAGTCGGGAGTGATTCAAAGTACTGCGGTATTTTTGCTCATTAGGACTGCAAGTATAGCACTCAGTGGAAATCAATAAAACCGAATGTTTAGTGAGTAATTTAACAACCATCCCAATGCTTGTGCAGTCTCACTCGCCATGTATAGCTTCTACGTGCTGCGCCAATGTGAGCTCAGAGCATCTCCACGAGGATTTCTCTGATTGGTTGAAATATTTTCAATGGCGGCATTCATGAAATCGTCAATGATGGGAGAATTCTGCTTCAGGACCAACTTTCGGAGATCGACAGCTTAGTTGTATGAGCTCAATATGTTCAAACATTTGCATGAATCGTTAGATCATGTCATAAACTATCTTCCAAACTGTAATTCAGTCGTCTATTCCTTTAAATGTCTGTTACAATTAATCTCCAAGAGATTGAAAGCAAACCTCAACACTAAATGCTACAAAGCATTAAACATTACACCTTCCTGCAAATTTAAAAGCAAGGTTTCTTTTTATTTTAATTTTTTTGAGTTTTTACATGACAAGAAAGGAAAAAGGGCCCTGTGCAAAAGTTTGGGATCCCTTTGGATTATTCTTTGTTACCTTTTAAGAAGATGATTACTAAGGCCCAGACCCAGGTGATTTACCCGTTAGGGCTTCAATGAGTCAGGTGAATATAGTTCCAGGGTTGAACTATATATTCTGAAGTAACTCCATGCCTTCAAAAGTATCCGATTGTGGTGGCTGTTGTGTCTGGTGTTAAAAACCATGTGTTCCTCTAAACGGTTGTCCAAGGATTTCAGAATCAAGATAATTCACTTCCCCCAACAAGGAGAGGGCTACAAAAAAAAAAAAAAACTCTTGCAACGTTTCAAACTACCCATTTCTACCATCAGAAACATTGTAAGAAAATGGAAAATAAATGGAACAATTGAAGTCAAGGCAAGATCTGGAAGACCAAGAAAAATATAGAATGGCCAGAGATCTGGTGAGAAATGCTTAGAACCCACACATCACTGCAAAAGAGCTGCAAAAAAGAGTAGCAGACACAGGTCTAGTTGTTCACAGGACAACAATACAGCGTACCTTAAACAACAAAGACCTACATGGCACAGTTGCAAGAAAGAAGCCTTTCCTACGACCTCAACACAAAATTAAGCATCTGAATTATGCAAGAGAGAACCTTGAGAAACCTCAAGCCTATTGGAACAATGTGCTTTGGAATGACGAAACCAAAATTGAACTTTTTGGCCACAACCAAAGAAGGTATGTTTGGAGAAAAATGGGTGAAGCATTTTTAGAGAAGAACACGCTGCCAACTGTTGAGCATGGAGGTGGATCCATTATGCTTTGGGGTTGTGTAGCAGCTGGGGGCACAGGCAATATTGCGCAGGTGGAAGAAGAATGGATTCCACCAAATAACGAGACATTCTAGAGGCTAATGATCAAAGTTCAGTCCAGAAATTGAAGTTGGAGATGTTGGGTATTCCAGCAAGACAATGACCCAAAGTATACCTCAAAATCCACCATGAAGTACATCCAGGAAAGATGGATGAAGGTTTTGGAACGGCCATCACAGTCCCCAGACTTGAATATTATTGAAAATCTGTGGAGAGACCTCAAAATGCCATGCACGCAAGAAGACTGAAGAATATTTCTGAGCTAGAGGTTTTCTGTCAGGAAGAATGGGGAAAAAATTCCAAAGACAAGAATTGAAAGACTCTCAGCTGACTATAGGAAGTGTTTGCAAGCTGTTATAGCTGCCCAAGGAGGAGTTACAAAGTACTAGTTGACAGGTTACCCAAACTTTTGCACAAGGCCTTTTTCCTTGTTATTATTTTAACACCGTAAAAAGTTAAAAATAACAAGTGAAAAAGTAAGCAGAGCTTACTAATACCCCCGATGTCCCCAATCATGCTTTTTCCGTTGGCGATTATGGAAATTATTGCACTCCGAAAATCAATTTTGAGAAAAATAACACATATGACACGTAGCACTGCACCTCTCCATGTGTTAGAAACTATGTGTGGCAGATTTGAAAAGAATCCAATGTATAATATTTGCGATATCAATCGGACAAATTGACATTGAACCCACTTGAAAATGTCTAAGTCCAAAAACAGGAAAACGGCAATATTTTTGCGAGAAATCATCCCACTTCGCACTGCACCTCTCCCTGTAGTAGAGAATGTGTGTGCCAAATTTGAAAAGAATCCAATGAATAATATTCGAGATATCGATTGGACAAATAATGTCTTCGGACGGAATGACAGACTGAATTCTTGGTATATAGCTATATACCCCCGACATTTCGTCGTCGGGGGTATAAAAATTATTCTTGCTTTAAAATGTGATAAATGTGTCACGTTTAACTTTGTAGGATTTAGTGTTCAGGTTTGCTTTCAATCACTTGGAGATTAATTGTCACAGATATTTAAACCAGGGGTGCCCAAATTTTTGCACCCCACTGTAATTCGCCAATACTGTCGCCATGGCAACCAAAATCGATAGGTGTCATAAATGAAACATGTCCATACCAAATATTAAAGTGTACGGAAGCGTGGCGGCAGAGACAACACATGTGAATCCATAGTAGCCGCCCGACTTCGTCCGGGGGCTACAATAAAAATGCGTACATTCATCGGAGGTTACTGCCTTTGCCATGATGTTCATTAACATTTTAAAATTTTTAAAAAATAAATTAAAAAATTAAAAAACGCTCTTAGGCATTCACAGGTCATTATGTTGCTCATGATGACAGCGTAGATGACATTTATACCTGTATTAATCTGTTAATAATATTAACAATTATAAGATGATGATGATCATCATCTCGAGATCATGTAAATCTGTCCCTTGACACAGCTTAGGGTCTTATTTCTTTCATCGTCCATTTGGTGCTGAGCGGAGTTTCACTCCTACTTTGTTCCGCATATGACTTTGTCTCCATCACAAGTCGCAGCCACAAACAACAGTAATGGCATTGTATGGTCAGAAAGTTCAATCTTTACCCCTGGCTTGCTTGCAGCAAAACTCACCCTCCTCTCACCCCTCTGATATCTCTGATTCTGGCCGCAGAATCCTGATATATGGGCCATAATACACCAGCACATCAACTTTCAGCTTCCTATCTCTATTACGAGAGAAGTTATGGACCTTCCAAAATGCTGCAAAACAAAATGACCAATTCACAAAAGTCCACAAGGGGCCTGGCACCCAAATTTCAAGAGGGCACCACACAAAAACCACTTGAGACATTGACATAAAACTTGGGATTCTTTTGTTTGGTACCATAAAGTATTTTTAGACAAAGTTTGAGTAAAATCTGAGAGGTGACATGTACATAGGTGGCTGAACTGACATGGAATGACCCAAAAGCAGTGACCTGCTGAAAACCTAATTCAGGTTCCCGCCAACAATGAGTGCAACTACTACCACAGATTTTACTTGGCCTATTGCAGAGTGCTCAGCAGCCTTAATAGTATCAACATTATTGTGGCAGAGCAGTGGGTCCCAATGGACGTCATGCGAGCAGCTGAGAACAGCCACAACAGCAACACATGAACTAGCTGATATGGCATTTCCGTTTGTCCTCGGTTGGTGAGGAGACGTGTCTGAAATTAACAGGTCATCAGTTTTCAAAACAGGGGTCACATTCTTCCCAAGAAAGTACAAGTTCAACATTTACTTTTAATGGAGGGCATAGCAAAAGTTCAAAATTAAAAATTTAAGGCACCAAAAATAAGCTCTCGATTGGATAAGGTGCTCAACTCATCTAAAGTGGAGAAACCTCAAAAGTCGCAAAAAAAAATTCATTAAAATTAAAAAATAAAATGTAAAAAAAAAACCTAAAAAACTAAAAATACCCTCGGCTACAAAATCTGACCCCTTACAGAGAAGTAATCAGCAAAGGGGGGGGGATCCCACAGTGCAAGTATATTTTCGACAGGGATTGGCCTCTCTTTTGAGCCCGGTCTAGCAAAGGGGTTAATTTACAGGGCAGGGGCAACAATGGGTTAAAGCCACACAAGCAAGAGAGGGCTGTAAGCCAGCCAATGACTTGCCTGAGTGCAAGGAGTGACAGACCCTGCCCACGGCAATGCTGATGCAGCCATCTGTTTGCCAGACCCACTACAGTCCGGCACACTCCCCATAAACAAGCAGCGAGGCTATAAAAAGTATCGGCCATGCAAGATGTTTCCCTGACATTTGATCGAAGGGCAGTGCCAGAGACTCAGCAGGCCTGCTACTGTCGACAGTGACGAGAAGGGACAGGGACGAAAAGAGAAGCTACAAATTTAAGAAGAGGAGTAAACAAACACAGACACACTTCAAATGAAATACAGCTGGAATCAGATAGAATGAAAAGGATCTTAATGCAGGAACTGTTTGAACAGTAGAGTGCAAAGATGATTATACACTTAAAATGTAGACAAATCAGAAACCAACTAGACAGTCCAGTTGGCTGCGACCGAGTGAAGTATATCACATGTCCATACCAAATATGAAAGTAATCTGTCCAAACGTGCAGCCTGCACTGCATCCATAAGGAAATCTATGTTTTGCCACTAATAATTTGGCCAATATTGTCGCCATGGCAACCACATGTTCACACCAAATATGAAAGTAATCGGTCAAAAATTACAGCCTGTAGAGCGTCCACAAGAAAGCGTCTACAGACACGGCGGCCACAACGACACGTGAATCCATAGTAGCCGCCCTACTTCGTCTGGGGGCGACAAATATATTCAAGTATATTTCATTGTATCACATAAAATAAGTAAACAGAAAACAAAAATGATTATGTATTTTTGAGATAAAAAGTCAATATCAAGTGTGGCTACCGTTTGCTTTCATTACAGTATTTAATCTTTCAGGCATAGTTTGCGCCTTTTTTATTATTATTATTTCCTCATTCGCCAAACCATTCCATATGGTTTCAAGTTCATTCCAAAGAGATTCTTTTGATGTTACAACAGATTTGCTCAATCGGATTAAGGTCTGGACTTTGAGCAGGCCAGGTCATAACTTTAGTCACCAGATGTTTCAATCAGAACATTTTTTGCACAACCCAGAAGTGTGTTGAGGGTCATCATCTTGTTGAAAATAAAATCCCTGATCAATCAGTCTCTTTCCAGATGGCAATGTCTGCCTCACAAGGATGCTGTGATACTTCTTTTGATTCATGATTTCATTGATTTTTTAATGAGATCACTGGCTCCTTTCAAGGATACTGAACCCCAAACCATAAGATTACGACTTCCATGTTTTACTGAAGGGGTTAAACAGTCATTTTTGAAATGTGTACCAACTGCAGAGTGCATACAAGTTCTGCATTTGGGTGTAAAAATTTAGAATTTTGGTTCATTGGTCCAAAGGACTTTGTCCCAGTCCAGTGGTGTCCAATCCTTCGATTTCTTGGCAAACTCAAGTCTTTTTTGATGTTGCCAGATCTTGGCAGCAACACTACCATTTTCACACAGCAGTCTGGAAATAGTAGATCTTGATACTTTCATCTCTTCACTTCTGGCGCAATTAATATAATCACGGCTAATATGATCTATTAATATCATCACCGCCTTTTTTTTTCTTGTCATACATAGATACTGAACATCAGAGGCACTTAACTTTCGTTTTGCACCTCTTTTGCCACTAGTTTTCAGCAAACCGGTCTTTTTGAAACTCATGATGTTGAGTCAAGAGACTTTAGCAACAAAATGCGAGGTGAATCACCGCTTTCGAGAAGGCTTGTCTGTTGCAGATATGTGCATAAATTAACGATTCATGTTCCCAGAAATTCATTCGCCGTGGACACACACAGTGTTGCTTGGCTGAAGCGTAAGTAGGTACTATGGACGAGGTTTAGACAGTGACGTTTGTTTTGGTTTCTACGCTACGGAGTCCACATGCAAGGTTTGTGAATGTAGCCAACTAGCAACTACCATTTCTGATAGTGATTCACTGATTCTTTTGAGCTATGTTAGGTTAAGCAGATATTGAGGTAAGCCCCTGTAATGCGACTGACAATTTCATAATGCTGACGATTTTGTTTTAATTTTATTCCTTCTTTATTTTTAGATAAAATGTTTTAATTAATAAAAGGTCAATTTTTTGGTAAATCTACACTTTGTTTCTTTATTCTCAGTATAGACATATATTTGACCTATGCAATTGCATTAAGAGGTTCAAGCTTATATTGGAAAATGAGGTTGGTTTCCAGTTGCTTCTCAAAATCTCCGCATGTTTAGTGTAAAAAGTAAACCAAGTTTAAACTTGCTATGCATCAGCATGGGCCCTGTACCACAGAATGAACCCATCTTGGAGTAACATGCCCATCACAGCAAAAAAGTTCTTAGTGAAAAATGCAGTGGACGTCCAATCTTTTCATTCTTCCTGTTGCCCCAGCCAAGGAATGAGCCTTGAGGGCCGCAAAAAAGCTCACCTTAAATACCTAGGTGAGTTTTTAGCCACTCGCCTGAAAATTTTAAAAGACAGTTTTCAGTGTTTTTGATAATTACCCATATTTTCCTTCGATGTACTTAGTGGGAATGATTTTATTGCCCTCATTGCCAACAATAGTATTTTTCAGTATATAATTACCAAAAAATTATAGAGAAGTACAACCCCAATTCGGAAATAGTTGGGACAAAGTGTAAATTGTGAATAAAATCAAAACGCAATGACTGTCAAATCACACCAGCCAGTATTTTATTCACAATAGAACAGAGATAACATAGCAAATGTTGAAACAGAGAAATTTTACAATTTTATCCACAATATGAGCTCATTTCAAATTTGATGGCTGCTACGAGCCACCGGTACTCAACTACTGTTTTCTGTGGATTTAAAATCCGCAAAAGTTCGTTCTAACGCGAATGAGTGGCGAAGTCACTGCGTAAGCTTTAAGCAATAAGACCACTGTCTATTTGCGCTTGAGCTTGTTAACTATAAACTCTTGAGCATATGCTTCTCAAGCTCAGGCTAGGGCGCACGCCAGTTGCAGAATAGACACTTGCTAGAGGGAGGTGCGCGGTTCTCAACAGCTTTGTTTACTACCAAACAAATTTAATTTCCGTTGGCACCTTAGTGGTTGCAGATTCCCATTTGCTATATCTGAACATTGCGCTAATTCCATGACTGTCTCTCATTCGCGTTTGAATGAAAGGTTACGGATTTTAAGTCCACAGAAAACCGAGTAGTTAATTAACGGTAGCTCGTTCGCAAACTAACCACATATATATTTACTGACCAACCCCTCTTCTGCGGCGCACTCCGTCTCCATGTTGTCGCTGAGTGTAGGTGAGAGTGGAGGCGGAGGGGGGAGGGCTTGTGGTCACAGAGCAAGGGAGGCGGAGCAGAAAGGGAGTGTGTGAGACAGGGACAAGGAGAGGGAGAGGAGAAATAGGTGCGAACTTGCAGCCCATGTATTGTCATTTTAATGCAAAATGAACTATATCGATACAAGCGATATTGTCCCGTGTTATATCTCATTTAGAAATACATCGATATATATTAAAATACTGAGATATCGCTCAGCCCTAATACCTTTTAGCATTCATGGTGCTTTTTAAAACATGCAAGCGTCCCACACCATATGCACTAATGCATCCCCATACCATCAGAGATGCTGGCTTTTGAACTGAATGCTGATAACAGGAGGGGTGGTCTTTCTCCTCTTTAGCCCGGAGGACACGATGCCCATGATTTCCAACAAGAATGTCAAATTTGGACTCGTCAGACCACAGGAAACTTTGCCACTTTGCTACAGTCCATTTTAAATGAGCCTTGGCCCACAGACCACGGCAGCGCTTCTGGATCATGCTCAACAATGGCTTCCGTTTTGCACGATAGTTTTAGGTGGCAACTGTGGATGGCACGGCGGACTGTGTTTACAGACAGTAGTTTCTTGAAGTATTCCTGGGCCCATTTAGTAATGTCAATGACAGAATCATGCCGGTGAGTGATGCAGTGGCGTCTGAGGGCCCGAAGATCACGGGCATCCAGTAAAGGTCTTTGGCCTTGTCCCTTACGCACAGAGATTTTTTCAGTTTCTCTGAATCTTTTCATGATGCTATGCACTGTCGATGATGAGACCTTCAAAGCCTTTGCAATTTGACGTTGAGGAACATTGTTTTCAAAGTATTCCACAATTTTTTTTTTTTACGCAAACCTTCACAGATTGGAGAGCCTCTGGCCATCTTAACTTCTGAGAGACTCAGCCTCTCTAAGACATCCCTTTTATAGCCAATCATGTTACACACCTGATGCTAGTTAACTTAATTACTTGCTAAATGTTCTTTCAGCTGATTCTCTTATATATCATTTGCTTTTTCAGCCTTTTCTTGCCTGTGTCCCAACTTTTTTGAGACCTGTTGTAGCCATAAAATTTGAAATAAGCTCATTTTGTGGATAAAAATGTAAAATGTCTCAGTTTCAACATTTTAAATGTGATCTGTTCTAATGTAAATAACATATTGGCTTATGTGATCTGAAAGTCATTGCATTTTGATTTTATTCACAATTTACACTTCGTCCCAACCATTTCGGAATTGGGGTTGTCATATATTAAGACCCCCTTTACCATCTAACACCAATACGTATATACGGTATTGAAAATGATCGCTCATTAATTTTAGTGGTAATTGCTCTGTGAGCCTTTCATCCGGAACCACACAGACATGCGCAATGTGACATTCATCTCAAGAATGTGTTGTTTGTTCCTGAATGAACGCGCTGCTGTTAGTGGTAACCTAGCAGTATCCCACGCCAGTGGCTCTCCCATCTCCGTGCTTGAGGCCGGATGTCCAAAACTTACGGCCACTATGAATTCATGCAAAATCTAAGCAGTAAATGGCACGAGTAAATGCAGTACTCGGTAAAGACTAAAAATACAGTTTGGAAATGGAGCATACATTACATCCCAAAAATTACATCAGCAAAACTGGTGACACCTGGTATTGACCATTTTCACATTTTTCACATAAATACAATCATGGACAATGTTAACTAGCTAGCTACATTCTGTGCCGGTTTGTTACCTTGCGCATTTGATTGTCGTCACCGGATTCAAGATTCAACTTAAACCTAGACGTATGTCGATGGCGCGCCATCGCAAATCTCCGCGCTCCGCAACAAATGTTATGGGAGTAGTAGTAATGCGTCAGAGGGCAATTCACGAACTGGCATTCTGCTTTACAAATGATAATCTGCTTGTTGCAGTGACAAAGCACTGATACTGATCAGAGTTACAGCAATGTGATATAGTTGGTTAGTGGGATAGAGTACTTTTTAAGTGTCTGTTGAGGGCATAAATTACTGTTCATTTTGAAATGAGTATTATGAAAGGAAAGGACGTACGGTACAGCGATTGGCACACCTGCCGCCATTTGACCTAGAAAATGGTCAAAATTAGATCAAATCAAAAACTTGTCTGATCGGTGATGAAGGGTTATCCCATGCACCTCCCATAAAAATGTGAGCGTCCTAGCTTAATGCATAAGGTAGATATGGCCATTTTCTTTTTTCACAAAAAGCCCCCTAGTGGCCAAAATATGAATCGCAGGATGGCAATTTTTGGCTTGCAGGTTACTATCACTAAGATACATATCAATACCAATTTGCAGCCTTCGACGTTGCTATAGTATATCTCTGCAGATCCGGAGGCTGTAGATTCAGACCCACCCGCAGTTCTGGGACCGCATTTCTCGGACCTTAGGTTTTCTGCGACAGCGCCACCTATTGAGGGTTAGGGTTAGGGTTAGGGATAGGGATAGGGACAGAGATAGGGATAGGGTCCTAGAACTGCGGTCCTGAAAGTGCGGTCCTGAAACTGCTGCCTGCAGAGACACCCTACTCCGACGTTGAGTAATAACAAAACGTGCCATCCTTTTCAACGACTGGCACACCTGACGCCATTTGACCTAGAAAACGGTCAAAATGAGATCAAATCAAAAACCCATCTAATATTTGATGAAGGGTCATCCCGTGCACCTCCCATTAAAATTTGAGCGTCCCAGCTCAATGGATAAGGAACTTATGGCCATTTTTCAAGTTTCACAAAAAGGCCCCTGGTGGCCAGAAGAGGAAATGAATTTAAATTCTAAATGCGTTGTGCACCCCTTTGGGTCACTACCTTACACACACCAAAGTTTCACGTTGATTGGTCTAACGACCTAGGAGGAGTTACTGTTTCGGACGGACGGACAGACAGACGCCGAATTATATTACAAGATCTCCTCGCTTTTTCAGAAGCGTGGAGATAATAACAGAGCAGGGCCCATGGTTAAAATGAATTGCGATGTTTCAACACAAGTATTATTATGTCATAATACTCGTTCTTTCATTGTGAAGACAGGAGTTCTGGTGTGCCATCAGATCTCCGCAACCTCAGCGACTCTGCTGGAGACGAGACACTGCTTACAAGTAGGACTGTGATGATAACCGCATGACCACAATACCACAGTCATGTGATGCCTACCGCTGGGCTCAGCCGTTTACCATCGCAGCTATTTTTATTTATTTATTTTTTGATTAGGCATCTCCAGTCCCACCCAAATCTGGAATGCTAAATTAGCGAACTATGTACACAGACGTATGCGACCCAAGTTGCCATCTTGAGAGAGAAAAGACAGCTCGCGGCTCTCCTCCGCAGAGTGCGCCTGTAAGCCGCTGCTTCTTTTTGCACTCATAGCTCAAAACTTCCCAGGCTCAGAACGAGGGCGGAGGAAACCTGAACATGTGCAAGCTTTGAATTTTACTGACAAGCCCCCAGCTGGCCGACAGGAGGCGTGCGAGCAACAAACCATGCTATAACCCCGAACCAGAAATTACAATTTAACACTCGCGGACTTTAGTGCCATAACGTGGTGACGGTAGTGCGCGTCCCCTGATTTAAACACAAATATTTCACAAAATCGACAGAATAAAAGTAAACTTGATATAACTGAGGATGCCGTTGCGGCAGTAACATGCTGCGTCACAACAACGAGCAGGTACCACGGAGGCGGTACTATCCTCTAATGGAAAAGCAACCCCAAAAAAGTACCCGGCCGGTACCAAGGCCGAGTAGAGTAGAGTAGAGCCGGTACCATACAGTGGAAAAGCGCCACTAGTGAGCTAACCCTAGAGCCCTCACAATTTTTGTTTCCAAGTTCCTTTTTTTGCTGCTGAAAGTTGCAGGAGTGCACACAGTGTGTGATATCAAATTCATTGAAAACAAAAATCTGTTTACTCATCATACACTTTCCTCTATCCTCCCTAAGGGTTTCTGAATGAAAAAGAGAATTTTAAGTTGCTTATCAATGCTTCGCCAGGGGGTGGATAGGCAATAACACACGGGGGGGGGTTTCTTCTGTTTGTGTCTGATTATTATTAATTATTGCAATACTTTCATTACTGGTGATATCTAGGGCATAGAACATCCAATTAAATGAAATTTGAAATCTGGTGACCCCAAGATGCCATCAGGGCCTGCAATTCCTCCACACTGATTTTTGGAGATTTTGTTGCTTCACTCACCATCCGCCTCAGTATCCAGGTGGGCAAAATGCAGTTATGTGCTCTAACCTTGAGGTTTTCAACAGTACCATATCTTTGGAATTTTTTAAATGATTGGCCTGAGAGAGCCCAGTGGTAAATTCAATCATTTGTGAATGTTCTTGCAGCCATTACCAGACTAACCAGTCTATGACCATCTGCCTCTTTTGAACTGAGTTGTTTTGTTTTCATCATGGTGCTAGATGACAAAGGGATATTGCATGCATGTTACCTCATTTTTATACCCTAGTGAAACAGGAAACGATGTAATGGCTCAATATGGTTCCTCAACACTATGATAAACCTTAAATGAGTGGAATTTAATATCTCATTTCATTTTGGAAGATGTTATTTACAATAATCTTTAAGGGTGCCATTAAATGTGAAACCTTGATTTGAAGGAAATTGATTTTTAAATAAATCAGTGCATGATTTTGGTTGGTTCCACTGAAACATAAATATTATTTTTTCACGTTATATAGAGTTTCTCAATACTATTCTCTTTTTTTTGTACATTGCCAGTCAGGGGTGCCAGTAAGTTTGGAGCCTGCTGTAATCATGCATGAACAATTAATAAAGCATATCCTGTCAGGAAAATTTCAAGCAAGTGTTGACATACTTATTCCACGGTATCTTGTGTTCACAATGACCTCAGTAGCTTAGAAAGCTTTGTGCTACAAAAACCACAAGGAAAACATTTTGATGCCCTCTATAGAGGTGAACAGCAACAGGGTAATTCGGCATTGCGATTAGCAACACGATCATTCGGCATTGATTTGGCGAGATGAAGGAGTATAAAATAGTTATTACAATCACGTATGGTCAACGTTGCTGATTTGCATCCAGCAGTCATTTGTTAGACATAGTTGGACTAATTCTGTGCCTACTGATCTTTTTTTTGTCCAAGAATTCGCATGCGTAAATTAACCACCAGGTAAACTTTTAAAGCATATATTACCCAGGCTCCCAGGTTAACGGTAGCTCTGCATTCACGACAAGCCGGACCCGGGGTCAGAGCAACTTTAACATTTGATAACCAAAATTGAAACAGTCCATCCATGGGTTCAAATGGGCATTTGAGCCAATTTTGAAGAAATTCCCACAGTGCATTCCAGAGATACCATTTTCATAAAATTTGCATTCAAGTGTATGAACTGATCAAACAAGAAAAATATTAGACTGAAATTGTGTAATGGACCTAATGGGCCAGCGCAATTTCCTTCCCCTACTTTTCATGGTACAGTATATCTGTTAGTCAGATTGTGAAACCTGTAATTTCGAGAACTGACTAAAAATTTGTCATTTCGTGAAATGACTGAAGTTCAGCACTACCCATATCATGAAATGACAAATTTTTAGTCAATTCATGACATGACTGGTTTCACAATTTGACTGTAACATTCACATTAACCACATACAAATGAGTAAATTGCATTCCACAAATTAGCCACAGTTTAAAGGATGATTTAACTAGAAAAACCAATGAAGGAAGCTGTGTCATAATTAATGCGCATGCTCAGAATATACATCCCAAGGAAGTTAATCTGCATGACTTCAAGTCGTAATCTCATTCCATCTTTGCCAATCATGTCATCGTTTTGCACTGTATTTTAGTTTCTCCAGCATTGTGCTTTTTATATTAAGGAGCTATGGACATTCAAGGAATCAAAGCACTATTTTAAGCTTTAGCCAAGGGATACAAAGAATGTAAACCGGTTGTCATAGTCAATAATCATAGAAGAAAAATACCTTCTAGATTTTGACTAACAGTTGAGCGGATTTACTTCATTCAAAGTTGTGAGCATGCGCAGTAATTGTGACACAGCTCCTTTAATTTCAATTTAATTTCTTTCTACTCCAGGAACAACATAAACAATACCTTAAACCTTCAAGCATTTCAAGAAGAATATGGTTTTTCACAAGGAAGAATAGCCAGTTCACTTGAAACAGGAAGGTCAATCAGCAAGAGAATCTCAAAACCAAAAGGACAAGAATACCTCAATGCCTTTCCCACAGTGTCAGAGCTGTAAATGTGAAGCAATCACCGAATCATAAAAACATGGTCCGCAAAAATTTGGTCAACAGTACAATGACAGAGGTAGTAAGCAAACATGGTGAAAATAGCACCCACTATTAGCAAAGTACATAGCTTGTGTTTTGCCTCCATGAATCAGCAGCAGAATTTAGATGAGTCATGTTCCCACAGCCCTCTTTCTCCCTACCTGCCTGCACAGACTTGTCCAAGTACTCTGAAGAAAAAAAAAAAAAAAAACCTGTTATGGCCCACCTGACCCAACTGCATGTGCAAATATTCAGATGTCCCATCACCCTCTCCCACACGCCAGGGCGTTTTTGGTCTCGAGGTTCGTGTTCCCCACCTGTCAATTGGCAAGAAGTAGAATGCGGACTTTAAGCAGCCAAGACAGTGGTGGGGGTGGGGGAAAAGTCTCCCTGACCAAATGACAACAACAAGGTAGGTGGGCCAACTGCTCATGGCAAACAATCACTAACCGAAGGGATTGCTAAGGATATTGCAAGTCAAGGATATTGCAAGTTTAGTCAAGCTTGAGCGGGTTGCCAAAAAAAACCCTGCATAAACAATGCACTGGTGTAATTTTGCCCACAAAATGAATGAGCATTGAAGACGAATGAGCATTGCAGAAAGAATGAAATGAAGAACAGGAAGAAAAGACCAGAACAATTAACTTGAAATGGCAAAACATAAGAATCAGCTTAAGTAGAAAAACGGCCAAGACTACGGTGGTCCTTCAACGAGATGTGGAAAATGCAAAATCTCCACCTTATGCACATTACAGTAACTAGATTGAGCGAAAATTATCCTTGCCAAAGTAGTATGGGATCCAGAACAATGCACTTCAATAACTATTCAATGTGCTCCTGGTTACTGCAGAAACCTGGGCATACAACCTTAAAGGTGACATAGAATGGTTGAATGGGGCATTTATCCTTGTTCTGTGATGTGACATATAGACAACAAAATTTTGGTTGGGTCTGTAATGTCCCAGAAGCTTCCTAAAAACCTCTCTAAAAAAAAAAAAAAAAAAAAAAAGCTATGTTAGGGTGGGGGATTTTGAACACGATGTTTTGCACCTATTTGGCGACCTTTCGGGCTAAACTGGCAGCCTCATTATGAAATGCAAGCACTTGACGCTGACTGGCTGGCTTTGCTGCCACTCAAAAGAATGTAACTTCGCCCAGAGCGGTAGGGAAAATGGAAAACACTCGCCGACTTTGGAATACGGACAGACCAACTTTATGCAGCTTTGGCATATTCAGAGATTCAGCCTTACATGTTTGAGCCCGAATCGGATGAGGACACTGAATTGGAGGAAGAACCAGTCCAGCAAAGGCCGGATTTAAACATTTCTGAATGGTAAGTATTTTTGAATGTCCCCCCCCCCCCCAAAAGTCTCGGAGACAGCTAGATAGGCTACTTCAGAGCTGCCAAGGCTTACGCATTCTAATTGAGTCTCTCGCATTGACGTTCCTGTGCCGTAGTCAGCAAGTATTCAATAAAAGCACACTGAAGAAATTCATTTGCGGAATTTAAGTCCTTGTGCAATAAGTTAATCTGTTTCACGTGCACTACGGTGGATTTCCCTACTAGTGACACGGAAATCGATTATGACTCTGGAATTCTCACGCTTGTCTTTACTGAGGGATTGGAAGTAATGGAATTGCATAAAGACGTGTATGCAAATTATGTTGAAGGGGAGGAAATGGAATGACAGTGGGGGGGTAGTAAGATACATGTGACATCATATGTATCAGTTGTTCAGATTGGCCCGTTTTCTGTCATTTTTAAAAGAGGAATTTCTATGAAACGGAGATGTTCAGAATGTCTAGCACTTTTCGTATGTTCTTGAATGCAGGTAGACTACCGTTATTCAAGATAGACAAGGTAAAAACGGTTTTTGATTCTATGTCACCTTTAAGGAACCTGGCAAACCATCTGAAGGCCATTTTAGTCAGAAGATTGGCGAAAAGACAAAACCATTTTACAACATTACAGAACCAAGTTGCAGCAGTCTAAGCCTCCCCATCTAAGCTCACCTCAAGGCAACTCCTGGTATTCCCAGCGACTCAGGAGATCACATTGCCAGTGGCTAGTTTTACAACGTAAGGCACGTCACCTATTCAACGCCAAATCAGCCCATAGCAAAGTCAGCTGCACGATCAAGTCAGCTAAATGAAGTCAGCTGGTCAAAATGGTAAAGATGTGGACGGAAGAAGGAGAGGAAACCCAATCAGTTTATTTGAGACGTGGCATGAAACGATGCGCTGTTCCATCCCATTGGTGTAAAACTGGTAAGGTTTCCACAAGGTTGCCAACTTCGCACATTGAGATTCTTTTGCAAGAAGCTTCATGTTTCCGATAGTCTCATCACAAATTTTTAGTCTAAAATGGCCTTTAAAAACCTCATTTGGCCAATTCTTGCCCCAAACAATTACAGAAGGACAGCAAACTCGATTGCCAGTTGATATTTCCCCGAAAAAAAAAAAAAAAAAAAAAAAAAAAAAAAACAAACCTTCAGATTCAGTCTTGCAATGCCTCAAATGCAAAATGAAGCCAAGGGTATGCTTGCAGTTTATTTTTTAAGCAGGCAATGATGGAGCCAGCTGACCAGAAAGTCACTCAAAGGCACACTGACTCCTGAAGTCATGACACCTAACCAAAATGACTTCCGCGGATGATTTAAGCTACAAAGCTAGATTGACATGGCAGTTATCCCTCCATTAAAATGCAAACCCAGCCTATGGCACAGAATCAGTGCAATAAGGGCAGCTTCAGGTACAGTAGACATTTGCAATGATACTTACAGGAGCGGTGTCATGATGACTGCGCCATGATTGCTGGGCATGCTCACAACTCAAACGGGCTGATTCGACTGCAAGTCAGAATCTGATTTCATCGCTGCAAATCTGTCTTTGTTTTGCAAAGTATTTTAGTTACTCTTGCATTATGCTTTTTATATTAACCACTTGTCTCCCATATATTTACATTACCGCAACTCACGCCTGCCCAATCTCTTATCAGTTGGCTTATCGAACTTGCCTGGAAACGTGTGCACTCGTATTACTACCGACCGGCTCAAGTCCAGGAGCCGCGTCTTATCAAGTTGCTCGCTTTGCATCTCAACACGCAGAACTGTTATCATGAATGCTTTTTGCTTTGCGTCTAAAGACAGACAATGGTTTGAGTTCTTGAGACATTATGATTAGTCTTGGGTGATCTAAGTAGTAACGTGCATACATTTCATTACTTTCAGTTTGTAAATTTTGTTTCGTTCATTTTCACCACGATCACTTTGTGACAGCCAAACGAACTGATGCTGGTCCTGCTGTGGCAGGACAAAAAGCTTGTGAAGATGCTGTCAACCCGCGGGCCACATGTGCAAAACAGTGAAGAGGAATAGTCAGGGTGAGCGAATAGTGAAACCACGTTGTATTGTTGATAACAACTACGGTATGAGCGGTGTTGATCACAGTGATCAACTGGCTAGTTCGTACCCGCAGACTGCGAAAAAGTTGACCGTGCAAATCTTGTGTAGTTTGCGTCAAGAACGGTGTAAGGAAAGAGTCACGCTACATGTGCGTGAGTTATGAGATTCCATTATGCGTCGAACCGTGCTTCCAAACTTACCATACTGTCAAGAATTTTTTATGTACGTTTTTTTTTCCCATGTCGCCGTCATTCTGTCACCTTGCAATATGTTTCTTTGTAAGTAAAAGATGTATATAGCGTAACTGATTGCATCCTTATCGTATATCGCATGAACTCAAGTCAGTGTCTGGATGGTTTAGATGCAAAACAGCACAGTTCTCATCACCCATTATGCCAACGACCATCAGTGAAAATAATTCGGGCCAGCGCGCACGGCAGCATTCACTGCTGCCCTGTTAAACACGACTCGCACAATCCATCGTTCATAGACAGATGCGGGACTCAAGCCCGGCTATTGTTCGCAAGTAAACACGGCTCCGAGCGCTAAGTGGTTAAGGAGTATTCTATGGAAATTTGTTGGTTTGACAACTGCCATTATACATCATAGCATCATACATCATCTTCTATACAGATATCTATCCATTCGCTATACCCGCTTATTCCTCACTAGGGTCACGGGGGGAGCTGGAGCCTATCCCAGCTGACTATGGGCAAGGCCAGGGACCCACCCTGCACAGCTCTCCAATTCATCGCAGGGCGCACACACCATTCACACACCATTCACTCTCACACTCATACCTCTGGGCGAACACGGGGAGAACATGCAAACTCCACACAGAAAGGCCGTGCAGTGAGGCAGCAATTCTAACCACCGCGCCGCCCTATATATGTCTTTTCACAATACTGGGTAACAAAAGTGTGACACAAACATGAAAATTTTCGAAATCATTCAAGGAACAGTAACCAACTTTGATTCTTCACTGGATGACTGACATCTAACAGCAAGAAGATAGTCTGTCCACAGCAAGTATGAGAAAATGGCATTAGAATACAGCATACAGAATAAAGGATCCTGTCGTATTCCAAAGGAAAATTCTTTGATATTTACAAAACCGGTTAAAAAAAAACAAGTTCATTTCAAAGCTCAAATTCTACTTTTCATATAGTCATTAGGCCACATTATATTTATATTACCGTTATATACATAACACAATTGCTATGGAACCTGCGCAGGTGCATTCTATACACTGCGTCTGTGTGTCTGTTAGTAAATCTCAGAACGAAATTGGTGAGTTTTGTGAGGTTAGCAGTGTTGCTCCATTTTCTTTTCATTTAAAAGGGTGCATTTTTAAAACTGCAATTTATCAGTCTTTTTTTAATGACATTTATTGGTTTGGACTTCGGCGGTAACTTAGTAGCGAGATTTGTTTCATTCTCTCGCGATTAAAAGCCTACGTTTCCGCTGGCAATAATTATTTTAACTTTGATGGATTTAGTGCGTAGCTTCTCATTCATTTAAAAAGTCATGTCAGAAGATTCAGAGGGGGCAAATTATAGGCCGTCACCATCATTAATTATAAGTCATCATAAATGTTATTAATCAGACAAAAAAAATCCACATACCGATGGGTTACGGCCGTTTTTTTAAGATAAGGAAACGCATCATACCATTATGGAAATCTTTTAAAGAAGTGTAGTTTTTTTGCTGAACGATTTATTGAACGTTGACCTGTAAGTCACATGCATTCTGCTTTATTTTTTGAAGATATCCTACAAACCCATAAGTAGTCATGATGTACTTTCGAATTGGAATCAGACAACAAACAATCAAAACTGATTCAAACTGCTTTAAGAGGAGCTGCCATTTGTGGTCCAAAATATAAATAGAGTACAGAGCTTCTGCACTTTGCATGTGCGATCCCCCACAGTCCAATTAATACATGTGATATTTTCGAGGACAGTTTCAGGGCTGGCGATAAGCGGTATCGCATCGCAAAATGCGATCAGTTTTTTTGAAATGCGCCAATCTGCGACGGGCTTTTGAAATTCCCATCACATATTTTGCGATACAGTCTTCGGATAATGTGAGTAAAAGTTTTAGTCCAGTTTTGAACAAAAACGGGCTCCTACAGTCTCTTAAATATCGTTCCGATCGCCCTCCGCAACGACACTATGGATAACCTAACGGCGCGACTCTGAAACCATGGCAGCGAGTGGAATGACCCCATTTTCCTACCTCCGCGCCAGTCCCGACCGCAGAACTAAAGAAAACACTGGAGTGGGAAAGGTCATTGGCTGAACCAACCACAAAATCTGAGGAGACGCGTCCGCCACCCTTTGTAAAGAATCGGCGGGGGAATTGCGCAATCAAACGCTGTACATATGTATATGCGACTAGATAAAATGAAATTAAAAACACTGGACTGGTGACACACATCAGGTGTCATCTAACACAGGTATTAAATATAACAAGGCAACATTGTCACCAATATCCCCGGCCACGGTAAGAATGGTCATGGGAGATTCCATATTCATACAAAAAAAAAAAAAAAAAAAAAAACAGAGCAATGACATTCTCCACTGAAACATATGCAAACATATGCAAGGAGATAATAAAATGAAAGAATAGTTGCCGAGAAAACCTGTCCCCATTGCAAATCCCATACACCAAGTTGACAAACAGAAACAAGGACCATAACTCCGTAAAAGTAAATTTCTCGGAATCAATTGTCGAATTCATTCAATAGGGTCATCTGTACTGGCCACCCACAAAATTTCAGCCACGTTGCCGAGAAAACTTGCCCCCATTATACACCCATACACCAAGTTCAGAGTCAAGGGCTATAACTCCGTAAAAATAAATATCTCAGAATCAACTGTCGAACTCATTCAATAGGGTCATTAGTACTGGCCACGCACAAAATTTCACCCATGAAGGTGCAATAGTTGCCGAGAAAACTTGTCCCCATTGCAAATCCCATACACCAAGTCGACGAACAGAAATAAGGACCATAACTCCATAAAAATAAATTTCTCGGAATCAACTGTCAAACTCATTCAATAGGATCATTAGTTCTGGTCACCCAGAAAATTTCATCCATGTAAGTGCAATAGTTGCCGAGAGAACTTGTCCCCATTGCAACACCCATACACTTAAGTCCACGAACAGAGTCAATAGCCATAACTCTGTAAAAATGAACTTCTCGGAATAAATTGTCGAACTCATTCAGTAGGGTCATCAGTACAATTCAGTAGGGTCATCAGTACAGGCAACATACAAAATTTCATTCACGTAGGTGCTATAGTTTCCGAGAAAACTTGTCCCCATTGAACCCGGATGGACGGACGGACGAGCTCCATTCCAATATCCCCCGATCCACTTTGTGGCAGGGGATAAAAATAACGACGACTACGACGGTTTCCAGATGTGCCAATTGCATTTTAAAAAACTGCGAATTATTGTGCGATGGTCGAGATCCGGACCGTCCCGCGTGGGAATTAGAGGATCGACCGACGTTAGACTGAACGACCAGAACATTGCTGACAATTTCAGAATCTAAAAAGAATGAGTGATACAGAGTAAGTTAGAGAATGGTCTCAATTCTTAAGTGATGTATGGACTTTAAACCATCATTACGAAAGGATTTTGGCATATAGTTGTATTTTTGTATCGCTGTATAGTGTACCGTTTTGAAAATATTAGGCAGTGGTCAAGCACGTGAGAACTGACATCGATTCTAACCCAACAAATCGACAAACCTACATTTTAGATCATGGGGATTTCTCTTTGTGCAAGGTACTGAAGAGCTTTGGAATTACAAACTTATCGTTCGCTATTAATTATGAAGAAAAAGTTACTTTCTGTTTTACTGAAGGGCTTGTGTCATCTGTGTCTTAACATTTATTGGCATGACTAGTTATTAATTAGTATTATAATATAATAGGAGTTAAATTGGCATAGGCATGAGTTGCAGTTGTAAAAAAATCAAATAAAAAATATTTGAGATACAGATATCTTATTGGTGCTGTAAATTAAAAGGAAAAAAAAGGCTTTCTAAAGATGGGGAGGACTGGTAAACCTGGGTCATTACTGATCCAAATGTCTAGTGAAAAAAAATATTAATTTCTATCCCTGATATACAACAAGAGTAATCAGAAGATGACATATCCCCCCGGCCCCTGATTATTTGCGAAAGTCGTGTCAATCCTACACCTTCAAAGAAATTCAAACAAGAATGTTGAGGTGATTTTCCTCTGGAATTATCTGGAAGTATGTACTGGCAACATCTGCCAAAAGACTATGAACCACATGCTGACAAAGGCAATAATAAAACAAGAGTCATTAATGAACAGTGTTTTAGTTCTGCTGCGGAAACAAACCCAGCCCCTGAGTCCAAATCCATGTCGCTTCCATGGAAAAGAAAAAAAATAATAATTTCAGAAATTTGAAAATATCAAAAGGCACCACTTCAGTATGTGGGTAATACAGATGCAAAGTTTCAGAAAGATATAATGAACGGTTTTTGAGTTGTGCTCCGGAAACGAACCTCTCTCTGTACAGAGTCCAAATCCAACTCGTTTTCATGGAAACTAAAATTTTTTTTTTCAGAAATGTGAAAATATCAAAAGGCACCACTTCAGTATGTGGGTAATGCACATCAGGGTTTCCCGCAGCGCTTTATAGTTAGGGCGGCCGCCTTGACAACAATTGCCCCCCGCCTTGACTACGTCCCCGAAAAAAAAAAAAAATTCTGCTGCATCCACGCATGCATAGACAGTAAAATAAGGCCGCATCGCAATTAGGCCGAATAGCGGACGGCATCTGTTGGTTAAATATGTTACTGCGCCATCTATCACCTGTTGCTCCGCCAACATTATTTTTTTGTATCGGGAAGAAGTCAATTATCCGGATATACAATAACCTGCCGTCGTCGTGGGAAGGACCTGGAGGTAAGATAATTATTCAACTAAACTAAACATTTGAATAGTGTCTCCTATCAACTGCTTGCCCACATATTCTGTTTCAGTAAGATAGGCTATATGCGATTCGTTTAGTTTCTTATCAAGGCTACCAATGTGTTTGCGCGTGGCTTTCTGCTATGTTTGACAATTGCACATGGTTTTCTCTAGTGTGCAGTCATAGATGGGAAAAAGCAGTCAAAAATATCAGGGTACTTTATTCAAAGAAGCCGGTGTTCTGTCAAATTTTGCTACCTATCAAAATGTTACCTTGCGGTTCTGCGCTTGCGAATACCGAAAATCTTGGGCTCCATTTCTTCGCTCACATCTCAAGTATCTTCAAATATCATAAACATATGTCTCTTTTTCGGTGCGCCTTTCAACCTGTAAGCGTATACATATTTGCATGTACACACTGGGTTTTCCTTAAAACGCAGAGATTGGATGATAATGGCATGCGGCATATATCTTTATACAAACTTATCCAACTCATTATAGCATCTGCTTATGTTATAATAAGCTAACAAATAACAAAGTTACTTCTGTAAACTGATTCATATTGCAATATTTAGGTGAAAAAGACTTTACGATCGCTTTGCATTACGGTAGCATTTTTTGACAAAGCAGCACAAATTGTCAGAACACCGGCCTACTTCACCATCTGCGCCGCCTCCTCCTCCACCGCCCCCCTCCACCTCCACAGCCACAACCCCAGTCCTCTAAACATCGAGGTAATGGGTGGAACCCAGAGTGGGCTGTGGACCCGAAATATTCAGGTTGTCTATATCACACAGAATACAGTGAGTGTAGCATTAATCTTTTCTCAAGATCTCGTAATTACGAGATAAGGTGCATTTTTTTTTTTTTAATCCTGCGAATGCGATGCGCTTCCGTACATAATACTGTTCTCCTCTCCTCAAACATAACCACAACCGCGAAGCATTTGGGGAATTGAAGTCAAAACAGATAATGTAAGGACGGAAAATGTATTTCTTAATTTTCGTTTAACCCTTAGGGACGGTTGTGCGCATTTTACACGCTTTTCATTCTTCTTTTTTTTGGATAATTTTGCCTGTGTTCATGCATGTAGCATGAATTTTGGTAAGACTGCGTGTTTTTATTTGATCTTGTTATTTCCAGCTCAGCTCTTACAGTCAGGCTAAAATACACTGCGTACAAGCAAGTGTTACACTATAATAACTTTGTAATTAAGTTACAAGACTGAGTTTGTCACTTTGTTATTGCACTTTAACTGCTTTGTCTATTTATAAAAAGTAAATAAACGCTGGCTTTTGCCCCCCCAGTAACCACCTTGACTAACCGATTTTCTGCGGGAAACCCTGCACATGCAAAGTTTCAGTAAGATATATTGAACGGGTTTTGAGTTCTGCTCCGGAAACGAACCCATCCCTGTACAGAGTCCAAATCCAACTTGTTTCCATGGAAACGGAAAAAAGAAGATTTTCAGAAATCTGAAAATATTAAAATGCACCACTTCAGTATGTGGGAAATACACATGTAAAGTTTCAGTAAGATATATTGAACGGTTTTTGAGTTGTTCTCTGGAAACGAATCTCTGTACAGAGTCCAAATGCAACTGGTTTCCATGGAAACGGAAAAAAGAAGGTTTTCAGAAATCTGAAAATATCAGAAGGCACCACTTCAGTATGTGAGTAATACACATGCAAAGTTTCAGTAAGATATATTGAACAGTTTTTGAGTTCCGCTCCGGAAACAAACAAGGCCTGATGTGCACTAAGACCAGATTCGTTTCCATGGAAATGGCAAAAATAGTAATCCTGAAGTTTCCAAATAGCAAAAGGCACATCTAGACTATACATAGAATACATGTACAAAGTTTGGTGCCGATATCTTACATAGTTTTTCAGTTCTGCTCAGGAAACGAACGCAGTGTAATTTGCACTAAATCCAGATTTGTTTCCATGGAAACGACAAAAATAGGAATCCCGAAATTTCCAAAGTAGCAAAAGGCACATCTAGACTATAGATAGAATACATGTACCAAGTTTGGTGCTGATATCTTGCACAGTTTCCGAGTTCTGCTCCGGAAACAAAATGATTACGGCCGGATGGACAGACTGATGGATGGCCGGACGGACAGACGGACAAGGTGATGCCTATATCCCCCCGCATTTTATGCCGGGGGATAATAAAAAAGAGTGGTAGCCTATATTTATGTCAAAGGAATGCTGTTTTCATATTTTGGAGTCATATATTTGTACCTTGAATTCCTACAGTGCTCTTTATTCTAGATTATGGCAATTTTTATTTTAATATTTAAATGTTCATCTTGGTTCATAATTATCAGTATTAATTTCTTTCACAGTAAAAATATTATGTTTGATAAAACTCAGTCCTGAATAGTCACTCATTCACAGCCTGAGCCAGGTGAGTGGCTTAGGTAGAACCAGCTAAAGCTTAGTAATTCCTATTCAGTTACCGAGTTATTACATATTAGCTGTAAGTGGGTCCCAGTTGGTAAGTCCAAGTAGTTTTAACACTGCAATGCTACTGTAATTCAACTGCCTTGGTCTTCATTAGGCGATGTTAATTAGTGTTAGTATGTTAGCCAAGTGTTCTCAGAGATGAAAATAAAAGGTTAAAGTGCATATACAGACTTTTTTGTTAAGTTTTATTTTTGCTACACAGTTCTGAAAAATGCTACATAATGTTACAGACTTTCAGAGACTGCACAGCATTTTCGCTACGCAGTTATTTTTGCTTAATGCCAGCCCTGAGTTTACAAAAATAATTTACTGAAGCATAACATTAATGAAGGTGGAGAAGAAATGGGTACGAATCAGAGACGTACAGTCGGGGGGAGCAGTGACTTCACCTTTTTATCGTTAGAATTTTCAACCTGTTTCCACGTACTATGCCTGATTGACAATCAATCAATTTTAACTTTTTTTTACTGAACAATTAAGACCTAGCCTAGGCTATATGTAGCCTATAATGATTAAGAGGTGATAGTAACAAAAAAAATTAATTTACGTTTACGCTTTGATTCAAGACTGCAAGGATGGAAATCTTATTTAAAGCAATTCTTACCTTTCTGGCATTTTTACACTTTTCTTTTGTAATATCAAAATGCTCCTAGTAAGCTTATGGCACACTAAAATGTAAAAAATCCACCAGGTGTTGAAACTCTTCAATATTCAATTGTCATATATTTCTGATAAAAGTCTGACCAATCATTTTCTTCGGTCCGAATAAAATGATTTGCCGAGATTTCTGTCTGTCCGTCGCAGCGCCCCTTCCAGTTGCCTACCGCTGTCACCGCTTGCGAGTCACCCGCCTCTCTGGCAGAAAAAAAAAAACAACGCACTTGACTGTAAACAAACGGGTGCTGAAATGCTATAATTACGATAATAACATTAATGGAAGTTCGTCAGATTACAAAGGTAACTAAATGTTACGAGGGCATTTTATTTTATACCACATACAGAATGGAATATTATGTCATTACTGTTGGTTAGTTTTCACTTACCAGTGCCTCTGAATCTGACTCCATTGACCCGTTTCACTCTCCTATGAAAAAAAGATTGCGTGTGGCGCGAGGAAGTGAGCAGCGCGAGTGAAACGCGTCAATGGAGTCAGATTCAGAGGCACCGGTAAGTGAAAACTAACCAACAGTAATTGAATAATATTCAATTCTATATGTGGTATAAAATAAAATGCCCTCGTAACGTTCAGTTACCTTTGTAGTCAGATTAGTTATATTTTTTTTCGTAGCAGTCTGACAATCGGGGAGAAAAGGGTGGGACTTTGGATGGAGGCAGAGTTGTTCATGTTCAAATTTCTACCAAGTGCTGTGTGACACGCCAGAAAGGTAAGAATTACTTTAATTTGTAAAAATCTCAACAGTCTCGGTAATTCCGTGTGTCCTTTTGACCTCCTGTTTATCGGATTATGAGATCTCATTAATTAGGCATTTATGTAAAATCAATGCTTCATCAATACGGAAGTACATGAACAAAAAGCATGTTGTACAATGAGGAAAAGAAATCGAAAATGCATTTTTTCTTAAAAAAAAAAAATTGTTTTTTTCACAGAAGGGATTGAGACACCAAGATGAAATTTACTGGAAAGGTTGATGAGCTGTTTCTCCTTTGGTGGCCAAAGCCTCAATGCCCTGAGCAGGTGTCCACAGGGGGTAACCAGCCACTTGAACATAGGGTACTTTCGATATTTTGTCCCGTGACGATATTTACTGCTCAATAACTCCTAAGTTGAGGCAATGATAAACCTGAAACTCTTTTCACCTATTGTACAGTTCCCAAATATATTATTTGTACATTGTTTTGGCACCTCAGGTTAATTACTGTAATTTGGTAGACCTTAAAAAACTGGAAAAAAATTTTTGTCATGAAAGAAATAAGGATTTCAGCTGCCAAAATCTCAGGCAGTAGAAGAGACAGAATATTTCTGATTGCAGATTCTGAAAGCCTGGGCAAAGGTTAGTAAGAATAGCCATTTTCACGTCTGTACTGCTTTTGGGTGAAAAGAGATTGACTCATGAAAACGCAGAAACTTTTGGTGGGTTTTAGAAAGGGGCGTGGCCCTCAAAACTAAATGGGCCGTATCTCAGAAATCCTTGGGAGTTTCGAGCTAAAACTTTGTTCATTATACTATGTCTCGTTTCATTGTTTTGCAGATGATGTACAAATCTCTTTGCCCTTAAAAACAAATGACCGAGCCTCAGTTCAGGTTCTACTAGACTACCTCACAGATATTCGGTCTTGGAAGGAAGTGAACTTTCGCTCCATGAACAAAAATAAAACTGAGATCATCTTATTTGGCCAACATAACCCCTTAGATGGCTATGACAGTCCCATTGGCACCCTTGAGTCTTACTTTCATCCTTTTGCAAGGAACCTTGGTGTAATTTTCGATGGGGACTTTAGGTTTCATAGGCAGATCAGCTCTGTAGTCAAAACGAGTTTCTTTCAGTTAATACTCCGAGCAAAGGTTAAGGCTCATCTCCCAAGAAATGATTTTGAGAGTGTTATTCATGCCTTTGTTACATCAGACTTAGACTACTGTAATTCTTTGTTTGTTGGTCTTGATCAGTCATCTCTACGCCGTTTACAAGTAGTTCAAAATGCAGCCGCCCGTCTGTTGACAGGAAAGAAATGGCGTGATCACATTACTCCTGTCCTTGCATCTCTGCACTGGCTCCCTGTTAATTTTAGGATCCAGTTCAGTTTTATTATTTGTTTTTAAATGTTTAAATGGCTTGGCGCCATCTTATTTATCAGAGGTTTTACAGCCTCACACTACTGGCGGGGCACTTGGGTCATCAAACCAGCTGCTCCTGACAGTACCTAGGTCTAGGCTCTCTACTCGAGGAGACAGTCTTTTCAATGGTGGCCCCTAAGCTGTGGAACAGCCTACCTTATCACAGGTCTCAAATTAAGTTATTTTTCGGGCAAGGCCACTTGGCCTTTTAAAATTGCGGCGTCATGGCCAAAATGTAGGGCACCAAAGGTCAAAATCAAATTAACCAGTTTTGCAAGAAAAATAAGTGATAATGACATTGTATGTAGATAAAACAGCATAAATCAATAATTAGAAGCATTGAAAACCAATATTTTATTATTTTTTAAATTGTTACTTTTTTTTAATTCAACTTCCAGAAAAATATCGACAGAACAATAAAGACCAATACATGACCAATAATTAGAAATGATAATGAAAAAGTGAATGCCTATTGCCCACATTTATATAATTGGCATTGTAAGGATAATATAAATGCAAAAATCCAAAACTTTCGTTGACTTCGTGGCATTTATTTTCGCCATCCTTACAGTTGTCACTCAGCTTTGCATCATGCCAGTCAACGCCCTTTAGCCATGACTACATTCAGTATATCGAACGGATTCTCGGGGATTATGAACCTCGCAAACTAACTTACGCAAGTCTGTGCTGTTTCACAAGCTACACGAGCGCAGAAATTATAAAGACATATTGACATTTTACGTCGTCATTTATGTGCGGAAGAAAACGCTTCAATTTTATGGCGCAATGTCCAACAATTCTATTGAAAATAAATTAGAATGCCGTTGTTCTACAAATTAGTCTGAGCAACTGTTGCTACCCGGGAAAAGTAAACTGCGAGAGGTTTTAGTTATCAAGCATTGAAAGATGAGGTTTTCGATGGCCTTTATTACTGCCGACGGACCGCTACTGCTGAGCAGTCTGGCACGGCAATGGACGCTCTGCACAGGCTAACGTTGTTAGCGAATGATCTCTCCAGCTCGCTCTCAAAGTTTAGCTTCTGTCGAGGAAAGTTATACAACCACCGTTTTCACCCAGCCCAAAAACACATCTATACTTGACACCAACAGTATTTAATTGCTTGTGCCTAAAACATAATTTGAGCTGATTTTTCTCAAACCGGAAGGATGCATGGTTGCAGGACACCAACCTCACACAACGTTGCCATATTCGTGAGTGAACGGGCATGTCGTTGGTCGCACAAAGTGCTCAGAAGTTCAGCGCAGCATGATGACGGAAGCCGCACAGCTCATTCGCTGTGTCGAAAATCGTCACTTTGGGCAATTTTTGGGCACCACAGCCACTAGAAAAAAGGGCAAGCCAAACTGGTCGTTTGAGTAGTCCGGCATTACGGCCACACAGGGGGGCAACCACGTCAAATGACGCTAGGCTGTGGTATAATTCATGCGCTGTTATCAGGTTAGAGCTGCAGACTCTTGAGCACTTTAAAACACTGCTGAAAACTCATCTCTTCTCGTTGGCATTCAGTCCCACCAAGGCAAGTAAACTTGGCTTTTTAAGTTTCTTTGTTTTTATTTTTTACTTTTTACTTTCTTTTACCATAATCTTATTGTTCCTTTTATTGTTTCTATTTATGTTATATGTGTATGGTGATTATTTTGTATCTTAATTACTGTACAGCACTTTGGTCAACTGAGGTTGTTTTAAATGTGCAATATAAATAAACATCGATTGATTGATTCATTGATTATATTCAAAGTATTTTTAGTAATTTTTTCAGCAAATTCGAGTCAGTCACCATGGGAGAGTGCGAATTGGCATGGAATGACCCACACATACATACATACATTATATATATGCATTATTTATATTTATATATATATATATATATATATATATATATATATATATATATATATATACACACACACACACACACACACACACACACACACACACATATACATACACACGCTTAAATTTATTAGACCACCCATCATAAAAAAAAGAGAAAACACAAATTTAAGAAATTTAAGAAAACTTGTTTAAAGCGAAAAAGTTTTAAATTATTTTGTTATTTCTTTGCCAAATAATGAACTGAAACCACTACATAGTCCTTATTCACACATAAAAACCAAAAAAAAAAAAAAATTTTGCATGGCCTCCTTTGGCCTTGATAACAGCTTGCATTCAACCACTAAAACTAATTCTATGTTCAGGAATGCAAGAAAATAACTGTTATTTGGCATCTTAATCAAAAAATGATAATGTATTTAACTATTTTTTTCTGCTTTTTGTAAAATGGTAAATTCAAAAATTCATGGAAAACAACAATAATTACATTTTAGCATTAAAAATATCACTTCAGTTTAAGAGCTTGTGCAAACTAGTGGATTAACCATTTAAGAAACATAAAAATTATTTTGGTAATTACCAACACTGTTAATTTAAGGCAGCTGTGGCATAAACCTTACATTGGGTGGTGGTCTAATAAATTTGTTAAGCACTGTATACATGCGCAATGTACTGTATGCGCAACGTACGCGTAATCAAACACCAACTTGCTTAAAAGTCCCATCTTACTTTTCTTTTTAAATTTTTAAATTTACCCGGTGTTTGAATAACAAGGTATTGAATCTTGTCGAAAAACAAATTCCGTATTTGCAGCCAGACTCCAGCTTCTAATTTTCTCTCCTCAGTAACTGTGCACAGTTCATGAGGGCAGTGACAGAGTGAAAGCCTGGCCAGGTAGTCTGCCTCTTTGCTGCACTCCAGGAAAGGCTCTGCAGGTCCAGACACCACACCCACATATTCCAGCAGTTCAAGTGAGGGCGAGAAATACCAAACCGACTTCTTTACATTGCACCAACGTTGCTCTAATGCAACTAACCCACTCATTTACATCAAATAATATTTTGGCCATATTTTCTCATAAGCAGGCAGCTGGCATAGAATTAGACAAAGAGCACTGCTGCAATTCAAAGTTCAACCAAAAAAAAAAAAAAAGCAGTCAATGCAGATGTACTCACCTCCAGGTCATAGAAGTCCACAGATTCGTCCAGCCCCTGCACCCGCAACTGCAGGCCCTTGTCCTGACCTTTGACACCAGCGACGCTGATGCTCTGACCTGGCTCCAAAGTGCTGATCCCAGCATTGAACTGGGCGCCCAGGCGAGTCCCAGGGGTTTGCAGGACCCGGTAGGAGCCCTCGATCTCACCCATCATTCACCCACAGCCTGCCCTTACCCTGTGGATCCACATAAACCAGAGATAACTCACCAACAGGCCAAACAGGGAAGTCCATAAGCACCGGAACTATTAAGAACATCGCTAGTGACACAAATGCAGCCAATAAAGGATTTGTTTCTTCCAACTTTTGACTGAAAGTCCTCACTTCACCCACTTTGAACGCTGAAAAAATGTTGATATTTGCACGCAAAAAAAAAAAAAAAAAAAAAAAAAAAATGCACTGTTCATTTTCAGAAAGCATCAATTTTACATCAAAGTAGAGCTGGCCAATATATTTTATAGATAACTAAGATACAGTCAAATTTGCAGGCCTCTTCATAAGGCCTGCAGCCGGCGGCTTTTGTACGGCAGTTTTCCATTTTACCGCCGAGCGTTTTTGTCAAAGTCTCAACAAAAAAAAAAAAAAAAAAAACTGGGCTCCATTTCAAGCACATACTTGACAACGTACCAACCAGTCTAGGAAGACGGCTAGTTAGCCTCACAGGGCGGGAAATTATGCAGTTAGCACTACGTTACTGGCTAGCTAGCTCGGACCCAACATTTGTGCAATGTTAAGCGAAGCACAGGGGCTTGTCATGCACGATCGTGGACTGACAGCATAACTTCAAAAGCATTGCTTATAAGCACAAAGCCTGTGCTGGCGACAAATGTTTCTTACAATGGCTTTACATGAGCACTAGCTAGCCTACATACTGTTGATTATAGACAGTAAAAAAGGTAGCAACAAGTCGTCTGAAACAATGGATAGTCTTCAATAAATCACATAATTTTATGCAATATTCAGCGACCAAGCTAGCTAGCTTACGCTCCCAAGATCATCATCGGCTTCAGTGGGAGCATCCGAACCTTTTGTGACATGAATTTTGCCAACATCGGCAAAAATGAGTTAACGCTAGAATATGTAACCAGCTGGCCAACGAGATATGGCTAAAGAGTTAGGTGGGGCCTATGGACCCGGACGCCGCCGGGTCAATAACAGGTAGAGGCTGAGTAATATAGCCGGCGTCCGGTTCAATTGTCTCAAATGTCCAGTTATTGAGCCGGACGAAGTGGGGGCGCCCGTCCTGAATTAGAAGTTACGTCCGGGTCAATAACAGGAAAAGCTCGAATAATAGAGCCGGCATCCGGGGCAATAGCCACTACGAAAGAGTTAGAAAGTTATTCTTTTCATAAGCTTCAAATAACAGAAACAAGGCAACTTACTCCACTTCACCGCAGAAAGCAGGCAAGCGGTACATTATTCCAACATCGAGACATAAGGGTAGCATAAAAATATTAGTTCGTAAACAATAGCCAACAGTTGCAATGTCCTCACTTTTCTCGGTTTGCAGAAAGCATTGACGTTAGCAAGCTGGCATTAACAATCTTGTTTCCTCACGCCGGCGATTCCATCTTAAAAGGGCTAAGAGAAAAACCCATGCCTAATTTTTTGATAGCAGACGGGAGTAGACATATTTATTGTTAACTCAAAGACAGAGTTGCCTGGTGTTAATAATGCGTGCTCAATGTTGCTGGCAAGTAGCGCTGTAACAACGAACTTCGAAATTCGATATTAATTTGTCCCAGAGGGAGGGATAGAACGTTCGAATGCTGAAATTCACGTTCCAATGTGGGTTTTTTTTTTTTTTTCGCATTTATGTGTATATATATAGCCCATCTTGTTTTACGTTGCATAACGACGCAAATCAACGTCACGCGTGATCGTGGGCATGCCTCAGTGCAGCGCGCATCTGTAGGAAGTTCACAGCATGGCTGAAAACAACGCAGCAGCAGAGCCGGTTGTATGGTTGTATTGTTGCTGACCTGACCTGTTGCAATGGATACGTTTGTCTGCTCTATTAAACGTCATTGCTGTACTTTTATGGTCTGTTTTATATATTCTAGACACATCTAAGTAGTTTCATATTGAGTTAGAGTTGAAGTGCATTAGATATCTTGTGTGCTTATTAAAATACGATCATAAATCCATCCAGATTATCATTATTAAAGGTGACTTATTATGCCATTTTTCCAAGTTTATATTTTGGTCTTTGACTCCCCTAGAGTTCTCCTGATCGCGCAAAGTAAAAAAAGAAGGTACTAATTTCACTCATACTGCCATCCTCAAAAAACCCCATTTGTAGTCCATAGTAGTCTCTGCCTGAAACGCCTCGTTGGGGTGGCTCTTCCGCTATAGCCCCCACTCCCCGTGCGCCCACTTTCTTCTGACTGGCCAGCTCTGTGGAGGGCGGAGTTGGGCGGGACGAGGCTGCAGAACGCAGTTTTCCGTGTCCTTCTCCCCAAAGTGAAACGTGAGACACGGCTGCCATCTGATAAGGAAGCGGCAGGCAAATTCTGCAATCTAACGCAGTACATGTGTATAGATCTAAAGAAATGAACTTCTTCTAATAAACGCAGCGGCGAAAGTGGAGGACGCAGAGCGAAAGTCTGGCAGCTCAAGCACGAATTTGCTATCGGCTACAGTTTGCTACGATAACAGTGGTGAGTACAGCGGTTTTTCTACAATATAGCTAGGATGCAGGGAAAGCAAGAATCCACCCCATATAGACATATTTGTAGAACGGGTCGACATGCCCAAGTGTAGACCAGAGACCGTAGAAATCCAGTGGGTCTGAGTTTAGAGGGAAACATGGACAGTGAGGAGCAGCTAAAACCAACAGCTTATGGACTGCTTCGGTGTGTATTAGGACCTGCTGGTTCATGTGCATAGCTGTGGTGTATTGTTAGCGTGGAGAAACGAACAGCTTCTGGGCTGGTATATGACGGAGGGGCGAAAGCTCCAGGCTTAACGGCCTTTTTGGAAATTGCCCGTGGTAATGGTTTACTTATTGCTTTGGAATGACCAGCTTTTCCTCGCGGAAAATGGACCCGTTATGGATAGTGCCGAGAGCTAGATAGAGCTCCAGCTATGTCATGAACATAATACAGGTTTTACAGACCGCAAGTTCCGTTTGCGTGAACCGTTGCTTATGTGGAGCTAGCGAATCGATCACTTTTACAGGAAAGAATTTAATATTCAATCGATGGCAATGCAGAGAAATTGTTTGTTATACTGGACACGTTATAGCCTGTGCGCTTCTCTATTGCTTTCACCGGTAGCATCAGAGAGCTTGCCCAGACATTGGAGATGTATCAGGCTGACCCCGGTCATGGATAAGTAAAGCGAGCGTTTCACAAGCAACCAAAAATGCACCCCAAGCTCTGCAAAACCTACGTCTGGTCTACCTGCAGCCCAACTCGGCACACACATACAGCACCTCTCCGGTTAGCTTCAACTGTAGTGGCTACAATCAGGCAACGTTATGATGAAACTGTCACATTGATGCTTAGCGAAGTAACACAAGCATACCGATCATAATTGCTGCATATAAGTTTACCAGGTTTTGAAGACCGTTAAGTTCCGTTAGCGTGGACAAGTTGCTTATGTGGAGCTGGCGAATCGATCACTTCTACAGGAAAGAATTTCCTATTTAATCTCCGCCTTTTTCGGCTTTTTATTAGCCACAACAATTTCTAAAGGGGGATGAAATTATGTCAAGGTAGTGCAGAGAAATCATTTGTTATACCAGACACGGTAGAGCTTCTGCGTTTCGCATTGCTTTCACGGTAGCACCAGAGAGCTTGCTCAGACATTTGTGAAGCATCTGGCTGATCCCAGTCATGGATAAGTGAAGCGATCACTAACTGTAGTGGCTACAATCGGGCAACGTTATGATGAAACTGCCACATTGATGCTTACCGAAGTAACACAAGCATACCGATCAGAATTACTGCATCTAAGTTAACCAGGAGCATTTTTAATTAGCACGGCACGCAAACTAACATGCAGTAGCTGGTAACCGAGCGGTCATAACCACAGAGACAAACCCTTGCAATACAGGTTTTACAGACAGCAAGTTCTGTTACTGTGAACAGTTGTACCAAGCATCCAAATTACAAACAAGTATTAAAAGTTAGCTTCAAATGAGGTTTATGTTCACACACCTTCTGTAGAATTTCCCCTGATATCACTCTTGCATATTTAGGACACAAACATAAGCACAATAACTTAGCTATGTTAGCCGCTGTGCTACAGCCACAATCAACTGGCTATCACCTCAGGTTGGCTTATGCAGTAAAAGCAACTTACAGCTTGTGTCTGTGAGTCACGGACAGTCGCGACAGATACAGGCTTTATCTTCAGATATTTTACAAAGCCTGCGCTTGAGGCCAGTTGTTAGTACTAACTATCGCTAGCAGTCCTGCTAGCCACCCGTAACACGTTAGCTTCACTTACAATATTTGCTGTTATATCGTTACTTACAGCTTGTGGCTCCGAGCGCTTGATCAATGCAGCTGCTTCAGGTTTGAGAAGCAGCTGAAACGCTTATCCTGTGTCGAATTATCCTTTATTGATAAAGCTGTCTTTGGTGAAATGCTGAGCACAAGCAGCTAACGTTCCCTTTGGCTGTGGCTGTTTGCTGCCAGCAAACAAAAAAAAAAAAAGCTATTCACTGATTTCTGGTGGCATCCTCTTTTGGAAGAGAAATAAGTGTTTTTCTTCGCGTCCAAAAGTAAATGGACAAGCAGCTTTGAGAGAGATACTGACAAAACTGCACCTCAAATGATCTTTGGTTCTTCTTCTGCATTTCCAAAAGTGTCGACACTACTGAGGCATAGTATGATCTGCCGTTGTTAGTGCCTGCTAGAATAGTTTCCGGTATGGGCAGGTCCAGCTCCGTGATTGGCTCGGGCTAGGTCTGTACTAATTGGACGGCACAACCTGACGTCAGGTTTTGCACAGATCTCGCGAAGATCTCGGGAGGAGCTGTTTAGAGAGGAAATCACGTTCACGGATCACGGCGAAACCCCTGTATCTTATGTTTAGAAACTTTTCAGAGGTTGAGTATGGACAACTAACATTTTAACGTTACTAATATGTATTAAAAGAAGGATCAGCATAATACATCCCCTTTAATGTGCCTTTCAAAAGGAAAGCGAGTGTTAATGGTGTTGAAACGCCCTCTAGCAGACAGACCGTAAATGACACCCATATTATACGTATTAATGGGCTAAACAAAAATGACCCTTAAAATTCGAACATAATTTGATATTTGACATTATAACGCAATCGAACTTCGAATTTTATTTTGGGGGACAGTCACAGCCCGACTGGCAAACAAAGTCTTCTTAACTACCTTCCAGTCGTTTCTGTTCAGACGGGACTCTGATCCGCGTCAACAACCGACTATACTGCCAGATAGACTTCTAGTCCGCGATGAACGCAGTAACAGGAAACGCGCTACACAGAACTTTATTCATGACTGATTATTCCTAGGGTCCAAAATGTCCGGTATTGCATTGCAATTTGTGATGCAAGAACAGCGATTGCACAATGCAAATCTGCTTTTATGTCACTAAATTTGCAATGCAACTTTAGCTGTGTTTCCATCCAACTTGTATCGCAAATCTTAAGCGAATTTTCGTTAATGCGGCCAAAGGAAAAGCGCATTTGTGCGCGTTTCCATCCAATTCAGTTCTGCGCTTTTGTTTCACGGGATAAGCCGTAGGTGCCGTTAGGTAGCGCTAATTCTCAATTCAATTGTCATCGCTTCTGCAGAAGACGACGGAGCACGCTATGACATCAATAAGCGCGACGAACGAAAAGGGAAACAAACAGGAAAGCTGGTGGCGAAAACAAATGAAAGTAATCACTTCAGCTTGTGGTTACTAAGTCTTTAATATTACAGCTAGCACAGTAGTGTAAGGTTACAGTACGCTTCTACTGTATTAACCACTAGCTAGCTAGATAGAGTGATAATGAACTCTCACGTTATAGCTAGCACATCAATGTTGCGAGGTAGCAAACTAGTTAGCTAGCTTGCCAACGTAGGCAAGCAAAAATGGCGTAGATACTAAACGTCATCATTTATTCGCATAACTAGTTCGCTAACCCGTTTCCACTGCACTAAAGCACATTTATCTTTATCGATTCGGAAAATTCCCCCCCCCTGCGCAAAAAAAAAAATTGATGCGATATTCCGAGTTGATGCGCATTTTGGCCGTTTCCACTCAGGTTTTTTTAAGCGTAAAATCAAAATGCGCATTAAAATAGGTGGATGGAAACACAGCTTTTGTTCACTCAGTGGGATTGCTGCTGTTGCCCCATTTAATCATCGGCAATGATCTAGTTGCCAGCTTCCCCAAGTGCCCCACTTTCCCGCTCGTCAGCCGTGATACACTACTCATGTATCGGTATTCAGATGCTGTGTTGGACTGATCATCAGGTATACTGGCATTAGTCCTGGCAGGCTACCGCGTAGTTGAGCCAGTCGCCTGTTCTCATAAGCCCAATTTTTTTTGTACTGGTTCCATTATTTTTATCAGCAGGGCTTGCGAAATCGCTGTTCTGACCACCCAGGACAAGTAAAAATTTTGTCAGACAAGCAGAAATTAAGAGGCGCCTGCCCGACGGGCTGGCTGAAAATTTCACACCACATAGTAATTTATTTCCGCTCTTCACGTTTTATTCACCGTATGTGGCCACTAAATTCATTTAAAACAAAATCAGATTTGTTACTGAAAATCAATGGCCTATTTCACAATATTTTAGGCGTGACTGTCACAACTTTCCAATTGCCGGTTGCCAAGTGCCATGTTGCCAAATAGTGGGATTTTGATCCGCGGCGGTCTAGCATGGTTGGTGCAGGCATAAGCAATGACTTGACTCCCAACCATCAAACAGGGGAATAAAAGCATACACGCGTGCAGCTGGCGCTAGGAATCACGTCGGACGGCCATTCCATTGAACGGTCACTCACAAAATCACTTTCTTGGAACATGGTTATAATATAATGTTTGAGTGAGAGAAGCGAAACTTCAATCGACATTTGTTGTTGCTTTTGTGTGTTGTTGTCTAAAAAGGCCCACAGCAAAGTGAATATATTTATTTAATATTAAAGTTAATCATCTAAAGCAGTGTTCTAAACTCGCATACTTCCCACATTGCGTTTCGTTTCAATCACTTCAGAACCGAAATGACAGGCTTGTGGTTACACGAGGGGAAGAGAGTGATAATTAACACAACTTTCCACAATTTTTTTTTTTCCCCCAGTTTTGTAGTGGTGGCTACATGGACAGAGGGGGTGACCGGGCAGTGTCTGCGGACTTCGAGTGGGTGTGGGACTATGAATGCGAGCATTTAAACTCTCTACCCAGCAATCTTACAGCTATACGAGGGCGTGTTTTCCATTAAAACAACACTATCACAAGCAAGAATATGTTGTGATGTTGCACTTGAGGAAGCTAAACGGCCACTGTCAGAGCAACATACAATTTTCAAAATGAGACATTGCAGCCAGAGACCGAATTAATGTGGAATTGTAAAACACTACGATAAACACTTTGATGACTGATTACTTAATAAATCTTATACGGAAGTTGTTCATGTTCGTTAGAGAACGCGCACCATGTCAAAATATCTAGCAAAACAAGACAACCCGTCAGATAAAATGCTTCGTTGTCATTTCACTTCAAGACGAGGACTTAAGCTGGATTTATGGTTCTGCGTTGACTTTACGCAAAGGGCATGCCGTCGCCTCTACGCCGTCATGGACCTTTCGAAGTTCTGCATTGAGGTCGTTTGCGTCGTGCTGTGCCGTGAAACAATTCACCGCCAAACCGCTAGGTGACCTCAGGTTTCCGAAGGACCTGTCGTGAAATCCCGCGAGACTCGTTGGTAGAGTGCTTACGTTCCGGTCTCGTTTTCTGGGCTGTGTCCAAAATCGGACACTATGCACTACATACTAAACATATGTACTATCGTCCAATATATTTTTGTATAAATAAATAGGAGTATGTTTTTTCTTTCGGACACACTTGACTGTCACTTCCTGAAAGGGTTCTTGCCAGTTGGTGACGCGTGACCGTGGTAACCTACGTTAACTTCAGGCTGCCCATTAACAAACAAGATAGATAATCTCCTCAATTACCGGAGGAAGCTAACAACATCTCCATTGGCTATCCCTTCTCACTCGCATAACATTCCTAATGTTAACGGTTAATTTACCTTGGAAAACAACATCTCCTCCGCTAAAATTGCGACCACAACAGTGCTTTTACCGGTAACGTCTCATACAAGGCTGTGACGAAGCATTTGATTTGCAAGAATCATGACGTCTGACCTAAGCATCAAAAAAAAAAAAAAACCTCTGCAATACAATGTTAAATCTTTAGACTTATAAACTGAAGAGTCATTGAGGTGACAGAGGCGGAACCTTTATTGACCGTATGACTAACGTCCTCTGTCCACCAACGTGCAACAACAACGACCATAACGGATAATGGAGGACAGCGATCTCAACGCCTTTGTCACCTTAATAACTCTTACGTTTATTTATTAGTTTTAGATTTCATGTTGCGTCGCAAAGTTTTATCAACCTTGTAGTAAAAGTGAACACTCGAGAAAGTTCCGGTTACTGACTGCCATGTCATATTTTAACCACGGGGTGGAGCAGATCTAGCAGAAGGAACAAACCGGATAAGCGAAGTGCCGGAAGTGATGTAGTAGAGCGGACCAATCAGTGCCCTTGCGGTCTGCGTCGCTCTGACGTGCCGTTGGAAAATTTTCGAGGTGCACGGCAGGCGACGCAGAGGCTCTGCGGTGGGGGTTCAAGTCGCCGCGGAACCATAAATCCAGCTTTATGGGTGCTGGTTTAAACCACTCACTGCGCACCCCTGATTGTGCGCCTCGTGCTCATTCATTCATGGAGAGTTAAATGCGACTTTCATAAATATATCAACTAAATCGCTACAATCCGGGCGCTAAAATATAACTGATTTTGTTTTCAGAGTTGTGTACGTGCCGCTTATTGTCAGTCAAAAGGGATTATGGAGCATCCATAATTGTTTTTTTTTTCTTCCTTCATCTAGAGTCAAAAGACCCTAACGTATGTCAGTGTCTCCAACGACCAAATTAAAAATTTATTTTAATCGCCATTCCAAAACAGAAACAAAATGGAAAGCCATAAGGTTGTAAATGATTTTTCAAGAAGAACACGACCACTGTCAACCACTTACAAGATTTAATTACACAACCCCGCAACGATTGTTGAATATTTCGATCGTGTGCCGTTGTAAAATGTCAACAGTTGATTTGGCCATCAGACGTTTGCAACGGGACGTCAGTACATAGTCTATACGCTTATGTTTTACCGATATTCTGTTGAGTGTGGTCGCTCATCAATAATCAGAATATCATGTAGAACATACTGACATCCATTAAATGGACAAAATGTAACAGTAACTTATGCCCCATTTCTACTACGTGGTTCCGGCTCTACCCGCTTTTTTCATTGTTTAAGTTGCATAAAAGGGAGTAGGGAGAAGTCATTAAACGCGACGCTTTATTTCGTGCATTACATGTAGGCCTATATATTATTATTCAAATTCTATTGAAATAAAGGAATGTTCCGTGGTGTGAAAGAATGCATGGTAATAATGAACGTTTGGTGTTGACGAATATGCATCGTAGTGCAAATTTCCTTTATGAAAATGCCGCATACATAAATGATTTTCTCCTCGCTAATTATACACTTTTCGGCGCTGATGATTTTTTTCCTCTGTTGGTAATGAACAGCAAAAGTTGTAAAACCTTTTCAAACTGTAACTGATATGTTGGTTATGTGGTTGGTGAAGCTCACAGCGTACAAATGCATGATGATTGCCATTAAATGTGTGAAAACACCACTTCAAAAAATGGCTGCGATGGCATGGCACGTTTGTCTGAGTGGTAAAGAATCAACCTAATCCAAAAAGGGGCATACAGACATTTTAAATAGTTTTGTGCTGCTCCGCTAAGATGACCAGCTACATTGAGGCAGTACTATCCTCTAATGGAAAACGATCCCCCAGAAAAGTACCCGGCACCAAGGCGGGCAGAGTTAGTACAGTAGAGCCGGTACCGCGTAGTGGAAATGAGGCATTAAGGCCGAATTCAGCGAGGTCTCGGGCAAGGAGAAAAAGTTTTCGGACAACCAGGAATTTTCTTGCGCTTGCCTGACGGGCTACCGTTCATTTTAGAATTTTGCGAGCCCTGATCAGCCGTCATTGACATTGCTTTTGCATGAAAGATACGACGCTGCCATCTTAAGTTATACGAAACCTTATAGCTTTATAATCCACTTTTGATGGTTGTGCTTCACTAGTGCGGGTGTTCTCCAGTTCTAATCAATTTCTTCTTATCTTAATGTAAATTTGCCTTACGCTATAGAAATGACCAAAAAAAAAAAAAAAAAGTTTTTTTGCAAATAAAAAAAAAAAAGATGTATAGGCTTAGGCTATCCAGCACTTATTTAGTTTGGTTATTTTCGTCCCAAAATATCACGAACGCAGGCTTGTTTGGAAATTTGTTTCACAAATGGCTTTGCTTGACCCCTGTTGCGTTAACATTCTACAAATGCGCAAAAAATGATTACGGAGATCAGACGATAATGTCAAAAAGCAAAGGAGGAGGGGGAAACCTTGGAGAATTAAAGAAGCAGGCATTGGAGGCTCTGGCTTCCAAATGCTAAAAAAGAAGAAAAAAAAACAGCTGTTTGGCCATAATGATCCTCATGTGGCAAGCAGTTTTCATTTGGAGGGGGACACAAAAGCAGTGGGATTGATGGTAAATTACAACCACAATTCCGAAATAGTTGGGACAAAGTGTAAATTGTGAATAAAATCAAAATGCAATGACTTTCAGATCACATGAGCCAATGAGTTATCTACAATAGAACACAGATAACATTCCAAATGTTGAAACTGAGACACTTTACATTTTTATCCACAAAATGAGCTTCTTTCAAATTTTCTGGCTGCAACAGATCTCAAAAAAGTTGGGACACAGGCAAAAAAGGGCTGAAAAAGCAATTAATATATCAGAATCAGCTGAAAGAACATTTAGCAAGTAATTAAGTTAACTGGCATCAGGTGTGTAACATGATTGGCTATAAAAGGGATGTCTTAGAGAGGCTGAGTCTCTCAGAAGTGAAGATGGCCAGAGGCTCTCAGGATTCTTGTTAATAGCCGGTAACCGGTTATTTTTTCCGGCTGTGGAACGCAAAGTTACCGGCTATTGCTTTGGTAAATATCAATAAATAAAAGGGGAAAAAACTAAAAAGAAAAAACAAAAGAAATGCATTTTTCAAAATGCACATGGACTATATGGACAATGCTAAAGCAAAATATCCTGTTTTAGTGGCCCTCTGGAGCTGTCGTCACATTTCTCCGTTGAAATCTTGAATTTCAGGGCCAAATTCTCCGCCTTGCGCTCGCGATCGCTCGCACACACACGTCCACTCGAGCTCCTCGCACAGTATACAGTGCATGCAGTGCAACGCAGCTAATAACATGCAGATGGTCTTGGTTTCTATTCGCGTTACAGCATTCAAAAGTTACAAACTCAGTACATAGCATAGTACGGTGACAAAGGAGAGCGTCTCATCAATATTGTTCTCCAGCATCCTGTCCTCTGTAAGTAGAGGCGGGATGATTACTTGAACGACGAGCTGAAAGACCAGCTCCGGGCATCAATAATGTAAACGCTCGGTGGCTATGGAGATGACCGTCTGTCACGCTAAAGTAGACGTGAGGCTAGGTTATCGTTCAGATACATACAAAAAATGTCATCTTCGCTGCTGCTGATCTCATGGTCCAATTTGATTAAATATCCCACGGATTTGTTAGTCTGTTGTGCGAACTTGGGACACAAGAACACGGAATTTCGCACCGAGTGCGGTGTGCATGGTTTCACGCGGAATTTTCATGCAGCGAATATTGTGCAAATCCGTGCTGCTTTTTCGCTTCGCCCCGGTCTGAATGGGCCTTAAGTAATATATGCAGAACCTGCCATAAAGTCCATCATTGTATTTTTCACTAACGGGACTTGCTACAGAGTGGGTCTACCTCCTGCGGTTGCTTTGAGTGAACGAAGAGGATGGCTGGCCCACAGCAACAGCAGCCGAAGTTGACGGAGTTATTTTAACCGTAAGACAATCGAAGGTAGTGCATTTTTGTTTAAGCTGGTACACAATGCGAATGTGCTTGGCCATGGAGGTTGTATTCCCCCTTTCAATGAATTATTTTGCAACATAAATTGCATTTTGCTTCCTCCTCATCTTTTTCTTTGGTAAAAATGTAGCCAAACTTTAGACCTCTTCGCACGATCCGTCATCCTCGCGAGCAAGTGACCCGGATTCATCTTCATGTACTGTAATACCTGTTGGCTGGCATTTTAGTCCTTTTCCCCCAAAAACTTTGTTAGAAAACTGGCGTATGTTTGTGCACCAGTGATTGCATTTAAATGACGTGACTCGACTGAGACATAACAGTACGTCAATGTACCCACGAGACTCGATAGCAGTATCGATAAACTCAAACGTTATTGATTTTTGGTTTTTGGAAAATGCGGAACCGGGTCCGTACTGGAACCGGGTTTCGATCCCCATCCCTAGTCTTTTATCAACAATGATTGTCAGATTGTGCCTGTATGTACAGTAGCCTGAGAGTATCTGACACTCCTACAGCACAATCTGACTATCATTGTTGATGAAGAAGGGGCAATTCCATGGTAACGGAATTACGATCAAGAGTAATTTTCATGTCATTTTTACCTGCCATCTATTACTCGAATGCAGTACCTACTTGCCTGTGCTTTTGGCCTGTTCCATGTCAACTGGGTACGAAAAATGGACATTGGTGGCTCTTAATTTCCTTGTCCTTGTAAATATTCGTTAAGACATATGAACATTTCCCAAAAGTCAAATGTTAGGACCATCAGCAAATTCCCTAGGATTTTATGGCCTTCTAAAGTTCTACCCCTCGTGTGGCAATTTCCGACCCTGGAGTGGGGCATACCATTTCTTTCATTCAATATCTCAGCTGCTATTTATGCCACATGGCTGAAATTTCTAGCACATAACAAGCTATACCCAAGTGTTTTTTATCAACCAGAAGAGTGGGCCATTAACCCTTTACTTTCTGAATAATATGGCCTGAAAAGTTGCCAAAATTTAGGTTTTTTCACACATTTTGGCAATTTGCCAACCTCATAAATCGGCAACGGGTCAGAATTTTTTAATGGTGTCTTTTTTGTTTAATAGTGACCAGAGTGCTTGACTGTTCCATTGTAAAAGAACATTTGATACCTGCTCTGATATTTTTATAATAGGGCCCAAAGACGGTCACAACTCAAAAGTGACCCCCTTTGGGGGGTCAAAAGTCAAGTGGGGATTATTCCAAATTTGAATTTGATAACCCATACTGAAGGTTTATGGCCTTGTCTTGACAGGGGAAAAGGTAGAAATGTGTTTGAAGCCCCCTTTTATGTGTATTTTCATCAAGAAGATTGCCTATGTTGGGGTTCTGACCCACTTACAGATTGTACACAAGCAATGTACACAAATGTACAGCAAGTATACAGCAAAGCTGTCATTGATTGTCCATGTTCAAATCTTGTAAAAATCCAGACAAAACAAAATTGTATAGTAAAAGTCACCCTTACTTCAACTTGGCAAAGTGCCAGGTCTGTGCAACATTATGCCCTTGATCTTCGGGCCCTCAGACGCCACTGCATCACTCAGTGGCATGATTCTGTCATTGACATTACTAAATGGGCCCAGGAATACTTCAAGAAACCACTGTCTGTAAACACAGTCCACCATGCCATCCACAGATGCCACCTGAAACTATAATGCAAAAAGGAAGCCATTGCTGAGCATGATCCAGAAGCGCCGCCATGTTCTGTGGGCCAAAGCTCATTTAAAATGGACTGTAGGAAAGTGGCAAAGTATCGTGTGGTCAGACGAGTCCAAATTTGACATTCTTGTTGGAAATCATGGGCGTCGTGTCCTCCGGGCTAAAGAGGAGAAAGACCACCCCTCCTGTTATCAGCATTCAGTTCAAAAACCAGCATCTCTGATGGTATGGGGATGCATTAGTGCATATGGTGTGGGACACTTGCATGTTTTAAAAAGTACCATGAATGCTGAAAGGTATGTAAAGGTTTTAGAGCGAGACGTCCTCCCCTCCAGATGACATCTATTCCAGGGAAGGCCTTGTGTATTTCAGCAGGACAATGCAAAAACCACATACTGCAGCTATTACAACAGCATGGCTTCATAATAGAAGAGTCCGTGTGCTGAACTGCCTGCCTGCAGTCCTGGATCTTTCACCGATTGAGAACATTTGGCGCATAATTAAACGAAAAATCCGTCAAAGGAGACCCAGAACTCTCCAGCAGCTGGAAGCCTGTATTAAACAAGAGTGGGATCAAATTCCAATGGCTAAACTCAAGAAACTTATCTCCTCAATGCCCAGACACCTCCACTCTGTGTTAAAAAGAAGAGGGGATGCTACACCATGGTAAACAGGCCCCTGCCCCAACTTTTTTGAGACCTGTAGTAATCATCAAATTTGAAATGAGTTCATTTTGTGGATAAAATTATAAAATTTCTCAGTTTCAACATTTGCTATGATATTTCTGGTCTATTGTGAATACTGGACGGTGTGATTTTAAAGTCATTGCATTTTGATTTTGTCCACAATTTACACTTCGTCCCAACTATTTCGGAATTGGGGTTGTAATGTTGAGGATTATATTTCAATATTTCTCATCATATTCATCAGTGGATCAATTGCCATGTTGAATAACCATAATCACTAATCATAATCAATAACCATATTATGTAAGCAGCAGTAACACACACACACACACACACACACATACAAGTAGTTCACATACGCGTAGGGAGGGGATGAGCAGTGCAAACACACACACACACGCACACACGAGCAGTGCACACAGACAAATGCGCACACACGCACACGCAGCACACGTACACATGCACACACACTCATAAGCAGCTCACACACATAAGCAGTAGGCTTCTGTAGCTTTGATTAGTAAGCAGGTTTCTGTTTATTTGATTTGAAAACATAACCAAGTGAGACATTTAAATGTATTTGATTTCTGTAGCTTTGATCAATATTTGTTCAGTAAAATCATAAGTTGTTACTGAAAATATAATCAATTGAATCATTTATGTATCTACTTGTATCCTATTCATCTGACCGTGTTTTTCCACTCTTAAACTGTAATTTTCCACACCTTTTAAGTGTATATTCTTTCATTTTTTATGAAACTAATGTTTCTGTGCGCCACCAATATTTCTCAGAGAATCCAAGGGAAAGAAAAAAACCTGAGATATAACCCAAAAATTGTGATTGGAGCAAAGTTGGTTAAAAAAACATTAGAGATAAGATGGTTACAACCCATGTATTTTGATTGGAGCAAAGTTGGTTAAGTTTTTCCCATAAATATTGCTCTGTAAAGAATGCCGAGTTAGCACTTCTTGGCCAGGGACTGCTCACCGGGTTTAGATTATTGCACGATTCAAGGCTGGGAATAAAGATGGCTTCTGAAGATTTTGTCTCTGTCCAATTATTCACGAACAAGGGGACCTCAAAAATATGTAAACATCTAGTCGGGAAACCACAACAGTAATAAGCTATCGCAAGAGTGTGTTCAGTTAAAATTTTCTTACACTTACAAAACGACCCCACTGACTGACACGTTATTAGCCAACGATTTAATGCATATTGATGCGTTTTACTAGTTTCCTTTACAGCGTCCAATAAAATTTGTCCTGGAATTCAGGAGGACTTGCCAAACCTTCCATTTCAAAACCATGTCTTGACGTTCAGAATCACCTGTCATCATTAGACTGGCAATCAGACAGTACTACAGTCCTGAAGCAAGTGGGCTAACGTTATACCATGTCATTCAGAGTCTGTAAGTTAAGAGCCAGAGTGTGACTATGAACCAGGAGGTGATATATTATGTTCCAGTAGGCCACTGAAGATTTTTGTGGGCGTAGATATATTGTCCAAACTGACAAAAATTACGTTTTTTATCAGAAGATCTCTTCGGGGTGGAAATTACAGCCCTTTTTAGGGTCGGGGTCAAAAGGGCCAAAATAGTGACATGGTCAAAATCTGGACGTTGTCCTTCTAATATCTTCGTGCGCTCTCTGCAACCCTCCTTGATCTTATGATATATGAATGTATGGGTAGAGTTCTTCCATTTAGCATCATAATTTTCAAGGTTTACTGAGGGCGCCGCCTATAGGTGGCGCTTCAAATCATGACTTTCAGCATTTTGGGCTACATTTGAGACCCTCCCAGGGCCTGCGCCCTCATTAAGCCTTGCTAGTTTATGCATATTTGGATACATTGGGACTAGTTCTTTCCAAATTTGCATAAATGGCTGTGGCTTCGTTAGGGCGCTTTTGCATAGGTGGCGCTTTTTTTTTGGCAAGAAAGCAATTTCGGGCAATTTTCATTTGGCCATATCTCAGTGCGCCCCCTATGGCTTTCAGAGAAACTTGTTTTGTTATGTTTGTCTACATCTCCGCTATTCATGATAAAAATTTCAAGAAGGCCTTTTGTCTCATTAACGCTTTACATGCCAGAGATTGACGTATGTTGCAATCAAGCACCACCTCCGAAAAATGCCTATTTTTGTTTTGGTCCCCACCAACCAGTGGGGAGAATTATTTGAGTGTTTTCAGAGCATTTCGGCAAGAGAAGCAACAATTTATTCAAATGTTAAAACTGAAAAGTCAGAAAAACAACAATCAAAGCACCCATAGGGGCTGAAGATACTTCGGCCTTAATGGACGGCGTCTTTCTGTTGGTGCCACCACCACAGAATGACGACTCAATAATTCTAGAATTGTTTAGCATGGGATAAAAACTATATAAAAATTGTACCAGTAACAGAGGCTTCTGCGTTGGTATTCCTGAAGTAGTCTGAAATAAATGACTGCCTGCCATTCTAACTGAGGGACACGCTCCTCAAGAGGTTCTCAGAACAGCAACTGAATTGCACATAGTTCACAACTGACTAAAACTTTTGGACAGATTTGTTCAGAAAATCTCATACGATAGTTCAAAACTAACTGAAGGACATCCTTGTTCTAAGGTTTTAACCCACAACAACTAAAAATATGGGACAAACTTGTCCAGAAAACCTCACAACATAGTTCAAAACTAACTGAAGGACATCCTTGTCCAGAAGTTTTAACCCACAACAACTAAAAATATGGGACAAACTTGTCCAGAAAATCTCACAACATAGTTCAAAACTAACTGAAGGACATCCTTGTCCTAAGGTTTTAATCCACAACAACTAAAAATATTAGACAAACTTATCCAGAAAACCTCACAACATAGTTCAAAACGGTTTTTCACATTACCAGTCATGTCAGAGAGAGGGTATATCCCCGTTTTTCTGCTTTTCCGATATTTCCCACAGTCATGTAATGTTTCAAAAAATTTACACTTCCCATACTTGTCATGATCATTTTGTTTGGAATCCATGGCATGTATTTGAGGTGTGCACTAAAATGAAAGAAGAGACATGAAGTATTAGTAAACTCTGTATGCAGAGTTTTGTGCAACATTTTGTGAATGTTCCCTTCACAAAACAAATTGGTTGTGTTGCTGCCTCGGAAGTTTAAACCAATCAGCTCGTGCTATCCCGGCCTCCAATGACGGCAGAGTGCGCCTTTGGAAGCGGCAGTCGCATTCGAACAAAACCAGATTCACCAAACATGGATCCAGAGACTGAGCCCCCTGAATAGGGTATTTGCGAGAACTGCGTTGCCGCTTTCAACCTCGGTACCTCTGCTAAACATTCAATAGCGTGGGTCCACACCTATAGCGGGAAACAGTGAGAACACACGGAAAACATCACGTTTTTGGAGTTAAAATACTGCACTTTACACGTCAAATATTATCAGATCAGAAGTGTAAGAAACAACTATGATATCTCAGGATTGAAGACGGTGATTTTCTGCTTTCTGTATGCACACAGTCAGAAATTTTGCTCATTTAAATTGTGCTTCGCACACACATTTGAGCGATAATTAGAGAAAATGCTCAACTGTTGATATTTCTTTTCAATGTTTTTTCTGACTCATATTTTATCGGGGTAGAACAAAGCATAAGATATCAAATAAAATTTAATGAGTTCCTGTATCACCCATTCATATCATTAGTGTACTGGGTGACACTCCCATTTTTTATGGCTGATTTATAGCAAGCCTAAAATAGCAGCTTAAAAAAAAAAAAAAAAAAAAATCAATGTGTTGAATTATTCCAATCACCCTTTCATTGGATGCGTTTTCAGTCTACTAGCGCCATAAAACGGACAGAACTGACAAAAAGAAGATTACTGTTGTGTGTTACGCCTTTCTTGTTCTAACAAATGCAGCGGCGAAAAGATATCTCAATTCAAACGAAGAAATTCAGTGCTTGCTCGAAATGTTGGCGGACGAAAACATACAATCACAACTGGATACTACACGCAAAAACTGAGATTTATGGAATAATTTGTGAGTAGTTACATTCAGTGGTATCACAGAATAATAGATCCGTGCCATGACAAACTAAAAATGCGGCTGCGATATTTCAAAGTGCGGGACGCAGTGCGGAAGTCCTGCAGCTCAAGTTATGAGATAGATAAATTTTCGTGATGTGAGGCAGTGGACAGCATAATCGGCCAAAAACGCAAGGGCGAAAGAATTCCATATGCAACATCCATCAATATCGAATGTAATCAGTACATTTTCGGCTTACCTTGATGTTTGGGTATCCAGAGAAACATTCGGATGTGTAAAAACAAAAAGCATTCAGTCAAGAAAATTTTGAGTTTAATTTCTCGTGCTGCTATATGTGGTAATCCATGTTACAAATGCAGTGATGTTGATAGGTTTTCAATTTATTGAGTCCCAGGGACCCACAGGTGGTGATTTGAGTGGGTCCCTGGGAAATTCAATGGGTCCCCAATGAAAAAAATTATTTCTTTCTATTTCTTATATTCTTCTATTTCTTAAATTGTAGTGTTAAACTCCTTTGATGGTGGTATGGTATGATATGGTTATAATTAACGGATATATTCATGTATGTTCAAAATGTATCTAAAATTAAACAAATAAAATTCCAAATCTGAAGTTTATCGCAAAACAACTGTCACAGTGGAATGACATACAAAATTCAAATAAAATAGCATTTTTGTAGCAACATATATAGCACCAAAATAAATTACTAAAATTCAAATGAAAACAAAATGGTGTCTGTAGTACCAAAATAAATTAATAAAAGTGCTGATTTTAACACATAAACAAAACATTCTCATCACCATGACAGAGTCAACAAATAAATTGTCACCAAAATAACACCAAAATCTTCTTGTCTGAACATCAACTAAATCAAATGAACTGAGTCAATCACTGTGAAACTTATAGCACAAAAATGAAACTTAACAAACACAGTGGAAAGTCTGTTGAGAAAAATAAAATGATGCAGATATGTTTGTGGTGAGAGGGTTGAAACAGCGCTTGTCTGGTCTGCTGACAGCAAGGTTTGTTTTGCTAGTTACTGTGATTTTAAACACGAGTTGTTGTTCACTATGGGCCGATTTCACAAAAGCATTTACAGTGCGTATAACCAACATGCGTTTAAATTTTAAACGCATGTTAAAATGCCGTTGTACGCGGACAGCTAAACGAACGTTTAAATATGGAACGCCATCCAGGTCAAATACACGCGAATTCTAACACGTAGACAACGCGTCAATTTTTCACGCGTTGTTAACGTGTTGTTAACACGTAGACAACACGTAAACAACACGTAGAGAACACGTTAACAACGCGTTGTCGACGCGTTAATTTCACGTGATTGTGAGCCCTTTAGCCACTTGTCCAGTTTGAACGCCTGAGAGTCCTCAGTTCCCATTGGCTCCTGAGCAGTAGGGTTAAATCATTTCTGTAAGCCTGGGGGGGTTTCCAACCACCATCTAACATGATGAGGAACCTCTTCTTTCTTATTGCCATTTTCTTCCGTTATTGAGCAGCTTATGAAACTAAAACATTTGGATTGCAGTTTTATAACTTAATATTAGTTATTAAGTTATACATTATTTTTATCCGGATAAAATTGCCTCCGATTTTTGTCATTTATTCTTTCAGGTGTGTAAATGTCACCGAAGCACCTTCAATGTTATAAGTACGTTAATTAGTCTGTCTATATTGCTCTGTTTAAATTATTGTGCTTTCTTATATTTGTAACGTTAAGTGTTTTGTACTGTTAAGGGCGGCGCTACAGTGGAAACAACCGTCATTTAAGCTGGCATAACTCCGCCAGGATCTACGCATTTATTATTCTAAATATTATATCACAACTTGTGACAATACATTAGTTAAGATCCTAAGGGTAATGGCTGTCGATGGTTAGCGTTGATTTTATTTACTTGTGCCAAATTGTCATTTTACGGGTGCTTATTGATCCGGCGGCGGTTGAGCTAATACGCTCCCGGCAGCGTTCACTTGTTGTCATAGCAAAAGTGATCTACAAGAGATGCTCTGTTTAAATTATTGTGCTTTCTTATAGGCCTATTAGTAACGTAAGTGTTGTGTACTGTTAAGGACGGCGCTATAGTGGAAACAGCCGTCAATTAAGCTGGCGTAACTCCGCAAGGATCTACGCATTTATTTTGCTAAATAGGCTATTCGGCTATATCACAACTTATGACAATACTGTAATGAGTAATTGGATTGATGGGGAGAAAGTGATTGCACCTCGGGGGGTGGGGGAGATAATGAATGGAGAAGATTTAAATGCAAAAATTGCGGCTCGTGTGTTTTTTGGGAGTGGAGCTTTGTGAATGTCGTATGGGGCAGTAGCCCAGCCGAGCAACCTGTATTTTGCACTCATTGCTGGAGGATGGGTGCCGCTCGCATGCCAGTTAGGGCTGCCGGCGGTGAAGACAGGCACTGGGTGTCAGGGCGAGGTTCCGGCGTGGGGCAGGGCTATGGTTAGGTAGCGGGGATATAGGAGTGCCGTTGTCCGCTCTCCAGTGTTGCAGAGGCTTGTCTGTCGTTGGTGGAAACGCCTCACTGCGCTGAACCGCGGGTTCCCCCAAAGCCAATCTTGAAGCCGGACCAGCGCCAAAAACCCTGGTTGCCGTGGCCGTCATTTTTTAAATGACTACAAGCAGTTGGTTAAACTTTCCTATCCCATTGGACCCAGGTGCAATAATGGAGATAATCTAGATCCTGTAATCCTGAGATCCAAATAAAATACTCATTCACAATTTTGGTGACTTTTACAAAGTAATCGGTCATCTCATGTAATTTTATTATATTGTGCCTTGAATCAGAAGAAACTTATATTTTTCGTGCATTTTTTTTTTTTTTTTTTTGTCAGATGGTGGACAGTAGAGCAAATGTGGTTCAGATTATTATTTTTTAAGTAATTACTCAGTTACATGTGTTAATATATGTATGCACTTTATTTTGCATGTTTACAGAGACCCCCATTCAATTTAAGCATTTTCAATTTGAGTATTAAAGGTACAGATCACCTGTGGGTAGAGGGCCATTGGAACTATTTTCTGGGAGGGTGTGCTGTGGACCGAGCCTCTAGGGAGGTAAACAAAGCCAAATTAAGAGGCTCAATCATCTCATAAATAGTGACTGTACACATCTGCTGACCTTATGACGTATTAACCAAAGCAATTAAATGAGTGCTTATTTCATATAGGCACACAAAAAAACACCTGAACAAAAAATGATAGTCTACTAAATAATTTACAATGACAAAGGGGACCAAATCAAACTGCGCACAAGATTTTTCAGCAAAGTCTGGCATCTAAAATAAAGAGTCAGCAGCTGTATTGCCTATTTCACAGGACCTCTAATGGTACCATTGTTGATGTCAAAACAAAGCCTTTCAGTAGGCATACTCTACCCACCAATGCAGGCTATCTCACTTTGTCTCAGTCTAATGCTTTGCCAAAAGTGGACCTTCACTCAGTTGTCCTTTATCAGGGTGGGAATATTGATGACATCCAAAATGTCACAAGAACACTCATTATTGCCAAGTGGGTGAGTCTCCTCTGTCATGGTGTCGTTGCGACAGAGATTGGGAGTGACAGGTATAGCTTTATGAGCTTCTGCACCTCCGGCATCATGCTTTGGGTTTGTGGCTGCAGGTCCTGGAGGATGGACATCACATCCTTGATGGCGGTGACCTCTCAGCCTTCGCACATATCTCCCACCATAGCCTACTCCAGGTTTTGCCACTCTGGCTTGCTCTTGATGGCTGACCTGTACACACTGCGCACAATGCTCTCACAGTCTGAACTGTATTAAAGCCACTGCCACTCTTTGCATCAGGTGGCTCTACAGGAGCGAGTGCAGCTCTCCCTGGTAAATTTCTGGACAGGGAGTGTGTAATTATCTGGTGGTCTGAAGGACATTGCAACTGCCTTTTGAGCAGCCTCAGGAAGGAAGGAGAGGAGTGTAGTAGGCCTACTACAGAATGGGGCTCTCTGCTGTGGCCCCTGTTGCTTTCGGCCTACTGGCACAGATCTGTGAGGTACTGCTTGTGCTGTTGTCAAAGTGAAGTTTCGGCATCTCTCTCTCTCTGGTGCTTTGCTGGCTCAGAGGGAAGTTTGGAAAATAAATTGCGAATCCACTTTTAGGGCATTACTGAACAGCTAGCCTAATTTGCCCCCACATGCTAGCAAACAAGGGCAACCTCATAATCTACGGATGCATAAACAGTCCAGCCACAAGCAACAGTTTTGACAATGGCACACTGATTAAGCGCAGAAAACATGTTTTTATTTATTCAATGATTACCATTTTAATTGTGGTGAAAAGTCAGACATGGTATATTTATTTATCCTCTATATCACTGTGATGCAACCTCTCTCGTACAACAATATACATGGCAACTCTACCGCTTTTGGAGGTAGACTACCGCTTTCGGGGCCTTTCATTCTGAAAAAAATGCCCCAAAAGCGGTCGGTTACCGCCAAAAGCGGTAGAGTTGGCATGTGTTGAGGATTATAGCTCAATATTTCTCATCATATTCATCAGTAGATCAATTGCCATGTTGAATAACCATAATCCATAATCATACTCAGTATCCATATTATGTATGCAGCAGTAACACCCATGCACACACATATACACATACAAGCAGTTCACACACACGAGCAGTGCACACAGACACATGCACACACACATACACACACAGCACACGTACATATACACATGCACAGACACACACACATACAAGCAGTTCACACAAACACACAAACACACGCACACACACACATACAAGCAATTCAATTCACACATGAGCAGCTCACTCACACATAAGCAGCAGGCTTCTGTAGCTTTGATTAGTAAGCGGGCTTCTGTTTAGTTGATTTGAAAACATTATCAGGTGATGCATTTGATTTCTGTAGCTTTGATCAATATTTGTTCAGTAAAATCATTAGTTGTCACTGAAAACATAATCAATTGAATCATTTATGCATCTACTTGTATCCTATTCATCTGGCTGTATTTTTCCTCTCTTGACTGTAATTTTCCAGTCCTTTGTAGTGATGTGCATCCTTATCTTTGCTTGAAGTTCTGAAGGTTAGTGGGCAGTGTTTTGGTTTGCCTGTCCCGTTGTAGCGTGAGAATGAGACAGCAGAAAGACCATATTTGCAAGATATTTCCTGTGATGACGGTATAAAAACTGGGTATGAAAGGCAAGATGTGAGTTCTTCTTGCACAAAAAGAACTCTGCTTTATATTTATCAACATGCCACAATAAAGCCTAATTGTCTGAAGAATCTGTCTCTCTCCAATTGCTTGGGGATGGGGGAACCTCATAATCTGAAAATATGTCTGAATGAAAACCACAACACATGTATGCAACAATGTTAAAAAGCACAATAGTGTAGTGAATGCTGAAAGCAGGTACATTTTAGTGTTACACTGGTGTTTTTGAAATAACTTTAGTAGCATAGTTAATGGTGTGACTACATTTACTACAACAATGTGACATGGCCTATGTTAATTCGCATCTGTACTTGCCAGTGCTACAGTTACAACCCACTGTACAGAGATTTGGAGGTTGTAGGCAGTGGATGTTTAAGGGGGAGATAGCAGATCAACAGTAAATGCCACATAAAAGTGGTGGACATCATCTGAAAGCCATGAACCTTGAGCGTATTAGCTCAACCGCCGCCGGATCAATAAACACCCGTAAAATGACAATTTGGCACAAGTAAATAAAATCAACGCTAACCATCGACAGCCATTACCCTAAGGATCTTAACTAATGTATTGTCACAAGTTGTGATATAATATTTAGAATAATAAATGCGTAGATCCTTGCGGAGTTACGCCAGCTTAAATGACGGTTGTTTCCACTGTAGCGCCGCCCTTAACAGTACAAAACACTTAACGTTACTAATATAAGAAAGCACAATAATTTAAACAGAGCAATACAGACAGACTAATTAACGTACTTATAACATTGAAGGTGCTTCGGTGACATTTACACACCTGCAAGAATAAATGACAAAAATCGGAGGCAATTTTATCCTGATAAAAATAATGTATAACTTAATAACTAATATTAAGTTATAAAACTGCAATCCAAATGTTTTAGTTTCATAAGCTGCTCAAAAACGGAAGAAAATGGCAATAAGACAGAAGAGGTTCCTCATCATGTTAGATGGTGGTTGGAAACCCCCCCAGGCTTACAGAAATGATTTAACCCTACTGCTCAGGAGCCAATGGGAACTTAGGACTCTCAGGCGTTCAAACTGGACAAGTGGCCAAAGGGCTCACAATCACGTGAAATTAACGCGTCGACAACGCGTTGTTAACCTGTTCTCTACATGTTGTTTACGTGTTGTCTACGTGTTATCAACACGTTAACACGTTAACAACGCGTGAAAAATTGACGCGTTGTCTACGTGTTGTCAACGTGTTGTCTACGTGTTGTTAACGTGTTGTCTACGTGTTGTTTACGTGTTAGAATTCGCGTGTATTTGATCTGGATGGCGTTCCATATTTAAACACCATTTCACAAGATTGGATCATCGCACGTTTAACTGCACGCGGATAACCTTGCGTTTAGCCCTCAGACTAAACAGGTGCGGTCAAATTATGACAACCTGCCATGGCATAATGGGCATTTCCAATTGTCGTTACCGGTTAATAACCCCATATGTAAGGGTAGTTGCGTTGTGGACACGCATTTCGCACAGAGATGTCGGCAAAGAAAACGTGGCGAGAATTTAACTTCGCTTCAAAGACTGTCAAACTTTCTTTACGTGTCCTGTGGATGTGAGCAAGACGCTGACGTCAGACGCATCCTTCACCAAAACGGTTTCATCCTCGGCATTCGTGATTTCACACGCTCATTTGCACTTTCATTATCGGTGAAGCGTAAAAATGCAGTTCGGACTTCACTCACGGTAGCCTTTTTAGAAAATGTAAACGTAGATGTAAGCGAAAAACGTGGCCTTGCAAAACCCCTCTAAGTGAATAAGAAACTGAATAAAGCAACTAATTTATGCATTCATTTCATTTATTTATGCATTCCTTTTCCAGAAAAGGCGCAAGTCTTGCTCAAAATCTACCAGGCAACCAGATGAAGGCAGGTCGGCGTTACTTACTTAGGTGCAAATCAATCTGTGGTAGTAGTTTTCACGAGTTAAACATACCTTCACAAGCGTTTAAGTTTTCAGCCCTAATTTTAAATAACTGTTAGCCATATGAGACATATTTTCATCCCCCCTGCAAAGGTTTGGCTGCTTGGCAAATGGCTAGATTCTTATTTCAAACTCCTTCATTCTCTGTTTCTCAAGACCTGCCTTATTTTAAAGATTTTTTTTTTTTGAGAATTTTTCCTTTATTTGATAGACAGCGGAGAGAGACAGGAAAGTCGGGGAGAAGAACGGGGGAAGACATGCGGCAAATGACCCAAATCGGAATCGAACCCGGGTCGCCACGGGAAGGACACAGCCTTCATGGTGCACGCGCTTAGACCAATGAGCCACCGGTGTAACAGTTTCAGATTACCCCCTCATTCAACTTACCCCTTGGTAATCTGAAGTTAACTTCAAATTACCCCCCCCCCGTTGAAAAGTACCCCCCTCTATCTCCTTCAACCTAAAACCCTAACCCCTAACCCAACTTCAACGCACTGGGGGGCAATTTGAAGTTAACTTCAGATTACCGGGGGGTAACCCTAATCCAAGTTAAACTTACCGGGGGGTAATTTGAAGCTATCATCATCTTACCGGGGGGTATGGTGATGGGGGGTAATCTGAAATTGGAACACCAGGGATGCCCCAAGACTTGCCTTATTTTAACTGGCCTAGTTTTTGCCTGGAGTGCAAACTCTGGATACATTTCCTATAATGAAGCCATAGTGGTTTACATTGAATAGATCAATAAAATAAATTATTTGAATACACAATAACCAGTCTTCTTTATTGGTTTTGCTTAATGATATTAAATAATGCAGATGTTGCTACTAGGAATACTTAAGCCTCTACAGATGCCATTATTAGCAATTTTACCAGCAACAACTTTTGTTTATTGTAAAGGTTAGCATACTTTTTAGGCTTACCCTCTGTGATATAGTTCACACTTTAATTCTGCAGATTATATGTTACCTGACAGGGATGATCTAAAGAATTAAAAAGGCACAGCCCCATACAATTTTTTGTTGAAATATAGGCCTAGAAATCAAGAGACAACCTATCATGCGAGTACTTTTAAGTACATTTGAAAGCAAGTACTTTCTTACTTTCACTTAAGTAGGATTGTTAATGCAGCACTTCTACTTTTACTTGAGTATACATTTTGCTGGTTATCTGTACTTTTACTTAAGTACTGAACTTCAGTACTTCCTCCACCACTGCCCTCTTCTATGAGCTGGTCCAAAGTTACAGACTCCGGCTCTTAAGGTAACATTAGGGCAATTCCACATGAGAGCTGCTAAAACAGCAATTTTTAAAAAGTGTTTTATGTTATTAACATATAGGTTTTCATGTAGATGACTCATTACCAAATCTGACACTGAAAACCGTTTTAAAATATCTTTGACGGTCTTCTCAAAATTTAGATTTGAATTTTGTAATTTTCTTTAGCTCCAGGACAATTTATTTATTATTAACCTTTATTTTACCAGATGGTACCATTGAGATCACAGATCTCTTTTACAAGGTAGACCTGGCCAATAATGGCAGCAAAGAGCTGCAGACATAACATAAATCAAGGAAAATAAAAATAATATAAATAAATAAATAAATAAAAAAGGATCAAAGGTTACTTTTCCAAAGCTGACAACTCCTAAAAGATATTTAGCCATTTTCTGGTTTTTACTGTATTTCCATACATTGGTAGCCAAAGGATTTGAGACTAAGTCATTGCAGGAAATTGAAACAATTCCAGTGGCTCACTGTGAAATTTGTCATTTTTCAACGTAATTCCGTTACCGAAATTGCAGTATAGTTATCTTCATCATCTTATTTCTGCACTTATTTTGTTATTAAAAATTCTTTTCCTTCTTATGTCTATACTGAATTTCAGACATTAACCTCTCTAATGCTTAGCTGTAATCCTGGAAAATTTCTGGTAACGGAATTACATGGTAACGGAATTAAACCAGTAACGGAATTACAGAATTATTCTGAAAGTCAGTGAAAAACAGAAGATGGCACAAGCTGGCATGAGGACTTTATGGAGCATAGTGGTTCATTGTTTTGGACATCTATAGTTGAGTGTTTCTTCCTGTGAGTTAAGTTTCCATAACTATTCATTCAAGGATTAGCAGGAATTAATAGTATAGTTTGGTGAAGGAGTAGCATCCGCTGGGGAAGGGTATGAATGAATGTTTGTTCTGTTGTATGGGGTCTTCTTCACCATTACTTTTGCCAGTATCCTGTTCCTCCTGGAACTGTGCTTTATTAAGACAGCATCTCTTTGGATAACATGTATAATGTGTGAATGTTATAAGGGGTTTCAGATTGGGAAAGCATGGCTTGTGGCCCTTGCAGTCAGTTATTCAGTGAAGCTTGTTGAGCCTAGGTGTGATAAAACGTTGATAGTCTGTGCTCAGAATACACATGTCATGGTATTATTCCCGCCGGATGCCAAAAGCAATCCGACGTGCACTTAGACCATGGGCCAAGAAAAAAAGGAGAAACTCAAATGCCAAGATCGGAGTAAAGAACCTGAATTTAATTAAAACAAAATCCAAGAACAGCAGGTTTAAAAATAACAGGGAGCAGCAAACAAACTATGAGAAAAGAAAGAAAAAATGTAGCAGCAACAGGGCTGGCACCTGCCAGCCCTATATACTCTGCTAACACCACCAGTCTAATGGGTTCCACATGTGGCCCATTAAGGTGGAGGTTAAAGAATTAGAAAGGGGAGGGGCTGTAAGGACCAAACCTTTACAACACATCCCATGTCCAACATTCGTTCATGCTCAATATCGAAAGCCAGCAATCCTCCAACTAGCGGGGTTAAGTTTCTTGCTTTTTCATTTCTGAATAAAACTGATATTTTAAGTTTTGTTATTAAATTAGCAAATTAAAATAGTCTTCAAGATGGTTGATATACATTAATCTCACCTGTTACATCAGACTCGCCTAATCCGGAAGGCCTCCTAAGTTGCCTCAGCTGTCAATGTAATTATGTAAAGCGCATAGAGCGGTATCCCATACTGCATCTAGCGCTATTTAAGAAACATTATATATATAGCGCTATTTAAGAAACATTATATATATACTGTTCTTGTAGAAAAATTAGTAATTCTCATCAATATCATGTATTGCCTTCCTTTTGCCCAGACTTGTTGATCAAAATTTTGGTTCAACAGGAGGTCAGCAACACAAACATCATTTATGATACCAATTTTCAATTGCTTTGTTGTTTTGAGTATAATAAATCTAGTAGATTCTCAGAAAATGTAATTCCGTTACCATTTTGTAATTTTGTTACCGCTGTCTCTTTCTGATAAATGATATCCAACAAAATATCTGAATATACCAGTCAATATAAACTTACCATGGCCTGGTCAACATCCTAGGCCACCAACTTAAGCTTAAACCTACTGCCCATCATTGCCAGATTTCACAGAAATGCCTGTCGAAGTTAAGACAAAAATAATGGCATTTTTTCTGCCGTAATTCCGTTACCGACACTTTCACCTTCGTATAGCCTTCTACAAAATAGGTTACCCCAAACTTTGTGTTATACAGCTCAGTAGGCAAGCCAGTGGAACTGATGAAAGCACAGGCAAGTAGCTACTGCATTAGAGTAATAGATGGCAGGTAAAAATGACATGAAAATTACTCTTGATCGTAATTCCGTTACCATGGAATTGCCCATTATTTAAAAAATACCATGCATGAATCAATCCAAATAATATAATGGTGTTATTGAAAAATTCTGCAGTCTAAATGGCCTCAAAGTAACATTTCTTTTTCATATTCATTCATGGAAATAAAATGATCATAATAATAATAATAATAATAATAATAATAGTAAAAAAATAAAAATCCTCCGTTAAAATACATGACTTTATATGTTGACAGTGTTATGTTTTCCATTTAGGACAACATCATTATATTCAATTTATTTCAGGACAACTTTAGCATAGATATGATCCTTAATATAAATGAGATTATTTGTTTTTGGGCAACAACCCCTCCCCAGCTGGTCAAAAGTGGAAAATGCTAGGGCCGGATTGCACTCCCAGTACACCCCTGGATGCAGCCATTACATAGCAAAGATTACACACCACCACAAGCACAATAATAGGGAATAGAACAAAGCACACCATGATAAGAAGTGCTACAGATTGATGACAAGCATGGCTGGCTAACATGTTCATTGGAATAAAAGAAAGCAGAAAATGGGCAAAAGTCATTAAAGAAAAATAGCCCTGCAAAGCGGGCATCACCCCTCAGCCCGTGGATTATTTGGAATGAAAATAAATTGCCAAAGGCCTTTGCAAGTTATCCAACGGAATAGAAAATACACAATGGTGCCTGTGGCAGCCATAGTGGACATCCGAGTGCCGTCAAATTCGATAGGCTTCTGTAGGTACACAAGACCAAGCAACACAGCAAAAATGGCTTTGATTGACAGAGGTGTTTGAGTTATCCTGCGGAATGGAAATTCAAGAAGGCGGCTGTGGCTGCCATATTTAACTTCGGATCGCGACCGCAAACAATAGGCTTGTGTAGTAACTGTACCCCAATGTTCTCACCAAAAATCGTGATGATCGGTCATGGCGTTTTTCAGTTATCACACGAAATGGAAATTCAAGATGGCAGCTGCGGCAGCCATATTTCATTTCGGATCACGCCCGAAATTGATAGGCTTCTCTAGTAACCGTACCCCGATGTCCCCACCAAAAATCATGCTGATTGGTGATGGCCTTTTTCAGTTATCGCACGGAATCAAATGTGGACGGACGGACGGATACTGTGCATGATGACAATACCCCTCTGCCCTTTTGTCGGGGTGAGGGGTAAAAACGGCTACACAGATTTCAGCCATTGCGATACAAATTTATCTTTAATGTGAAGCAACTGTTGCTAACATACATCTTTTTTCCAACATTTCGGACCCTGATTCCTATGAATATTCCCAGTCAATGTAAATGATTATGGGATTGCTTTGCTTGTATTCTGCAAGTGCTTAAAATCTCTAAAAATCAAATCAAAATGTTGGTTCTGTAAAACTTGTCATTTTCAACTGCCTATTACAGGAAAATCAAATGAGATATGCCGAATCTGATAGCAGATTCATAAAATTTTAGGTGATTTTACCCATTATCATTCACAATTAGGAGTGCAGGAAAGTGTATTTGTATCCCTTTAAAAATTCTTATAAGTCTTTGCTGCATTCGTGAGTGACTATACACCCCTCCTTAAATTGGCAATTACTCCATGAAAAATTGGATTTGGAACTTAGGATTTGGGATTTGTCCATTTGAAATGATGGCAAACACCAATGATTTTCTTCTCATTTTTCCAGGATGGGGTGGTGCAGACCCTGGTCCACTTGGCACAAAATGACCCTGTTGTCTTTGCACCATTATATTAGAGTTTAAATGACTTGCCAATCGTTGCAGTCCATTTTCATTTAAATTTTACACAATGTCCCAACTTTTCTGGAAACAAGGTTGTATATCTTTATATTTTCATCTATAATGATCCAATATTACATGAAAAATACTCCAATAGTACTAATGCCTCATTTCCACTACATGGTACCGGCTCTACTCTACTCCACTCCACCCGTCTTAGTATTGCCTCAGTATAGCTGGTCGTCATAGCGATGCAGCACGAAACTGCCGCAATGTCATCCTCAAAGCGACACACATTTACGGGATTTAAATGAGGTATGGACATGGTTATTGGGAATTATTCCGAATGAAACAGGACTGCCAGTTCCTTCTTCCTCATACGTCCGTCTTTGGAGGAGAAATTCAATAAAGAAAGGTTATACTGCTACTCTGCTTGTATTTTGCTCAATGTGGCTTTTAAACCATGTTCAACGAAATCGAATACGAGGTTTTCGTTTCTTCAAAATTCAAGCAGCTCACGCACTTCGGCAGACCCCCTGGTACGTTCATTGCACCATTCTGTTCAATTAGGGGCAGAGAATTGCCCGATTTTTCCAGATAATGGAATGTTTGTTTTGTTAAAATACGGTATATTTAAGATATTACTGAGTTAAAAAAGAGTTATACTGGGTCTTTATAAGGCGTGGCAAGTGTTTATACTGTATAAGGTCGCGAGTTTCGAAGTGGGAACTGCTAGCTTTTCATTGCAGGGTGAATGTTCTTACCGTTAAGTAAGTAGTTCCTTAAATGAGTATGTGTGCTAGCTAGTGGGACTCTGAAGAAAAACTGACAAAATTCTGAACTTCATCATGCAGAAAAGGCATGTTTTGTGTTTGGAGAGGTTACTGGTGACCATTGATGTCCAACTGCATCTATATTGATAAACTCATGCTAAATTCAATGAGAATATCATTACTTCATATGGAATTTCATGCGTCAAAAGTTGATGGGTGTTAAATATATGATTATTTTATGATTTGACAGTGCACCATTTTCAGGGATCTTAGAGTTTGGGGAGCCTCCTGGAGAGGTGTCTTATTAGTCCCTTAGAAAGTAGGTAATTCAGAATGTAATGTTCAGAGGAATTCTACTTGTGGTCAAGGAGTTTATGATCCCAGAAATGTATTTATGTTTGCAGCCTTTTTTCTCTACCAAAATCTTGAAATAAACTGAAATACAATGTAATTCTAAATGCTTCAGTGTCTTGACTCAGTGGAGTTATTCCTTTCCTCTCTGCGAAGCTGTAAGATTGAATTATAAAGCTTTAAATAGGGTAACATATAAATAGCCAAATTTTGCTTCTGCGCAAAGGGGTTAATAAGAAATGTCATTTTACATTTATGAGACTTACAGCCTCATATCTTTAAGCATGTACAAAATTGTGATACAACATAAATGCACGCATCTAAGTCCAATGCCTGGCATGACTAACTGGAAAAATGAAAATTTAAATAAAATTCCGTCTGATGATGCTGATCACAGTCATGAAATCGACAACAGTACATAATTGCCATGAGTGCAATGATTCATGAAGCCAAACTATATTTTCCATAAACTTTTGGATGTCAACCAGCATATCCGTCAGGTATTTCATGAAAATTCTAAAAAAAAAAAAAATAAATTAATTAATTAAAAAAAAAAAAAAAATAATAATAATAATTCTGGAACCATGTTACAAATACCACGGAATGCCCCACACCTGTTTTTGCAGCACAGTCACCGCAAGTTGCTATAAAAGAAAAAGACAGCTGTTCAATCAAAAAACATAAACGGACAACGCCACGTACTTGTCACCAAAATTACCTTCATTCACCAAAGAGTTCTGAAATGCTGCTCTCGGGCAATTCCACCAATTAGTAACGGCCTGGTCACAATCAACCTGTATAAAGTGTGGTATTTCTGTTATAGTACTTATAATTGACAAAAATACGGTCAGGAACAAAAGTTATAACTATTTTTATTGCAGGTTCCACCTGAGTGGGAAAATACATCATAATAAAGTTGATTTGCAAGTGTGATACGTCTTAGCATTCTGCATTTTGTTCCTAATTGTGGTAAATTTCGGTGTTATGCACGGCCAAATATAAAGTTACGCATTTTCCATTCATTTTTAAAAATATACGTGTGTATATTTGCAAATTTTTAGTGTTTTCTATATTTGATTGTAAATGCTCTTTCTTTTGCAGGTCACCCCATCACGATACGTGGATGGTGATCGATTTTATGACCCCCTTAAGAAGACATTGTCAGTTATACTTTTTTCTCTTTCAGCTCATTCCTCATTGCACTGACCTAATAATTCATGAAATTTGTGTTAATCAGTCAAGATTCTTATTGCAAATTGTACATTTTATATGTGAGAAAATAATAGTAATCTAAACCAGAGTTTCATAAATAATACCCAGGTATGATCATTATCTGACCGTGAATGACCAAAAAAAAGTGTAATGTCCATACCCCTTTTAACCAATCCATATATTTAGTTATATCCATAGTTATATATTTAATCTTTATAAAAAGATAGTGGGTTTATGAAAATAATCCATGACTTATACGATGGGTAATGGAATGAATTATATAGATGGAGGATCTTTCCAAATCCAAACTGTAGTGTCCATACCTCCCAATACTTACCTAATTATATGCCCTGATTCAATATTCCGTAATGCACAAAAAGTATGCAAACAGAAATATTTTGTTGTAATTTTGTCAGTTCTTAATATGGACTGTGCTCAGTAGAGATATGTAGAGACATCTAATGAGGTACATGGTGTAAACATCAGTGATTTTGGAAAGAATACCAAAAAGTCAAACAGAAATTTTAATATTAAACCAACAATATAAAGTATGGTGGTTTGTTCAGTTTATTTTGCAATAAACATTATTTTGTCAAACAGATTATATATGTTGTCAAACATAGCTCAGTCAGAATGAACGTTGTGCTTACCAGGTTGACACTGTAGTGTCCATACCCCTCCATACCTGTAAAACTTCAACTTGCCACTACACAAAAACTGAAATAGGATACTCAATCATATTTGGCAGAAAGTTGCAGGACACGATTGACCATTCATGGGATACAAGAAAATAGCAATTTGTTTCGGTAAAAATTTGGGCCCTAGTGTTCACCGTAGAATCAGGTTGATTGTGACCACCATAAACCTCGAGGTGGAATGTTCAAAACACCACATCTCTGTAATACATCATTTTAAAGGTTTATAGCACTATTTTTCAAAACCAATGAGTAAACCTGGGTGGAAATTGTATATTAATATAAATACCAGTGTTTTTGAAAGATGGAATAAAGGAGTCCGGATATCCCTGATTGATGCATATTCAACCACTTAACACTCAGAGCCGTTTTTACTCGTGAAAAATCGCCGGGCTTGAGTCCCGGATCAGTCTTTGAACGATAGCTCATGCAAGTCGTGTTTAACAGGGCAGCAGTGAATGCTGCCGTGTGTGCTGGCCCGGATTTTTTTCACTGATGGTCGTTGGCGTAATGGGTGATAAGAACTGTGCTGTTTAGCATCTAAACCATCCAGACACTGACTTGAATTCATGCTATATACAATAAGGATGCAATCAATTATGCTATATACATCTTTAACTTACAAAGAAACAGATTGCGAGGTGACAGAATACGGCGACATGAAAAAAAAAAAATCATAAAAAATTCTTGACAGTATGGTAAGTTTGGAAGCACGGTTTGACGCATAATAGAATCTCATAACTCACGCACATGTAGCGTGACTCTTTCCTTACACCGTTCTTGGCGCAAACCACACAAGATTCGCATCAGTCTCGACTTTTTTTTTTGCAGTCGGCGGGTGCGAACTACCCAGCTGATCACCGTGATCAACACCGCTCATACCGTAGTTGTTACCAACAATACAACGTGATTTCACTATTCGCTCACCCTCATTCCTCTTCACGTGGCCCGCGGGTTGACAGCATCTTCACAAGCTTTTTGTCCTGCCACAGCAGGACCAGCATCAGTTCGTTTAGCTGTCACAATGTGATCACGGAGAAAATGAACGAAACAAAATTTACAAACTGAAAGTAATGGAATGTATGCACCAGTGGCGTAGTCAGCGGGTGTGCCAAGACACGTTCCTTTATGACAGCAATTAGTCCTGGCTAGTTCTGGATCATTTTCCTTTATTGACGCGTTTTCCAATTATCGTAATTTGCAACTGAAGACACGGTTTCTCTCCATATGCGATCTAACAGCGATTAAATCATGGGCAAAATTCAGAACTGTTGCGGAACAAGAACAGAGAATTGGGTTGCACAAAACTTCCGTTTAAAACAATTATTAGTCCTGACCTGTTCTCAGTCATTTTCATAACAGAAGGTTCACTCCGAGAGCACTCCACACTTATCAGGTGCTGCTTGTTCTCCACGATTAGGTAAGACGACAATAATTCATCTGGACGCGTATTTGCTGTATTTAAATCAAAGTTATTCAAAATTGCATACCTGTCGCCTCTCACGCAAATAGCTGGAGCCACACGCTTTTTATAGCCCATTGAACTGCCGAGTGCCACTTTTTTTTTTTTTTTTTTTTTTTTTTTTTAAATCAACCCGCACAATACCGATAGTGAAAGTCCGCGTTTCATTGGAACACGGACCAGTTCAATCAACGCAAAGCATTGGCCTATTAATAAGTAAATTATTTTGCTGTACTGAATTTAGCCCATGATTTCATCGTTGTTAGATCGCATATGGAGAGAAACAGTGTCTTCAGTTGCCAATTACGATGATTGGAAAATGCGTCAATAAAGGAAAATGATTGAGAACTAGCCAGGACTAATTGCTGTCATAAAGGGACGTGTCTTGGCACACCCGCTGGCTACGCAACTGGTACGCACGTTACTTCTTATATCACCCAAGACCAATCATAATGTATCATGAACTGAAACCATTGTCTGTCTTTAGACGCAAAGCGAAAAGCATTCATGATAACAGTTCTGCGTGTTTAGACGCAAAGCGAGCAACGTGAGAAGACACTGCTCCAAGACGCGAGCCAGTCGGCAGTAATACAAGTACAGGGCAATTCCGAGAGTAACGGACTGACATTTCAGAGAAAAATAATGGAATTTTATCCTCCACACCGTTTACAGGCATTGGAAAATGCAGCTGTTCCCTGAGTTTAGAAAGGGGTAGAGGGAGTTATTCATCCTCAACCATGATAAAGGTTTGTCCAATCACGTCATTTTTTATTGGTGAAAATTCCGTCAGTAATGGACTGACCCAGAAATACTGAAATTTAAAGAACGACATTTTCAGTTCCAAAATTTTCTGAAGTCGATGACATAGTGGAAAGGTATTCATTACCAAGGCATGTATGGATATTGTCTCTATAACAAACATTTCTAATTGCATCTGACTGCTTTGATCTTGGTGTCAGCTTTGAAAATGGTTCGGGAACAGACTGACATCTCTGCAAATGACTAAGAAATGACACTTAATTTTCATCAGATGATATTCTTTTATTTCATAACGTGTTAAAACGAGACGAGATACATCCACAGCTCTCCACAGCAGAGCTTAATACTAGCTGAGTATACAGCATGTCATAACATTTTCCACTTAACGGGGCTGAAAACATATCGAGGGCTGAATGCAATAAACAGTTATGTCCAGACGTTATATATTGGACATAACTGTTTATTGCAGTCAGCCCTCGATATCCTCCTTTTACCTTTGATGGCGGAGGTAATTTAGAAATGGGGAGCTCACGCACCTGCGTGCAACGCATTAATGTCAGTACAGCAACTTTGCATGTCACGTTTCTACAAGCGCACCTTTAAACTAGAGATGGAAGAAACGGCAAACGGCATGAAAAACCACCTAACACTCCATTAGCCTGGACTTACGATAGGTAAATTCATGATAGGTGAAGAGCACTTGTTTCATCTTACCTCTCCACAGCAGAGCTCAATACTGAGGAGAATACGGCGAATTTGGAGGAAGTTACTTCGCCAAAATGTCAAAGATCATATAGAATTAATATAAAAATTCTCCTGAACTAAAGAAAACTCCCCAAAACAATATATGCGAAGATAAGAGGAAAAGAATACTAAGATGCAAACAGAAATTGATTTTTAGTGAAATGTAACACTGCATGTTCACACAGGTTACACTTAAGATACCTAGAACAAAACCTGAATGATAAAGACATTGAATTTTTTTTTCGCTCCAAAATTTTTTGTCGAGGTCCGATATTGCTAGTTACGGCTATGATGATGGGTCAGATGCCGAACTGAAAGAGCATGCTTCCTCACAGGCACTGGTTGCCTAGATCTGAAAGAATGTTGCGTTACTAGTTTTGATTATGGCACTGTTGTCATCCTCATGGTCTACCGAGGTAGGTCAAACGGGATAACACTTGTATTAAATAGTGGCGCGTCCCTGAAGTGACTGACAGGCGCGTTAAATTGCACCCGTGAGGAGGACTAGACGGGTGTTTACGGGCGCCGGCGCGATCGCGCCCGTCTCGTGGCATGCATTGAAATATGTCATTATCATATATTCTAATTTAACTTGAACTATTCGTGAAAAAAAGCACTTACCTGGTGTGATTTATAAAGGGTTACTTCAGGATGGGACAGGATGAAATTTGTGCCTCAAATAGACCTAATATTTCAAAATTCCCTCCATTATCACTTCTAGTTTCCAAGAATTCACTGCACAAGGAAATCTGCACTGAAGTTACATCTTGTGGCAGATACCTGAATTAAATAATGTGGTTTTTGCATGTTAGATATAACAGATTCTCACTTTTCTATCATGTCAGTCCGTTACTGAAAATCTGTCAGTCCGTTACCAAGATACATCAATAATACAGCTTAGAAAGTGAAATTAATTGTGGTATTCAGATTTGGTGAAGGAAACAGACGATTAATATCAAAGTTTGCAAACTTTCTTGGAATCCAATCAATCAGTGCAAAACATTCCATTGCAACATGGTAACGGACTGAAATATGGTGGCGCACTAATTTTCACACCACAGCTGTGAGAAAACCTTGGGGCAATGATTCTATTATTCTACATATGACCACCCAAAAGAACCAAAATTATGAGAATATACTTGCAATAATCACCTTGTCCGTGTATACTGGAAAATATGACAGAATACATAATGGGCAAGAAGTTAAAAAAATCTGGACTTGCAATGAAGGGGTTAATGTCTCAGAATTTTACCGAAAACCAAGTTCTGCTCTAACTAGAATCACTTGAATTCATAAATGCAACATGATTCCCTCCTAAATGATACATCTTTCAACCATGTAACATCAATTTAAAAAAAAAAATCACTTGAGGGTGACATTTTCAAGGAATTGCCCTGCACACATTTCCGGGCAAGTTCGATAAGCCCACTGATAAGAGATCGGGCAGGCATGAGTTGCGGTAATGTAAATATACGGGAAACAAGTGGTTAAATTATTGTATTTTTTTTCCTATCCAAGATAATCATTGCAGAAAATTTTTGTTGGAGTGATTTTTACATAAGACTCTAGTACTTATTGTACTCATAAAAAAACCTGATTTAAAATAAAAAATTAATTTGCATACTAATTATACACACTTTTCACAAGTACGTCCAACAGACCGACACCAAAAATGATTCTTTATAATTGTTCCATAAATATGCGCTGTCAAACTAACTTCATATCCTGGATCAAATGTGTATATAATGTCTTTATTCCAACCCAATTCCAAAATAGTTGGGACAAAGTGTGAATTCTGAATAAAATCAAAACGCAATGACTTTCAAATCACACCAGCCAGTATGTTATTCATAATAGGACAGAGATAACATAGCAAATGTTGAAACTGAGAAATTTTACAATTTTATCCATAAAATGAGCTCATTTCAAATTTGATGGCTGCTACAGGTCTCAAAAAAGTTGGGACAGGGGCCTGTTTACCATAGTGTAGCATCCCCTTTTCTTTTTAACAGAGAGTGGAGGCGTCTGGGCATTGAGGAGATAAGTTTCTTGAGTTTAGCCATTGGAATTTGATCCCACTCTTGTTTAATACAGGCTCCTAGCTGCTGGAGAGTTCTGGGTCTCCTTTGACGGACTTTTTGTTTAATTATGCGCCAAATGTTCTCAATCGGTGAAAGATCAAGACTGCAGGCAGGCCAGTTCAGCACACGGACTCTTCTACTACGAAGCCATGCTGTTGTAATAGCTGCAGTATGTGGTTTTGAATTGTCCTGCTGAAATACACAAGGCCTTCCCTGGAATAGATGTCATCTGGAGGGGAGGATATATTGCTCTAAAACCTTTATACACCTTTCAGCATTCATGGTGCTTTTTAAAACATGCAAGTGTCCCACACCATATGCACTAATGCATCCCCATAGCATCAGAGATGCTGGCTTTTGAACTGAATGCTAATAACAGGAGGGGTGTTCCTTCTCCTCTTTAGCCCGGACGACACGACGCCCATGATTTCCCACAAGAATGTAAAATTTGGACTCGTCTGACCACAGGACACTTTGCCACTTTACTACAGTCCATTTTAAATGAGCCTTGACCCACAGAACACAACAGCGTTTCTGGATCATGCTCAACAATGGCTTCCTTTTTGCATGATGGAGTTTTAGGTGGCATCTATGGATGGAACGGCGGACTGTGTTTACAGACAGTGGTTTCTTGAAGTATTCCTAGGCCCATTTAGTAATGGCAATGACAGAATCATGCCAGCGAGTGATGCAGTGGCGTCTGAGGGTCTGAAGATCACGGGCATCCAGTAAAGGTCTTCGGCTTTGTCCCTTACTCACAGAGATTTTTCCAGTTTCTCTGAATCTTTTGATTATGATATGCACTGTCGATGATGAGACCTTCAAAGCCTTTACAATTTGACGTTCAGGAACATTGTTTTTAAAGTATTCCACGATTTTTTTTACGCAAGCCTTCACAGGTTAGAGCGCCTCTGGCCATCTTTACTTCTGAGAGACTCAGCCTCTCTAAGACATCCGTTTTATAGCCAATCATGTTACACACCTTCTGCCAGTTAACTTAATTACTTGCTAAATGTTCTTTCAGCTGATTCTCTTTTATTTTAATTGCTTTTTCAGCCCTTTTTTGACTGTGTCCCAACTTTTTTGAGACCTATTGTAGCCAGAAAATTTTAAATAAGCTCATTTTGTGGATAAAAATGCAACATTTCTCAGTTTCAACATTTGAAATGTTATCTATGTTCTATTGTAAATAACATATTGGCTCGTGATCTGAAAGTCATTGCATTTTGATTTTATTCACAATTTACACTTCTTCCCAACTATTTTGAAATTGGGGCTGTATAATGGACTACAGTAGTTTATGGTCATCAGGTATTTGTAACATGCTGGGAATACTGCAGTCAAATTTTGACCTCCGACACCCTGTACGTGCGACACCACAGTTTCCAACAGTTTGAAGCTCATGGACACTGTAATTGGTAACAAGAATAGTTATTACCTTTGTACCACCAGTTCTGGAATTGGAGGAAAGCATTTCATAGGGATAGGAAGAGGAATAGGAACTACCTGATCAGCTGCCATCTGGTAGCTGGAATAGGAACTATGTAGTGCGATACTATCATCTTTTTGCCACCACCTTTATACTGGAGGGAAATTCGATTTTAAAGTTTGACTTTGAAGTTCCACAGATTTTAAGACATTGGACTTGAGAAAAGGTTAGTGCAAGAGAGTGAATGTGTCCAAATTGTTGATTATAAATCATGGCATATGAACATCTGGTAGCTATGTGGAAATCTAGGTCATTCGGGGCCTTGCGGTGCATCCTGCGATCACGTATCGCAACTCGGCTGGATTGCGCTATGGTAGTCAAAACGGGCATATTGTTTTTTTCTGGTACACATTTTTTGGTTGCGTCCTTATCGGGAAGTCTTATTTTGATGACGTAGTTAACGCATTGGCACACAAGTGCCATTTCGAATTTTTTGATTTGACAAGCCGGAACTAACTGAATTTCACGCAAACATTTTGTTTGAATTTGTGCTCACGAAAGCATTGATCATTTTATTCAATGCAAGTAAAATAATCATTGAAACCTGTAATACATTCATTTTTATACATTTGCCCATCAGTGTGCTGAATGTGAGTGATATTGAGCGATTGATTGATCAAGCACTCCTCACAGCACTCATTTCTAAACTTTGCTTATCCAGAAGTAAAAATGCGGTTTTGCCGACTTAAGTGCGCGTGTTAAGGCTGCTCATGTAAAATAGGCATAGGCAATACAAATGAATAAAATGACAACATTTCTTGAGTTGCTGAGAACAAAGTTTTTATTATTTTCTAATGATTTTTTGCAGGTAAGTACAGAGGACACAGACGAAGAGTTTGCCACAAGTCCAACGCCTTTACAGGAAAGGGTCTCAGAGCCACAGGGTCCCAAAAATGGCTGATTTTGGCATTTTTCAACAAAACCCATTGTGAAAATTGGGGGGTGAAGCCTGAGGGCATTTTCGAAAATACATTCTATTCAGAAATAAACCTGGCCAAATTATCCATTAGGGTACCCTAACAGAAATAATTGATGCTAAAGTCATCTACCCCTTTTCTGAAGTACAGCAGCACCCCCTAGGCCCTTTTTTAATGGAAAATGCATTGAATTTCACCCAATTATGTTCAAACATACATCAGCTTTTGCACTGATATAAAAAAAATGGTATAAATGGGTTGCCTGTGAAGTTTTTTTGGATCAATGGCCTGCAAAAATGTCAAAATTATCGGTGGGAGGGCAAACATTAACGCTACTCGCCCATTACTGTATAAAATGCAGTGAAGTCGCTGATGCCGGCAGTTGTTTGCCCTCCCACTGCTACGAAATGAATCAAACGTTCCCCCTTCAATAAACTGTGGTAATTAAAAAAAAAAAAAAAAAAAAAACGTTTGCACGGTTTTTTACTATGTCCATATACCCTCCTCCCACGGTAGTTTCAATGAGCTACTGTGAATAATTCATAGTAAAACACAGTGACGTGCAGTCGGGGGTTAGTTTGGTGAGGCAGAAACCTCCCCTTTGCTTGATTAGCAATCAGACGATTAACTAGTTTTAGTAAAACTATTCGGCAGAATGACGGGCCAGTTTAAGTTTCCGCGGCGTTATTACTCAGTCCATTGAACCTGAAATGCTCACTAGACAGCAGATTTGCGCGTACTTGCTTCCAGGAAGCCGAAGCAATGTCATCAACAAATATTAAAACAGTCCGACTTATGCAGAGTTCAATGCTTAATCAATATATAATGTATTCTCCTTTAAATACGCGCTTTTACATCCAAACAAAAAGCGAGCGTTTATTTTCAGTCTTCTTTCATAATCCGATTAACAAAATGCTTAAACAATATACAGAATTATCGAGAGCCGAGAATTTTTCCTAATTGATTATTCAGATTTCCATCCTTGCAGTCTCGAATTGAAGCGTATACGTGAATGAATCTTGTGACTGGTGGGCTTCAAAGGCCTGGTGCCAGTTAATTCCTTGGTCTATTTTACTGAAACCTCACAAATAGGGTCACAGGATATTCTGCCAACAAACTATGTAGGGTAGAGTAAAAATACGCTCACCTTTCTTGCCATTGTTGAGAAGAAATCACTGCGAACTCGCGACGAACTTCACCAACTTCTGTCGAACTTATTTCACATCCCCTGGAGGTCTAGCCTGGACGAACAGACTCGTAATTTATCAAATTAGATGGCTGTAAGCTAATCAGGGCCGTAGCTGGGATAAGACCTCGGCGCGGGCTATTTGAAATCTACCTCCTAAATGGTTATTTTTGCCACGCCGTGCACTTAAATTTGTAAACACGGCGCAAATTGAGGTCACGCATTCATCCAACGGGCGAACAATAGCTCTGTTCAAATCGCGTTTTTGGCCGTAATACGCTGTGTTCATGTATGAAATGCGGGTATCCTATTGAAAAGGTTGCTTTTAATCAAACCATGGTGTTCTTTTTGTATGAAAATGGTATTTACGTCATTTTTTATAAGTTTTCTGAGGCTTGTTTACTGCTCCAGTTCAGCTGTTACGCATTCCATTAGAGTTTATGCAGAGCGTTGCCCATGCCTATGTAAAAATAAAACTGACTACTACCAGTGACATACCAAAATGCAGGTTAACACTCAACCTATTTCCAAGTGAGAATCGGGAAATTGATTGAATTAATTTACTTAGCAAAGTGTCATGTATTCAATAGCAAAAACTGAATGTTTGATACCAGTTGTGTTATTTGTTGACTTACCTTACTTATCAGCCAACTTGCCAAGGTTTGAAGTCGTGTTTCGTTCATTATATGGGGATCGAGTTGGCTTAAAATTACATTCAGACACTGTACGTCCAACACCAAAAAAGGCTTTTATAAATGTTATTTTTTAGTCACCTACTCATAAACCCACTAGTAGAGGTTTGAATGTGGCATTTTGTTCATTAGGATCTGATAAAGTTTAAAATATGTTTGTTGGAGACAAGGATCCAGTTGATGCAAACTTACCTTCGGACCTTTAATGTCCGACACCAAAAATGGTTTGATGTGTTACTTTTTTCGTCACCTTACTCATAAATGTACTTGCAGAGGTTTGAGGTTCTGGTATTTTGTTCATTTTATATGATAAAGTTTAAAATATGTTTGTTCGAGATGAAGATCCAGTTGGATTTTAAATTACATTCATACGCTGTACGTCCGACACCAAAAAATGTACGTCCGACACTGTTTAGTGGTACATTACATGCTCGTAATAAAAAGTATGGAGGAGTTGGGAAGGACAGCAAGGCCCATGGGCCAATGGCCTGTGTCATGGAAAATCAATGGGCCATTTTCAAAACGTATGGGCCATTACCAAAATTCAATGCGCCAATAATTTTAACCATAATAGACCTTTAATCAAAATGTATACTGCATACATACATACACACACACATACATTCTGCTTTGTGTGTTTAACGCTAAAAACATACATTTGCTTTTAACGTTTAGCATTACAACATTGCCTAAAACAAAAAGAATCAATATTTAATAGAAAAAACAAGATTATGTACTCAAATACACAAGAGTGAAATCGACCATTGCGATTTCAATCATTCCGTAAAACTATTGGATTTAGCATTAGTCTACTGATACACTGGTAAGTATATGCAGAGGCAATGAAAACGCAACACCAGTTTGGATTCAAATAATTTTGTGAGTCAAATTTATTTCCTATTTTAACAATTCAAATATGTTGGGTGGGTTGACTTTGATGAATTAAATTGTTAATGGGCCGATTTGGACAATAATAAACAGATGAATTAAACATAACGAGCACAAGTTGAAAATGAAAAATCACAACAAGACTGAATGGAACCCACATTTAAAAATGAACTCAAAAGAACAGTCAGTATTGGGTGTGACCCCCACGAACATCCACACAGGCAGTACAACGTCTCCTCATGGACTTGACTAAGCATCTTAGGTTGTCTTGGGGAAGTTGTCGCCACTCTGCCTGTAGTGCATTCTGGAGTTGCTGCCTGGTTTGAGGTCTGGGTACTCTTGATCAAAGAGCTCATCCCAGTTGGACGTACTACACCCAAAACGTACTGATGCTGGACGTACAAAACCCAAAACCAGTGAAGTTGGCACGTTATGTAAATCGTAGATAAAAAGAGAATACAATGATTTGCAAATCCTTTTCAACTTATATTCAATTGAATACACTGCACAGACAAGATGTTTAATGTTCAACCTGAGAAACTTTTTTTTTTTTTTTTTTTGCAAATAATCATTAACTTAGAATTTAAAGGCAGCAACACATTGCAAAAAAGTTGGCACAGGGCCTTTTTTACCACTGTGTTACATCACCTTTCCTTTTAATGACACTCAGTAAACGTTTGGGAACTGAGGAGACCAATTTTGAAGCTTTTCAGGTGGAACTCTTTCCCATTCTTGCTTCATGTACAGCTTAAGTTGTTCAACAGTCCGGGGTCTCCATTTTCGTATTTTTACGCTTCATAATGCGCCACACATTTTCAATGGGAGACAGGTCTGGACTACAGGCAGGCCAGTCTAGTACCGCACTCTTTTTACTACGGAGCCATGCTGTTGTAACACGTGCAGAATGTGGCTTGGCATTGTCTTGCTGAAATAAGCAGGGGCGTCCATGAAAAAGACGTTGCTTGGATGGCAACATATGTTGCTCCAAAACCTGTATGTACCTTTCAGCATTAATGGTGCCTTCACATATGTGTAAGTTGCCCATGCCTTGGGCACTAATACACCCCCCCATACCATCACAGATGCTGGCTTTTGAACTTTGCGCCTGTAACAGTCCGGATGGTTCTTTTCCTCTTTGGTCCGGAGGACACGCGTCCACAGTTTCCAAAAACAATTTGAAATGTGGACTCGTCAGACCACAGAACACTTTTTCCACTTTGCATCAGTCCATCTTAGATGAGCTTGGGCCCAGCGGCCGGGCGGCGTTTCTGGGTGCTGTTGATAAATGGCTTTCGCTTTGCATTGTAGAGTTTTAACTTGCACTTGCAGATGTAGCGACAAACTGTAGTTACTGACAGTGGTTTTCTGAAGTGTTCCTGAGCCCATGTGGTGATGTCCTTTACACACTGATGTCGGTTTTTGATGCAGTACCGCCTGAGGGATCGAAGGTCACGGGCATTCAATGTTGGTTTTCGGCCTTGTCGCCACGTGCGTGCAGTGATTTCTCCAGATTCTCTGAACCTTTTGACGATATTACGGACCGTAGATGATGAAATCCCTAAATTTCTTGCAATAGCTCGTTGAGGAATGTTGTTTTTAAACTGTTCGACAATCAGCTCACGCATTTGTTCACTAAGTGGTGACCCTCGCCCCATCCTTGTTTGTGAATGACTGAGCATTTCAGGAAGCTGCTTTTATACCCAATCATGGCACCCACCTGTTCCCAATTAGCCCGTTCACCTGTGGGATGTTCCAAATAAGTGTTTGATGAGCATTCCTCAACTCTCTCAGTCTTTTTTTGCCACTTGTGCCAGCTTTTTTGAAACATGTTGCAGGCATCAAATTCCAAATGAGCTAATATTTGCAAAAAATTACAAAGTTTACCTGTTCGAACATTAAGTAACTTGTCTTTGCAGTATATTCAATTGAATATAGGTTGAAAAGGATTTGCAAATCATTGTATTCTGTTTTTATTTACGATTTACACAACGTGCCAACTTCACTGGTTTTGGGTTTTGTACTACACCCAAAACGGTGAGCCACTTGCCGGGCACTTACTCCCGCCTCTAGCATACCCAGGGCCCGGTTCCGTTGTTCAGTCTACAGACGTGGCATTATGACACTTAAAAATGTTTTTTGTGTGGCTTTTATCATGCCTTTATATAGGGAAGACAACCCCTCCTTCATTTCAACCACTGTACTTGCACAACTCCTAATCCCATATGTTGTACTCAATATGGATTGATGAGAGTCCAACTCACACTGTTGAGTTAAATGATGATCATTCATGTGTAACGAGGTACACATTGTGACCCCAATGGTCACTTAAGAACTCAAATTGTACTACTCAGGTCCTGAGCAAAAATAAACCAAAATTTAGAGTGTTGCGTTTTCATTGCCTTTGAGTATAGTTCTAAGTTGATGGTTTTTGACTTTACTCAAACAGTTCACTACCATCTTGTAAGCTAGTATCTCACTGAGCGGCGAATGCTTACGAAAGTAGCAAATTTTGGATTCGCCAACTTTTCTGATGAAAGTTGGCGAAAATCAGGATATACCTAGGTGTCATTATCGACATTTAGCAACGTTTAGCATCAGGTAGCAACATTCGCGTAACTGTTTGCGAAAGAATAGAAAATGGCTTTCTAGATTATGAAAATGAACTCTTTGCCACCCGAAAAACCATATGCAAACTCTTTTGCAATCTTGACGAAACCTTGATGGTATCCTCACAAAACCCAATATTCGTCTACATTCGTCAGCATTCGTAGCTCTGTTGCATAGTGGTCTCTACTTCGCGAACCAAAAAGAACTTTAGCAACACGTGTTACAACCCTTTGCAAACGTTTACAACTCCTTTACAAACGTCTGCAATTGTTTGTGAGAAAATAAATTTGCAAAGAAATTTTGAACATGCTCAAAATTTCTTTGCGACAAGAAAAACTGTTTGCAATCCTAAAAACTTTTAGCGAACTGCTTTGCACCCTTTTACGAACTCCGACGAAACTCAAAATTCGCTTCATTCGTTAGCATTCGCCACTCGGTGAAATACTAGCGGCACTGGCGGCAGCTCTTCATTGATGAGTGTGAAAATTATTTGACACTGAAGGAATCATGGCTAGAGTATGAGCCTGGTATCAAAATGTAAATCAAAATGAGATCTTTCATATGCCATTACTTGATTTGATGATCAACCTATTCCACATAGTGAGACAACCCCGTGAATTTTTCCTAACGCGCATTTTTTCAAGTTTTCTCTGGAGAATTACGAGAAAACACATGACAAATCCATGGTTCCTATACTTGTTTTTACTACACTATATCATAGTTACTAAATTGGTGCAGTGTTGCCATTGAAATTTCCACTATTCTCATGATATTGAAGCTTGAAGTTGGTTACAGAAAAAATCTCGTTGAAGAAAATACAGATTTTGGCTTAAGACTGACACCTAGAATGGGCATACAATTGATTTCAGTGCAGTTTTTAATAGTGCTCTAATATGTCTTTCAGTTCTGAAAATTTCATTTAGCCATTTCTTATACTCTAATACAGTTATGCGGGATCAAAAATGCTGGGAAAAAAATGATGCCAGTTAGAAAGCATGAAATTTCGACCTATTCTGGTGTACTTTTAGAGCCTGAAACTCAAAAAATGTTCACAAGATCAAAGTCATATTTGGCAAGTATTCATTAAATATACTGAAGTTATTCTTCTGGAATAATCTGCTGATTCCAAGGTCAGGTGGTAGGCACTTGGAGATTTTATATTAATAACAAAGAAATTACGAAAGAAACAAATAGATTAATGCAAAATCACACATTATGCCTCAAATCACAAGTTAATTGCAATCCTGAGTGAACATAAATGGCTTTCCATTATAAAAATGTATCGGTCACCTACCGTTTTAAAGCATCGTCACATTAATAAACTATTAAATTGTGCTAAAAATGCCTTACATGCCTGGAGAATGTTCCGCGACTTGAAGTTTTAATTGGTGTAATCGCATTATACAAAAAATAAATGATGGCCTTCATGTAAAAGATGCAAGTTTTATTTGGTTAATTGGCTATAAATCTCTCTAATGCATTTGACTAGTCAGACTGGCTTCAGTGAGAGCATCTGTTACCGCTTTCTTTTGGAGGTAGATACCGGCGGGCTTCAACCCCAAGTTCGCATTAAGGCAGTGGCTATTTTTACAACCGTTGTTAAGTTGCATTTGGACTGCTCGCAATATAGTGGCGATGCACTAATAAATACAGTTCCAAATTAAGTAACCTATAAATAACTCAGTTCGCGTCACTATAGCTAACATATGACAACTCAGTCTTAATGTTCACCGATCAAGCACAAACATGTTATTGCGCGGAAAGACTATTCAGTAGGTTCACTGATTCACCGTTCTCAAGTGTAGCCTGTGCCATGCTCGTTGTTGAACTGGCTAAGCGAAATTTGCTTACAAATTAATTCCAGTCTTTTTTCGATAGTCTGCTATGAAATGCTTCCAAGCTCTAGATTTTTTATTTAACATCATGTTTCAAGGTTTTATCGAAATGAGCAATCAAAGTAGGCCTATGCCTATATGACGCATCATAACTGTTGCTTAGGGCAAACCATAAGCCACAACTGAAACGCACATTTGCGTGCATATTTAAGCAGGGTATAATGCGGGTATGAGGAGGCGTTACAAGTTAGTTTTACATATCCACCTAATTCCTGTTCTAACGATGCGTGCCGCCATGACAAACCCTGCCAGTCTCCTACTTCCGGTCATTGCTCGCTGTACTGAAGAGAGATCGGCTGACAGAATGCGTTCAGGCTCCACTTGTTCCATTGTTGGTTGTACCAATAACTCTAAAAACACTGAAGTTTTTTATGGAAACAGAGTGCAAAAATTTACAAGGTGATTAGGAAAGATTGCCCTTGCCCAGCACCTTACGGTATGCCAGCGAGTAGGCGCTTGGAGTGGCTAGCCACGCTAAGACTGGAGTATCAACCCAAGAGGATATTCGTATGCTCGCACCATTTCGTGAACGAAGGGTACATTTTGACGTGAATCGTTTTTACATTTCAAGGGCTATTTCGCCGTGCCCTCCGGTACACCTGCGCCGTTGTATTATTTTTGGACTTGCTCATAGAAGTCAATGGATAATAGTGAGTAGTTATAACTTCGCCATTTAGGCACCTAGCTTGCATATACATACCTTAAATATAGCTAGCTAAGTTGGCGTAAAGGCTCTCTTGCTAGCCATCTAACGTTATATTTCATGCATTTAAATTTATTCAATTTGAAATGCGTATAGCCATTATTATGCGAACTAATTTGGCTGGAGTTGCACCGCGAGCATCGAGCTCGCTGGCATCAAAATGCGCTGAATAAAAAGGTTGCCAGCTAAAGCCGCTTTCAAACCGGACGCGAAACGCGACAGGTTACATTCAAAGTTAATGCGAAAACGTGAATACACGCGTTTCCCGTGTCTTTGCATTGACTTTGAATGTAATCTGTCATGCGAAAAATTCATTTCGTGTTCGGTGTGAAAGCATCTTGACATTGACTAAGAAACCAACAAACTAGCTTGCACGCTAGGCTGGCAAGCTAGTTCGCCTGCTCAGCTATTTGCGGTGCATATATCAATAAAAACAGTGAATCGCAAATATTTCGCATTAGCTGTGTAGCTAGGGTAGTTAGGCCTATGCATTGACGAGGCTGATTAGTTTTTCGCTGTCGCTACCGAATTTTTACGCTAACGTTGGCCAAAGATACTCCATTGATTTCTGTTTCTAAGTCCAAAAATAATTCAACTGCGCCGGTGTACCGGAGGTCTTGGCCAAATAGCGGTAGAAATGTAAAAATGGTTCAAGGCAAAATATATACTGCCTTTCGAAAAAAAAAAAAAGCGGCTGACGGATGATCATCCCGATCCCACTGTATTATACATCATACAGTCCCCTGATAAGTTAATTCAAAGATCCGGCCAACAAGTATCCTTTTTTTCAAAATCCGACAAAAAGCAGTATTGTCAGCCAGTGGTCAGTTTAGTTTTCTTGTGAAGCAACCAGCGTTTGCCATGTAATTAGTGGCCATCCACGGTCACACGCGGGACGCATATTGAAGCCCACACATTTAGCTGTTATGCAGGCTAACGTTAGCACTTTTGAACAAGTTGACATTGATCAGTGGAGGGGCTTTCCAGTTTACCAGTAGCATTAGTGAATTGAAAGGTGCATAATCGTAATCCTGGCTTCTGTAAAAACCTTAGCTTTAGCTCACTATATCCTTGTGGCAAATTTTTAGCTTGTCAGCTACAGCAATTGTGAAGGATTGGACTGAGATCTTTATTTCGTTCCGTGAATTGCTGATTTCCAGCATGCGAAGTGAAGCTTGGGGACTGTAATTTTGTGCTCTGAATGATGATTGTTGCCCACAGCTAATGTGATATCATTCAGTGGTGGTGGGGGTGACGGCGGGGTTTTTACCCTTTTGTAAAACAAAGAAACTGCTCGCCAGACTATTTGCTGAATCAAAAGCATTTTGATTTGCAGTTTGCTAGCTAATCAGTTCCTGCATATGAATTGCAATTCGCCGTCTTTCACGCTTTTTTTTTTTTTGGCTGTCGGAACGTGTTTAGCCACCCAAATAGATATCACATCTTCATCAAGCTAAAGAATGTTTTTGCTGAAAAAAAAAAAAAAAAAAAAAAAAATAGGCTAACTAGCCTCTATATTTCAATATACACTGTATGTACACATCCCACTGTCCACAGACGCTAGCCGCAAGCTACTACTTGGTTCAATGAAAACGGATGTAAGCAACAGCTCGACAGGAAGTAGGAGACCGGCGAGTCCGTTGAACCACTATGAATCATGGTTGATCGAACGTTCAGGGAATAGAGTACTAAAGTGATGACGTCACCGCTACTTAGCTTCTGGTGTCGGAAGTAAAATCCCTATGGGAATTTATAATGGGGTTTGGACACTTTCTGGCATTGCTCAAAATCGTATTAATTCTAAGAGCCGCTTTGCTCCGAGATTAGCCTACAGGGTATAAAGATTCAAATGATCACAACAAATTCGTAGTTTACTGCCAAAAATTATATGCTTTTGCACCTGTAGTCCAGTTTGTAGTCCACTTCTCCGAACTACATATCCGCTGCACAAGTGGGTGAGTACCCCGTGATTTGTTCCAAGCCAATGAGGTACCTCAGTTTCAGCCAACGTTCATAAAGTACCAGGACGGAAGCCCGTCAGTGCCCTACATTGCCCTATGTCCGTGCACCCATTCCCACATAGCGGGCTACTATTAGCTAGCTACATACCTAGAAATGAAAGGATCATAATGAAGTTATTTCGCCATTTAGCTAGCTAGCATTAAGCTACGCTAGCAAACTACCGAGCTAGCCAGCTAGTGGGCTTATTACATCTTGTGCACATAGCTAAACCGATAGAAACAGTAAATGGTATCGTCACTTACTGTTATTTAGCAAGCTAGCTAGTATGATTATTCAATAAATATCACTAGCTTAGCTAGCGAAATAGCTAGCTAGCCTAGCTAGCGAGCTAGCTAAGTGAATAAAAGCAGTGAAGAGGGATTATTTGGCTACTTAGCTAGCGTTGAGCTTCCAGCATTTCACAAGCTGGCATTTAACTAGATGCGCCAAATATAAAGTTAGACAACTACCTAAGTCGGTAAACTAGCTCGGTGGCTAAGTTAGCCTGCTGACAGCGAGTTCGCTGTCAGTTATGATTTGACAAGGCTGATAAGCTCGTTCGCTGACTAACAAGTTTTTAAGCAAACAAACGTTGGCCAAAGATGCCTGGCTATTAAAGTAAATTGGCGCTAATTGTAAAACTTGATATCTAGCAAGGAAAACGTAACCAAGTGGAACATAGAGTGGCTAACTAATTAAGCAAACAAACGGCCACAGCGAGGTGCTGGAAAATTCGAGACGTGAGACTTGTGGGTGCCCAATCTCTACCTCCTGCCCGATTGGTTCTGCGCATGCTCAAACGTTCTGCGCATGAGCATTGTTTAAAGAGCTTAGGACAAGAAATTCAGCTCTTTTTTTGTGATAAAATGCTACAAAGTACCTATCTTGAATAATTAGTGATGGTTTTAATATCGTGTACTTTACGCAATGTTTAAAAAAACCGCATTTTATCTGCTAAATTATCCACTTGAGGGAACGCCCCCTTTGCCTCAATCGAGAACATAAATTTGCGCTGGGCCAGCTCAGCCACATGACGTCATAAGTTGTACAAGGATTGTGTCTAGGTGGTTAGCCGTAGTTCACGACTCTGGTCTGGATGGAGAATATCTTAAAGAATGGACTAACAAAAATCACCGAGAGTGAACGGAAAGCGATGTGCAGTGTGGGGATGCAGTGCAACGCATGCGTACGGCCATTGAATGTTTCTGTGGCCGAAAGATGCAGAGATAGAGAATATGGACAAAACAAGTCCAATGTACTAGTGCCGACTTTGCTGGCCCAGGCAAGCCCGAGTCACTGAAACCTACGATATGCGGCCAACATCTCGAGTATTCATGTTTTTTAATATCATTATTGTTATTTTTATTATTTGCGGAACCCAAATCGTTTCTCTGCACTGCCTGTTCAATGGCCAGCCAACTCGCTGTTCAGCGTGATCTAGCCAGCTAAGTAGTGAAATAATACTGTAGCGCTCTCGCTACGGAAGGAGTCAGTCTGAGGCAGAGTTAGCGGTTCTCGCATCACCCGGGGCGGGCTGCGAATTTTTTTTCCTGAACCTTTCAGGCAGTATGGTAGACTCTTGTCTACCATACTGCCAATCAGAGATCGGCGCGAACATGGCGTCATGCATATTATTCAAATATCAGAAGTTGCATGGCTTTGTATTTGACAGTTGTCCACTCGCAGGGCAAGAATAATCAAGTGGCAATTGAAGACACGGCTTCTCTCCCCCATGCGATCTAACGGCGACAAAATTATGGGCTACATTCAGTACAGAAAAATTATTTAATTATAAACAGGTCTATGAACTGGCACTCAGCAACGGTATTTTTTTTCCCAGCGAGAGCGGAATTTCAGAACTCTTTTGCAAAGTAATTTCGGCGACAAGTACGCACACCTGTTTTTGCAGCACGGTCACGCAAGTTGCTGTAAAAAATAGACAGCTGTCCGATTGGAAAATGTAAACGGACGAACCACGTACTTGTCACCAGAATTACCTTCATTGGTAATTGCGAGTGTGAAGTGTAGGCCTCGCTAGCTAGGCTAGGCCCACTCGATTCATCATCTCCCCAGCATGCATGCAGCACACACAAGCAGTGTCAGTGTGGTAGTACAATGGCCTATGTATTCAGGTATAGTTTGTCAGGCTACGTACATGCGTCTATATCAAGTGGCAGCTTACATATGTTTATTGATGTAGGCTAGGCATAGCCTGCGAGCAGGCTCTCTTATTTGCGATGGCGGAGAGAGAGTGAAAAGAGAGCCTGCACGAAAGCCAGGGGTTCTTGAATTTCGCCCCTAACAAGCTGTCAGCGTTGTTCGACTAATTAGGTCTATGTATTGGTACTCAGCAACGGTAATTTTTTTTTCTCCAGCGAGAGCGGCATTTCAGAACTCCTCAGCGAATGAAGGTAATTTCGGCGACAAGTACTTACACCTGTTTTTGCAGCACGGTCACGCAACTTGCTGTAAAAAATACAGGTGTCCGATTGGAAAATATAAACGGACGAAACCACATACTAGTCACCAGAATTACCATCATTTGCTGAAGAGTTCTGAAATGAGTGCCAATACATAGACCTAATTATAATTAAATTATTTTTCTGTACTGAATGTAGCCCATTATTTTGTAGCTTTTAAATCGCATGGGGGAGAGATGCCGTGTCTTCAATTGCCACTTGATTATTCTTGCCCTGAGTGGTCAACTGTCAAATACAACGCCATACAACTTCTGATATTTGAATAATATGCATGACGTCATGATCACGCCGATCTCTGATTGGACAAGAGTCTACCATACAGCCTGAAAGGTTCAGGAAAAAAAAATTCGCGGGCGGGCTTCGCTTTATCTGCGGCGTCGCAGAGCCCCTGAAAAGGGCCGTTCCTCCTTCAGGCAAGTGGAACAGTGCTCTCCTTGTCTAACAATAACCAAACCGAGACTGCCCGCCCTTGCTCGCCGGCCTCCCCCCTATAAACCCCTTCCCCGGCCGTGATTGGCTGCACCACTCACTCTCCGCCAGCCAATCGCGAGCTGCCGCTTTCTAAACAGACAAAACACACCACAACAGAACCATCTACAGTGAGTTTGCCACAATACTATTCACGGCGCTCCATTTATTTTTGTGCACTGTGTGCTTGCTAGCTTACCACCTAATAATAGCAAGCTGCAAGATATCGTTTACACATGTTGTGATATCATTCACGACTCTATATTTCTGCGCACTGCGTGTTCGCTCGCTAACTAGCTAATAACAGCAAGCTGCGAGGTACGTACGGCTTACACGCATTGTTTCGAGAGCTCATGAAACAGTGCACAGAAATGAGTAGAGCCGCGAACATTATCATTTCACTACTGGCTAGATCAGGCGTGAGTTCAACCACCACTTAGCCTAATATATTATGATCTTGTTAGGGAAGGTGACCAAACGTCAGGTCTATTGAACTCACTTAAGGTTGAAAAGTGAGTAGGCTGGTTATCCAACACGCCGTGCACAGAAACAGTTGTATAACCGGAATAATAATCATTCCGCTACGTGGCTGGTAAGTGTTGTACAGTTCGGGACAGGCGGAGACACTAACAATGGGCTGTCTTCATTGCTCGAGTACTCAGGCTGGAATCTGTATGGTTCTGAATCCCGTGTTAAGCCATACATGCCAACTCACTACGGCTTTTGGCGTTTTTTTTTTCAGAATGAAACGCCCCAGAGGCGGTGTTAGACCCGAAAATTATTGGCTATTATCCCACCCTTTATTGACAACAATTTGTCCTGGCTAATTCTTGATGGATTTCCTTCATTAACACGTTTTCCAATTCAAGAATAATCAAGTGACAATTGAAGACACGGCTTCTCTCCCCCATGCGATCTAAAAGCGACAAAATAATGGGCTACATTCAGTACAGAAAAATAATTTAATTATAATTAGGTCTATGCTCCGGCGCTCGGCGACGGCATTTCAGAACTCTTCAGCGAATGAATGTTATTTCGGTGACTAGTACCTGGTTTCGTCCGATTACATTTTTCAATCAGACAGCTGTTTATTTTATACAGCGAGTTGCGTTACCGTGCTGGAAAAACAGGTGTATGTGCTTGTCGCCGAAATTACCTTAATTCGCTGAGGAGTTCTGAAATGCCGTCGCCGAGCGCCGGAGCATAGACCCAATTATAATTAAATTATTTTTCTGTACTGAATGTGGCCCATTATTTCGTCGCTTTTAGATCGCATGGGGGAGAGAAGCCGTGTCTTCAATTGTCACTTGATTATTCTTGAATTGGAAAACGTGTTAATGAAGGAAAACCATCAAGAATTAGCCAGGACAAATTGTTGTCAATAAAGGGTGGGATAATAGCCAATAATTTTCGGTCTAACACTCTCTGGGGCGTTTATTCTGAAAAAAACGCGCCCAAAAGCCGAGTGAGTTGGCATGTATGGTTAAGTCAATGCAAAGCAAAGACGCGAATACAGGTGAAACGTATTAGCGCGTCTTTGCATTGACTTTGAATGTAATCTGTCGTGCGAAAAAAAATTGTTTTGCGTCCGGTGTGAAAGCAGCTTTATGTTGAGTTTCGTCATCTTCCATAAAAAAGTACTCTTGTTCATCAAAATGGACAGATTCAATTGAAAATTCTGAAGAACTATCGTAATCTGACTCGGATACCATCGTTGATGGATGCACAATCGCCCACCGTGTACAATTAATGACGTGACCACACAGGGGAGTGCCAGAATCGCTTTCTGTGTTGCTCAGAATGTTTGTTAATGAGGGGGGCGGGGAAAGTAACAAAAAAGCGATTTTTGTTAAAAATTATTTTCTATATTTTTTTTAGGCAGACGATGGGAATTCTTTTAATTGTACCCTTTTATATTCATAAACTTGCTCAGTGCATGTCCTAAGCTCTTTAACTCAAATTTACAACACTGCCCGATGTGTTCTATGCATGCGTCAAAGTTAAACCCTTTGCTGGTTGGATTGGCGATTCAAGTGCTGGTTAAGCGATCGAAATAGTCCGCGTCTCAAGTCTCTTAAATTACATCCTAGTTCCGAGGATGCACGGAGGGAACAGGATAGAGAACAGATGAAACGAGGACATATGTTTTAAGCGATATGAGATGTCCTCTCCTCAGTTGCGTTACATGAAGCAAAGCTCGTTTCTGATGACGGACTCGGCTGGATCTGTTGGAATACGATCCGCGGGAATTGGCACACATAAACCGTGAATTAATCGCAAAATTCAATAAAGTATGAAATAGGCTACAGTTCAGCCGCCGCATGTAATATACCACAAAAAAACGGCATAGGGGAGCCTAAATTTGAACTGTGGTAGCTTTTAAAAGTGTGATTAAAATTTTTTCATAAAATATTAAAGTTCTCCAGTTATTGACTCCCCCTAAAATTTTGTTGTGCTGTGCGCGACCCTATTGATAATACATGACGTAGATAAATAGCCAATTTTAAACTCAGGCATTCTGGATATTTGTACTCTCATCAGAAAAAAAAAAAAAAATCATACTACCTCGATATAAAATTCTTTTATTTTCGCACACATCCACGAATCTCCGTTTCTTTTCCATTGTTAGCTGGGTCATTCCATGCCAAATCACCTAATGGTCCCCAGGTGACCCTCTTAGATTTTGCTGAAACTCCATGAAAATGTTCATATATGCAAATAACGAACACACAGAAAATTTCAGGCCGAAATTCCAAGCCGTTTTGAAATTACGGCCGTCCGAAGACCCCCCCTCTTTCGCCGTCGCGCGCGGCGTCGCAGATTTTTTTCATTTTTAAATGATCATATTTTTGGATTTGAAAAAGCTACAAAGCTGAAAATTGCTACCTGAGGTAATTTGCACACAAGCTTTCAGAATCTGCAATCAAAAACAGTGTATCTTGCTTCCTTTTGAAGATATGGGCACCTGAAAATGAGTTTTTTCTAGCGAAATTATTTTTGCGATTTTTAGGCTTACCTGGTGCCCGAACCATTGATCTGAGGATACCCAAATTGCTGATACATAATCTCTACATACAGCTAAATAACTCCCTGCAAGCATAGACTTATAAAACAATCAGTAAAGGTATGGCTAGGGTCCAAAGTCGACTTTCACAAAAAAATCTCAAAAATCACCCCTTTTCGGGGGGTCGGTTGACCTTGTGAACAGTTACTCAGGGTAATGAAATTTGCACCACAGAATTATATGTATCTGTCCTTTATATGTACCAAATTTCATTGATTTGACTTAAGTCCTTCATAGTTAGGCAGTGTTTCAAAGAAACCCACTAATTTGATCAAATTACACCATTTTGCTGTACATTACAATGTCTTCGGTAGATGTCAAAGGGCAAAAAATGAGAATAATCTTTGATAACCTTTTTATATATAATAATTCTTAGAAAGTTGTAAAATTCATGACTTTGTACATCAGGAATAGTATCATATGGCTTGTTTTAAAACAAAGTTTTCCATAGTACCATACATTGTACATATTGTACATTGATGTTACTAATACAAAACTGCTTTTATTTAAGTGGATTCAACTTACTGATTTTCAGTGGGCTCTACTTACATTATTTGCATGAGGTCATAGCTGTTGGAAACTGTTTATTAAGATTCATCCTAGTCCAGGTGACCTCGTCTAATTAGGTGTTAAAACATTGTTTATCTAGGTTCATCCTAGTCTACTTAACTCCAAACCACAACTGTTTATTTAAAATAGCTGGATCAATTACCTCACTGTTGTGGCCGTATTGTTTACAGAATAATTGAACAGTGTGTTCACTTTTCAGCTCACATCCACTCCTCACAATTCATTTCAACTGCAATGTTCAGCAGATGAAGTGTACATTTTGTGAGCTCTGTAAAAATCAAGATTTAAAACATGGAATTTGAAGCATCAAGATCGGGATGCAGTATTGGAATTGCACTGGAGGAGGAATGCCATAAGAAAATATATGGCAGAAATGTTGGCACACTTGCAGCCTCTGACTTGTCACAGGATGATAAGAAGCTATTGGAATGGAGAAGTGGGGTACTGCTACGTGATGACAGCACAGTGTGTTTTCACCATGAGAAGATGTAAATCTCTCGATATGAATATACTCAGAAATATTGCAGTGATCCATTCAAAATGCACAAGAAACGTATTTCAAGTAGGTTTGCTTCAATTTGCTTTTACAAATTATTGTAATTGTCAATTTACCAGAGCTCGAGGATGTTGTTATATACCGTAAAGTAGCATAATTTGATCAAATTAGTGGGTTTCTTTGAAACACTGCCTAACTATGAAGGAGTTAAGTCACATCAATGAAATTTGGTACATATAAAGGTCAGATACATATAATTCTGTGGTGCAAATTTCATTACCCTGAGTAACTGTTCACAAGGTCAACCGACCCCCCGAAAAGGGGTGATTTTTGAGATTTTTTTGTGGAAGTCGAATTTGGACCCTAGCCATACCTTTACTGATTGTTTTATAAGTCTATGCTTGCAGGGAGTTATTTAGCTGTATGTAGAGATTATGTATCAGCAATTTGGGTATCCTCAGATCAATGGTTCGGGCACCAGGTAAGCCTAAAAATCGCAAAAATAATTTCCGCTAGAAAAAAACTTTCATTTTCAGGTGCCCATATCTTCAAAAGGAAGCAAGATACACTGTTTTTGATTGCAGATTCTGAAAGCTTGTGTGCAAATTACCCCAGGTAGCAATTTTCAACTTTGTAGCTTTTTTTCAAATCCAAAAATATGATCATTTGAAAATGAAAAAAATCCATGACATGAGCGCCATTACAGCGAAAAGAGGGGGGGTCTTCGGACAGCCATAATTTCAAAACGGCTTGGACTTTCGGCCTGAAATTTTCTGTGTGTTCGTTATTTGCATATATGAACATTTTCATGGAGTTTCAGCAAAATCTAAGAGGGTCACCTGGGGACTTTCCTGAAAATTAGGTGATTTGGCATGGAATGACCCAGCTGTAACTTGACGTTGTTTTTCAGATCGCAATGGGAAAATAATAAAACCTCCGCCGGATGCCTAAAGAGCAAGAGAGCGGTAGGCTATGTGGAAAATACACCGTCAATGTGCTGAATATCTGTTGAGGGACACGTATGATCACATATTCATATTGACAAAGGAGAGGTTACGTTAATATGCGATGTTGGCCCACATGGTTTACATTATGGATAGGAAAAATGAATTATGTATAAATACCCAAATTCCTGTCAAGCAACCCATACTGTAAACACTTCCATAAGATTTCGCGTGGTTTCCTTATTTTGCCATGACTTGCGCTGGAAGTAAAGAACATTGGCGATTTTGTGCAAAATCTGGAAAAATACGACAATCAAAACAGAAATCTATACATGAAGGACCATGAAATAAAATATAATCTCTAAAATGTCCTTGTGTTGTAGTGAATTTGTATACTACTATGTTGTTAAAGTAAAAAGAAGTCGCTGGCTACTTGAAGGACCATGAAATAAAATATAATCTTGTTATGTATAAGTATTTTATGTGCAGCATTGTATATCATTTGTAAATGGAGATTTGTTACATGCTGTTTTTGCTGCCTTGCTGGTCAGCTATTTATTTTGTTCATCAGCACCCTCTGGTGGTGTGTCTGTAGCAAAACATGATCTGATGCAATATCACTTCTTTGCAATGAAATAGACTAGTGCTTTCTAGTAGTTTCTGGCTTCTTCTTGCCTGGAGGGGGCGGGATCACCCAGGAATCCTGTAGATCTTTCCAGAATGTTGCTTGTCTATATTAATGCTGTGATTTTGGTCACCAGAAGCAGAGTTTTTGTTTTGGCAACAGAGTTACATAGTGGCATTAGAGTGTTATTATAGGATTGAACAATGAATTATTTGTAGAAGTTTTTTTTTTTTTCAGTGAAGAATAAATTTGTTTAAGTTGTCATTGCTGGTTTTCTTTGTTGTGATTTTTAAGTCATAACAATCTTTCTAAAATATCCTTGTGTTGTAGTGAATTTTTATACTATTGTGTTGTTAAAGTTTAAAAAAGTCGCTGGCTGCCGTCAAGTAAAATGTTAACGCATGTGCGGTACAAACCGGGCAGGAATTCTCTGCACTTGCGTAGTACTGGTATTGCGCATGCACAGAACCGATCGGGCAGGAGGTACAGATAGGGCACCCACAAGACTTCTAACCATTGACTGTATAAAACGCGTCCTGAACTCCTTCAGCCTGGGAATCACAAGGATCATGGGACGTGTAGTTTTTAGACTACAAAGAGGATTAGCATGGTGGCGAAAAATTTAAATGATTTGAAATATAGGGCCTGTTCCATGTCAACTGGGTACGGGGTAGGACATTGCGTTGCCCCGATTCTATTCCAATTTTAATCCTGTGTATGTGGAACTAAAAAATGCACGCATGCAAAATTTTAGGACCATCAGCAAATAGACTGATCCATAGCTCCGCCCACCCCCTAACTACGCATAGCAACGGCCGGACCTAGGTCAAGCTTTGCTGAAGATGGCGCCAACGTCCCTTATAACCTCATTGGAAGCGCTTCCTGAAAACATCAATCTCGAGTTTCTAAAAACGGATCGCATCGCAAAAAAAAAAAAAAAAAAAAGCAAAAGACAAGGGTTATAATTATTTTTTATCTGGGTATATTCACGAAGTGTCATTTTCTGTTATAAACGCCCGTGAAGTTGAAGCAAAATGCAAATGCTATCGCTCAATGCTAAAGTCCCAGAAGCCACACACATTGATAATAACGATCGACAAGGAACAGAGAAGCATTGTTCATGGCCAGTGCTTTTGCAAAGCAGGGTACGTAGCATTCAATTTACAAATGGTGTGATAAGATCATAAACCTTTTCCGGAGCACCCAAGTGTTATTGCCCAAGACAGTCTTTGATTGAAACGGAGCTCTGTGTGAAGCCTGCATTAATCGTATCAGGTGTGTTTCTGCTCTGTTTGAATGAAAACCTGCAGCCTCTTGACCCTTTTACGGCCCAGTGCAAAGCCATCAAGAGGCGTTATTGTTCGTAAACAACGCAAGTTGTGCTTTCAGAATAATAAGCAATTATTAGCAAATAAATTGCCATATCCAGCCCTCTCCCTCCTGAAAGTAGTGTTTACGACCCTGTCTGAGTATCTCGTGTCCGATTTACACTCACCGCAACAACACCGCTTTGCCTTTGTGATATTTTATAATTACAAAAATGCGTAAACAAAGCGTGAATGTACTCTTCCCAATAGAGAAAGCAGTTCGGATAAGTGTTTGTTTGTCCGAGGTTATGGCGAGCACTAGCTGGGTGCAATCACGTGACTGCAGCCCTAGATCTCATTGGCTGGATAGGCCTGGGTGGGCTGTACTCTGGATCGGTGTATTCCCAAGGATTTTATGGCCTTCCAGAATTCAACCCCTTGTAGGGCAATTTTCGACCCTGGAGAGGGGCATACCATTTCTTTCATTCAATATCTCAGCGGCTATGCATGCCACATGGCTGAAATTTCTAGCACATAACAAGCTATACCCAAGTGATTTTATCAACCAGAAGAATGAGCCATTAACCCTTTACTTTCTGAATAGTATGGCCTCAAAAGTTGCCAAAATTTAGATTTTTCACATATTTTGGCAATTTGCCAACCTCATAAATCGGCAACCCTTTTCCCCTGTCAAGACAAGGCCTTAAGCCATCAGTATGGGTTATCAAATTTGGAATAATCCCCACTTGACTTCTGACCCCCCGAAGGGGTGTCACTTTTGAGTTGTGAACGTCTTTGGGCCCTATTATAAAAATATCAGAGCAGGCATCAAATGTTCTTTTACAATGGATCAGTCAAGCACTCTGGTCACTATTAAACAAAACCGACACCATTAAAAAATTCCAACCCATTGCCGATTTATGAGGTTGGCAAATTGCCAAAATGTGTGAAAAAAAACCTAAATTTTGGCAACTTTTCAGGCCATATTATTCAGAAAGTAAAGGGTTAATGGCCCACTCTTCTGGTTGATAAAAACACTTGGGTATAGCTTGTTATGTGCTAGAAATTTCAGCCATCTGGCATAAATAGCAGCTGAGATATTGAATGAAAGAAATGGTATGCCCCACTCCAGGGTCGGAAATTGCCACACGAGGGGTAGAACTTTAGAAGGCCATAAAATCCTAGGGAATTTGCTGATGGTCCTAACATTTGACTTTTGGGAAATGTTCATGTGTCTTAACGAATATTTACAAGGACAAGGAAATTAAGAGCCACCAATGTCCAAAAGTTCATTTTTCGTACCCAGTTGACATGGAACAGGCCACTTCCGACACCAGCATGACGTCATCACTTTAGTACTCTATAAGGTGGATATACGGGAAAAAAAAAATATGCCTACTATAAAATGTAGCTTTTATTACTTATGTGCAGAACGTAAATATTACCTTAACTACCTAATATAATTTATTCAGAGTAAGCACAGGCCGGGTTGAGAGTGAAGGACCGTCACAGCAATACCAGCCGCATCGCAAATGTATTATTCTGGAGTTATTTGCGGTTGGTCAGCCAAAACAAATCCCGGTCGCATCAACCAAACAATCCACCAGACTGTCATGGTGGCATTTCTAAATAACAGATTACTGCTCGTTTGTTCGATCCAAAATTAATCTGACCTGCTTTCTTTTGTCAGAAACCCGTACATGATGATTGAAAGTGAACCATGAACCTTTCCCTTCATGACAACCAAGTAAACAGTCTCTGACTCAGAAAGACAATTAAGAAATAATTTTCAAATTACATACGCAATCAGCATTGCAACACTCGGTTCCGGGACAGTGTTATTTGATACTGCATACTGATGTGAATCGGACGTGATATCAAAGGACTTTGTCACAAGTTCATTCCGCTGAGAAAATACACTCCAAATCAGTCACCCGATGGGCATTTTCACAGCCTCGCAATGGTGATGGACCAGGCGAGGGCCTGGAATTAGAATTAATCGATCGAGCATCAGAACACACTTGACCAACTGTGATCAGTGAAGGTTTTTCTGAAGAATTTTAGTTCTGTATAATAGAAAAAAAAATAAAGATTTAATTGGCACACGGGCGCATTCTAGACCCACTCAGTGGCTTTATAATGCGCCATATTTTGATTTTATGCGCCATTTGCGCATGGCACGTGGCCTTCCCAACCCCTGGTATGGATTCCTTTATGTAATCTTGTTTGAGTATACCGTCTTGGGGAATCAGTCATGGACTAATGATTGCAAAAAGTTTAAACACTTCACAGAGATCCTAAATCATGAACGTCATCAATGACATTTGTGTGAGTATGCCCGACACCAAGGTATTTTGGAGCAACACCTCCTACACTATGATGAGGAGCTATACCCCTGCATACCAGATGATTGCCATAACTAGGATGTGTAATCTGCCCAAATGACAGCTATCTCCTCACTACGCCCCTCACAGCTAATTAACATATAATTAACAATGATTAAAACAGTATTTTTGGCATAGAGTTTGTAAATCTTGATAGAGCATGGGTTTGACTTGTAGTAGCACACACAATCCAAATATTGCATTATTATAGTTGACAGTGAAGTAGGTGCAAATTTTGAAAATGCGTGCAAATGTAACGCCCATCACAATGGAATTGGCCAAAAGCAAAAAAGGCGAGTAGAGTAGAGCAAGTGTCCCAATTTCAGATTACCCCGCCCACCACCATAGCCCCCGGTAATCTGAAGTTAACTTCAAATTACCTAGCCTTGCAGAGCAGACGGCCCTGCCTGATTTATTGTCTGAAATCCTGCAGGTCCGTCTTGCCAACTACCGTCGTCCAACAATTTCACGGCTAAATTTTTTACGCCCCAATCAGGGGAAAGAGGCGGGGAGCTGCAGATGTGACATCACCAGGAAGCGACTTTATGTTTGAATACAATGGCGGCGTGCGAAGCGGTTCCTGTGGATGGGTCAATATCAGCAGTTTTATCAGAAATGGACTCAATTTCTTCATTAAAAGAGGAGCAAAGAACGTCACTAAAAGCTTTTCTGACGGGAAACGATGTTTTTGCTCTTCTCCCGACCGGTTTCGGTAAGAGTTTGATCTACCAGCTGGCTCCTCTGGTCGTGAAAAATTTGGGAAGGACTCCAAACCCCATGTGGATTGGTCGGTGATGAGTGTGACGAGAAGAACCATCGTCCAATCAGCAGCCGTAGATTTTTTTGAAGGTTCCTCCTCTGAAAACTTTTTTGAACGGCTCTTTCCCAGATGGACTTGTGAAATATTTCCGTGGCGGATATATGGAACTGTCCGTCTGGCGTGTCAGGTTACAAATTACCCTCCGGTACATTGAAGTTGGTTTCAAAGTACCGGTGGGGGGGTAATCTGAAGTTAACTTCAAATTACCCCCTCCAGTTTCAGGTTACCCCCCTACATATCCAAACAAATTACAATTGTAGCAGCAGGAATGAACTTTTTCTTAGTAGCTCGTCATACACTTTATATGTGCACTGCAATAAATCTTGGAAAAACCGCGAAAGGAGACGGTAATATGTACTTTTTATTGAGTCTAGAACTCAATGAAAATTCATTTTTTCATAAGGAACTACTGGCTTACGCTAATAGTAAATGAAGCTAAAGACCAAACAGCTAGAAACGATCTTACAAATAGACAATAGAAAAAAATCGGGACATAATATTTGTCTGTGGAACGACACCAAATATACATTCATTGGTAAAATGGGTACACTGCATGTAAACAATTTATATGCTGATAATGTTTTACATCCCTTCCCAAAAAACTGACGGTGTTTACGCCTGGTAACCGTTCAAGTACGAGGATAACGTGAAAAGTACGATATTATGAGTAGGCTGTTCTACATGAAGTGGGACAATTAACAAACTCAGCGTGTGGACTGCATATGCTTTATGGCAGGGATGGGTTAGGGTTTTTGACCCTAACCGCAGGTTCCGTGACTTGTCACCTATCATAGGGCCCATATGTCGCTTGCGGAAAAAGAATAACTGATCGATCTTTAAATCGCCATGTACCTATTTTTTACCATACCTATTTTATTTAAAGTTTATTCGTGTTACGTTCACATGTGAACGACAATTAATGTACCCTGGGTTTGCGTGGATGTTTCTTGTAGAGAATCAAATACCGACTGTGATAATGCTGATGGGTGTAGGCCTACGGATGGGGTGTGATTGGGATGTATTACAGTTCGCACCTGTCCAAATAAAATATCACCTTAATAAAATAATGTTTTGTGTGTTTGTCATTATGCAATTCATCCGTGTCGATGTTACAGTTTAACCCAAATTGAGAGTTTAAGATCATCAGGAATATCAGCCTGGCTCAGGGTGAAAATAGGCTTAGAGATTGCTTAAAGAAGTAGAATAAACAAAAATCTTGGACTTAGTTGAATAGTTAATGGGGTCTATGTATCACGAAGCATTTTTATTCCGAAGTTTATATTTGGTTATTGAAGGAAATAGGTGGGTACTTTGAAACTAGGTGGGGGTTATTTGAAGTTAACTTCAGATTACCGGGGGGGGTAACCTGAATGGGGGGGTAAATCTGAAATTGTTACACCGATACCGGGGCAAAAAGTTTCTGATTTATATTAAATTTCAAGAGTATGATTATCGCTGCGCACGTCATGTTCACAGGCGTGCATAAATAATATATAAATAATACAATTGAAGGAAGAAGCAAGTTCTCTCATCTCTTGCGAAATGGGCCTATAAATTAAATTAGGCAATTAACAAGAAGCAGCGAATCAGTTCTTTGAATCGTGGAGCCTACAGATGCGCCGCCTAGGCGTAAGCGAGTGTTTTAGTTACTGTATAATTTTAACCAGTGCCCCTCTTTTCCTAAGAGCTTTCACAGTCATCAATTTCATTTACCCTCCCCAACAGCATTTCTGAGGCAATTCCTAGTATATGGAAATAGTCTGTCGACAAAGCTAAGTTAAAATGTAATAACTGTCCGGATCTATAAAATTCCGAATTGCCGAGATTTAAAATGCGCACCGCAAAATGCAGCACCTTAGCAGGTCATGCAAACGCGAATAGCGGTCTGTTATTGCATTGATGTAAACTAGCTTAGCACTCAGTACACAGCCTCGTCCGACTGAACAAAACTGTAAAGTCAGAGTTAACTTTGCCACGCATGAAGTTAAAAAATATATATTAATTTGGGAGTTCGCAATGTTGCGCAAGCGTGTACCTGGAAATAAATACCCAGCTAGCTAGTTAGCCAACTTACATGCCGTAAAAAAAGTCATTAACTTTTCTTTTGACTAGCTAGCTCGCCACTTAAAACCTAAGTTGCCATACTATCGGCGACTCTGTCAAAATATCAAGAAAAATCGCCAACTGAAGATAACCACGCAACAAACCTCACGATTGGATTTTACTTATTATTTCCCAGCCGATTTGGAGGAGTCATTAGAAAAACAACCGAGACAAACAGTACATTTAACTAAATAACGTTTGCAAGCAAGCTAGTGAGCGTGAAGTTTCCAAACCCATCTTCAATTGCTCACTCAGTAACGTTAGATGGCACACAAAAGGTGTTTTGTACACTTTTGCCTTTCAATAACTTGCTACCTCGTAAGCCAAGTTTTATGTATTACAACAGAATTCATTAACCATCTTGAAAATAAAATTTACGAATAATAATGATTAACTGGCTAATATGCAATCATAGACTCACCCAATATTCAAGATTTATTCCTGCAAATCCCGTGCGGTACTAACGAACGACCATCGCAAACATAGCGCATGCTTAGCTGAATTCTAATTGGGCAAAACCACTTCTCTCTTCGATTACTATTGGTTCACAGTGCAACATAAGTTCGCCTACGATTGGTGAATTGTGTTACCTGCAAATGATTCTCTATTGGTTTACTAGGAGGTGTTAAATGATTGGCCAGAGGATAAAATTATTTTTTTGCCAGGTGTGATGACTGAAAAGTTTTGTGTTGAAGTTATTTTAAAGGCTCATAAAGGCTGGCTATTGTCAAAAGAAGTAATTTTTTCTTAAGTGACAACGATTTACTGTCTTAAGATGAAGTGATTTACAGTCCTATGATGAATGTACATTTTATTGATAAGTGAAATGGCATCAACGTTCGCATTTATTTCTTTCAGGCATGAATATATTTTTTTCCCCATTATTGCACGTTGTAGCACCATAGCAGTGTTATCCATGAATAGACTCAGATTACATGCAGACTCGAAGTAATTTCCAAGCTCTGATGTGTTCATCAGATCCAGCATCTATTCAGCTTTCTGTATAATTTTAACAGGGTCGCTCCCCGCTGAATATCCTCAGCTCCTGCGTTACAGCCCTGCCTTCCACCCTCCTTTGCAGAGTTCAGCATTTCAGACTAATTCAACAAAGGGCCACTGTTACAGCACACACCCTTGCTTCCCACTCCTAAAAATAGCTTCCTAATGTCCAGAGTTCATACATGACAGAAGAACATAAATGCAGGGTTTTGCCGACGGGGAAATTGGAAATTTATGAAATTAAAGTGGGAAGCAAAGCAAACTCTGGCTATGCAAGCACATAATTCAGTTTCAGACACCACCAGAAAACACTGGCAATTGAGCAATGAAAAATAACCCGAAACTGCATGTTTTTAAAGGGATTTTTTTGGGAGTATGTGGTATGGAAAAAATGCAACAAACTATCTCCAGAATAGATTGGGACTGTTGACTAAATTAGTTTAATTTACATCCCCACAGATCGTTAGGTTTGCTTATGGGATGCATACATACTGTCAGGAAATGTATGTTTTCTCTCAAAATGTACTGTATACAACCTCAATTCCAGAAAAATTAGGACAATGCATAAAATTTTTTTAAAAAGTAAGTAATTTACAAATTCCTTTGAAACTGTATTCAGTTGATAAAGTATCAGAACAGTAATGGTTTAACTCATCAACTTTGATATTAGGGATTTAAGCTCGAAGGGCTGAAACCCTATTGCTTTCCTCTTGATTTATTATTATTATTATTAATCTTCAGAAATGTTTGCACAAATTTTCCTGAGATGGAACATTATACAGACATGAAACTTTCACCAATGATTGGAAAGTGAACTCATTACTTGCGCAACAAATATGACCCCAATCGGCCTGATGGTTCCGCTATAATGAAAGGTTTTCTTTAAAAGGTTATAACTCTTATGCTGTGAGTCCGATTTACTTATTTATTGGACCTCCCTCTACAGATTTCCAGTGGGACCCATAAGGTTCCCCTGGGTATATTTTCCGCCATTTAGAATTTTTTGAAAAGCACATTTTTGACATTTCCTCTTAAATCGTACGTTTAGTTTGCACCAAATTTGCTGTGCATGATCAGTGGACGTAACATATTAAAAAATAACATTTTTCATGTTGATATCTTTATCTATTTTGAAGATATTGACCAATGAAGTTGGACGTGGCATTAACATATAAATAGACATACGGTAAATCCACAACCATCAGGCCAATCATCAAGAAACTAGCAGGATATGTTTAGAGCAGGACTTGGAACAAAACTTATAGGGTATGTTTCATAATAATTTTTCCACAAGCGTTTCAAAAGTATTTTGAAATTGCTCGACAGGGGGAGCCACCTGCTCCAAACACGTCCATGGGCCTGGCTCAGTTTTGGCTATAAATCAATAACATTTTGTCCATACATCATCAAACTTGGTGGATAATTTTCAATGAGCTTTTAAAACTTTAAAAGTTTTTAAAAAGTCCCCTAAAATATTTTTTAATTTCAGAGAGAGTCAGAGTCAGAAGATTTATTGTTATTCCTTCCACATACACAGTACACAGTGAAACAAAATACCGTTTCCCCAGGACTCGATACACAGATGCATGTAACCTACCATACTACCCTGAAAACAGGCTAACAAGCTACAACTAACGAACCAGTACTAACAAGGCCTACAGATCAGTAGATGAAGGGGAGACCGATACGAGAATATATGGAGAAGAAAAAAATGTACTATATAAAGGGAAAAATATACTATCTTATACTACCTTATATATTATGTATCTGCACAATGTTGTAATTATGTATCTGTATATTTTTTTTTATGTATCTGATGTAACAGTCCTTCCTGAAGTGCAATAAAACTCAAGCAAAACAAACATAACAGTGGTTGACAGAAATTGACGCAGCAACAGCGTTGCCAAAATAGAGTGTTCCCAGTCAGAGAACTGGCTGTAAATGAATGAGCGTCTGTCCTATCATAATAAAACCTGTCAGTTATCGTTAATACAGTTGTCAGAAACCGCCAAAGGTCTTACTCCTGCTTTCATCTTTGAACAATCTTCATTTGCTTGAACCCTAGAATGGCCGCTTGCGGCTATACTTGTTTTTTTTCGTTTTTTTTTTAAGTTGCCATTTCCAAATGTGATGTCAGCAGCACATTCCTATGAAATTAAGACAGGTGCATGTTAACCACTGTGTAATCACCTTCCCTTTAAATAACACTCAATTGTGCTTTTGGTACAGAAGACACTAATTGTTGGAGTTTTGAAAGCACAATTTGTTCTCATTTTTGCCTGACATGGGTCACCAGTCAGTCAAATGTCTGGGGTCTCCGATGACGTATTCTGAGCTTCATAATCTGCGATGCATTATCAATGAGAGACAGGTCTGGGCTGCAGGCTGCACCCACACTCTCTGACAACAAAGCCACGCTGCTGTAATAAGTGCAGAGTCGAGCTTGGCATTATCCTGCGGCAATCAGCAGGGGTGTTCCTGAAAAATATGATGTCTGGAGGGCACATATGTGCAATTTGGCCAAGCTGAATGCACTAATGCAGCCCCAGATTATGACAGGCGCTGGCTTTTGAACATGTCACTGATAAAAGTCAGGGTGGTCCTTCTACCCTTTGGCACTGGGTGCATGACATCCATTATTTCCATAAACTATTTGAAACATGGACTCGTCAGACCACGGCACTCCTTTCAACTTCCCTGTTTGTCCATTTCAGATGAGCTTGAGCCTGGAGAAGTCAGCAGTGCTTCTTGAAGGTGTTTACATGTAGCTTTTTCTTTTTACAGTTGCATCCTTACTTGCATTAGATGATACCATAATGAACTGTGTTCACTCACCCAGGTCTTCTGAAGTATTTTAGAGCCCATGTAGTCATGTCCATTAGAGAAGCGTCTTGTAATGTAGTGCTGTCTGAGGGTTCAAAGGTCACTCACATCCAGCTTGGTATTCAGCCTCCCATTTAACAGAGAATGCTCCAGTTTTTTTGGATTCTCAGAATCTTTTCATTTCATGATGAACTGTTGATGGTGATGTCCAATCACATTTCTCCATTGCACATAGCAAAAAAATTTTAAACTGTTTGACTATTTGCTTATGCAGCTTTTAGCAAAGTGGTGAACCTGGAACCCACTTGCTGGTGAACAGCTGTGCCTTTTGCAGCCACCCATTTAATAACCAATCATGACTGAATCACCAGTTACCCATTCACCAGCTTACCTGTGGAATGTTTCCAATGAGTGTTTTTTTGATGATTCCACAACTTTTCCCGTCTTTTCATCCCCCTGTCCCCATTGCTTTGGAACGTGTTGCGGGAATCAAATTCGGACTTTGGAAGTATTTACAAAAACAAGTGTTGCCAGGCAAAAGAAACCTCACCCGCCAACACTTATTTTAGTGCTTTTCATACTGTTACAAGCGTTCACTCAACCATTTTCAACTTACAGTCCATTGAAACTCTGTGACCTTCAGTTTGACCTTTCAAGGTCACTCAAGGTCAAAGGTCATGGTATCAAATAGAAGCCAATAATGGAGTTCCTATATGGTCATAACAGTAAACATCTGTCCATCTGCAACCAATCTTGAGTTATAATGGGAAATATATTATTTTCACTAAAGACCTTGACACCCCCGCCCGCCAATATTTAACCCCCAGCTGCTACGAAGACTATCAAAGCTACCCCATCAAGCAGCATATGGTTGGAAGCAGAATTCAAAGAAGCTGATTTTGGTTTTGGTTTGAAGTAAACGTGTTTAATTTGCAGGAGGTTTTTGCAAAAAAAACATTTTAACAATTCCGATGACCTTGACCCGATGTCCCCAAAATTTTATCAGGTAATCTACAGACCATTGCCGACCTACTTTGAAAGTTTGAACTGAAGTAGTGCGACAGTGTAGACGCTAGATTGTTAACACACACACAAACTGACAAACAAACAAACCATCCACACCGATTCCAGTACAACGCCCCGCTGACTGTCATGGGTGAGGTAATTAACAAAGCCGATAAGGTAATACTTTAAATATTTTTTAACTAAATGTTGGTAGATCATTTACAAACCACTTATTTTGTTTTTATTTACATTTTACCTGCTGTTCCAATTTTTGTGTAATTCAGGTTATATTTACAGTGCCAATAAAACTTGAAAGATATTTTTTAAAACCATCTCAAAAAATACCTGGTGTTATGCCAACTGTGCGGCAGGAATAAAATTTCATCTACATTTTTCAGGTACAATGCCACAATGCCTAAATGGGACACAGCATATCAATAGGCAGGAGTAACATGTCATTCGTTTTTAGTGTATGCAACTGTACTTGCAGTCCAGCCTAAATGGGATTATGTAAACACATTTTATCAACCTGCCCAATTTCTTTATCACATCAGTAACTAAACAATCATTAAAGTGTTCATATTGTGGGCTCTGTCTCTTTGTACGTGATCCAGGTTCAAAGATAATGTGTGCTTAATACAATAAAGAACTTTGATCAAGTATTGTAATTAAATTAACTGAAAACCAGGGCCAAACCACCTCATTATGCCTGGTTCAGCCTGTACTTGCCCTGCCTTGGTCATGGTGTTGTATTTATTGCACAAAATCATGGGATTAAATAGGCATCGCGCAGGTGGCTGTCACTGCTCCGAACCTTTGCTCAAATAAACTCAGCCTTCGTGGCTATTCGAGTGCCTTTTGCTGATTATTCTTCAGGGCAAAGCTGGATTTGAGTTCACCGTATTTGGCAGCTGTCTGAGAAAACCATAGTGTTTCCCCTCAATACTTTGTGATTTGCTGATAAAATAAATTTGGCTTTAACGTCCTCTAGTGGCAAGACACAGCAACAGATACAAAAACTGGAGCTCTGTACTGCCTGGCTAAAAAAAATCGCGCTTTAAAAGTCTCCTATCACATAACCTGGAGCGCAGACGCTTTGCCATCACAAAGTCTCTCCTTTCTGACATCATGAGGGGGAGGGACTATCCAGAATAATGAAGGAACTGATTAACTGGCTGACAGAAGTTGATCAGTCCTTCTTGACTCTGAGCAGTCATACCACCCTGCAATGGCACAAAGAAACAGATTTTGAAACTGCTTGTATTCGCCAATTACCTGTGCACCTGATGACATGATATGAGACCTTTAATATTTTTTTGGATCGCCTTTAGCTTAGATTACAGGGCGCATTCGCCATGGCATTGTTTCAAGTAGCTTATAGAATGTTACATTTATTCCTGTCCAGAGTAACATTTTTGGCCGAGATCTTGTATCGATGAAGGGAGAGTCAAACCACTCGGTAAAACCTTCTCCAGCACATCCCAGCTGTTGGTTACACTGTCTCCCGAAGCTTGTACTGTTGGCGCTATGCGTAATGGGTGCATCGCCTCATGGTCTTCATCTCTTACCTGCCCAATAGCTTTGGAATGGCATAAATCTGCACTCATCACACCACATGATTTTTTCTTTTTTTTTTTTTTTTGTTTGATCGCAAATCTTCAAATGCCTGAAATGGAGCATGCTGCATCTCTTGATGAAGTTAAATCTGAAACACAAAACCATTTCAATCAAGACAGACCAAATTACGTAAAGAGTATCATTTTTACTTGTTACTGATTAAAAGACGAGATGATAGCCTTAAAAAAGTCTTTGGCACTTGGACTCAACTGGGAGATAAATTTTTTTTAATTGAGGAGCATCTGCCCTGAGAGTAACATTAAATAGATCAAAATATACAAAAGATATTGATGTTATAAATTATCATTATAATTTGAGGCAGTCATTTTCATTTCAGTCATTAGTCAGGAAACCCAGCCCTCTCCAATCATAAGGTGCAGTAGAAGCTAAAAAAATCTTGTTATCAGTTCTATCTTGCACAACAGAAATGCTTGTGAGCTAGATAGTAACAACTAATAGAAATACGTATTCTTTTTATTTCAGCTGAGGAAATTATGAACAATGTTTCTCTAACACCGATCTAGGAAAATGCTTGATGGACGATTGCAGGGTAAATCCCAGAAACGATAGCATTCTCCCAATTGGCAAAATTCAGTTTTGCCTAATGGTGACACTACAGAAAAGCATATCAGGGGAAAAAAATCAACAGGGGAACTAATCTAGGCTCCAGGAATGTTCAGGCAAATTTTACCTGATTCCCTAAAGAAATGTTAGACTTATTGCATTTTTGAAAAAGTAACATATGGCCCAAGTGTACAGAAACCGTCATAGTATCATCAGAACAATAGGCTTGCTTTTATGTCAGATGTTCATACAAAAGTTGATCTTATTGTATTAAAAGAGCATGACCCATATTTCGAAGTTTTACCAGATGGCAGCAGAATAGAGCCATCAAAATCAATAAGGTTCCTCCTCCATGCATCAGGCATGTTGACAGCAGATTTGACAGGACTCCCATTAATTCTGTTCAATTTAGCGCATTTTTTAAAAACGTTGGCCCGGTGGTGGTGCTACAGGAAAGGTCACAGGGTCACCAACATCACGTCTGTACACCAGGAACAATCAAGGAAGGTTTGACATGATTCCTATCAAAACCACGAGAAATTTCATTTGAAAATGTTAAATTTGGCTGAGGGGTGGCACGACAGGAAACATTACAGAGCCACCACATTCAATTACGTTCTCGTCTATGCACCGGGAATGTTGAAAGTAGATTTGAAATAATTCCCATTACAGGTGTATTAAGTTACTGCAATTTTTAAAAAATCAGAAGTTTAGCCTGGATGATGCAACAGCAAACTGTCTGGAGGACAGAACTAGAAAATTCAGTTACCTACAACCGCAGGTGTATCCTTCATACGGGGACAGAATTTCTCCTTTGCAGCAGACATCCCAAAAAAGCATTTCATGAAGACTACCTTCTTTATCATAATTAGCCAATCTCATCCAAAATGGATGGGGAGCTTGACTGGTGATGCTACTAGACATACAGGGGTCCCTGACAAATAGGGGCACACATGTAAGGAAACTATGATACCTGACAAATAGGAGGGACTGGCAAATATGGGCGAGGACTTTACCTGACAAATTGGGGCACTTGACAAATAGGGCGAGAGAGTTACCTGACAAAGAGGAGTGCCTGACAAATTGGGGAGAGGACATTATCTGACAAATAGGGGCACCTGACAAAGAGGGTGAGAATGTAACCAGCCATTAGGTGTCATTTACTGTCCTTTATTCAGGAAGAAGGGAAGCAAATGTTTCACACATTGTTATAAAATGTATTTACTTCTGAAGTGGAAAGTAAAATGGGCCGTAACAATGTAATTTGATTTAAAAGCTGATTGGAGAGGGGAAAATGTATAAAGAAGTGCAACAAATTATAGGATGCTCAGAAAAAATGATCTCCAAGGGTTAAGGGTTAAATGCTTTAACCCTTAAATGCCCCCTGTGACAAATGTGCCACACTATTTTGGGGGTTGTCAAAACCACTGACCCCACATAAATTTTGCAACCTAATGCCCATAGTGACATATTTAGACCATCAGTGCTGCCATCTGATGCATAAAAGTGGAACTGACACTACACTGGCTGCACCAGCTAACCTTTCCAATATGGCCGTCCCATGGTGGAATCCACACAATAGATCAGCACCCATTCATCACTGGATAAAGTAGACGAACAGGTAAGCTAATGAAAAATAAGCTATGCCTAATACTTCAGCTATATGTCAACTACCAAAACAATGATGGACAAAAGTTCTCTTTATATCCTAGAAACTTAGAGTGACATATATGTCACAAAACTAAAATGAGGTCAAAGGTCACCAAAAATAAAAAATTGCTATTGGGTCATTAGCCCCTCCCCAGGACATATTAACAGAATACAGATTTTTCTTTCAACTTTTACTATAGTTGGGCATTTAAGGGTTACAATGGCAACAAAAACCTGAACATGAGGAAGGAAACGAGCATCTACAGTTAAAACGGATCAAAGAATAGTCAGAATGGCCAACATTCAGCCGATCATCACCTCCAGAAAAATCAATGAAAAATTATAAATAAAATTACCTCGAAGTGCTGTTTCAGTCAGAAGACCTTCGATCAAAGTTTAGCTATCAGCAAGAAGTCCCCATAAAGCACCGCTTATGGTGAAAGTGATTTTAAATCTTTTTTTTTTTTTTTTAGATTATTTTTTGGGGATTTTCCCTTTATTAGATAGTTATAAGTGGTGAGAGACAGGAAAGGTGGGATAAGAGTGGGGATGATACGCAGCAAACGGCCCGAGCCAGAATCGAACCCAGGCTGCCGCGGGAAAGACTTAGCCTTATGTGGTGCACGCATTTAAGCCGACGTGCCACCACAGCGCCCCATGTCTAGTTAAATCTTGAGTTAAACTTGAATTTTTTGTACAGACGAATATTCGTTTTCTTTGCATCCTGTAAAAAAACAACACAAACTTGATCAACTTTGTTAATGCTTTGTACAACTGTACATGCTTTATTCTGTTTTGCTCTATATTGCTTTGTGCACTTCCTCTGTGCATACTAATATAACCTTCTTGGTGATATATAATAAAGATTGTCAACGAACGATAAGTTACTTCTGTCTTTATGAAAATTATTTCTATGTCTTCAAATGAAAGTGCTGTGTAAGTTAACATGAGAGTCAATGCCATTCTGAAAATGTGCCCACTAGAATAAAGCTCAGTAAGCCATACAGCATGCAAAGGTCAGTTGCCTTACAACATCGTGGGCCTTTGATTGCCCTTTAGTACCCGATCTTCAAATATTCATCTGTTGAATCATCATTGGGGATTTTGTTGCTTCTCTCGCGATTCTCCTTAGTATCCTGGGGGGCAAAACACTGTTGCATCCTCTACCTTTGAGGCTTTCAACAGTCCCATATCTTTGGATTTTTAAAAAAATTGCCCTGACAATGCTCAGTGGCATATTCAATCATTTGCGAATATTATTCAAGCCATTACCAGATTTTTGAAGGTCTACGTACATCTGTCTCTTTTGAACCAACAGTTGTTGTTTTCTTGATCGCGTTGGATGACAAAAGGACATTGCATGTGTGTTACCTCATTTTTATACCCCAGTGAAACAGGAAGTGAGAAATGGCTCAATATAGTTCCTTAACATTTAGATAAAACTTATACACGTGGAATTTATTACCTGGTTTGATATTGGTCGATGTTATATTGAATAATCTTTAAGGGTGCCATCAATTACGAAACCTTGATTTGGAGGAAATTTTTTTTTTTAAATTAAATCAGTGAATGATTTTGGTTGGTTCCATTGTAACATTAATATCGTGCAATATTTCTCACGCTATTTAGAGTTTCTCTGAAAAGATATATTTTTCAGAATTTTTTTATAGTATTGCTTGTGCATTGCCAGTAATTTTGGAGCCCACTGTATGTATGTAGATATTTGTGCGTATGCGCGCGTGTGTGTGTATATATACGCACATATATCTGTGTGTGTGTGTGTGTGTGTGTGTGTGTGTGTGTGTGTGTGTGTGTGTCTCTTTTCACAATACTGGAGAGATTTCAGGAATAGTGTTGTTCATGGTTGTATTATCAGCAGATAATGATTGATGATTTTAATTCACGTTTATTTTATTAAGCACACATAAGAGATACAATAAGGATAAACCTACCACTTGAACCCAAGTAGGTTTTTTAAATTAAATTAATTAAAATGATTTTTGGCTCAAATAAGGACACAAAATGTGACATCAAAAATAAGTTTTTATCAAAAAGGATGTGGGAAATTAAAACTAGTAAGCATCATGTGCATTTGCCCACAAGTTACTCACTCAAAGTCCAGTGAATAAATTCCATTTTGTTCCAAAACTTTTCTGGTCAGAACATAGGACAATATCACACTGAGATTACCGGGTTACGGTCATTGCCCAACATGTCCGCTGTGCTAACTAGAGTTACCACAGCAGGCAGGTCTTCAGTTAGTGGCACTGCTCAAATGTACTGCTAATCCACAGAAGAACTGACTTTCCTTACGCCAAAAAAACCAACTCTTTGACTGCTAATTTCCGTCAATTTTGAAAATATGTGTCCAGAAAATCATGACCGTTACCAAAGACAATGTCTGATTTTTATTTTTTGATTATACGTATCAATTTATTGATTCTTCATGTCCCATGGAATGACTCTGAGCACACATTTTATTAGCAACGAAAGTTTTCCTGTGTGCTGCTGAGAGTCGGCTGATATCCGCGACCATACCTTTTGTGTCCACGATTTTGTATGCAGCAACGACTGTTAAGTGAAAAGGGAATTATGATAAACATCATCTGAATCCATCCTGACTCTTGATCATCGTTCAGCAATTGGCCATACTCCTGCGAGGCAAGATGTCATTGACTGCTATTTTCATGAGTTTTCTGTATAATTTGCGTTACTGATTATATATACAGGTACTACTCGGAAAATTAGAATATTGTGTAAAAGTTGGTTTATTTTGGCAATTCAACATAAAAGGTAAGACTAATATATTTTATAGACTCATTACATGCAAAGTGAGATATCTCAAGCATTTGTTTGTTGTAATTTTGATGATTATGATTTACAGCTTATTAAAACCTCAAATACAAAAACTCAGAAAATTAGAATATTGTGAAAAGGTTCAATATTGTAGGCTCAAAAGCACATTAATGGAAAGTTAAGCGGAAGGAAGAAGTGTGGAAGAAAATGGTGTACAAGCAGGAGGGATTATCACAACCTGCAGAGGATGGTAAGGAAAGGGCCATTCAAAAGTGTGGGGGAACTTCATAAGGAGGGGACTGAGGCTGGAGTTGCTGCTTCAAGAGAAACAACACGCAGGCGGATGCTGGACATGGGCTTCAAATGTCGAAGTCCTGTTGTCAAGCCACTCCTCAACGCAAGCAACGCCAGAGGCGCCTTCGCTGGGCTAAAGAAAAGAAGAACTGGTCTGTTGCCCAGTGGTCGAAAGTCCTCTTTTCTGATGAGAGCAAATTTTGCATCTCATTTGGCAACAAAGGTCCCAGAGTCTGGAGGAAGACTGGAGAGGCGCACGATGGAAAAAGCATGAAGTCCAGTGTTAAGTTTCCCAGTCTCTGATGACTTGGGGAGCCATGTCAGCTGCTGGTGTTGGTCCCCTGTGCTTTCTCAAGTCCAGAGTAAACGCAGCCGTCTACCAGGACATTTTAGAGCACTTCATGCTTGCTTCAGTGGACCAGCTTTATGGGGATGTAGACTTCATCTTCCAGCAGGACTTGGTACCTGCCCACACTGCCAAAAGTACCAAATCCTGGGTCAACAACCATGGTATTACTGTGCTTGATTGGCCCGCAAACTCACCTGACCTGAACCCCACAGAAAATCTATGGGGCATTGTCAAGAGAAAGGTGAACGAAAAGAGACCAAACAATAAAGAAGAGTTCAAGGCCGTGATTGAAGCATGCTGGTCTTCGATAACACCTGAGAAATGCCACAGGCTGGTAGCATCCATGACACGCCGGATTAAAGCAGTCATTCGTGCAAAAGGGGCCCCAACCAAGTACTAAGTACAGATGCAAGATTTTCCTTTCAGAGGCCCGACATTTTTGTGTTTAAAATCCTTTTTTTTATCGATTTCATGTAATATTCTAATTTTCTGAGTTTTTGAATTTGAGGTTTTCTTAAGCTGTAAGTCCTAATCAGCAAAATCAAAACAAATAAAAGCTTGAAATATATTGATTAGCATGTTATTTGTCCATATAATGTGCAGGTTTCACCTTTTAAGTTGAATTACAGAAATACATGAACTTTTTGAGAATATTCTAATTTTCTGGGTAGTACCTGTACATATAACATTTTAGGATTAGAAAATAAGATATTTCTTATCATGCAGTAACGGATTCATTTGAACCCATTTCTTGTCCACTGTAATCCATCGTGATGAAAGTTATGCTTCAGAATAACGCTGTCCAAAATAATATTGCATGAATTAATTGTATAGTTGACGTTACCCGTAAGCAGTGATGATGACTTTAGAAATTCAACATGAATCGGTGTTTTCTCGCTTGTTTCACAAAGACGCTTTCGTTACCCAGTAATGTGAAAAGACACGCATGCATGCACGCACACACAATTATTTTTGTCAGCTGTGGATATCCTGGATTTGGGTTTTCTTGTAACAGAATGTATTTATTTTTCCTCATTACTGATAGCTGGAAAAATCTGTGTCAAAACTTCTGACAGATACTGCAAGTGTCTGTTCGCATACAAGGACAGGCCCAGATTGAAACTGTGGTGTGCGTTGACATGAGAAATGCTGATGCACTAAATTTACTGCCATATGACAGCACTTTTCGGAAATGGAATTGAATAACCCAATAATTCCCATCACGATTCCTAACTTTTGAATGGTATTGCAATGACAGGATTTTATTCTACAGGTAATAAAAAAAAAACACTGCAATGCCATTACACTGAAAGATTACATTTTACCGATCTACTGAAAAGATGACTAGTTTTATCTGTACAATAACCACCAGAAAAATACCTGTTGAATACAATTTTCATTGTCATAAGACCACTTCCAATAAGGTTTTTATTCTTTATTACTCAAATATTGACAGTCAATGCAAGTGAACATGAAGGAATCTTAACCAATCTATCAGAGGTAGGGGTTAGGACAGTGGCCATGTGACATGATCATCCAAGCCTATGGCAAATTCTTATGAAGCTAAAATGGCTCATTTTTATCATGGAAATTCATAAATTTCCCCAGAGATGCCTACATGCAACAAGCACAACAATGTCATGTGGCTATATCTCCTTCATTGATCAAGAGTCCAGGATCAAGCATCACAGATGGATACAATAAAAATTTCTCCCATTTATAAATAGTTGGGCACAAAATTGACAAGGTCAGTCCCATGATGTTCAGAAATTGGTCCTCTGAAATAAAAACAAAATTTTAAAAATCCTTCAAAACTGATCTTGGTAACTACAATGCAACAAGAAAGAACTTACAATGCAGACACCAAGAATGGCTTATGTATTCATAGAAAAACAGCCCTTAATGGAGGTGGCAATTAAAACTTTTGATGCTGCATTGTCAAAAGACACACCTGACAACAGTAAGGCATGTCAGTCATTTCCCTGCACTCACCTGTTTATGTGGCATAAGAATTTTGAGCATGTTATTGCATAAGCATGAAGAACATATTGGCAAAAACGACACCCTATATGTATAAATTTTGTTTAAACAAATTTTTTGTACCAGGTACTTGGGAAATTCAGCAGGTTAGCAGTCCAGACTGGTTTCCAGTATCCTGCTACAAAAGCTGATGATCTAACTGGACTGTCCCGCCTCCAAAAAGCAAAGTAAAACTAACTGCTGTTGAAGTAGCAGTCACACCTTGCAGGGTGGTGATAACAGACGTCTGACGGATAGAAACCTTGCGAAAGAAAATGATCCGGTGGTGAAAGTAGTCTCCGTTGCTGCTCAAGGCTCAAAATGCACAAAACTTTCTGCTGGATTGAGCGGACCTCACCTGACAAGGAACACATTTGCCGAACAAGAAACGGACAAAAAACGCATGCAAACGGAGACTAAGGGAATGGAAATTTTGCTCTCCGTCGGATGTCTGTTAGCGCAATCCGTCAAGGTTGACTGTTGCTTAAAATCCCACTGTGAGCCCAGTTAATCCGAAACTGCCACACTTCCCCATGGTAACTCAGAACACGGGTTAACAAATGGCTACAGTTTTTTGGCTTAAATTCAAAATTCCAAAAAATTAAAAACAAGGGAGAAAGAACAAAAAACTAGTATTGCCAATACAACATGCAATTCACCATGGAGACTCACAGTGATTTAACTGGTTAAGCACAATATAACAGCACTAGTTAACATATTAGCGACAAATTGTGTGAATATAAAAATGTGAAACAATACTGCTTATAAAAATTCCATGTCGCTAAAAGGAGTGGAATAGCAGAAAATTGTGGCAGGCAGCGCTGGCAATGGACAAGGAACAGTCTCCTCCCAGTATGAGCTTTGCTCTCACACACTTCGCCAACACAGCAGTCCGTGACCTGGAGGGGATGATACAGAAACCACTTGTGAAGATCACCTCCACTGCAGAGAGCATGAGGTGTTTTTTTTTAACACAATGCTCCCAAAAACCAAGACCCACTGAGCCAAAGGCTTGGCATTTGTTTTCAGGATGATTGAAATAAATGATTGCAATTTGCAGTGTGGTTCTATTGTTAGACTACATAAATTGAGACACCAAACTGGTTCACAGCATATTCTGGTTACCAAATGTGTCATATGTATTCATATTGCAATAGTTTTTGAGGATTTGTGAAATTAAGTTATGACATGGACATTTCAGTCATCCTCACCAGAGCTCTCTAGGCCGACAGGCCTCTTGTAGAGATATTAATGAAAGACTGAAAAAATGAGCACAAACACTGATTTTCTAAGTCCAAAATGCTGAATTTCTCAAAAACAGGGACGTAGAATTTTCTAATTTTCACAGTGAATATTCAGAATATCATAAGGAAGGCTTGCACCGAATAAAAAAAAAAGTTATCAGGCAATTTTTGAGATATTCAGATTTGATGTGAAAAGTTGACGCTGGACGAACAGACAGACAGACGGACGCCAGACGACTTGGCATTAGAAAAGCTCCGCTGACTGCTAACTATCATCACAGCAGAGCTAAAAAAAAAGTACCAGTAGCAGAGTGTTAAAAAAAAAAAAAAAAAAAAGAACCCATTAGAAGCCCTGTTTAGGACAAGCTAAACAGAGTCTCTCAAATCCCCTAACAAGTAGAGAAGGCGCACAGAAATGGGACAGCTTCTTTCACATGGCTTAACCCCTTTGCGCAGATGTAGGCGCCTTCGGACATGGAGCTTCTGTTTATGCACGCAGTTACACTATTCTATCACTAGATGGCACTCCCAGATCAGTTATTGGATATTCACGAGCAAGCAAAACTCAAACACTGTTTAGAATATGGACGCGTTATGTTCCATCGTTGTTTCCCACCTCAGCTATAGTGAGCCAATAGTATCCCAATTAGTAGAAAAATCAGTTTTCCGAAGCAAAAATTCCACATGGTATTGATACTATGTCATTCGACTATCAATTAAAGTCATCACATATCAAAAACGCGTAGTTCCCTACCGTGGATTTACACGTAGAGTCCTCCATCCAAAAATTCAGCCCTTCCTTATATCCTCCTGAATACTGAAAACCGATGATTAGCCAGTCACTCAATTATATACTTAGGCTCATCTGCGCAACGCACCGTTACAGTTCACGTCCACGTGAAACTTCCCCGGTAATGATGAATGGCTTACCGCCCGGATGACGTCACGAAAAAACGTGAATAATCGTCACGTGATGTGGATGACGGGCAAGCATCGGGCATCTGCCATAGAGAACCATTGAAAACGAGATGCACTAAATTGCTTGTTATTCATTTTTTCTCCATGGAATGAAGCAAAAATGTGTGCTCAAAGGTAGTTTAAAAATAGAGTTACTCCTCCCGAGGCATATATCGATGAATATTAACTGATTACACTAAATGAATGGGCAAATGACGAGCGGTAAATTTAGTCACACTCCTCCCTTTCTCCCCCGTCCCGGGTTGCGACTTACGCCCAGGTAACCTGGTTAACCTGCTGCCTTCTGATACTTGTGTAGACCCACCAGCAGCGATAGGTGTACAAAACTTTAGTAGTCTTCACAAGCTTTGTTCCCTTACCTAGCATTACTCTTGAACATCAACAAATTTTCCATACACTGCAAGGTTTGAAATAAGCGGTATCGCATCACATTTGCGATCTAAAAATGCCTACTTCCGAACCAAAATGAACAATACCGGACGAATGAATCGCAGCTGCTGCGAAAGAAAATCCTAACAACATAGGAGGAATAACTTCAAATTCTAGCATAGAATCATACAACTAGTGTATAATCAAGTAGGTCAACGAACTGTTACCAAGCTAGCTTGCCGTTACAAACCTGTCACAGGGGTCACAAATTAAAAGTATGAATACAAAGTCTTCCTCGTTATCTTGCCGTGATTCAAGCATTGAACACGTTGCTTTTGCATTTCTGTAGCTGGCTAAGCGCAAACAAAAAAAGGGTTGTTATTGTCGCGGTTTTGCGTTATCTGGACTGCCCCTTATCTGAGTTTCCCCGTTAGCTGTCGACGGTGAAGTGAATTTTTTCAGAGCCATTGTTGCTATTGCTGGGTCTGCTTTGCCTAGCCAGGAATGCATTTCTCGAAAGAACAGGTGCTAACTTACATAGCTGGAGCCATTGACAGTGAATAGACGAACTACGTAAGTAACGTTGCCTCCTGTTGTTCGCTTGCCCGACTTCCGGGTTCGGTGAATGACGTTCACCTTACGCACAGGCTATTTTTAGATATCGGGCGGGTCTCCATTGATTGACACGTTTCTTATCCAATTCCAGAGTGTATAAAAATTCCACAGTAACTGAAAGACATTGATTGGACCATCAGAAAGGTATTAAAACACTGGCATAGTCAGTTAGGTTGTATTCTCTCAACTTTGCGCAGCTGAGAAGACGTGATTGCATGGAAAAAAACTTCCAGAACCGACCCTGGAGTGTTGAGCTTATATTCCTGGGATGGAAATGTGATTCTCAGATGGAAAATGGCAGTTATTCTGAATGGGACAGACTGGAGGGCTGACACCGTTTGAAGGAGAAATTCACTGATAGAGAGTTGAAGTGTGAGTCGAACTGTCTTTGTATGGTGTAGCTCTATCTTACTTCTAACCAGCTAGCTAACTAGCCAGCTATTCCTTATTTTTGGTTTACCACCATGATCACAGAGCTAGTTTGTCACATTGGTTAACAAGAGTAGTTGATACTGCAATGTGCTGGCATTTTGCTTAACCCCTTGTTTCCCGTATATTTACATTACGGCAACTGACGCCTTCACGATCTCTTATCAGTTGGCTTATCAGACTTGCGCGGAAATGTGTGTACTCAAATTACCGCCGACCGGCTTGAGTCCCGGACCAGTCTTATCACAATGCTCGCTTTGCATCTAAACACGTGGAACTGTTACCATGAATGCTTGCCTGGCCATTAATTTTTCTTTAAAAATGTTACCCATTTTACAAATTCAGCCAGGGAATGCAAACTTTTGAGCACAACTGTATGCATTTTCCATACCATCCCAACTTTTTCTGAGCTGCAAATGTAAATAAAACACAAGTGAAACAAAATACAGGTAAAATTTAAAATAGCCAGTTCTTTCCATAGACTAGTCTAAGGACGTCTTCTAAGTACGGACTATAAAAATGATAACAGAGGAGCTTTCATGTGAAACAGAAACCAATCCATTCTGCAACAGGGATCCTTAAATCGACACAACACATTAAACAGACATAATTAGGGATTTTATGTATAACCATTACGCATACAAGCACTACCTCCATTAACTGAAGAAATATCAGGTCAATTTCACAGACAGATTCAGCCAAGAAATACACTGTTTGAATCTGAAAGGATATTCTCAATGTGAAACTAAGTAGGACTTTGCTAAATCTGTTCCAGTAGAATCTGCCCCACAGTCTATTACTTATGCATCAGTTAAACATTACAGCTTATGAAAAGGGAGCAGAAGCAGAGCGCGCTCATAAGACCATCAAGAGTAGGGAATCGTGTGGAGTCGGACCTACCATTTACATCACATTTGCTGACTGTCTCCATCTCCATCCCCTTGCTTTTGCATCTGTGCTTGCATTTTGGCGATCATCTCTTGCATGCGTCGCAGCTGAGGGCAAGACAGCATCAGTCAATAAGAGAAAAGGGGCAGGGGTTCAGACCACTCCCATAATCCAAAATCCAGCATCTGATTGGATGCATTCAATGTACGACCAAGGAATGAGGAGTTAAGGTTTTCACTCTACAGAGAACTTGCACAGATGAACAAAATAAGTGACGAGAGACCACATACTAGAATAGACATCTTTGAGAGCACATCATAAATTTCCAGAACAGGGGGCCACCTCTTCTCTAAAAGGATCAGTGCCGACCCATTAACTAATTCTTGCCCAGCACCAAAGTACGAAAACAGATTGTGGCCCTTCAATCGAGACTTCAAGTTCCCCCATTCAAGAGCTTCAGTCAATTTATGTGTCAATAAGCCATACAGTAAATTGCGATGACAGGGGCCATACCTCAGCCTCCTTCTCCTGGAGGATCATGTCCTTGTCCATTTCCTCTGGCTCCGGGCCCTTCCTGAAATCGACAGAGTGATGGTAAGATTCTGGGCAAGGATGTGGCCCCATCATCGTCCCTCGGCTCGTTGACAACATTATAATGGGTCACAGGCTGTGCGGTCACAGTTATTGTTAAGAAGCCCTTCAGAGCGAAATGCTAGCGCGACAGTTTTAAGACACAAACACTCATTTTCCACATAAATTTGATCGATAAAAAGCGCAGACATTTCTTAATTATAATAGTGTTATAGCCAGTAGTAATGACATGTTAGCTGCGGTAGTAGCATTAAAGGCATTAGGACCTATGACAGCACTGATGTAGATTTGTATGCCATGTTGTGCTGGCTTCCAAAGAGAAGGGAGGGAGAGAGACATATGCAGGGCAGAGGAGTGAGCAAGTGCAAAGTGAGAAAAGGAAGGCGCGGTGGCAGGCATTGAAAGGTGCATGTGAAAAAGCAGCGGTGCAGCAGCAGAGGCAAGCGAAGCTCTGAAAGAGCTCCAAGCAGTACCTCCCCCCCCTCCCAGGTTCTTTGCCTGTTGTGGATGCTTTGTTGAACCGGACCCAACCATTAACGCCCAAGGGCACAGTGGCAAGACAGCCTCCCGTCTTGCAGGGCTGGCACAGAGCTGATGATTTATATGAACCGGCAAACATGAGGGATTAAAAATAGCGGAGGACACTCACAAGCAGCCTCAAGGGCTTCAACGTTTCCTGGTAAACACAACGTGACAAAAATGAGCCCTGTTATGTAGATACAGTGAGATTCATAATGTTTGAGCGAAAACTTCTTCTGTTTCGGCTCAGTATTACTCAAATATAGATTTGTAATACAGGCACATGGCAGATTTACCCACATTTACTCAAAGATTGATTTTGCTTCATAGACACTGAGCACATAGTAAAATATTTTCATTTAAATTAAGATCATTAATACATTTTAAATTGCGTTGAAAAATGTCTGCAGCCAAAATGTTCAACTTTGACCATATAAATCAATCATTTATGAAACCAAAAAACAGTTTTTGCAAATTAAGTTTGAACAATACTTCTTTCATCAGCGTACTCCATCTGATAAAGAGTTTCAGCAACATATGAGATGGGGTAATTTCATATGAACTCAACGGGAGGTCCCACAGTGACTGACTCAGATCTGAAAATTGAAAAGATTTTAGGTTTCAACTCCCAAGGGTTTTGGAGATATGCACCTCCATAATTGGGGGGAGGGCCCTGCTGACATTTTTTTGTTATTTTGTAGGGGGTTTTGAAGGCCAGTGCTTTGGAAATTAATCAGTGCTTTGGGCTGAAGATTGCTGCCCAGGGTTATTGGAGCTCAGGCTTTCAGAATCAGCCATCAAAATTGGTCAGCCTCCTCTCATTTCAGTGTTATTGGCCTCTCAATTATGAATCTTTTCATGGGTGCAAATCAGAAACTCAATTTTTACAGACCCACCTGTCAGCCCAGGATCATTTAGAGGGTAAATGATGCTGGATTCCTTTTATTTAGGACAGGTCTGTCTGCAATAAGAACAGACTATAGCTCAGGCTTACTATGGGGGTTAAGAGCCTCTGGAAAGGGGTCCCGGCTGAAAATTAAAAGAATTTTTTGCTGACAAGTTCACCATGTGGACAGTTACATGTGGCTATGAAATGTTTCTACATACTTATAAGCATCTTGTATTCTTTCAAAATTTTCCTGTTTTCACATCACCTTCATTGTTGAATGATTTTGGCAAAAGAGACCCTTTCTTAATCAAATTTTTTTTTTTTTTTTTTTTTTTTTGAAAACACCCCGTAAATCTCTTTTGTTCCACAATCAAATATTATCACTAGGTATAGTTAAACATGTTTATTGGATAAAGTGATGAAAAATAATTACTCATAACATCATTTCTCTGATAATTCACCTGAATAGTAAACTGAACTCCACAGAGGTAGAATCTGCCCAGAATTAACAATGTAAACTCATGAAACAAAAGTATATTTCATTGAACACCAAGAACTAACTGTCAACAGTTAAAGGAACGGTGTTGCGATTACTGTGCATTCTCAGAACTTCAAAAACTAACTGTAGGAACACACTGCAGCGGCGTGAATCAAATTCGCTGATGTTCATAGCTGCTGGCTGCTTATGGATGTTTTCGTGTTAAAATGATTGGCAGGCCTACCGAACCGGAAGCATGCAGCTTGCGTGATTTGCAAGCTGCTACCTAATATTAAGCTAAAGTAGCATACCAAGGCAGGTCTCCGCAATAACCTTTCATTTCACGCACAAATTTTGTTTGCTAAGCAGCTAGCTATTTAACTTCATTTAAATAGAATCATCAGATAATTGGCCAAATTACTAGCCAATGTTCCCTATGTGGCTATTGTGGCTATGCTACATAGTTAGCAACACAGATATCATGAAAACACCTTTTATTTCAAGTGCAGCTTTGTTAGCAAAGGTAGCTAGCCAGCTAGCTGAACGTTTTGTTTATTCATTTAAAGAAAATCATAAGACAACTAGCTGAATAGCTACCCAATGGTAGTTACGTAGCTATGCTACATTGCTAGCTACACAGATGGCCACAATAACTTTTCATTTCACGTGCAAAGTTCATTGGTTAAGTATGTACTTAGCTAGCTACTTCATTTAAAACTTAATCAGATGACTAGCCGAACTGCTAGATATCGTTAGCTATGTAACTAGCGTAGCAATGCTACTGCGCTAGCTATGCAGATATCCATGAGGAATAGATATTCTTCTTCTATGACGTTTACTAGAGGTTGGAAATTAGGCTTAGATTTTTCACATCCTTCCGCTACAGTGTAAAAGAAGCGCTTTCAATCCTTGAATGTCCATATAAAACTCCTTAATATAAAAAGCATAATGCCTGGTTAACTAAACCATATAAATACAACGCAAAATGAAGACAGATTGGCAAGGATGGAATCACTGTTTTTCAGCTTTTGGGGTACACATGTGTAACAGGCTATGAGAAGTGACAGCAGCAAGCAGCCTCTACTCTAGGGCATTTGCTGCTAGCAGCCTTATACCCTTCTATCCAGGCATCCTTCAAGCAATCAATCATAAAATTACACAAACATTTTATTCTTTGAAGATTTCTGCTCTAGGCATGCGCTTAGAGGAGTCACACTATGTGCCCAATTTAGGCACCTAGCACAGGAAGAAACAACTCTGTTATCTTGCTAAGTTGGTAAATTTCCCAGACATGAGTCGATAACTCCTATCCGGGTGCATGCACCCCTGCTATCAGTACTTTCCCACAGACAGTTTTCTTGGAGCCTAATGCTGAGATAATAATATAATAAGACAAAATAAGCAGTTACATTTTTAACAAGTATATATATTTTTTTAAGCAGTAAAACTATAATGTAATAAAATCAAAGTGCACTAAACACTACAACAAGGAATTTTAAAACTATAACAGTAACAACAAAAATTCCTTCACAGTCATCTGCAGCTTAGTAGGGCAAAATTACCTTCTCCAACCGACTGGCAATGACACACTGTGAGATTCCTAAAGGTGCCTGGTTTACCCAGAAAATATGCATCTTTATCAATGAAATTGTATACAGAGTTAGTTTAGAAAAGTGCTTCCAGATTATCAACTCCATGTGTCTTTATCTATAATCTGGTTGTCAGGGTGATGGCCAACAGACCCAAGGGGTCTGGACCTCATGTGAAATGGAGAAACAGACATCCTGATAACAAATTGTTATAAATTGCTAAATACACACTAACTGATGGCAAATTTGATACGGCTGTTTAACTTACCTTCTTATCTGTCAGAAAATGTTAAGATAATTAGTATCTGACACCTTAGAGCCATGCTAGGGAGGAGAATGTGTGGAAAGTTTGAGCCTCTTGTTACAGTGCAGAATGCTAAAATAACAGTTTTGGGGAAAAAAAACACCTTAAAATATTAAAAATTATTTTAAAAAGCACAAATATTTACACATATACATTTAGTTTAGATTCTGTAGATGAAATACATAATTGATTGATTACTGTGTGATAATAACTTTAGGAGTAATTCAGTTTTAAAAGTTGAGAGGTCCTGCTTATAGTGCATGATACCCATAAACTGAAAAACAGAACATCATTTTATGATTTGCAGTCAAGCAGATTCACATTCTTAGGATGTAAGTTCTGAGAATGGACAGTAATCGTGACACCGCTCCTTTATAATTGTTTGCTTTATGACAGGTCTAGGCTGAAGTGCGCTCCTCCACTTCTAAAAATAACACTACAACTCCATATACAAGGTATTATCGTTTGTATTATAGGTCAAATTGTCGCATGAGTAACACAAGGTCACAAGTGACATCATTCCTGGGGAAACCAGTTTCTTGTCCCATGAATTTAGGGGGCACCACTGTAGTACTTCAGGGTGGGAAAAACGGGTTTCAGCAGGAATGCCACTTGCGATGTGGCACAGGAATGCCTTGACTGTGTCCGAATTATCGAAAAAAAAAATCACGTCCTATCCACCAATTCCTAATCACTCTTCTTTCAGCTTTACGTAAAAATGTCATAGGTTAAAGGAAAGGTGTAAAAGGGAATTCCTAAAAACTTGGAAAGACAACTGCGCTGCAAAGAGAATTTGAATGCACTTATCTAGGCAACATGATCATGCGTCCCCTGCCCGTCATATGTTTCTTTTCACGATGGGCAGGATGAATGGTCATTGTTTTAAATATTGCTGCCGTGCAGACCTGTGGGATAGCATTATCTCCTTTCTTTTCAAAAAGGATGGTTCTGTGTACCCTATGCTAAAGGAGATAAATTAGGAAGCACCAAGACACCATTCCTAAACATTTAAAGAATTCAAATGCACTTATCATGGCTGCCACGTAGTCATTTCCTGATCACTTTTTTGGAGGTAGAAACTTTCCTAGGCAAAAAAAAGACTATTCGGACACAGTCCTTGTGTTACTCATGCAATAACTTTGTGCAGTGCAGAGACTAATTCAGTTGTTCTGAACAGTGAGTTTTCAACTGTTCAGCCGATAAACACAGTAACCTCATAATACAACCCCAATTCCGAAATAGTTGGGTCAAAGTGTAAATTGTGAATAAAATCAAAACGCGATGACTTTCAAATCACACCAGCCAGTATTTTATTCACAATAGAACAGAGATAACATAGCAAATGTTGAAACTGAGAAATTTTACAATTTTATCCACAAAATGAGCTCATTTCAAATTTGATGGCTGCTACAGGTCTCAAAAAAAGTTGGGACAGGGCCTGTTTACCATGGTGAAGCATCCCCTCTTCTTTTTAACACAGAGTGGAGGCGTCTGGGCATTGAGGAGACAAGTTTCTTGAGTTTAGCCATTGGAATTTGATCCCACTCTTTGTTTAATACAGGTTTCCAGCTGCTGGAGTTTTTTGGGCCTCCTTTGATGGACTTTTCGTTGAATTATGCGCCAAATGTTCTCAATCGGTGAAAGATCAGGACTGCAGGCAGGCAGTTCAGCACACGGACTATTCAACTATGAAACCATGCTGTTGTAATAGCTGCAGTATGTGGTTTTGCATTGTCCTGCTGAAATACACAAGGCCTTCCCTGGAATAGATGTCGTCTGGAGGGGGGCATATGTTGCTCTAAAATCTTTATATACCTTTCAGCATTCATGGTGCTTTTTAAAACATGCAAGTGACCCACACCATATGCACTAATGCATCCCCATACCATCAGGGATGCTGGCTTTTGAACTGAACGCTGATAACAGGAGGGGTGGTCTTTCTCCTCTTTAGCCTGGAGGACACGACGCCCATGATTTCCAAAAAGAATGTCAAATTAGGACTTGTCTGACCACAGGACACTTTGCCACTTTGCTACAGTCCATTTTAAATGAGCCTTGGCCCACAGAGCACAGCAGCGCTTCTGGATCATGCTCAACAATGGCTTCCTTTTTGCATGATAGAGTTTTAGGTGGCATCTGTGGATAGCACAGCGGACTGTGTTTACAGGCAGTGGTTTCTTGAAGTATTCCTGAGCCCATTTAGTAATGTCAATGACAGAACCATGCCGGTGAGTGATGCAGTGGCGTCTGAGGGCCCGAAGATCACGGGCATCCAGTAAAGGTCTTCGGCCTTGTCCCTTACGCACAGAGATTTTTCCAGTTTCTCTGAATCTTTTGATGATGTTATGCACTGTTGATGATGAGACCTTCAAAGCCTATGCAATTTGACGTTGAGGAACATTGTTTTTAAAGTATTGCCCAATTATTTTACGTAAGCCTTCACAGGTTGGAGAGCCTCTGGCCATCTTTACTTCTGAGAGACTCAGCCTCTCCAAGACATCCCTTTTATAGCCAATCATGTTACACGCCTGATGTCAGTTAACTTAATTACTTGCTAAATGTTCTTTCAGCTGATTCTCTGATATATTAATTGCCTTTTCAGCCTTTTTTTTTTTTGCCAGTGTCCCAACTTTTTTGAGACCTGTTGCAGCCAGAAAATTTGAAATAAGCTCATTTTGTGGATAAAAATGTAACATCTCTCAGTTTCAACACTTGAAATGTTATCTATGTTCTATTGTAAATAACATATTGGCTCATGTGATCTGAAAGTCATTGCATTTTGATTTTATTCATAATTTACACTTCGTCCCAACTATTTCGGAATTGGGGTTGTATATAAATAAATTAATATAAATAATATTAAAATAATAAATTAATAAAAAATATTAATTAATATATAGTATGTTTATGTAACACTTTTCATATGCCATTAAGACAGGATATTAGCAACAGTTTAATGTTTTGGAGTCACAGGCTATGGATATACTGAGCAACTAAAACCTTTTTCATTCACAACCAGTGGCACAGGTGAGTGGGTCATGTAATTTGTACCAAAAACACAAGGTTATGACAACAATGTCATGCTGTCCAGGGAGCCATCTGCTAAATAGCTCATGCACTACTGGAATTTTACTTACCAATCTTAACTTATTCGAAGGTTTGCCGTCCACTCTACCATTTGTGTATTGTTAGTGGGCTAGAAAGGTTAGGAAAATTTAACTCAATCAACGATCAGATCAGCGATCGGCCGATCACATCATGGAAGAAGGGGGGGGAATCGGTGATTGGTATCAGCCCAAAAAAAAAATTATCGGTGCATCCCTATCTGCAACCATTTCGTCTCTACCGGCCATTTTGCATGCTTTCCATAAGACTCAACATTAAAGTACAGCACCCCCACAAAACCTACTTCCTACTTTACTTGTTTAGGCTGATTTTATCTCATTTTTGCATGTGGGTTATACTCTAATTTTTCTCACTGATTATATTAATACAGTGTTTAATTTAAATATCTTCACTATGATTTGTCCTTAAATTGTCTTGGCTTTTTACTTCTTAATCGTTTTGATTTTATTGCAGAATGCAAAGCATTTTGAGCTGCATTTTTTGTATCGAAAGTGCTATACAAATAAAGTTTATTATTATTATTATTATTATTATCATTATCATCATCATTAATACGCGGAGCACCGTATATTTCAGTAAAACCAAAGTCAATATTTAGAGCCTAATAAGGTTTTTTCATGACCTCCATCAAGGAGGTTATGTATGTCTGATAGTGGACAGTGGACAGCACATGTTCAGAAAGTCACGAAAAAAATCCTTGGTGGTCTTGGTGCCATGAGACGTGCCAGAGATTTTGTGACAAAGGAAATTCTGCAAACCATGTGTCAGACACTGTTGTTGTCTCATCTGGACTATTGCGCCACAGCGTGGCTACCAAGTCTAGTACAGGGCAACAAAACACAAATCATACAACTGGACAAACTGTTAAACAGAGCTGCAAGGCTTATCACTGGATACACACTTCAAGACCATGTCCCAGTTGATACCATGCTAGCTGCGGCAGGGCTGGAGTCTGTGAGTAAACGGTTAGAAATAACTTTTCTTGCTACAATTTTCAAGTCAGTACATGGAAGGGCCCCATTGTACATGTCAGCACTGCTCAGATCGAAGTCACCCCCAACTCTTTGAGTCAGAACATGTACAGAGGCTAAACAGTTACGGGACTATGACCCCCACCTGCTTCACTGTCCATCAGCTAGAGTAACGTCATATCGTGGCAGTTTACAGTACTACGGTGCTCAGTTGTGGAACAGTCTCCCTCTGGAACAGCGAAATGTGCTTAAGCTCAGGACATTTAAACATCGCCTTATCAGCAGTACTCGTTAACAGACACCATTGTAATTTCCTATGCTTATTATGTGATATTGTTGTTGTGTAGTGTATTTTGTGTACGATGATTTTTGGCTGTTATTCTTTTAAAATGTTAGACCCAGGACTACCTGAAAAGCAGGTCAAAATGAGCTGAGTGTATCTTCCTGATGAAATAAATAAATGAAATGAAATGAAATGAGATAGCAACATGAGGGAAAAAGTTAAGGACAGATTTATATGAAATTTTTGCCAGAGTTGTGTCTTGGCCAATCATAGAGGTGATTTCACTTTGGGAGTGATCCAAAATTCCAAATGCAGGAATTTTTAAAGGATTCTTGACCATTACAGGATTGGAGGACTGAATTATATATGCCATACATCTTAAACTCCACCAGATGGTGGTAAAGTTCCAAATGCCCTGACAGAGGTATGTGATCAGAGTGCTCTTATTTTGATTTTCATAACTGAAGCTCCAAATAGTGTTGTATTCCATTTAACAGATAAATAACTCAATACAGTTAGCATAATCCCAATTTTCTTTCAGACCATGCAACAATTACAGCAGCAACATCCAAAGACACTGCATGGATTATTGTTTTGACACTGCTTGCTAACTGCAACTGTATGTTGGCGTGGATTCAGTCAGCCTCTTTCCACCAAAAAGGGCTTGACCATCAGCCAGATCAAACAGGAACTTCATCACTTCAGGAACAGAAATTAACCTCCAAAACTAAGCAGTCCTCTCCCAGAATTACAGTAGATGTGGTTCAACACAGTGATAGAAATAAAGTTATGTTCTTTCTTAAGATTTTTGAAAGAAGTACAAAATCCCATGTACTTTATAAGAAGGTTTTAATGTTTCCTGTACCTCATACTTTGTCTGGTGGGCATTTCTAATGTTAACTAAATTTAAAGACTGTACCACAATAAATCCCATTCCTAATAAATCATTCCTGCATTTACCAGCCCTCTAGCCCCTCAACATGCACTTCGTACTCCAGATTCTCCATCCAGTAATGCAATGCATATTGTCATGAACATTATTGAAACCATTTGGTAATTCAGCGGTACCTGGATTTGAAGGACACTCAAAATTCATAATGTACCTGACAAGAGCAGCAATTTTTTTGTACTTCTACTGCAATATCCAGGGTACATTGAATAAAATTTTGATTGTCTGTACTGAATTTTAACGATATTGATTCATTACAAGGTACACAAACCGTATTTTGAGGCTACCTACGTTCCACTGGAGATCTGAATTTACTGTCTCCCTGGACTCAAATGCCTTCTTTAAGTCATCAATTGGCTTCAGACCTCAAAAAGCCTCAAAAGCCAGGAAAAACTGTAATATTCTGCAAGGATCGGAGTTAAGAGATATCAGCCACCGAGGACATTTTATTATTATAGACCTGTGGTCCCCAACCCTGCTCCGAAGGTTCGTTTCAAATTTTTTTCCATTTCAATTTTGGCACATTTGATTCCATCAAGCAGCACTTCAACAATACTCGCTGTTGAATGTGAGGCGTTTTGTGAGGGTTACAGTGAAAACATCCAGGAGCAGGGTTCCCTTGAACTGTTCTGCACCATACACATGAGCGTTGGGGCCCAAGGAGGTCAGGGGGGAGGGGTAGTTAGGACAGTCAGCAAGCAGACAGGTACGTACGCAGGAGAAAGAGGCAGAATGTAACCGTGTGAGGACAACCTGCCGCCTCGTTTGAGACGCTCCGAGCGGAAGTTCTCGTAGTGCAAGTCCTGGGTCACTTCCTGAAGATCCTGCATGTGGGTGCTGGTGAGAAAGGTGGGTGGAGCCAAGCATCAGTCAAAATATTACATCCAACAACATGCATAGCATCCAATGCAAGCTTCAAACTGCCGTATTTTTCCCGTTACAGCGTCATATTGCTTTTATACTTGCAGAATATCACTTGACAGGAAGAGCAGTTAGGAAAATTCTAGTCGACCAGTAAAGGTTCTTGTTTGACAGGTCAAATAAAACTTGAAACTTGAGCGAGTCTACATCACATCGTCCTACATTTGTTGGTGAAAAGAAAAATGCTCAAAGATTAAAGGTCTTAACTTGCGTTGACCTGTACTGGCCAATAACGAACAAAGATGACAACAATGGCAGCACGTTCCACGACACACTGCTTTTGAGAGCTGTTGCTGACAAAACTAAGGCTAGGTGACATGGACAAAATCAAATACCTTAATATTTTTGACCAAATACCTAAATATCAATACTGTGGCAAAAATGTTGGAATAACTATTGGTGTTTTCACAAATACTTACACAATTTGATAAGTAATGTGTAATATGACGATCAAGTAGGTAGTGGCAACAACTTGAGCAGCCTGATAAGTACAGAAAACTTAATCTTTTTACTGTAATGCAGCCTTTAATATCAGAAAAAAAAACAACACATACCGTATATCACCTTACACGAAAATCAAAATCCCAGATTTCGTCTCATCTTTTACCACGATATTGATATAATACCGATAAACAGCCCAGCCCTGACAGAAGCGCACTGAAACTCAGTTCTACGCAAGCATAGACACCCCTTGGCGCAATGGGGGATTTTTGTGTCACTTACATGAGCATGGTGCGAAGCTTGAGGAAGTCGTTGTGCTCCGGGTTCTCTACCTCCACCACACCCCAGGGGTACAGGCGTCCCCGCACCTTCTTCCCCTTGGCCTCAATCTGTTGGTTGGACCCAACCACTGCAAATGGGATGCTTGCCTAAGGAGGGGGTTGGGTAGAGGGTTACACAATAAAACAGATTGCAGAACAGGAGCATTAGATGTAGAGGATGATCTCGCCACTTTACTCTGCATTTCTGCAGTATTACTAAAGTTAGTGGAATAAGTGCTGAGGAATACCAGGAACACAATCTTTTACATCAATTCAGCAAGGTATCTGGTTATACTCAGAGCAATTGTTCCATTAACTTCAGACCCAGTTCCATTCTACATGATGCAATATTGGCTCGCAGGCCTGTGGCAGTCAGAGCGCAAGACTGCAAACTTCAAAAGAGGTTTGCTCTAAGGTCGCAGTCACTGTGCCCCAGAGAAAGGTACGTTTGTTCATTTGCGCAAGAATTTGATATCTATGCCTTTATTTGCAATGTTTCGCTAGGTCAGGGCTATCTAGGCTCTAGGGATAGGCAATACAATGATAATGATATACAGCTGGATATAACTTTTCCTTACATGAAAATAAGCAAAGTTCAATACTACTCTCACGGAGAAAATGGCTTGTTGGACATAGAGCTGGGTGATATATCGGTATTTTAATCTATATCGATTTATTTCTAAACGAGATATAACACGGGACAATATCGCTTGTATCGATATAGTTCATTTTGCATTAAAATGACAATACATGCGCTGCAAGTTCGCACCTATTTCTCCTCTCCCTCTCTGTGTCCCTGTCTCACACATACAACCTTTCTGCTCCGCTTCCCTCGCTTTGTGACTATAAGCCCTCCCCCTCCGCCTCCACTCTCACCTACACTCAGACAACATGGAGACGGAGTGCTCCGCAGAAGAGGGGTTGGTCAGTAAATAAATAAATAAATAAATAAATATATATATATATATATATATATATATATATATATATATATATATATATATATATATATATATATATATATATAGTTCATTTGCAAACGAACGAGCTACCGTTAATTAACTACTCGGTTTTCTGTGGATTTAAAATCCGTAAACGTTCGTTCAAACGCGAATGAGAGACAGAGTCACGGAATTAGCGCAATGCTCAGATATGGCTCATTCCATACTAAACTGTACAAATGTGGTACAATGGTGATGAAAATTCAAATACACCTTTTCAAATTCTGCAACCACCGACGTCGCCATCTGCTGGCCATTAAATGGAATTCAATTTCTGCATTGGCCTCACTCTTCAGACCTGGGTGCTGCGTCCGTCTTTTTATACAGTCTATGGTGATAGCGCACAGATTGTTTATGTTTTTATGGTCTTAACACAATATTAGGACATGGTAAATTTTCATTATTTTTAAAAGCATGGCACATATGATTGTCTGACGCCTTGTGAAATTTTGATGCAGGAAGTGAGTACCTTATTTTGCCGAGGTCATCTTTACGCCATTTGCATACATTATGCAAATTAACCCACAGGGATGGACGTAACATGTGAGGACACGACTGGTGACGCCCACGACGGTCATTTCAAATAGCATTTCTAAACAGAGGAGTCCCGACAATTTAGTGCAGACAACTGAAACCGTTATTATGGGTATTTCTCTGCAATGTTTCATTTCACTTTCTTTTGAAGTACCAACAGACATGTCATGAGCATTTCATGAAGTTGGCTGCCAATTTTGTTCCTTTACAATGCCTTGGCTGACATCAGGAAACCGCTTTTTCTGCTGTGTTGTTGGACCTATGACTCGGATTTTTTCTTCTGCATATCTTCAACCTGGGAGTGAATAAATATGAACAATGCAAATCATTTAATTCTCCTAGAAAAACTTTTATTGACCATTCTTATGCAACACAGTGAATTGTACAGTTTAGTATGGAGCGACCCATATAGCAAATGGGAATCTGCAACCACTAAGGTGCAAACAGAAATTTAATTTGTTTGGTAGTAAACAAAGCTGTTGAGAACCGCGCACCTCCCCGTAGCAAGTGTCTATTCTGCAACTGGCGTGCACCCTAGCCTGAGCTTGAGAAGCATATGCTCAAAGAGTTCATAGTTGATAAGCTCAAGCGCAAATATCCAGCGGTCTTATTATTTAAAGCTTATGCAGTGACTTCGCCACTCATGCGCGTTTGAACGAACTTTTGCGGATTTTAAATCCACAGAAAACCAAGTAGTTGACTACCGGTGGCTGGTTTGCAAACGAACTATATTCATAAATATTCATTCAGTACCTCTCCATAACCAAATGGAGCTAGTCAGCTAAATAACAACGTTCACCTAGAAATGAGAACTACAAGGCTACCGATGCGTGTGCAGGACTAGGAAAAGGGGTCACTTGGGTCGTTTTATGAAAATTGAGATTTTCCAACAAAATCAAAGAGTGATCCAAGTTTTTTATTTTGAGAAAAAAATTGGGTGAATTTGTGCACAGCAAAGTGTTGTGAATTGACAGTACAGTAGTGCTGGGATATCACTATCACTGGGATATCACTGAGATACCCCGTTAATCTCAGAATGGAAAAAAATCCCAAGTGACCCTATTTCCTAGTCCTGCACACATATAACAAAGTCCGAAAATGATACAGCTGCGCATGCATACTGGAAGTCATGGTCAAATAGCCTTAGAACTGTAAACCCGGTTCACGGCCAAAAAAAAAAAAAAAAAAAAAAAAAAAAATATAAATCGAGTATCGCCATTCAGCTAAAAAATATAGGGATATGACTTTTAGTCCATATTGCCCAGCCCCAGTTGGACAAACATGCACACAATTAGCACCCTTCGAGTCAAATGGGCCCAAGCACTTCCGGCTGCGTGTTACCTGGTCCGTTTCTGCGCCATTATGGACTTTAAAAAAAACATAAAATAAAGAAATAAAACTCAAAAATTTTGTGAGACTGCTTGAAAAAAGAACCAATGCACTATTCTGCACAAAGGGTGGACATTTCTCAGTCAGGTTATCTCAAGTATGCCCGCAGTAGAGGGTGACCCTAATTCAGCAAAGTAAACCAGCTCAGCCAATTCAGTAATCCCTGCTCCAAGGCTGTTGTGTCTTTAGAGAACAGTACCAGTCTAATGCATACACCCAGAATTGCCAAGTAACCGAAGATAAGAATAAATCACAAACGTTTCATGAAAAAGATTAAAAATATGTATCAAAATAGCCACCATTCGCAGCAAGAGCCCTAGCATATATACATATTAACTTAATAGACAAGTGCAGTCCTGCGGTTCCAGAAGTTCACAAAACATGGCCGTAGAACTAGCCATTAATTCCTTATTTAGGTGCATTTCAAGTTCAGAGAAGTTATTTACTAGACCTGCCGAAAATAATCGATCCTTGGATGCATCGAGATTCTTTACTGGACGATGCAGCATCGATGCTGTGACGCCAGAGGATCGATTTTTTTATTAAATAAATAAATAAAGTAAACGGCAGCTGATTTTTCCCCATTATATATAAGACATATTATATTTTTTATATATAATATAATATTATATGTTATAACCAGAATACATTTCATGCACGCGTTGAAATGGTGCATTCGGTGCATGCGCGTGCGCCATCAGAACCACCTGATTTTGACATGTCATGACATGATCAGTCAGAGTCAGTTGGCGAATGGCGATGGCTGAGGCAGATACCAGCAGCGTCGACCATCGGACGATTAGAAACGCTGATACCCAAAGAGCCGACACATGGAAACACTTCGGATTTCATGAAGTTGAAGGAAATAGAACGCTTGACAAAACGTTTGCCATTTGCAAAGAGTGCCACGCCAAAATAAAATACTTCGGAAACACGACGAACATGCGGAATCACCTCAGCAAGTGGCACAACGAACTAGCCAAAGGCCTAGCTACTGGCGGTAGCAGTAGCAGAGCTAGCGATTGCACACCCGACAAACCAAAAATCACCGAATCGATGTAGAAATTGCCACCGGGGTCAGTGCGAGCTCAGAAGATAACCCGTTGTATCGGAGTCTTCATTGCGAAGGACTTGCGGCCGTACTATGTCGTCGCGAATGCAGGCTTTCGCCAGCTGATAAAGTGCCTCGAGCCGTGCTACCAAATACCGAGTCGACAGCAAATAACCGACACAGTCGTGCCAGTCTTATACCGAGAAGTGAAACGCCAGGTGAGGGATGCTATGAAGGAAGCTAGCCGTGTTGCGATAACGTGTGATGCCTGGACGTCCGTTGCAACTGAATCCTACCTGACGGTGACAGCACATTACCTGACAGACGACTGGGAAATGGCTTCCCATGTTCTCCAAACGAGAGCCGTTTTTGAAAGCCACACTGGCTTTCATCTCGCGGAGATTTTGTCCGAAGCTGTGCAAGAGTGGAAGCTAACCAAAAAAACTGTCGTGCGGGTAACGGACAATGCCTCTAACATGACCGTGGCTGCCGAAGTGGGAGAGTTTCCTCAAGTGAAGTGTTTCGCACACGCAGGAAATTTGGCCTCCCAGAGAGCTCTGAATGTGCCTGCAGTCGCGAGGATCATGGCAAAAATCCGCCGCGTATCAGCATACTTTCACCGCAGCACAACGGCCAGCAACAAGCTCAAGGAGAACCAGAAGTTGCTCCGCTTGAAGCCCAAGAAACTGAAGACTGACGTTCTCACACGATGGAACAGCGCTTATGACATGACCCAGAGGTAGGCCTAACGTTTGTTACTTATCCAGGGTATATACAGGAATCTTCAGATTAATTTCAATACCTTTTTAAGACCTTTTTAAGACCTTGTCAATATTTTTTAAGACCTCATCGCCACTTCGAGCTGTAACCGTGTCCATAAGTGACACCTTAAATCTTTTTTTTCTTCAACTGTTAAAGTTTGTTAAAATACATTTTTTTAAATAATTTGTGTATATATATATATACACACATACAAAAGACATTTTGCGAAGTTGGCATTTTTCTATCCAAGTGGTCAAAGGAAGGAACAGTGGTGAACCGGTGATGGGGTCATGGAGTCCATGCCTTGACATGCCAGGGCTGTTTTGGCAACAAAAGGGGGACCGACACAATATTCAGCGGGTGGTCATAATGTTATAACTGATTGTTGTAAATATTGCACAGCGAAACAAGATAGTACCTCCCTAGGCCCGTAGTGCCACACGCAGCATAGCACACTACCATGCAAACAAAGTTAATGAGGGTGCAATTCACCAACCCAGTAACTCGAAACAATCTACAACTATCTTAGACAAAGAAATTATCTGTATATGTAGTAAATACATACAGTTCTTACTCTAGTGCAATGGAAACTAACAAAATGTGAGGCATTCTTATTTTCACATAAAATGAAAGGTTGTAGGCAATACCCAGCCCTACTGCGCACACAAGAACAGTATTCTCAGACAGGTTTGGTCACGACATGCTCCACTCTACAGGTGCATCTCAAAAAATTAGAATATCATGATCATGTAAATGTCCATTTATTTCACCCTACTGAACCAGACAGAGAGACCACTTAAAGGCTCAGGAAACCTTTGCAGGTGTACTTAGTGAATTAGCTGATTAGAGTGGGACACCGTGAGTCTTTAATATTGAACTTTTTCACAATATTGTCATTTTCTGAGACACTGCATTTTGGGTTTTCAACAGCTGTTAGCCATAATCATCAAAATAAAAATAAAAAAAAAAATGCTTGAAATATATCACTGTGTGTAATGCATCAAAATAATACATGGGTTTCCCTTTTTGAATTGAATTGCTGAAATAGACGAACTTCTCAATGATATTCTAATTTTTTGAGATGCGCCTGTATAAAAAATTGGCACCAGCTTCATTAGGTAGTTGTGCTTTAAGGGGTACAGCATCGGCAGTAGCACAGAAACTTGCGATGGAAAGCTGCCTCTCTTGGCGTCCTTGTGGCTGGCGCCATGCATGTGAGATTTAACCGCGTTTATCCCCATCGATGCAACGCTTATCCTTTTTTATGCATGTAGTTTTTCACCTGTCCGCCTGTCCGTCCGTCTGTCTGTCTGCAGCGGGGAAAAAAAACTTTAACCTGCAATACTTTAACCTGCCGCCGGGGGCATCAGTGTTCCACGAACACAGCTTGTTTTTTTTTCTTTGTTTGTTTTTTTTGCATAATATGCAATATGCCTCCTTTGTGTTATCGTCGACTGGCTTCAGCCATGGTTTGAAGTCCGGTATATCCAGCCATGACTCCGCAAATTTACACTTTCCCATTTTGTTGAACATAAAGGCGATGTTATGTGAAGCCGTTTTGACGTTGCCTGCCGTTCCAACCTTGCCTTAAGCTATGTTTCCATTAATACGGCAGAAGTCAGTCGCCGGTGCAGACACGGGTACGTCAAAAATCGCATATCATTGTCTTCATATGAAGTGTTTCCATCCACGCGATTTTCACCGGGCTCCTGGAGCGGAGCCGCATGTGTGTTTTTCCGTTCGGACCAGGGAGAGGCTCCAGCTCTGGCGCACACGAATCGCACGAGGAATTCCCTATAGTTCAAGGGGGTTCCCCACTTTATTTTGTTAACAAATGAGTACCTTTGAAGCAATATTCATTTATTGCCATGTTCGAAGCAGAGCCGAGGTTTCTGCAGCAACACACATGTATTTACCATTCTCATTGAATCAAAAGCATAGGCTAATACCGCTTTAAATTATGATCTGAGCTTTGTAAGCCACGATACCTTTGTGATTTCTATATATCAGAAGTGTTCCGGTGTATCATACGCTTAAGTTTGGTACAAGATGATAACAGAGTAGTGGTTCTCATGCGACATTTGTACGGAGTTTCAACATAATTTCATCTAATTCTTGCAATTCAGAGGATGAAGCAGAAACTTCAGAATATCAGACTTATTATTATTCAACGGAACATAATTCCAGCCATCTTTATCTTTTTCTCATCTTTAACGGTGCTTTCTTTTCGTTCGTTTCTTCTGTTGCTTGTAATAATTATGATGAGCTCTTCGTCCACCATGAGGTGCTGTTTAAGTAGTGCTCTGTTGGGTCCTGCCATGAGGACGAAAACGGATGAACAGCGTAGTTCAGCCGTTTATATGGAAACACTGAGGACGCACCATGGGACGCATGCGATGTCCCGTGTCTGCCTCGCAGCCTGTCGCAGCCGGACTTCAGCCGTATTAAAGGAAACAAAGCTTTACCATGGATGTATTGTGCCTTACGCGCTGTAGGCATCACGTAACACTGACGTTAATGTTTCCGGTTCATCTTTGTAATTTAATAAAAATGAATGAATTCACGCACTTTTTAATGTTTTTAAAACCGTCTGTTTCAGGGAAATACCTACAAAATTTAAGACCTCATAATTTCGTGATTAGACTTTTTAATACTTTTTAAGGGTCTTAATTTTCCCAAAATTGATTTATCAACTTTTAATACTTTTCAAGACCCCGCGGACACCCTGTTATCTGTACATTCTGTGCAATAATAAATGAGGATACTTTTTTCCCCCCCAACACTCATCCACTGCACTTATAATTATTTTAACACTGCCGATGTATTATTCTAGTAGTGGTAAACGGTTATGTTGACTTTAGACTCCAAGAGAAATGTGAGATTTGTCATATTCAGGAAAGCCAATCTAAAGTTTTGTATTCTAAACAGTCCTGTTGACTGACCACTGTGTGTCTGTATTCATGCTCAGATTTATAAGAGAAATGTAATGTTTGCCAAATCCAGAAAAGAGCTTCTGTTTTTCTAGAGATGTTGTATTGTGAATAATCCTGTTGACTTGACTTTTTGTAAGGATTTTATGTTAAACAGTCCTGTGACTGACTACTCTTTATTTTCAGAGTCGACTCATGTTGCACTTGAATGTTGCATTTGAATAATTTTGCACTGAAGAATTTATTTTTAAGAATATATTTTAATACAGAATACAACAGGAATGTCTTCGACTGAAGCAGTGTTCTAAATAAACAATCATTGAAAGAATCATCTGCTCACTGTATTAATTGACTAAAACAGGCTTTTTGGCTGTTGCAGCCTTTACCATTTTGCTTTGATATCTCCAAAAATGTTCTAGCCTAATATGGAAAATGTAGGATGTGTTGCATCGAGATGCATCAAGATGCACTGGATAATCGGATCGGATCGAATCGCAGACTGCTGAATCTTAATCGAATCGAATCTTCAGGAGGGGGAAGATGCACACCCCTATTATTTACCCTCTTAAGCCAAATGCTGACAGAAATATCCACACACATCATAAAGAATAGAAAAATCCATATCCACATTGTGATGTATCGGACACAACTGCACAGAGGGAAAAAATTTAACCAATAAAATTAAAGAATTAATTGGTTACCAATTTGTGAAAATTAACTGACATGTGAACACTCACCATATAACCATTTATTATGCAAGCAAGTGATAGACACAAACCCGTTTTGTCATATCATTAACCCTCTGTTTACCAAGTACCTTTCCAACTGTGTAAAAATCATTTCCCTAGGCAAATATGTTGATTATGGACCAATATTTGGAAAAATAGTTAAAAAAAAAAAAATTTGACCCTTTGGCCCACCTTTCCAAAATGTAGCAGATCTGCTACATTGGGTAATAATGCGAATGGAAAAATTAAAGTGACGGACCATTCAAGTTATTCTCAAATGTTTATTTGGCAATAAGAAACAAAACCAGCAGGGTGTCCAGGCTGTTAACCCTTTCACTTTATGTAGCAGATATGCTACGGTGGTTAATAGAGGGTTAAGTTCATGTGCAGTATTCAGAAAGAACGTAAAACACTTGTGTTCAGCAACCTAATTTTGGAGCTTCGCGATTTTTCCCAGTATCCGACTTGATACGCTTAAAAATATTACCTGAATTTGCAAGCAAGATAGAAAAAAGTACAATATGTTTTTGTTCTTGTATTATTTATGGGATGAATGAGTATCCTGTCCAAATGTGGCTTAAGAGCGTAAACAACTGCTCTAAGCAAGAAATGCACCAAATTAAGACCAATTAAAAGCTCATTAAAACCCCATGACATCACTGGAACAAAAAGCAGCATGCACAGTGAGCCCACAGGACCAACGTTGGGGACCACTGCTGTTGACGTTTACCTCAGGTGCACTGCACTTTTGGCTTGCCAATCATTGACCTGTGCCCCATTCATTCCAAACTAGCTTAATTAAAAAAAAAAAAAAAAAAAAAAAAAAAAAAAGAATTTGTTCACCCGTTTTGCTGTACCAAATACAGCTTTATGAATTTCAGAATGCAAAATACCATCATCTGAGATAAAACATTCATTTCACCAGCACACAATAGCCTTCACACCTGGTGTGAACGGCCTGGTGTAACGGCCAATTTCAGAAATTTATTTGCATAAATTTCGATAAACAGTGTGCAGTGCATACAGCTCTCTGACTTAGGCCACATAAGTTGAATGCCATCGCGAAGAGTCCTTCAATGGGACATCAGATGGAGGGGGAAGGGGATAGGTGGAGCTCACCTTCAGAATCCGGGTCTGCTCCTTAAAATCTTCGTCCTCATCAGATTCTGCATCAGGAAGATGGTATATTTTGATGCCGTGTTCATCAATCTCATCCAAAATCTACATGGTGATGGTATAAAAACAACCAACAGGTTACTTCACTACCATAACTGCAAGCAGACACAATGCACCCTTCCCAGCCCATTCACTGAAAGAAGCAATCTCAAACGTCCCCTTCGCATTCTTTCGGTGGCAACTACAGCAAGAAGCATTAACTGGATGGGCTTGTGAACTCCAAGAGATCACTTCAAGACCAAACCAAGTGTCACTGTATGATTTCATTCAATCAGAGAGGCTGACACTTCACAACCTGCCCAACAGCTTCAAAATGTGGCAATCATTACATGTGAAAGTAAAAAGGAACAATGTGTTTGAGACAGAAACAACAACACAAGTAAGTATTAAACAAAAATGATCGTTATAAATGACTTTTCTAATAATTTTCATCCATTTACCCTGGGTTAAGTGTCCATAAAGGGATAAATAGATGCTGGACTACATCAGTAGCGTTAACAAGGAACTTGGATAATGCTAGCTACTGTAATGCCGCTTGATAGGAGGGATGGCAGCAGTTTAAGTTCGTACAAAATTTCCTAAACAGCTTTCCCTTTCCTTCACATGTCAGAATTGCATGAGTTAGCTGGTCTCCAGCAAGCTCCGTTATCACAATCTAATGCATTATGAAATACGCATTAACTCATATGATTTCTTTTTATTTTCTCATTCAGACAAGGTGGTGTGACCGGGACCGAAGTGAATTGTTGTCCAACCAGCCATTTAAATGTAGTTCTGCATCATAAGCTCAAAGCTGTGTGACCAGAGAGAAAGTCCCTCAAAATTTTTGTTTGCCAGAAACCTCTTGTATGGCCTGACTTGAGAGCCTTGCATTAAGTTAAGCAATGTTAGCGTATTTTATATTACATCACTAATTTTCTGCCACAGATTTTTCCTGCAAATGTTGTCACTGACAGCCAGTTCTTTACAGTAGCAAATAATGCAAATGCAACTGCTTTCATCAGAGGGCGATAGGCTGAATCATCGCTGCAATACTTCTGCCAACAATTGGTAGTGGCTTTATGAATATTTGTTTAAATGAATATCTTCACAATTGTTACTTCAACTTTTTGAACATCATCTGGCAACTGTTCAATACGTTTTTGTGATGAAAATCCCGACACAATGAACATAAATGCAAATACTATCACTTTCACTGAGACACCTGACTAATAAAAAAGCTCTTTATAAGTACAATGTCCTTTAATCAGAGATGGCGTATTTTGCAAGCTTTTGGCTGCATAGCAGAGCAGACAATGGTCTTTCTTCCTCGCTAGAGACTGAGAGTGATACAGAGAAGGGTTGGGTGTGGCCAGTGTGTGGGGGAGAGAGCTGTACCCTGCGCTTGAGTCTCTCCCTCTCCCTCAGCGTCAGTGTGTCAGCTTTGGCGATGACAGGAACCACGTTCACTTTGTTGTGGATGGCCTTCATGAACTGGACGTCCAGAGGTTTCAGGCTGAGGAACATGAATCACAGGGATAGCGTCAGCCATTTTTTGAGCGGGCCGGGTGGGAGGGTATTGAGCGCGTTCTCAACTGTTCAGACTGGCTATACATCATGACATTCCAATGCATTTGTTATCTATGCATCATGTTTGAATACATACATTTCCAATTCTTTGGTCAGTATTGAATCCATAAGGTCTTGTCCATAGAATGATGAGGCAAACAACTAAATAAAGCCAGAATATTTGATCATTATATGCATGGACAGAGGACTTATCCACAAAGCAGCAATTTTGTCTGAACAAAATAATTCACCACAGCTCTCAGAAAGGAGCTATTGCAATTAAAAAGTGCAAATGTGAGATCCTCATTTACAACAACTTGGAAAAAGTTGGGATGGTACGGAAAACGCACTTAAAAACAGCAAGCAGTGATTTCTAAATTTTCTTTCATGTGCATTTCATTGCACATAATATGAGCACAATTTTTTTTTTTTGTTCATTTTTTCCAGTCACTCATTTTATTTGTATAAATAAATCAACTCCTGCCATTCAGGCCTGCTACACATTCCAAATAAAGTTGGGACGGGGACAATTTTAGACTTGATCTAGTTTGAAAGAGCAGGTCATTATAATCATGATTTAGTACAAAGCCAAAATTCTGAAAAGGCCCTGTCTTTCAGGATCAAAGATGGGCCGTAGATCGCCAATCTGCTCACGAATGCTTGGAAAATCATTGAAGGGTTCAAAAAAGATGGTCCTCAAAGAAAAATACAATTGGTGCATTACATAATTAAAAGTTTCAAGGAATTTGGAGGAGTTTCTTAGCATAAAGGGCAAGGGTGTAAGCCTAGATGAATACCCTAGATTTCCAATCACTAAGACAGCATGACATCAAGAACTGTCATTTATCTACAAAAGATATAACCCCATGGGCTCAGACTAGCTTTACATCAGCAAACCTTTGTCAGGTACCCAATACATAGTTACAGTCATGAGAAAAAGAAAGTACACCCTCTTTCAGTCTATGGTTTTACGTATCAGGACTAGGGGTGGGCAATATGACCTAAACTTTATATCACGGTATTTTTTTCCATTTTTGGAGTGACTGTATTATGTCACATTTTTCAAACTATATCCCCGACTCCGATAGATGGAAATAAGTTTTAAAATTGGCAAACTATCCGTTTAAACACACAGGTACAGTTCAAGTACCATTTTTTTTTTTTGTTTTTATTTTTGGAATGCAGTTGAGCCATTTTAATTTCTGATCTAAACGTATTAGTGTACCCATACATGGAGAGAGTCACAGAAACAACTCTCTCATTAAATTTACAGTGGGCTCAAAAAACCAAACCATGAACCTGGGAAACTAAAGCAGCTTGTGAGAATGAAAATGTCTTGTTCCGCCACTGGGTGGCAGAAGTGCCCGGACTCACCCGTGTCCCAGTGGAGAGATGAAGTAGAAGCAGCAGTGCACTCGGTTATCCACTATGTGCCTGCGGTTCAGCCCGCTCTCGTCATGCAGGTAACGCTCGAACTGGTCATCGATGTAGGCGATGATAGTGCTGAAGCTGTGCAGGACGGTACAGTCAAACCCCCACAGGAACCACAGAGCAGCAACACAGCAAATAGTCAAAAACAAGCCAGGCACAAGGCTAACCAACATGCACAGCATACCCAGTGGTGGGGAGGGGGGGAGGACAGAGAGGGGAAGAGGGAAAGACAGGGTGTTGCAAAATTTGGCAGGGCTCATTTACAGCTCAAATGCAACCGCTTCCTGCGTAGACGTTATCACAGCCTTGTTCATGCTGTGGGTAATAACTTCCCCCTTTCTGCACTTGACGGCTTAAGTTCACACATAGAAGGATAACAACATGGGGGCCATGACCAAAGCTCTCAGCCCAGCTAGCAGTAGGTATCAAAGAAAACTGCTCCTAACTACAGGATGGGTCAAATGCAGAGGACAAATCACTCCATGGGGTTCAATAAAGTGTATCTCTCTCTTAAAACTGCTAATACAGATCTGCATAATTCTGTGTGTATCCACAAGGAACAGTGTGGGATAGGAGGGATTTGATTCCCTAGGATAGGAGACATCCAACAGTAGAAATCTCAGACTGGGGAGGTCAGGGTTTCTGACTGAGGAGAGATGGTCCAGACAATGTCGTTTCCAAGGCATACACAAAATGATGGACTCGCAAACGGAAGGAACTCTGCCCTTGAGTGCGTTGTTGGCTCGTAGAAGGGTAACCGTTTCACCAGCCCCAAGGGCAAGACAATAGGTTTCGGAGAACAAACATTATTCCCTGAATTCTTTGCCAAATACGAATGCAAATTTAAAGCTTTGTAAACAGATGTCATTACATGTGTAAAAATGGTATTAAAATCCTGTGCACACCACTGCAAAATAAGCCAAGTTTCCAGCTAGTCAGCTAGTTAGCATTCCTAGCACTTGCCTCTGCTCTTCTTCCACCCAGCGGTTTCCACTCATAAAGTGGACTGCAGGGCCCCTTGCGGCAGGGACGGGGGGAATCCAAGCCTAAAGAAGGTCACTGGTGTTTCCTGCGGTTCATCCAGCCCACCCCTCTCCCACACTGAACAGGAAGTAGGGAGTCTCAGGTCTGAGACTCTGCTGCCTCAAACTCGAAGGCCAGGCACAGGCATAAGCAGCTATACTCTTGAACTCACCAGGACCATCACAATGCACCGATCCATTACCTGGAGCGGCTCTGTGAAAGTAGCGTTTCCGCATGCTTGACATTCCATTCAGGGTCATCGGGTCAGCTGCATTCCAATCAGTTTTACCCCCTCTCTTACACATCACTTCTCATCTAATGAAGAAGCCAAACTAACCAAATGACTATAATATTACCATTCCATATCATTTTGTTTAACTTTCCACCAGAAGTTTTATCGCCAGACTGCAGTTACCATTGCAGTGAACTAACCAATCATTGCAGTGGTAGCATCAATGAAAACAAATTGAATTCTCATGTGGTTTAATCGCTATGGGGCAGTTCACACAGGAAACGTGCTTGCCTGTGAAAAACGCGACACATAAAAATACGTCATTTAAAAGCAAGGAGAAAAGGATAACTGTTGATATTTTGCTATGACAGCATTCAGGCTTTAAAAAGCGAATGCTTGTCGTTTAAACACAGCAGAGTAGACGCCAAGTAGAAAGATCAGCGTTTAGCACAGGGGTAGGGAATCTTCTCCAGAAAGAGCCACTGTGGGTGCAGGCGTTCATACCAACCAAGCTGCTACACACCTGATTCTACTAATCAACCTCTGGAATGTTTGTTAAGGGCCTTGATTAGTAGAATCAGGTGTGTAGCAGCTTGGTTGGTATGAAAGCCTGCACCCACAGTGGCTCTTTCTGGGGAAGGTTCCCTACCCCTGCTTTAGCGAATGTTGCCGTTGGTAAACCATGAAAAAAGAAGCAGTGAAAACTGACACGTCTCTTCTGTCAACAGCCCCAAACACATTTCTACGCCACTGCAAAAAGCAGGCCGAGTTCACTTGATCAACATGCTCCACACTCTCAGATATTTGGAGCTGGAGAAAATCAAGGTGGAAGGTCAATACTTTTCCAGTCATATCTTATAATGACAACATTTTCCACTATCCCCCCCACAATAATTTAAAGGGGACCTATTATGCTGATCCTTCTTTTAATACATATTAGTAATGTTATAATGTTGGCTGTCCATGCTCAACCTCTGAAAAGTTTCTAAACATAGGATACAGGGGTTTTGCCGTAATCCAAGAACGTGATTTCATGAGCGTGATTTCCTCTCTGAACAGCTCCTCCCGAGATCTTCACGAGATCTGGGCAAAACCTGACGTCAGGTTGTGCCGTCCAATTAGTACAGACCTAGCCAGAGCCAACCACTGCGCTGGACCTGCCCACACTGGAAACTATTCTAGCAGGCACTAACAACGGCAGATCATACTATGCCTTAGTAGCGTCGACACTTTTGGAAATACAAAAGAAGAACCGCAGATCATTTGAGGTGCAATTTTGTTAGTATCTCTCCTAAAGCTACTTGCCCGTTTACTTTTGGACGCGAAGAAAAACAAATATTTCTCTTCGAAAAAGACGATGCCACCAGAAATCAGTGGGTAGCTTTTTTTGTTTGCTGGCAGCAAACAGCCATGGCCAAAGGGAACGTTAGCTGATTGTGCTAAGCATTTCACCAAAGACAGCTTTGTCAATAAAGGATAATTCGACACAGGATAAGCGTTTCAGCTGCTTCTCAAACCTGAAGCAACTGCATCGATCAAGCGCTCGGAGCCACAAGCTGTAAGTAACCATATAACAGCAAATAATGTAAGTGAAGCTAACGTGTTACGGGTGGCTAGCAGGACCACTAGTGATAGTTAGCACTAACAACTGGCCTCAAACGCAGGCTTTGTAAAATATCTGAAGATAAAGCATGTATCGGTCGCGACTGTCCGTGACTCACAGACACAGAAGCTGTAAATTGCTTTTACTGCATAAGCCAACCTGACGTGATAGCCAGTTGATTGTGGCTGTAGCACAGCGGCTAACGTAGCCAAGTTACTGTTGCTAATGTTTGTGTCCTAAATATGCAAGAGTGATATCAGGGGAAATTCTACAGAAGGTGTGTGAACATAAACCTCATTTGAAGCTAACTTTTAATACTTGTTTGTAATTTGGATGCTTGGTACAACTGTTCACAGTAACAGAACTTGCTGTCTGTAAAACCTGTATTGCAAGGGTTTGTCTCAGTGGTTATGACCGCTCGGTTACCAGCTACTGCATGTTAGTTTGCGTGCTCTGCTAATTAAAAATGCTCCTGGTTAACTTCTATGCAGTAATTCTGATCGGTATGCATCAATGTGGCAGTTTCATCATAACGTTGCCCGATTGTAGCCACTACAATTAGTGATGGCTTCACTTATCCATGACCGGGATCAGCCGGATACTTCACAAATGTCTGAGCAAGCTCTCTGGTGCTACCATGAAAGCAATGCGAAACACAGAAGCTCTACTGGTTTACAAATGATTTCTCTGCACTACCTTGACATAATTTCATACCCCTTTAGAAATTGTTGTGGCTAATAAAAAAAAGAAAAAAAGCGGAGATTAAATAGGTAATTCTTTCCTGTAGAAGTGATCAATTCGCTAGCTCCACATAAGCAACTTGTCCGCTAATGGAACTTACGGTCTGCAAAACCTGTATTATGTTCATAACATAACCGAGCTCTCTCTAGCTGTCGCGTACTATCCATAAAGCTGCTTTCACATCAGACACCAAACAAATTTTTCGCGCGACAGATTAGTCTACATTCAAAGTCAATGCAAAGACGCGAATACAGGTGTTCTGGGCGCGCTAAGCAGCTTTCACACCGGACGCGAAACGAATTTTTCGTGCGAAAGATTACATTCAAAGTCATGACCGCTTATCAGCTACTGCATGTTAGTTCGCGTGCTCTGCAAATTAAAAATGCTTCTGGTTAACTTCTATGCAGCAATTATGATCAGTATGCTTATGTTACTTCGGTAAGCATCAATGAGACAGTTTCATCTTAACGTTGCCTGATTGTAGCCACTACAGTTGAAGCTAAACGGAGAGGTGCTGTATGTGTCTGCCGAGTTGGGCTGCAGTTAGACCAGACGTAGATTTTGCAGAGCTTGGGGTGCGTTTTTGGGTGCTTATGAAATGATCGCTTTACTTATCCATGACCGGGGTCAGCCTGATACATCTCCAATGTCTGGGCAAGCTCTCTGATGCTACCGGAGAAAGCAAAAGGGAAGCGCACAGGCTATAACGTGTCCGGTATAACAATCGATTTCTTTGCATTGCCATCGATTGAATATTAAATTCTTTCCTGTGAAAGTGATCGATTCGCTAGCTCCACATAAGCAACGGTTCACACAGACGGAACTTACGGTCTGTAAAACCTGTATTATGTTCATGACATAACCAGAGCTCTATCTAGCTCTCGCACGCCATACATAATGCGCCCATTTTCCACGAGGAAAAGCTGGTCATTCCGAAGCAATAAGTAAGCCATTACCACGGGCAATTTCCGAAAAGGCCGTATAGCTTGGAGCTTTCGCCCTCCGTCATATACCAGCGCGAAGCTGTTCGCTTTCTCCACGCTAACAACACACCACAGCGATGCACACGAGCCAGCAGGTCCTAATACACAGCGAAGCAGTCCATAAGCTGTTAGTCCACTTTTAGCTGCTCCTCACTGTCCATGTTTCCTTCTAAACTCAGGCCCACCGGATTTCTACGGTCTCCGGTCTACACTTGGGCATGTCGACCCGTTCTACAAATGTGTCTAAATGGGATGGATTCTAGCCTTCCCTCAATCCTAGCTATAAAGTAAAAAAACCGCTCTACTCACCACTGTCGCTGTAGCAAACTGTAGCCGATAGCAAATTTGAGCTTGAGCTGCCAGATTTTCACACTGCGTCCTCCACTTTCGCCGCTGCGTTTGTTAGAACAAGTTAATTTCATTAGATCTATATTCAAGTATCAGGTTAGATTGCGGAATTTTCCCGCCGCTTCCTTATCAGATTGCGGACGTGTCTTGCGTTTCACTCTGGCGAGCCAGACCCGGAAAACTGCATTCTGCAGCCTCGTCCCGCCCAACTCCGCCCTCCACAGAGCTGGCCAGTCAGAAGATAGTGGGCACACGGGGAGTGGGGGCCATAGCGGAAGAGCCACCCCAATGAGGCGTTTCAGGCAGAGACTACAATGGACTACAAATGGAGTTTTTTGAGGATGGCAGTATGAGCTAAATAAGGACCCTGTTTGGGCTTTGAACGATCAGGAGTACTCTAGGGGAGTCCAAGATCAAAATATAACCTTGGAAATATAGCATCCGAGGTCCCCTTTAAAGGATTTCACTATTACTGATGGCTTAGCACAGTTTCTGCTGAGTACTGGCCTTAAACTGTAATCTTGACTAAAAAATTCATTCAGGCCATTTAACACCATTTGACTTTTTTTTCGGACAGGAGCAGAAATGAGCACGGAGAGGGGAAGACAGAAACATTCTTCTAGCTCCAAAAACACAATGAACAACAGCACCACCTCAACTTAGATTCAATTTTCCTCAGTGTATACGTTTTCCTCTTGATGTCATACGATGCATGCAGCATTGCCGGTACAACTTTCACCGTCACCCACTATAGCTCTGAAGGGTACCAATACTACATTATGCTTACAAGGAGAGACCTATTCGACAAAGTCTTTATACTGAACTGAAGTCCTCCCAAAAAAAAAAAAAAAAAAAAAAAAATCTCCCCCATCTCTTCTGGCTTACAGCTGAGAAATTCATCTGGAATGCCGTACAGTAAGGTGTTCAAACCCAGCCACGTCATTACCGGCAATTGACGGAGGTCCGCCTGACCAAGGTAGCAATTGGCTCTTGCAGGGAATATGGGGATTAAGCCAGTCAAAACTCGTTGGTCTCATTGTGGTCAGCAAGGCACATGTAGCTATACAAGCAAATTGGACGCTGACTGCATTATCCTCCAACAGCAATGGCAGTGGTTACTTATCAATACAACCGCATAGAGTAAAATAAACCATGGCATCCTCCACAGGAGTTGATGGGAGCAGGTTGCTGTGGTGGACTAAACAGTTTGGCAGTGTTTTAAGTGGGTAACAAGGAGAGGGGGAAAAAAAATTCAGCACCCCTCAATCATCAACTGTAACGAGGCCAACTGGATGACATTACTAGAGGCACCAGCTCAAGGCCATCTACCAGTGCCTGTGGTGAAGACCCTTGATAAAGTAACCCCCAAGGTTACATTATTAGAAAGCCCTCAAAACTACATTTTCATCCACAGCTGTTCTTGGTTTGTGAATATCCATTATTGTTCAGTATCACACAGGCATATCAGAAACTGAGTCACTTCCAGAAACTGGAAAGACCGTACTGGAAAACACCAACAAATATGCCAGTCCAGTCAGCAAAAAAAAAAAAAAAAAAAACACAACTGAATTATACATTTTGACTCGAATACAGCAAGGTATGCGCAACTTTTTTCCCCACGTCAATAATTAATTCCATTAAATAGGCATGGGCAACGCTCTGCATAAACTCTAATGGAATGCGTAACAGCTGAACTGGGGCGGTAAACAAGCCTCAGAAAACTTATAAAAAGAATGATGTAAATACCGTTTTCATACAAGAAGAACACCATGGTTTGATTAAAAGCAACCTTTTCAATAGGATACCCGCATTTCATACATGAACTCTGCGTATTACGGCCAATAACGCGATTTGAACAGAGCTATTATTCGCCCGTTGGATGAATGCTTGACCTCAATTTGCGCCGTGTTTACAAACTTTCAAGTGCACGGCGAGGCAAAAATATCCATTTTGGAGGTAGATTTCAACCAACCTGCGCTGACGTTATATCCCAGCTACGGCCCTGATTGAATTACAGCCATCTAATTTGAGAAATTACGAGTCTGTTCGTCCAGTCTAGACCTCCAGGGGATGTGAAATAAGTTCGAGAGAAGTTGTTGAAGTTCGTCGCGAGTTCGCCGTGCTTCTTCTCAACAATAGCAAGAAAGGTGAGTGTATTTTTACTGTCAACGTACATAGTTAGTTGACAGAATATCCTGTGACCCTATTTGTGAAGTTTCAGTAAAATATACCAAGGAATAAACTAGCGCCAGGCGTTCAAAACCTACCAGTGTTCTGACAAATTTTGCTACCTATGCCACCTCGCGAACACCGGTCACAAGATTCATTCACTTATACCCTTCAATTCGAGACTGCGAGGATGGAAATCTGAATAATCAATTAGGAAAAATTCTCCGCTCTCGGTAATTCTGTATATCGTTTAAACATTTTGTTAATCGGATTATAAAAGAAGACTGAAAATAAGCGCCCGCTTTTTGTTTGGGTGTAAAAGCGCGTATTTAAAGGAGAATACATTGTATATTGATTAAGCATTGAATTCTGCATAAGTCGAACTGTTTTAATATTTGTTGATGACATTGCTTTGGCTTCTTGGAAGCAAGTACGCGCAAATCTGCTGTCTAGCGAGCATTTCAGGTTCGATGTACTGAGTAATAACGCCGCGGAAACTTAAACTGGCCCGTTATTCTGCCGAATAGTCTTACTAAATTAGTTAATCGTCTGATTGCTAATCAAGCAAAGGGGAGGTTTCTGCCTCACCAAACTAACCTCCGACTGCACGTCACTGTGTTTTACTATGAATTATTCACAGTAGCTCACTGAAACTATCATGGGAGGAGGGTATATGGACATTGTAAAATACAGTGCAAAGGTTTTTTTTTTTTAATCACCACAGGTTATTGAAGGGGGAACGTTTGATTCATTTCGTAGCAGTGGGAGGGCAAACAACTGCCGGCATCAGCGACTTCACTGCATTTTATACAGTAATGGGCGAGTAGCGTTAATGTTTGCCCTCCCACCGATAATTTTGACATTTTTGCAGGCCATTGATCCGAAAAAAAAAAAAAAAAAACTTCACAGGCAACCCATTCATACCATTTTTTAATATCAATGCAAAACCTAATGTTTGTTGAACATAATTGGGTGAAATTCAATGCATTTTCCATTAAAAAGGGCCTAGAGGGCGCTGCTGTACTTCAGAAAAGGGGTTGATGACTTTAGCATCAATTATTTCTTTTAGGGTACCCTAATGGATAATTTGGCCAGGTTTATTTCTGAGTAGACTGCATTTTCGAAAATGCCCACAGGCTTCACCCCCAATTTTCTAGCAGGTTTTGTTGATAAATGCCGAAATCAGCCATTTTTGGGACCCTGTGGCTCTGAGACCCTTTCCTGTAAAGGCGTTGGACTTGTGGCAAACTCTTCGTCTGTGTCTTCTGTACTTACCTGCAAAAAATCATTAGAAAATAATAAAAACTTTTTTCTCAGCAACTCAAGAAATGTTGTCATTTTATTCATTTGTATTGCCCATGCCGACATTAAAACAAGTTTTTTTTCTTTTTGCCCAATTGGAGTGATAGCAACATGAATACTAATTATACCAGTCAAATTGTGTTAGCCCATCATTAGTAGGCAGTTATGTGATCATAATCCACTTTTACTTTCCAGTTGCTCCAGATCATTGTAAAGTCCAGTAGTCAAAATTTAAAGGAAAAAGACCGATATAATAACTTTGTTCATTCACGACATATTTTTATCTAATTAATTTTTTGCTTCAGTCCATATTTGTTGGTGGTTAGCCAGTCAGAAACCACATTTGCGCGCAATCAAAACTCTTTTTGCTCTCCCACCATACTTCATACCTGCATTATCAAAGCAGCCTTGCTACAACAGCTATAAAATTACACTTCTGCAACTACAGTAACAATCTTTTTCAGCTGTGACAGTATCATCATAGGTAGCCTTCTAAACTTGCTAGACAGATAATTGACTGTATCCGCTTTTAATTGGTGCTGACGCTCAGAGTCGTTCATTATCACGTATATCAAAAAAACATCAAAAACTAATTCAGACAAGACATCTAAAGAAAAAAAAATTGGCAGTTTGGGAGCATTCTAAGATGAATGATGATGCCAAAAAAGTGCAGTGCCAGTTATGCAGGGTGAAAAACGATGCACCGTCAGTCTACAATTTACATGGTGACTCATTTGTAAAGTGTAATTTTTCTGAATTTGCTCTGCTTTGCTTAAGTTATGACTACATTATGTCATCTATTAGGCAAATGGTTAACTTGTCAGCATCAAAAATAGCAAGCCTGAGATGAATAACTAGGCTAGGTCTGCATAAGCGCAGCGAAATAAAGTTAAAATTAAAATATGTACATCATTAATTTTATGGGTGTGACATTCAGTAAAGCCCTAGCAAGCAAGCTACTTGCCAACACAACATTAAAACACTTTGCAAAAATATATGTGCTCAGTTTATGCAGGTTGCAATTTTTCCAACCAAACTTACATTACAATTTTCCTGTTTCAAAATAATATAGTAAAATAACACAGGTAGTTACCAATACCTATCCCGGTGATCAGATAAGGCGGATTCGCATCGCAAAATGCAAATCAAATTTCAGCAATTTTGACGAAATGCTAATCATCATAACAATCCCTTCACAAAAAACGCGATTCAAAAAATCTTAGTAGAAAAGAATAAAAGTCCGCACACTGTATGTATAAGTTTATTCCTTGCCAGGTGAGTTCCACATTCCTTCCACGGGTTTATTCACGCCGGCGTAAACGCTCATGCAAGTTCCAGTCTTCTGGGGAGCAACTTATACAGTGTGCGGACTTTTTATTCTTTTCTACTGTGTTTTTTTTTTTTTTGGGTCCTGCACCTGTGATATCTGATTTTGGATGTGCATGCATTTATTCTATTTTTGATTCAAAAAAATCTTAGTAATATTTTGTTGATCTCGACTCACTGGCCTGCAAACTTCCAAGTTCCCGAGCCACATAGCAAAAGGAGAAGTTTTAACAACTTTGCTTGGCTGGAAAATGATTTTTATTTGCATACCAACCAATCAGCTTCTGGGGAGCGCATGCATGCACTAGGGAGGCTTTCTGGCAAGACTGCAGTGCAGTGTGAGCCATAGGGTATTAAATTGCGTTGCTCTTCGGATAAAGCCACCAAGTTGGCTAGTAAGCTAACTAATGTTAACTAAGAAAAATCTTTGTAAATGATAATCATATTAAGGCAATATGATTAGTTTCTTGCCTCAACTTTACAAACTTTGCCAGCTGTCATAGGCATGAACTTATCTGAGGTTTTGCGGCAGTTTCGTGCGATCCAACTGAACTTTCACATTTTTGGGACGTTAGCTAGTTTGATAGCTAGTTCAGAAGCAATCGCTTAGGTACTGCTAGCGGGTGAGTGAACCTATGGTAGCTATGATGCATATGGGAGAAGTTTTTAGAGCTCTGATTTGTCACTTTCAACACCATTGCACGCAGAGGAGCTCTTGAAATATTGATGACCTGCTTATTTTACCTAAAAAGCAAACAGACAGTTTGGGCCTGAGACGTGTAATTTCAGTTTTAGCTGCATTGTCTGGTTATGCATACTATCGCATATTACACTACCGCTCAAAAGTTTGGGATCACTTGCAAATTTCTTTGTTTTCCAAAGAAAAATACATTTTCATGCATTTCACAAACATTTTTTTCCATTTCACAAACATTTTTTCCATTTCACAAACGATTAAAATTAATCAGATGATTTTCAAAGAATAATCTACATTTTCGCATAGAGGCCTATTATCAGCAACTGTCAGTCCTCTGCATCAATCTCCTGGTATGGCTGCTAATCCAAGTTAAGCATTTTATAAGGTTAATTGATTATTAGAAAACCCTTCTGCAAATGTGTTGCACAGCTGAAAACTGTTGAACTAATAAGCGAGCGCAAAAGGGAGCATGGCATTCTTGAGGTTGGTTTAGTACCTGAAGCATCAGCAGTTGTTTGTTTACAGGCTCAAAATGGCCAGAAAGAAAGAACTTCCTTTAGAGACCCATCAGTCTATTGTTGTGCTTAGAAAAGAAGGCTATTCAATGCGAGAAATTGAAAACTTAAAATCTCTTACCATGCTGTCAACTACTCCCTTCACAGAGCAGCACAAACTGGCACTAACAAGGACAGAAAAAAGGAGTGGGAGGCCCCGATGCACAACTGTGCAAGAAGACAAATATCTGAGAGCGTGTTGTTTAAAACAAAGATGCCTCACAGGTTGTCAACTAGCAGCTGCGCTAAATAGTTCCCGTCAAACACCAGTTTCAGTATCAACAGTGAAGGTGTTTTTTTTTTTTGTTTTTTTTTTTATGAAGGCAAAGTTTGAAGTACATATTCATCATTTTCCATTAAAATCATTATTTCTAACTCAGACAATGTCAGCATGTTCTCTTCATTTGCTATATTTCCTATTCAGACTAATTTCATGTGTGTTTCCATGGAAAACAAGAAAATTTCCAAGTGATCCCAAACTTTTGAACGGTAGAGTACGTTACTCTTCAGATTATAAAGCTAGCCATCTTCCTACCTAGCTGACACTAGCAAAGGGGAATCTTTGCAATCATTGTTATACTAAAGCGATGTGGTTTGGTTTTTGCCCTTATGGAAAGAATTCCGTGTCCGACCTCCATTTTTTTCGGCTTTAACTCTGAATCGTCTTGACTGGATGTATGCTTTAACGGTTTTACACACCTGAATGCTCCTCTCGCTACCCAAGCCTCACGGTAAGCCGATCAAAGTCATCAAAACTTCTCTCACAGCCATGTGGTGTAAGGAATCACAAGTTCGCCACTCTCCTGAAACATGTACAATGATCTCTGATCATTCAAATACATGATGTTGCGATGTCAATATGTGACGGAGTTGGAGAGTGCCTTGAGTGACTGGATTTAAATGGGTATGGGTCCTTTCACATCTCTGATCAGGTGTTAAACAACATCATATGCTATAGTAAGGTATAGATAAGACAGTTGTACTGCAGGTTACGAGTAGTTTACAGAAATTTCACAGGGAATCAGAAGTGTGCTGTATTAAATGAAGATTGTTCAGGGTAAAACTGATGCCTTTTGGAAATAATTTGTTTTGCTTTCAGAGCAGAGTTGCATTTCTCTAGTAATTGTAATTTGTCAAGAGGAAAGAATAAAAAAAACCCCTTTTGTCATTTAAAATCTGATTTACTGTTTTCTAATTATTGCTAATCATTTTTCAGATGTGCTAAACAATTGCTAATCAATTGATGTAATGATTAGCAAAAAATACTAATCAATTTTTTTCCCTTAATCTGATCACTGTATCCAGAAAAAAGTTAGCAACCTCATCATCAGATTTCAAACTTCTGAAATTCCAAATTTGTACCCATCGAAGGACAGCCACATCGATGTTGACTCTGGTGTTATTGCCTGCACGTCCACCTCCTTCTTGGTGGACTGCTGGTATAGGCAGTAGTTGGCAACAGAATTTGAAGAGTAGGCGGAGGTTTCAACATTCTGTTTTGTCGCTGTCTGCCATCATTTCAACTTTCTCTTGAACGCTCATGAAACTCGGACAGCTCCTCAACCAATCAGGACAATGAAGTCAGAGAGGGGTCCTGATTGAGCAAAGCTAACTCGAGTAGCAATTATAGACTCCTGAATATAGCGGCAGGGGAAAAACAGACCCCAATTTACTCTCAGACCAATTTTATTACTGATAACTCAAAGAGTATTATAATATTTTTACCAAGAAAGTATACTGCAGCAATAAAAGCAAAAATGATAAGAATAGGCCTCATCAAGGGATTATATTCCTGTTAAGACAAACTTATTCTGCAGCACTCAGTGGACACGAAAGTGCAGAGGCTGAATGCACAGATACAAGCGTTAGGGGTAGGCACTACCAGTCCTGGCTGTTGATGGCATCTCCATATCCAGGTGTGTCCACCACAGTCAGACGCAGCTTCACCCCCCGCTCCTCGATCTCCACAGTGGATGCCTCAATCTGCACAGTGCGCTCAATCTTCTCTGCAGGTGGAGGGAAAATGTTACCGAAAGAGAGAAAAAAAAAAAATAGGACCAAGGGTCCTGTAGCTTACCGGCAAGCAATCTTAAATGATACAAGTTATGAAAATTTAATGTGAAGTTTGGCCTTTGAATCATTGAAGGTCAATGTCAAGGTCACTAAATAAAAGTTCACATCCATTTGTAAGACCTCCTGTAATACAATCCTAAGCTCTGAAGCAGTTTTGGTGATACCAGTCATTGAAAATTCAATATGTCAATTGTGAACTTTAAAAGGTTATAGAAGGTCAAGTTGAGGTCAGCAAATGGACTTCATATATGACTTACCACATGTCTATACAAACCTTAGCTCAATTTGTGACCATTTTGGTAATACAATTCATTGTAATTTCACTGTCGAGTTTGACCTTCAAAAGGTCACTGACAGTCAAGTTGAATGTCACCTAATGAAAGTTAATATGTGACTTCTTAGATGACTGTAACACAAACCTAGGCTCCATCTGCGACCACATTAGTGATACAAGTCATTGAGTATTCACTTGGTCACATTTGACCTCGAAGGACAATATGAAGGTCACCAAATGAAAGTTCATATATGACATCCAATATGTCTCCAATACAAACCTAGGCCCCATCTGTGACCGTTCGGGCAATAAAAGTCATTGTAATTGTATTATGTCAAGTTTGACCTTCAAAGGTCACCAACAGTCAAGTTCAATGTCACCAAATGAAAGTTAATGTGTGACTTCCTTTAAGTCTGTGATACAAACTTAGGCTCCATCTGCAGGGTGCGAAATACTTTTTCAAGCCAGGTTGCCCAGGGGGCAACTTAGGCCAAAAGCCGTGTTGCCCATCAATATTTCAGGTTGCCCCAGTTTTAAGGCCATAATTTCTGCATATTTTCACCAGTTGACAAGGAATATATAAAAAGCAAAATTAAACTATGCAACACACAAGGCCTCAAGTAGAAGTATACATTCATTGCAAACAATAGGACATGGATAATCACATTCTTGGTTGTACCGTGCTGGCCAATCAGCCAAATAGCCTGGAACATGGGAGAAACTCTCACATGACGCTCAATAAATATTATACGGAAGTTATTCATGTTCATAAGAGAACGTGCACCATGTCAAAATATCTAGCAAAACAAGACAACCCGTAAGAAATGCTTCATTGTCATTTCACTTCACGATATGAGTCCGAGGACTTAAGGGTGCTGGTTTAAACCACTCACTGATTTTGTTTTTAGAGTTGTATACGTGCCGCTTATTGTGCCGCTTATTCTCTGTCAAAAGGGATTATGAAGCATCCATAATAGTTTTTTTTCTTCCTTCATCTAGAGTCAAAAGACTGAAAGGTATGTCAGTGTCTCCAACGACCGAATTAAAAATTTCAAATGCCATTCCAAAACAGAAATAAAATGGAAAGCCATGAGGTTGCAAATGATTTTTCAAGAAGAACACGGCCACTTTCAACCAATTACAAGAGCGCTGATGATTTTTTTTCTCTGTTTGTAATGAACAGCATAAGTTGTAAAACCTTTTCAACTGTAACGGATATGTTGGTTACGTGGTTGGTGAAGCTCACAGCGCACAAATGCATGATGCATTGACATAATGTGTGAAAACACCACTTCAAAAAATCACTGCAATGGCATGGCACGTTTGTCTGAGTGGTAAAGAATCAACCGCATCCAAAAAGAGGCATACAGATACACTGCCCGGCCAAAAAAAAAGTCACCGTTTGGAAATTAATTAATTCTATAATGGGATCATTATTGCAGTTATTAATATGTTTAAGCAGGCAATAATCATTTTAACCCTGACTGATGAAGCGCTTTGCTACTCATTTATTAAAAAATCATGTCAGAGGACGCATCCCTTGATGGTGGAAAAGACGTTACAGTATTTCAGAATGGGCAAGTGATTGGCCTGTATTTAGCAAAGAAAATCATGACTGACAAAAACAAGTTGAGGAATCATTTTCACAAACAAATTTGCCACCACAAAGTCCTGACCTTAAACACATTAAAAGTTATTGGGATGTGCTCAAGAAAGACCACCGAGTGGTTCAACCATTATGTCGAGAAGACAAGATCTCGGCGAAAAATTATGGCATTTCTGATCGAAAATAAATGTTCTGGCATTGCATATAGTTGTCAAAACAATAAAAAGACGAATATGCACTGTAATCAAAGCTACAGGGGTTCCAACCAAATATTTGAGTGTGCGACTTTTTTTGGCCGAGCAGTGTATTTTAAATAGTTTTGTGCTGCGTCGCTATGATGACCAGCTACACTGAGGTTGTACTATCCTCTAATAGAAAACGATTCCCCAGAAAAGTACCCAGCACCAAGGCGGGTGGAGTAGAGTAGAGTAGAGTCGGTACCAAATAGTGGAAATGAGGCGTTAAAGCCTCTGGAAACTTGTCTTGACATAGTGAGAATTCACGTGTAATATCAAAGTTGGGTGTCTCATAAAGCATCTACAAATAACTGAGTGAAAATTAACACTCATAACTATTAGAAAACCTAGTTCAAAAATGGCTCATTTTGCTATTCAGTCCATTTCTCAAGACAGTGTGGGCGTGGCGCATCGCGGTGTGACTGGCCACTCCCTCGATTTGAGTGACATCTCACAGGCTCCGTGTGCGTTAGTCACAGCAATGGCGCAAGGGTCAGTCCAGTCCTATATGTTTGAGCCGTCTGACTCAAGCCGCTTGCACACTGGACGCGAAACGAATTCTTCGCACGACAGATCACATTCAAAGTCAATGCGAAGGCTTGAATGCACACGTGCATTCCCATCTTTGCATCGACTTTGAACGTAATCTGTCATGCGAAAAATTCAATTCGCGTCCAGTGAGCAAGCAGCTTCGGAATCAGACGAAGCAGCTCCTCTGCCGTCTGGAAACACCGTCCAGCCAGTTACGGAATGGTATTTTGTAAAATACTTTGCCGTTTTTATTATTACCGAGTTAGCGCATCTCCGCTTAAAATTCAACGTTCGCAGGGATGCATCCAACGGCGGTCTGATGATTCTGTAACGTTAGCTAGTACTGCACAATATTATTGCATCGTAATTAGCTCGCCAGTCAACCGGTTCCTCTCAGTGAAAATAATTTCCATTCAGTAATGTTTTACCCTCAAGTATGCATGTTGTGAAATCAACACTCACTGACCAATCGAACTACATTGTGCTTGCTGGTGTTCCGGTGGAGAATGCCAGATGATGCCATCAATGGCAGAAAATATATGCTGTCAGGCGCTTACACCGGTGTGTAGTATTAGTCCACTGTATACTTAGCTCCATTAAAAACGCACCAGTGAGACATGTACTGTACTTACTGCAATTGAAGAATCAATTTTTATTGCTTTGTCCAGCGAGATACGAGTGGGATTATAGAAACCGTGAACGCGCCGAGCACTTCAGTCATGACGAACATTTGCGTTTTTCCTGACGTGTACAATGATGCTGGATTTGATCTTTTGAGTGTGTTCAATAGCCGACATAAAGCCAACCAAGAAATAAAAAATGCTACGGCATCAGCAAAATGTCATGGCTAACGACACGAAAGAAAAAAAAAAAAGCATCACTTGCACTGTCACTGGTCAACAATTGGCTGTCTGTCCGATAACGGAAAACAGGCCCTGTCGCTCACCGACCCCGCTTATAGCAGCCGCGAATGACAATTGTACCTCAAGGGCGCGATATCCGGTCACAACATGCACGGGACAGATCCTTGACAGCAACCCAAACTCATTGTGAGATTGGGGTCTTATGCTGCGTTCATACCGCTATGTTGAATATGGTGAAATTACCACTTACTGGTCGCAAAAAAGACACACATGGAGAGCTTTCATTTGCTGCCAGTCTGTCACGGGCGACATCATGGGCGATAATAAAGGTATCAAAATATTAAGTTAACTTCCCAATGACAAAACGAAAGAAACATTGTGATATGGAAATACAACAAACTCTGGGACATAAAGGTTAATAGTAAGTTGCTCCTTTTAATATTTGATAAAACAAACATGAAAATAAAAGTACTTTTCTGTTTAGCTCACAATGTGTTGGTCTGGCCTCATTTTGCTCACGAGTAGTGAAGATTGATCCTCTAAATTAATCACCAGTTCACGGTTTGTGATCACAGGTTGTAATGTAATTTGAGCTCAAGTCACCGCTTGTGTTCTGAGAAACACCATTTTTACAAGCTAGTTTGACTCGAATGTCTTATGCTGCGTTCAGAGTGGAAGTACCATACCACGCTAAGTGAGAAACGCATGCGAGCACACGTCCCGTTCAGAAAATCATTTGAATGGAGCTACTACAAACATACATGATAGGGGAAATGGCAGGGGACAGACAAATACGCAGACAGACGGACAGAAAGATAAATGGAACAAAATGTAGTTGGGTAATCAATCGCAAGACAGGCTACTTCGGGACGATGTTTCTCGGGCGCAAAAGAAGCTAATAGGGCGGAGCAGAGAGCTTTTATAATTTCAGTTAGGGGTGGGACAAATGACTGAGTTTTTTTTTTCCATTGGTTTGGCTTATTACGTAATAACCCACTTAGAAAACCATGCCCACTTGAACCGCAGTAAGAGGATAGGAGCTAAAAATTAAATGACAAAATCTCGGATTTGAATTGGACATAATTTCTAATATTTTAGTATGTTTACTATTATGTACATACAACCCCAAATAACGTAGTTCAAAGATTTTTGCGAAATAGGGTTTTCAGAGGCTTTAAGGCAGAACTCGGCGAGGTCTCGGGCAAGGATAAAACTTTTTGGTCAACCAGGAATTCACTTGCGCTTGCCCGACCGGCTACCGTTCATTTTAGAATTTTGCGAGCCCTGATGCCCCTCGCTCAGAGTGGGCCTTTTAGCAAGCCCAGTTTACATCGGTGTTCGCAGAGTAAATGCTTTCACTTTGCAGGCGCAAGATTCGTTTGGCTTGGGCTCAGCCCCACTTTACTGACCAGCACATTTCCGCTGTTCTCACGAGCACAGACCCCACATGGTTTGAATGATAGGATATTAATCCCTTTTTGACCCATTCGGAGACTTCAGAAAAGAAATTTGGCTGCGTGAACATGACAACTGGCTCAGCCACGTCTACAGTGTACTGCATGTGATTTTTATTATGTTTGGACCCAGAAACAGCATTATCACGATGCGTTACGTCAGACTTAAGAGGATAGACCTATCAGTCAAGCGGGGGCGGATTCTGTCCCGCACAAGGGAACAGAAGGCCCGCTCGCATGAGGTATGCGCCCAAAACTAACTTGCGCGCTGCGCTACCTGAGTTTGAACAAGTTGCCCTAAACAAAATATGGTTTCGCAGCGAGATGACGCAACCTTTATTTCGAACCCTGCATCTGTGACCTTTTTAGCGATCGAGGTCATTGAATTTTCACTCGTTCCAGTTTGACCTTCGAAGGAAAATATAAAAGGTCACCAAATGAAAGTTCATATATGACTTCCTGTACGTCTTCAATACAAACCTAAGCTCTATCTGTAACAATTTTGCTGATATAAGTCACTGAAATTTCACTGTAAAGTTTGGCTATTGAAGATAACTGAAGGTCAAGTTCAAGGTCACAAAATGAAACTTCATACATGACTTCCTATAAGCCCACAATACAAACCTTAGCTCTATCTGTAATAGTTTTGGTGATAGAAGTTATTCAAATTTCACTCTGTGAAGTTTGACCTTCAAAGGTCACTGAAGGTCAAGTTCAAGGCCACCAAATGAAAGTTCATATATGACTTCCTATAAGTGTTCAATACACATATAGGCCATTCCAAATCTTCAATATTTTCAAGCCTAGAAGCCTTTGAAAATTGTAACATTTTGCTTGAGCTCAAGTTTGACCTTTCAAGGTCATCTGAGGTCAACTTTAACACATCCAGTATATAGGCCATATATGACTTTCTATATGTCAATAATACAAACTCAATCTCTATCTGCAACCATTTGGCCTCCACAGGCCATCTTGCATATTCATAAAGTACAGCGCCCCCACTAGACCCACTTCCATCGATTCAATTACAATGGCACTCACACTGTACATAACGTGTGTAAAGGTGAGTTGATCGCCAAAGTTATCAGACAGTTTTTGAGAAATATTTTTTTGAAATTTCAAGTCCTATCTTGTAACATTAATAACATTTTCCTTGACCTCAAGTTTGACCTTTCAAAGTCATCTGAGGTCAACTTTAACATGGCCAAAATATAGGTCATATATGACTGCCTATATGTCGATAATAGACCTACAACATACTTCTGTCGATTCAATCAAAATGGTGCTCAAACTGTACATTGACGGTACAAAGGCAAGTTGATTGCCTGATTTAGAAAAAAAAAACTCTAGACTTCGTAGCTTACATGGCTATTCAGACTGCAAAAAATATTCAAAATGTTCAAAGTCTTTGGTATGCAAATGTGAAATATATTGGTAAAAATATTACTCCTCATGATCCAAAAGGGTCTTTGGCAGAAAATGGGCAAAATGTTTGCAGGCATTGAAGATTTCTGAAACTGAAGGCAGATCAAAGTTGGCACAAAATGGTCACAGGTCCCAAATAACCCCTGGTAACTGAAAATGATTGTATTTTAGCCTCAAGTAGCTAAATTGTTTCTGAAAATAAAAAAATCGTGAAAGTGGGACTGGATCGAAGTTGGCCCGAAATGAGCCCTGGTGACGCAAGTGGGTTGTAGTCTGACCCAAAACACCCAAAATGTTGATCAAAATTGAAAATTTGTGAAAGTGGACCCGGTTCAAAGTTGGCCAGAAATTATTCCACATCAACCCTGGTGACCCAAAATGTTCGTATTTTGGCACAAAACACCCTACAAGTTGACTCAAATTAAAAAATTGTGAATGTTGAGCTGGATTGAAGTACGCCCAAAATGGTGCCAGATGACTCCTGGTGACCCCAAAGGTCACATTTTGGCCCAAAACACCCAAAAAGTTGACCAAAAAAAAAAAAAAAAAAAAAAAAAAAAAAAAAAATGACTGTTGAGTCTGGTTGAAGTTGGCCTGAAATGGTGACAAATGACCACTGGCGACCCAAAATGGTGATATTTTGGCCCAGAATACCTTAAAAGTTGACCAATATGGAAAACTCGTGAAAGTAGAGTCCAGTCTAAGTTGGCCCAAAATGGTCCCAAATGAAGCCTGGTGAGCCAAAAGGGTCTATTATACACCACAACACCGCAAAAGTTAATCAAAATCAAAAGATTCAACACAAAATCCACTTGTTTCAAACAAAGCGACAAGGTTAATAGACCATTTCGGAGTAAGCACAAGATTTTTTATGCGTATGCGTAAGACGAAGTTTGTATGACAAGAAGAAGTGTCATAGCGTCTGTCAAAACCTATGTTAGCGAGCAATAAGCAATTTCACAGGTTAAAGTGCAAGAATTATGGCAGATGTGCAAGGATTTGAGCATAAACCGCGTGGGAATGAAAAAGGCTGAACTGATTGAAGCGATCGTTGACAAACAGAGCCTCACGAAAGAAAATACAGGCCCCACGACCGAGACTATAAGTGCTACCACAGCCTTCGAGGAGGTCGGATATATCGCCGACTCGACCACTGATTTAATACCCCCAATTAAATTTCTTCATATGTATGATCACATTGTGGAGAAGGGTGGCAGAAACAACAAGTGTTTAGACCGGGGTATTAAACACTGATGAAGATGACATCCAGGAATGGTGCTGCACACAGGTAGGCATCACTCGCCGTCAAGTCAAGTCATGTCAAGTCATTTTATTTGTATAGTACATTTAAATACAACAGAGTTGGTCCCCAAAGTGCTTCACAATACAACACAAAGATTTAGAACACTGTTTACAGGAAAACAGAAAAAATAGAGAAAAAAAGCTGTCATTGGACATGTTGGATAGCAGTGATAATTATATGTATGCAGTTACAGCCTACTGGCTGTTAAACCCTTTTGAGTAGATACAGACATCCGCGAACATGGAGGTGTTCCATTTATGCACGCAGTTACAAAATGAGTCAGGTTGATAGCACCACACATACCAAATAAGTAATTAACCTTACTGCAGCATGCAGTAATCATGAAACCGGACAGACGTATTTAGCTCTCCTGTGATCTGGAAAAACCTAGTATGTGTGTCACTTTTGGTAGAAACTGAGTTTAACCTTCATTTGCAGTAATAAAAAGTGGTAAAAATCTTAAAAACTAGCTATAAGTGTCATTTTAACTTTCTAAATCAAGTTTCAATCATTTTTTTCTGTTAGGAGAAGTCCAGAGCCTAAAAGTTTTTGCTCAGTTGCGAGATCTTTGCCACTGATAAACTTACTAGGTTTTTCCAGATCACAGGAGAGCAGCGCTTCAACAAATCGTTGTTGCAGGAACTGCTTCTTCAAACATCTGAAATTATCTACAACAAAAATAAGAACTAAACTAATATATATAAAATTTCCACACATTAACAAATCATATCTTGCCCTCTTCATAAACAACAAATCATAATTATAAGAACTGCAGCAGTAAAGAGTAATTTTTTAATTGTAAAGAGTAACCAACAAACGTTAGCTTTTAACACTACAACAACAGCACGCGCTCAAGATGTATAGCAACACAGTATTCCATTTTGAACTGCAGCTCGATTCCGTGTCACTTATAACAAAATCCAACACTTACACTGATGGATATCTCACCTCACTCGTCGATCTTGTGATGTTGGACGGGAGTTACCCTATTTTCTTTGTAAGAAAAGGCCGATGGCGCGATGTCGACATCTTTTGGGTCTGTGTAATGAGGCCAGCCACTAACAAAATGTGTACTGCAAACCCTTGAATGGTCCTTTGGTGCAAAATCTTTTTGGTTGATTGCACGTATCCATGCTCTTCGTTGTCTCTTAACATAACGTAACATTAGCTTTTCAGCGAATTCCACAAATTTGCCTTGCAGAACCTATGTCATTTGTCCCAACATGGACCATAACAACTGGATCCCTCCCCACTCTGGCCAGGAGCTTGTCCGCACGCTCCAGGAGGTCTCCTACCAGGGCACCAGGCAGGCAACGCACCATACGAGACTCCTTGTCGCGTGAACAGTCTAAACTGTCTATTCCTCCACGTATTGAGTCCCCCACTATCAGTAACTCTCTTTTCTGAGGGGTAGAGGCCAACAGGGTGCCCTGATGCTCATCAGTCCCCCTACTCTCAGTGTCAGGGGCCAATTCGAGTTCCTGCGAGGGCCGGAATCGGTTGGACACCTCAACCACTGGAGGAGCTGTCGCTGTACGGTGTGCACGCCCTTTCCTGCGCCGACGTCCTCCAGTCACCCAAGTTTCTCTCCCTGCCTGCTCTGGGGTCCCCGCACCACCCTGCTTTGGCGTACACACCATTTCTCTAAACAACATACTACTCAGTTCCTCTTACCGCATTGTAAGCGGAAAAACTTAACTGAATCTCCCTTTTTAACTCATTCCCTACGGCAAGCCGCTGCCAATGGCGCAGCGAATTTTACCATTCCCTACAGTAAGCTGGTGTCAGCGGCATGGATGACCATTCGCAGTCTAATGAAAACACGAAATCAGTTGACGATCATGGACGATCATGGGCCACCTGCACTTCAATACTTTATATTGTGCAATTTTCCGGAAAAGTATTTTGTACAAACGCGACAATTTTATATAAAAGTATTCCGTAGGGAATGAGTTAAACTGGTTAGTGCACCCCACAATACAACATGAAACCATCATTTTTTTTTTTTGCCATACTAGCTATACACATCGGGGATCGCCGGTGTTCTGTCAATTTTTGCTACCTATCAAAATATGCTACCTCGCAGTTCTGCGCTTGCGCAAACCTAAAATCTCGGGCTCCATTTCTTCGCTCACATCTCAAGTATCCTCAAATATCATAAATATGCGTCTTTTTTTTGGTGCGCCTTTCGACCTTGTACATATATTTGCATGTACACGCTGGGTTTTCCGGAAAAAGCAGAGATTGGATGATAATGGCATGCGGCATATATCTTTAAACAAACTTTTCCAACTTATTAGAACATCTGCTTATGTTATAATATGATAACAAATGACAAAGTTACTACTGTACACTGATTCATATTGCAATATTACAGCAAAAGCAAAGACTTTACAATCGCTTTGCATTGCGGTAGCATTTTTTGACATGGCAGCACAAATTGTCAGAACACCTGCCAAAAAGGCGTGAAGGGAAAAATGAACTCCTTTAACTCACTGCCCCTCGCTGGCACATATACAGAAAGAGACAGATATTACAACATGGAAAAAAAACTGATACGAAAAGTCCATTAGATGTACATTTTAACTCTTCATTCATTACTTACAAAGTTCTTGGTCAGCAAAATTCTTGGCCTCAACCGGATCGTTGAATATTTTTACTTGCCCTAGATAGTGCACATGGAGCCTAGCCGGGAAGTGCAACGAGTGCCGAACCTCCTTCTCCCGTAAACGCTATAGCACGTCGCGGAAAATCCCCCACTGCTCCATCACCTCTGCGGTGTAGTGAGGGAAGATTAGGATGCGGTGACCTCCGCAATCCAGCAAATGCTGCGCCCCGCTCTTTTTCCTGTGCAAGATGCACTCGTGCCATTATCATGAGATCTGGAGCTATCTGGTGTTTTGGGCTGTTCAAGACGATCTGCCCTATCGATTACAGCGGGCTTAGTAAAGTTGTCTTCCCCCACCAGCCTGGAAATCAACCTGGAGACGAATCCATGCTAGCTTGGTCTTGGCTAACAATAGCACTTGCTGGTGGGCGAGCAGCTCCCTTTCCGCCTCGTGCAGCTTTGCTTGGCATATCGACATTACACTTTTAGCGGCGTGAACGTAAAGCAAATAGCAAAGGCTTAGTCCTAAACGTAACGAGTTGCTGAATACCCCTCGGCCAAGGTCAAAGGTCAAATCCAGCAAAAAACCTGACGTTGCACATTTATGGGTCATAGTGAGTTACCATACCAAAATTAGGTGAAGCTGCGATCATTATTTGCTGAGTACTGACCCGGACAAAGTCATGGACAGACGACAGACAACAGACAGACACGCAGTTGACGACAATACCCCTCTGGCCAAAGTTTGGCCGAGGGGTAAAAATGAAAGAGTTTGATAATCAAAAAGGCAGTTTTTAAACAATAAAACCGTGATCTACGAGGTGCTCAAAAAAACCAGTCTACACTTCAATCATCTCACTAGCGCCCCCTATGCATTATTTCAGAACAATCTGTCCAGTAGTTTCGGAGAAATAGGCAAATAAAATTCCATAACCTTGAATTTGACCTTTCAGGGTCATCTGAGTTCAAAAGTCAGGGTGCCAAATTGAAGCCCATATATGACTTCCCATTCCTTATTAGTATTATTTGAAACGGTTATTAGTAAGTACCGTTTCAAAGATATAGTCCATTACAAAATTTCCCTCCCATAGGGCTCCATTGTAACAAAAATTTCAAAAATTTCTCAAAAATTCAATTTTAAAAATTTTCTAAAGCCTTGAACAAACTTTAGTCCCATACTGATATGGAACATCCGCAAAAAAATCTCAGAACAATCCGTCCAGCAGTTTCGGAGAAGACGACCAAAAAGTTTACAGACGACAGACGACGGATCACGCCGGACGCAAACCCATTGCAATTGCTAATAAGGCCTTATGCCATGTAAGCTAAGAATTTATCACGCACTTTTTTTAGAAATAATTTTTTAAAATTTCTCAGTCCTATCTTTAACATTGGGGCCAAAATTTCAAGGGCCCATAAAACGGACATAAATGATTCAATCAAAAATCCGAAAAAACATCTGGAGATATGATCTAGTAGTATGTTATGGCAATTTTACAGGAAAATTCATCAGGACAAAAAAAAAGATAAAAAATGTTCCAGACGACGGACGCCACACCACGACAATAGCTTATCGGCCCATAGGGCCGGTAAGCTAAAAATCTATGGCTTCTCTCTTTTTTTGACCAATTCTCTCCAATACCATTGACGCCAGGTTGATCTCAGATCAGCCATTTTCTACAGTTAGCCAACAGGCACAGCCCCCAAATCTTCTGAGTCACAGACCCAACCAACTGGACAACTTTCAAGGACTCGTTTTTTAAAAGTCCAAAGTCAAATATTCAAATATTAATCTCATAAATATATATTTTTTGCTTTTTGTCAAAACTTTCTTGTGTACATTAGCAAGCCTACTTCAGCATAAGTAAACCAAGTTGCTGTAACAGAGTTTTACAAACTGACACAATTTGACAAGGACATGCTCACTTACAGGTTCAGCAGATTTACCATCAAAGCTGATAGGCGAAGAGTTTCACAAAATGAAAGCACTTCAAGGAGTTGTCAACTCCTTATTACACAGAAATTATACCCCCTACAGTCACCAGACAAACTCAATCGCAAAAATATAAAGAAAGGATCTAGCAGAAGATTGCAGTGACTCAATTCAGTAGAACTCCACTAGGTTGTTTGGCATAAGGGAAGTAATGGGGCTATACACCACAAATCTCACCTGCTGCCCCTGGGATGACTCTCTCAGGGTAGAGGTCTGTGAGGAACAAGCTGTTGATCAGGGTAGATTTTCCCAAACCTGATTCACCTGAGAAGAGAACCACAAAAAAGAAATTACAGAATAATACTAGACAGGAGTATTTCTCTTCAGTACACAACTGGCACCAACAGCACAATTTGATAACTTGTGCCACTTACCAATGATTCAATAGAAGCGGAGCCGTGTAATTACCGTTGCTAGACACAGCTCTTAAGGGAAAACCACCTTTGATAATAGTGCGTACACTTCAACGAGACAAATGCCGTCAGTGGACACCTGTAGGGTATATCCTTGCAAATATGGCATTCTCCATTCTGTTTGGCACAGTTGTGGCACAAGAGGTGAAGGAATAGGATCAAAAAAAAAAAAAAATAGGACCAAGGGTCCTGCAGCTTACCGGCAAGCGATCTTATAGTGATGATGTAAGTTATGAAAATTTCATGTGAAGTTTGACCTTCAAATCATTGAGGGTCAATGTCAAGGTCACTAAATAAAAGTTCACATACATTTATAAGACCTCCGAAATGTCTTTAAAACAATCCTAAGCTCCAAAGCAGTTTTGGTGATACAAGTCATTGAAAATTCATTAAGTCAAAGTGAACTTTAAAAGGTCACAGAACATCAAGTTGAGGTCACTAAATGGACTTAATATATGACTTTCTAAATGTCTCTAATGCAAACCTTGGCTCCATCTTTGACCATTTTGGTAATACAAGTCCCTGTAATTTCACTATGTCAAGTTTGACCTTCGAAGGTCACCAACAGTCAAGTTGAATGTTACCAAATGAAAGTTCATATGTGACTTGCGAGATGTCTGTAACACAAACCTAGGCTCCATCTGTGACCATTTTAGTGATACAAGTCACTGAATTTCCACGAGGGTCACATTTGACCTTCGAAGGTCAATATGAAGGTCACCAAATGAAAGTTCATATGAGACTTCCTATATGTCTCTAATACAAACCTACGCCCTATCTGTAACGATTTTGGTGATAGAGTCATTGAAATTTCCCTGTAAACTTTGACCTTCGAAGGTCATCGAAGGTCAAGTTCAAGGTCACCAAATTAAAGTTCATATTACTTCCTATACGTGTTAAATGTTCTCCATCTTCAATATTTTCAAGCCAAGAAGACTTTGAAAATTTTAACATATTGCTTGACCTCGAGTTTGACCTTTCAAGGTCGTCTGAAGTCAACTTTAACATTGCCAAAATATCGTTCATATACGACTTCCTATACGTCGATACTACAAACTTATCAATAGAAAAGGAAGCGAAGCCTGCAAACTTACTCCATGCCACTGATTGTGGCATGGAGTAAGTGTCTAGGCTTCGCTTTTTTTTGTATTGACGCATTCTACTTGGTTGCCTTGCACCTATGCGTGATGTGCGTATAATCGTCTTTCCTCTCGCTTGATAATACAAACTTAATCTCTATCTGCAACCATTTAGCTTCCACAGCCCATTTTGCCCATTCTCCATAAGACCCAATGTTAAAAGTGAAACTTCACTCATCACACCGATTTTCAAACTTTAAGTAACACGTGATGCTCCACTTCATAAATTTCCCATGTTTTCAGGCAAATCAAACAACATGGGGTTGAGAAAATCTAGTTTTTTTTTAGGAGAAAAAACAAGCAGGGGATATTGTTTGGCGATGGCAAGAGCACTTTGAGGAACTCTTGAATCCAGCAGACATGCCATCCGTTGAGGAGGTAGGGACAGAGGACTCGGGTAAGTCTCTGCCCATCTCCCTGGTGGAAGTCACTGAGGTGGTCTAAAAGCTCCGCAGGTGCAAGTCACCAGGGTTGGGTGAGATTCGTTCTGAGATGCTCAAGGCTCTGGATGTTGCGGCACTGTCATGGTTGACATCCCTGTTCAACATCGCATGGACTGGCAGACTAGAGAGGTGGTTCCCATTTTTAAAAAATAGCCCCACAAAGCTGGGGCCATTTACCCCTCAGCCCCTGGATTATTTTGAATGAAAATAAATTGACAAGGGCCTTTGCAAGTTGTCCTATGAAATACAAAATACAAGATGGCGGCTGTGGCAGCCATACTGGACATCCAAGTGCCATCAAATTCCATAGGTTTCTGTAAGTACACAAGACCAAGCAACAGAGGAAAAATGGCATAGATTGACGAGGGCATTTTCAAGTTATCGTGCGGAATACAAAATTCAAGATGGTGGCTGTGGGGGCCATACTGAACATCCAAGCGCTGTGAAAATCGATAGGCTTTTGTAGGCACACAAGACCCAGCGACACAGCAAAAATTGCTTTGATTAGCGGAGGCGTTTTTGAGTTATCGCATGGAATGGACATTCAAGATGGCGGCTGTGGCAGCCATATTTGATTTCGGATTGCAGCTGAAATCGATAGGCTTGTGTAGTAACTGTACCCCGATGTCCTCAACAAAAATCCTGATGGTGATTTTCAGTTATTGCACAAAATCAAACGTGGACGGACAGATAGTCAGACGGACGGACGGACGCCATGTGTAACGACAGTACCCCTCTGCCCCTTAGTCGGGGCTGAGGGGTAAAATGGGTACCAGAGAGTGTGTTCCAGCTATAGGGAGATCACACTGCTCAGCCTCTCAGGAAACACTTATGCCAGGGTGCTGGAAAGGAGGCTATGCCCGACTGTCGAACCTTGTGTTCAGGAGGAGCAATGCGGGTTTCGTTCTGGCCGTGAAACAGTGGACCAACTTATTACCCTTGCACAGATACTGAATGAGTTATGGGAGTTTGCCCATCCAGTCTACATGCATTCTCAGGGTTCTGCCCAGGACGCTCGGAGTGCTGGTCGGGGAATTGTTTGTATGCGAGCGCACGCAGGGCGCGAGCAGGAAATTTTTTTGGGTCAATTCGAAAGCAAATATTGCCTCTGAGTCACCAGAGATTATTGTTTCTTAAATATGTTCCTCGGTGCGTAGCGAGATGCCTCTAATTTTCATAGATAGATGCCATATTCATAAACTTGTTTTTCTATTTTGTGCCCAAATACTTTTGATTAAATTTCTGAATGCGACTAAACAACTGTCATTTATGTTTCAAACATTTCTTCAGCGGTGCCCGCTGGACAGAGAACAAGGAGGGCGATAAACGTCTTTAAACTGCTTATTAGTCTTGATCTGTTTTAGTCATTTTCCTTGATAAAAGATTCTTAAACTCTCCCTTCTCAGGTGTAGCTAATTGTAATTCGCTAAGACGAGAGAGAATGCGTCAACTGAAGGCAAAAAAGTGCACATTTCAATCTTTGTTTTCAATTAAACAATCATGAAGCGGGGGTTTGATGGCTTGCTTTGTAAGATGTGGCATAAATTAACGCGGAAAATCCTGTTTTTTTTTGTGAATGTTTACCTATTAAGGCACGTGACTTAAACATTTTTATTGAATTTATTATTCACTCGCCTTGCCATTTCATTAAAAGGGAAACTACTTAACTGCAAATGGATTATTTATATTGTTGGAAAACATGTCAACCAAGAACAATGATTAAAATCGTGTCAATAATCTCATCCGTTTCAAGGTAGCCTACGTTTTCCGCCCCCTCGGTTTTCGTCCACCGACTGCCACTGTAAATATTAAACGCTGATAGATTAAAGGGGACCTAACATGCTGATCCTTCTTTTAATACATATTAGTCATTTTATAATGTTGGTTGTCCATGCTCAACCTCTGAAAAGTTTCTAAACATAAAGATCCAGGAATTTTGCCGTAATCCAAGGACGTGATTTCGTGAGCATGATTTCCTCTCTGAACAGCTCCTCTCGAGATCTTCACGAGATCTGGGCAAAACCTGATGTCAGGTTGTGCCGTCCAATTAGTACAGACCTAGCCAGAGCCAACCACTGCGCTGGACCTGCCCACACCGGAAACTATTCTAGCAGGCACTAACAACGGCAGATCATACTCTGCCTTAGTAGCGTCTACACTTTTGGAAATACAAAAGAAGAACCGCAGATCATTTGAGGTGCAATTTTGTCAGCAGCTCTCCCAAAGCTACTTGTCCATTTACTTTTGGACGCGAAGAAAAACAAGTATTTCTCTTCCAAAAGGCGATGCCACCAGAAATCAGTGGGTAGCTTTTTTTGTTTGCTGGCCGCAAACAGCCATGGCCAAAGGGAACGTTAGCTGCTTGTGCTCAGCATTTCACCAAAGACAGCTTGTCAATAAAGGATAATTCGACACAGGATAAGCGTTTCAGCTGCTTCTCAAACCTGAAGCAGTTGCATCGATCAAGCGCTCGGAGCCACAAGCTATAAGTAACCATATAACAGCAAATAATGTAAGTGAAGCTAACGTGTTACGGGTGGCTAGCAGGACCACTAGCGACAGTTAGCACTAACAACTGGCCTCAAACGCAGGCTTTGAAAAATATCTGAAGATAAAGCCTGTATCGGTCGCGACTGTCCGTGACTCACAGACACAGAAGCTGTAAATTGCTTTTACTGCATAAGCCAACCTGACGTGATAGCCAGTTGATTGTGGCTGTAGCACAGCGGCTAACGTAGCCAAGTTACTGTTGCTAATGTTTGTGTCCTAAACATGCAAGAGTGATATCAGGGGAAATTCTACAGAAGGTGTGTGAACATAAACCTCATTTGAAGCTAACTTTTAATACTTGTTTGTAATTTGGATGCTTGGTACAACTGTTCACAGTAACAGAACTTGCTGTCTGTAAAACCTGTATTGCAAGGGTTTGTCTCTGTGGTTATGACCGCTCGGTTACCAGCTACTGCATGTTAGTTTGCGTGCTCTGCTAATTAAAAATGCTCCTGGTTAACTTATATGCAGTAATTCTGATCGGTATGCATCAATGTGGCAGTTTCATCATAACGTTGCCCGATTGTAGCCACTACAGTTAGTGATGGCTTCGCTTATCCATGACCGGGATCAGCCGGATACTTCACAAATGTCTGAGCAAGCTCTCTGGTGCTACCGTGAAAGCAATGCGAAACGCAGAAGCTCTACCGGTTTACAAATGATTTCTCTGCACTACCTTGACATAATTTCATCCCCCTTTAGAAATTGTTGTGGCTAATAAAAAGCCGAAAAAGGCGGAGATTAAATAGGTAATTCTTTCCTGTAGAAGTGATCAATTCGCTAGCTCCACATAAGCAACGTGTCCGCGCTAACGGAACTTATGGTCTGCAAAACCTGTATTATGTTCATAACATAACCGAGCTCTCTCTAGCTGTCGCGTACTATCCATAAAGCTGCTTTCACATCAGACACCAAACGAATTTTTCGCAGGACAGATTAGTCTACATTCAAAGTCAATGCAAAGACGCGAATACACGTTATGGGCACGTCAAGCCGCTTTCACACCGGACGCGAAACAAATTTTTCGCGCGACAGATTAGCTACATTCAAAGTCAATTCAAAGACGCGAATACAAGTGTTATGGGCGCGTTAAGCAGCTTTTACACCGGCACAAAACAAATTTTTCGTGCGACAGATTACATTCAAAGTCACGACCGCTTATCAGCTACTGCATGTGAGTTCGCGTGCTCTGCTAATTAAAAATGCTCCTGGTTAACTTATATGCAGAAATTATGATCGGTATGCTTGTGTTACTTCGGTAAGCATCAATGTGGCAGTGTCATCATAACGTTGCCTGATTGTAGCCACTACAGTTGAAGCTAACCGGAGAGGTGCTGTATGTGTCTGCCGAGTTGGGCTGCAGTTAGACCAGACGTAGATTTTGCAGAGCTTGGGGTGCGTTTTTGGGTGCTTATGAAAGGATCGCTTTACTTATCCATGACCGGGGTCAGCCTGATACATCTCCAATGTCTGGGCAAGCTCTCTGATACTACCGGTGAAAGCAATAGGGAAGCGCACAGCCTATAACGTGTCCGGTATAACAAACGATTTCTCTGCATTGTCATCGATTGAATATTAAATTCTTTCCTGTAAAAGTGATCGATTCGCTAGCTCCACATAAGCAACGGTTCACGCAGACGGAACTTACGGTCTGTAAAACCTGTATTATGTTCATGACATAACCGGAGCTCTGTCTAGCTCTCGCACGCTATACATAATGCGCCCATTTTCCGCGAAGAAAAGCTGGTCATTCCGAAGCAAAAGTAAACCATTACCACAGGCAATTTCCGAAAAGGCCGTTTAAGGTTGGCGCTTTCGCCCCTCCGTCATATACCAGCGCGGAAGCTGTTCGTTTCTCCACGCTAACAACACACCACAGCTATGCACATGAACCAGCAGGTCCTAATACACACCGAAGCAGTCCATAAGCTGTTGGTCCACTTTTAGCTGCTCCTCACTGTCCATGTTTCCCTCTAAACTCAGACCCACCGGATTTCTACGGTCTCCGGTCTACACTTGGGCATGCCGACCCGTTCTACAAATGTGTCTGGGGTGGATTCTAGCTTCCCCTGCATCCTAGCTAGGAGTAGAAAAACCGCTGTACTCACCAACTGTTGCCGTAGCAAACTGTAGCCGATAGCAAATTCATGCTTGAGCTGCCAGACTTTCGCACTGCGTCCTCCGCTTTCGCCGTTGCGTTTATTAGAACAAGTTAATTTCATTAGATCTATATACATGTACTGCGTTTGATTGCAGAATTTCCCCGCTGATTCCTTAGCTCAGATGGCAGACGCGTCTCATGTTTCACTCTGAGACCCGGAAAACTGCGTTCTGCTGCCTCATCCCGCCTAGATCCGCCCTCCACAGAGCTGGCCAGTCAGAAGAAGGTGGGCACACGGGGAGTGGGGGCCATAGCGGAAGAGCCACCCCAGTGAGGCGTTTCAGGCAGAGACTACTATGGACTACAAATGGGGTTTTTTTGAGGATGGCAGTACGAGCGAAATAAGTACCTTTTTTTTACTTTGCGCGATCAGGAGTACTCTAGGGGAGTCAAAGACCAAAATATAAACTTGGAAAAATAGCATATTACGTCCCCTTTAACATGTAAGGAATGCTACTGTCCTTTTGTTTTGCTGTCGTTAATATAACAAGAAAACTTCTCTCTCGATATGCAAAGTCCAGCGCTACAGAAATCAATCACCCTGCCCCGATTATAATTGCCTGTCTTTCGCAGCGATCATTTCCCCACAGCCTCAGTTTCAATTCGCCCATTAATACCCAGCACACGCGGGCTCGGATGGCACTCGGCGTTTCCATCACTGTTGGGCAGGTTTTTCAGCGCAGACGGAGCGTGGGTCGAAAACGAAAGTTCGCTATTCTGACTATAACAAGAAGGGGGGAGCATATTTAGAGTCATTTATGTTTTGTTTCTCGCGATTTTATTGGACACTGGATGCATTTGTTTTAACTCATCTTTGAAAAAAATGTGCCGGATGGGAAAAGCACTATCTGAACTGAGTGGTGGTTGGTGGATTCCGAGTGCTGGTCGGTGCATTCCAAGTGCTGGTCGGCGCCGACCACCGCCGACCAGCATGGGCAGAACCCTGCATTCCGTAGACTTTGAAAAGGTTTACAACCTGTAAAACTGTAACTTTCAACAGCCTATTACAGGAAAATCAAATTAGATATGCCAAATTTGACAGCAGATTCATAACTTTCAGGTAATTTTACTGATGTGCACTGATTGATATATATAAATTAATTTAGGAGCACTGGAAAGTGTATTTGTATCCCTTCAAAAACGCTTACAAGTCATTGCTACATTCACAAGTGACAAGACACTGCCTCCTTAAATTGGCAATTACTCCATGAGAAATTGGAGTTGGAACTTAAGATTCGGGATTAGACCATTTGAAATGATGGCAATCACCCATGATTTTTTTCCAATTTTTTCTGAGACGTTGTGGTGCAAACTTTCAGAAACCTGGTCCACTTGGCATGGAATGACCTAGTGGTGTGCGACAAAACAGAACAGAAGTTTATTCTCGTAGATCACATTGGTGACATAGAGAACATACAACATGAGGTATTATACATGAAATACAGTTTAAAACATGTGTATACATTGTTTGATAAATTGTGCAATTTTTACAAGTAGAGGCTTATCAGTACATTACATTAGGGATATAAACTTATCAACATTTGGGTATTTACAATAGTATGGCAAGTAAACATTTCTAATTTGGCTAGTGGCAGGGCATTCTAGCATGAAATGACATTCGTCGCAGACACTCAAATGACACAGATTACACACTCTTTCAGGTCTATCAATGCAAAGCCATCTTCCTATCTCTATAGGTAGTCTATGGTTTACAGTTCTAAAGCAAGTATGGCTTATTCTCAGGTTATGTGGTAAATCTCATAGATACATTTCAAGGCATGGTACATTTTTAAACAACTTATAATAATCACCTTTAGTAGAATTACACACAGAACTGTTCCAGGTTTGAATAAATTGGTCAATGAGAATCCTTTTGAGAGAAGACTTCAGCCACGCAGGACTAATGAAATTATGTGATACCCAAATATAACACAACATAACATGAGTGGCAAGAACAGGCTGTTCAGCCCAACTAGGCTAGCCAGTTTCTTTTTACTATTGTGAATATATCACTTCAGATACTCAATGAACCAATGGTATCTAGCTTTAAGTCAAGCCTGCTCTTGAAAATTCCCAAGGTTTCTGCCTCAACAATATGGTCAGGCAAGCGATTCACATCGAAATTACTCTTTGGGTGAAAAAATATTTCCTAATATCCGTGCTAAATTTACCCTTGGTCAGCTTCCATTTGTAACCCCGAGTTCTACTAACAAAACTTGGCCAAAAGAATGCTACATAATTCACTTTGTTAATCACTTTAACATATTTAAAGACCTCAATCAGATCACCCCTAAGTCTCCTTTTCCTAAGACTAAAGAGATTAAGGATCTTCAGCCACTCATTGCTTTCATCTTTTATACCTGGAATCAGCTTAGTGGCTCTTCCCTGAACTTTTTCTAGAGCCTCTATATCTTTCTTAAAGTATGGTCCCCAGAACTGTACACAATACTCCAGATGTGGTCTGACAAATGTGTTGTACAAGAGAAGTATGACCTCCTTGGATTTGTACTCAATACTTTTGGCAATGTATCCCAGCATCCGATTGGCTTTTTTAACTGCTACGGCACAATGGCTAGAACCTGTGAGGATTTGGTCAACAATCACTCCCAGATCTTTTTCATGTGGAGCACATTCCAGTTTTAAACCTCCCATGAAGTAATCCTGTCTAATGTTTACATTACCTACATGTACAACTTTACATTTCGCTACATTAAATTTCATTTGCCACATTTCTGCCCAATTCTGGATTCTATCCAAATCATCCTGAATCACTTTAGTGGACTCCAAACTATTTGCCAAACCTCCCAATTTAGTATCATCTGCAAATTTAACTAATTTGCTCTTAATATTCCTATCAAGGTCATTAATGTAGATGAGGAACAGCAGGGGTCCCAACACCGATCCCTGAGGGATGCCACTCCCCACCATACCTAGCTCAGATGAGATTCCACAGACCACCACTCTTTGTGTTCTGTCCTGTAGCCAGTTTTGAATCCACTCCAGAATCCTCCTGTTACTCCAATGAAGCTCATTTTTAAAATTAGTCTCTTATGCGGTACTGTATCAAATGCTTTCTGAAAATCCAAGTATATGATTTCATAAGCCCTGCTCTGATCATTGGTCTTAGTGGCCTCTTCAAAGAATTCCAGAGGGTTTGTCAGGCATGACCTTCCCCCAAGGAAACCATGTTGGCAATCCCTCAAGATATTATTACGTTCAAGAAATAATTTCAGCTCATCTTTTATGATAGATTCCAGTATTTTGCATGCAATGCAAGTTAAACTGACTGGCCTGTAATTTCCTGGCTCAGTACGGTCCCCTTTCTTATATATTGGTATTATATTGCCCTGCTTCCAATCATTTGGTATTTCTCCAGTTTCTAAAGACCGTCTGATGATAGTGAAATAATCTTTAAACCGCTCTCCGCTAACTTCCCTGAGCACTCTAAGATAAAAGCCATCAGGGCCCGCCGCCTTATCTGCCTTTAGTTTATGCAACTTGTCTAATACTTCATTATCCCTAACCTCAATTTCCGCTAAATAATCTTCAGCATTGGACATGCCCTCTGGCCGAAAAAAACCCGCTCTGGAGGTAAAATTCTCAACAAAGTAACTGTTTAAGGTATCCGCAATATCCTTGTTATCATAAAGCAGCGATCCATATTTATTCTTTATGCACTTAACCTCCTCTTTGACTTTCCTTTTTCTGATACAGTACTGAAAGAAGCGCTTAGGGTTAGTTTTTGCCCCTTCTGCAATTTGCCTTTCATACAGTCTTCTAGCATTCCTTAGCTCTTTTTTTGACCACAGCTCGCATTTTACAGTATTCAGCCTTAGTAATTAGGGCCCGAGCACCGAAGGTGCGAGGAACCAATTGTTTTTGAAGGGATTTTTATTACATATATATCATTTATTCGTACAGTTACAGTACAATGTCAAAAAAAGAAGAAAAAAAAAACAAAAGAGCAATACAATAAGATACCAGATAGACATACAACAAAAATATAGTTCACACAAAATAGAAACATTAAGAAGTTATTTTAAATAGATAGACATTGAGTGCAATTATAACCGCCTTGTCAGACATGAGGAGTGATAATTTTAACTGGTACACATGTGGTATATTAGATCATTAATCTCGGCCAAATTCAAAATAGAAAAAAGCTCAGCACCTCTGATCAAGCACAGTTCTTTTATAAAATATCCAACACATTCTATATTGTCATTACTCGGTGATAATCTAATTATTTTGTTTTTAATGTGTAACCAACCGTTTTCAAATATTCTTCCGTCATCTCCTAGCTTATACAAAATATGCCGTCTGTTGTGACCGACAGAGTTATCAGATGAGTGACCTAACTTTTCACACAGAGAAATACATGGGTTTTCACTTTGTTTTAAACTCATATAGAAGCTTAAAGGGGACCTATTATGCTGATCCTTCTTTTAATACATATTAGTAATGTTATAATGTTGGTTGTCCATGCTCAACCTCTGAAAAGTTTCTAAACATAATCCAAGAACGTGATTTTGTGAGCGTGATTTCCTCTCTGAACAGCTCCTCCCGAGATCTTCACGAGATCTGGGTAAAACCTGACCTCAGGTTGTGCCATCCAATTAGTACAGACCTAGCCAGAACCAATCATGGCGCTGGACCTGCCCACACCGGAAACTATTCTAGCAGGCACTAACAATGGCAGATCATACTATGCCTTAGTAGCATCTTCACTTTTGGAAATACAAAAGAAGAACCGCAGATCATTTGAGGTGCAATTTTGTCAGTATCTCTCCCAAAGCTGCTTGTCCGTTTACTTTTGGACGCGAAGAAAAACAACGATTTTTCTTCCAAAAGACGATGCCACCAGAAATCAGTGGGTAGCTTTTTTTGTTTGCTGGCAGCAAAAAGCCACGGCCAGAGGGAACGTTAGCTGATTGTGCTCAGCATTTCACCAAAGACAGCTTTGTCAATTAAGGATAATTCGACGCAGGATAAGCGTTTCAGCTGCTTCTCAAACCTGAAGCAGTTGCATCGATCAAGCGCTCGGAGCCACATGCTGTAAGTAACCATATAACCAGGGGTGCACATAATTGGTGCGCTGGTGCGCATCTTAGAAAAAATAGAAATTGCGCGCAGAAAACTTGAAGGAAGCTCAATTGCGTACCAGCATATTTGGCATTTTTGACTGGTTTACTTCGCTACTGAAATAGGATTTTTCTCCATACATCTCTGGTAAGACAGAAGACATTATGACAAGTGTGTTCATTAATTATTAGCTTTTAAAGTTTACTCAGCTTTCACCCAAATTAGCAAAACGTCAAATCCATCAAAGCAGGGGAAAATCGGCATGGTCCGCGCCGGTTATTTTCTGCCCGATCGCGGTTCCGTGCAGAGCTGCCTGAACTTTGACTTGTCCCAGAAAACTCGCTTCTTATCGGCTTTTGTTGCGGTATTCCTAAGTACTATTTGAATATGGAGTAGCCGGAACTGCCTTTATATCCTCATCTTTTAAGTTTTAAGATCTCGCGCACATTATCCGTTTCATGAACGGTTGTAAGCATACGGTCGTTTTCAAGGTGTAGGCTTATAATTTACACAAAATACTGGTCAGACACTGTTAAAAAACTAAGTAGACGTGATCTTTAATATTTCTATTTAGATTCTGTGAAATTTTATCGATCAGAAACTTTTTGACCGACCGGTTCGAGGCAACTGGACCATAACTTGGCCCAAATCCAGAAACCTCCATTATGTTCATGGGCAATTTAATGCGACAAAAATCGCAGGAGCTAGCTAGATAATGCTTTGAAAATACCTTCTACGATCGACAATGTCATAGAAGACATCAAAGCACTCCACATATTAAATTCTGAAAATCTCCGCAATGGTACAAGCGAAGTACTTAATTTTTTTGCTTAGATTTTATCGTTGCCCCATTTCAACGAGAGCACCGATGCATGCAAATCCCTTTCAGAAGCTTCGTAATCCTACCTTAAACTCCGGTGCCTTATTGGAAAATTTCTATAAGAAATATCTACATTTTACGTATTACATTTCCCATACTGAAAAAAAAACTATTCTTATCCATTAACAATCCACTGTTCCTTGGATTGCGTCCGTGAACCAAAAAAGCTGTTTGTTTTTAAAGTTGTGTGTTCTTGACTTGAGAGCCATCAGAGGCTGTTTTGACTGGCAACCATGCTTGTTTAAAGCTCTGCAGTGGGTTTCCGATAATGTTGGATCTCAGGATTAACGAGTGGCACAGAGATTCTTAAGCAACGAACATTCTCTCATGTTCGTCACATTCTCCTTACGTGGGGTTCCCAAACACAGTCGTTAGACGGGCCTAAAGAGGAATTTTATGGAGAGTTTCTTGAGTCCTCGCTAAAGCATTAGTTGTTAATAAATCGATGCTATGAGATTGAACGTCCCTCGTTTTAACCAATCAACACTGAAATACAATATTTTAAAAACACATTGTCATCATTAGTATATGACTAAATTGATTCAGTGTCTTTTTAATTAAATTAGCTTACAGAAATATTACAACGAAAGATCACAAGAATAGAAATAATTAAGAAAAGGTTTAATAATGACGTAAAACTCATTTAACCTTTGTCTGCTCAGTTCATTGTTCAGTTAAACAATCCAGAGCCTGATTGCTCCAATAAATTGGCATGTGGCAACACGGTGTCTGACAATCGGTCATGTAGGGGAAAAGGCCACGAAAGTTAGCATTCACAAAGAAAGAAATCCTCCTCTTGCTTGATGAAATTGAACATAAGAAAGATTTACTGTTTTCTAAGTAAAAGTAAATATACATTAAGAAATATTTTAATTTTTTTTTGTTTTGCTCAACTTCCTCGTTTGTGGGCTGATTTGCATCGAAAACGCATGCGTATTGAGTGCTCTGCAGGAAAGGACGGCTGCGATGATGACACCTTGTAGGATGGGCGCTGCGTAAAGAGTGAGCACCAGGGAGCATCTCCAGGTGCTCCCTTGAGAACCACACCAAAAAAGTTATGTGCACCCCTGCATATAACAGCAAATAATGTAAGTGAAGCTAACGTGTTACGTGTGGCTAGCAGGACCGCTAGCGATAGTTAGCACTAACAACTGGCCTCAAACGCAGGCTTGGTAAAATATCTGAAGATAAAGCCTGTATCGGTCGCGACTGTCCATGATTCACAGACACAGAAGCTGTAAGCTGCTTTTACTGCATAAGCCAACCTGACGTGATAGCCAGTTGATTGTGGCTGTAGCACAGCGGCTAACGTAGCCAAGTTACTGTTGCTAATTTTTGTGTCCTAAATATGCAAGAGTGATATCGGGAAATTCTACAGAAGGTGTGTGAACATAAACCTCATTTGAAGCTAACTTTTAATACTTGTTTGTAATTTGGATGCTTGGTACAACTGTTCACAGTAACAGAACTCGCTGTCTGTAAAACCTGTATTGCAAGGGTTTGTCTCTGTGGTTATGACCGCTCGGTTACCAGCTACTGCATGTTAGTTTGCGTGTCGTGCTAATTAAAAATGCTCCTGGTTAACTTATATGCAGTAATTCTGATCGGTATGCTTGTGTTACTTCGGTAAGCATCAATGTGGCAGTTTCATCATAACATTGCCTGATTGTAGCCTCTACAGTTAGTGATCGCTTCACTGATCGATGACCGGGATCAGCCGGATACTCCACAAATGCCTGAGCAAGCTCTCTGGTGCTACCATGAAAGCAATGCGAAACGCAGAAGCTCTACCGGTTTACAAATGATTTCTCTGCACTACCTTGACATAATTTCATTCCCCTTTAGAAATTGTTGTGGCTAATAAAAAGCCGAAAAAAGGCGGAGATTAAATAGGTAATTCTTTCCTGTAGAAGTGATCGATTCGCTCGCTCCACATAAGCAACTTGTCCGCGCTTAACGGAACGTCACGGTTTTGCAAAACCTGTATTATGTTCATAACATAACCGAGCTCGACTGTATTATGTTCATAACATAACCGAGCTCTCTCTAGCTGTCGCGTACTATCCATAAAGCTGCTTTCACATCGGACACGAAACGAATTTTTCGCGCGACAGATTACATTCAAAGTCAAGGCAAAGACGCGAATACGGGTATGTCAAGCCGCTTTCACACCGGACGCGAAACGAATTTCTCGCGCGACAGATTACATTCAAAGTCATGACCACTTATCAGCTACTGCATGTTAGTTCCCCTGCTCTGCTAATTAAAAACGCTCCTGGTTAACTTATATGCAGCGATTCTGATCGGTATGCTTGTGTTACTTTGGGAAGCATCAATATGGCAGTTTCATCATAACGTTGCCTGATTGTAGCCACTACAGTTGAAGCTAACCGGAGAGGTGCTGTATGTGTCTGCCGAGTTGGGCTGCAGTTAGACCAGAAGTAGGTTTTGCAAAGCTTGGGGATGAGTTTTTGGGTGCTTGTGAAACGATCGCTTTACTTATCCATGACCGGGGTCAGCCTGATACATCTCCAATGTCTGGGCAAGCTCTCTGATGCTACCGGTGAAAGCAATAGGGAAAAGCACAGGCTATAACGTGTATGGTATCACAAAAGATTTCTCTGCATTGCTGTCGATTGAATATGAAATCGGCGACTGAATATTAAATTATTTCCTGTAAAAGTGATCGACTCGCTAGCTCCACATAAGCAACGGTTCACGCAGAGGGAACTTACGGTCTGTAAAACCTGTATTATGCTCATAACATAACCGGAGCTCTAGCTTGCTCTCGCGCACAATCCATAACGGGCCCATTCTCCGCGAGGAAACGCTTGTCATTCCGACGCAGTCAGTAAACCATTACCACGGGCAATTTCGAAAAAGGCCGTTAAGCCTGGAGCTTTAAGCCCCTCCGTCATATACCAGCGCAGAAGCTGTTCGTTTCTCCACGCTAACAACACACCACAGCTATGCACACGACCCAGCAGGTCCTAATACACACCGAAGCAGTCCATAAGCTGTTAGTCCACTTTTAGCTGCTCCTCACTGTCCATGTTTCCCTCTAAACTCAGACCCACCGGATTTCTACGGTCTCCGGTCTACACTTGGGCATGTCGACCCGTTCTACAAATGTGTTTAACTATATGGGGTGGATTCTAGCTTCCCCTGCATCCTAGCTCGGAGTAAAAAAACCGCGGTACTCACCAACTGTTGCTGTAGCAAACTGTAGCCGATAGCAAATTTGAGCTTGCGCTGACAGATATTCGCACTGCGTCCTCCACTTTCGCCGCTGCGTTTGTTAGAACAAGATCATGTCATTAGATTTATATTCAAGTATAACGTTAGATTGCGGAATTTGCCCGCCGCTTCTTAGTCAGATTGCAGACGTGTCTCAGGTTTCACTCTGGGGAGCCGGACACGGAAAACTGCATTCTGCAGCCTCGTCCCGCCCAACTCCGCCCTCCACAGAGCTGGCCAGTCAGAAGAAAGTGGGCACGCGGGGAGTGGGGGCCATAGCGGAGGAGCCACCCCAGTGAGGCGTTTCAGGCAGAGACTACAATGTACTACAAATGCAGTTTTTTGAGGATGGCAGTATGAGCGAAATAAATACCCTTTTTTTACTTTGCGCGATCAGGAGTACTCTAGGGGAGTCAAAGACCAAAATATAAACTTGGAAAAATAGCAAAATAGGTCCCCTTTAAGAACCGTAAATATAATTGACAATCAATATTGGGCCCACCATACAAATATTTTAAAAAGATGCCGTGTGTATTGCAAGGAAGTTTCCATTACCTTCTTACACATTTACGCCAAGCCACATGAAAACGATCAATATTTTTATCACTAAAGTTCCACAAAGGACAACCATAGATACTAGTACAAAACGAGCTAAATAAATAATTCATAACGTTGCTGCTACAGCCTCTAAATTTTGTTAAAACACAGTTAGTTTTATAATACAGCTCATCAACCGCTTTTTTAATAACCGGCTTTGTGGATTTATTTTGCATAACAGTTAGACCTCAATGCTGGACAGAATTCTCATGCTTGATCACCTCTCCATTCAAGCATAAACTTATATCAGCATATCCCCTAGACATGTTCGGGAATACTGTTACATGACTTTCAAGGGAGTTAAATTTAACACTATACTCATGACCAAATTCCTCACAAATTCCCAGCAAGCGTTTTGCGGCATTGTTTGAAGGCACAAGAAGACATATATCATCAGCATAACCAATACAATTGAAACGAGTATTACCAATATAACAACCCGTTTTGCTGGCAGACAACCTATCAAAAAGAACATCAATGTATATTGAAAACAGAAGCGGAGATAAAATAGCACCCTGTTTGACTCCATTACAGATATTAAATGTTCTACTGTAAAAACCATCCCAACGTACTCGAAGAGTTTGACTTGTGTACATAAACAAACGCAAACGAGCTTGCAAAGAACAAATCCCTCTATTCATGAGCAGTTGAAACAGTTTACAATATTCTACCCTGTCGAACGCTTTAGTGGCATCAAGAGCCACCATAATGACGCTCGAACCATTTCTGTTATAATAATCAATTATTTCATTTAAAACAAAGGTGCATTGAATAGTAGAATGTTTTGGCTTAAAACCAAATTGTAAGTTATTGGATACAAATATATGTTGAGACTTTTCTAATATAACCATGTCCAAAAGCTTAGCTAGGACACTACCCAGAGCTATAATTCGAGCAATCCGTGAGAGACTTTTTATTATTCTTAGGGATTGGCACCAGAGTTGACAATAGAAAGTTGTCCGGGGCAACACCATGATTTAAAGCAGCTTGCAATAACAAAGACAGGTGTATAGACAAGACGTAAGGAGCATGAATAAGATTATCAGACATCATATTTGACACACCATCAGTTTTACTGGTTTTCAGTTTACGAATTGCATTGCTAATATCTGCCCCAGTAATAGAATGGGCAACTCTACAGTTGCCGTTAAGGCAGTTTTCATGTATTGACGACAATATAGAACCTCTGATATTATTTAAGTCACAAACATTATAAGAAACACTATTTTTTTAATGCTTCATATTTGGAGGCAAAAGAATCACATATACTTGCTGATCCAGTGACATCCTCTAAACAATTGGTATATTTATTATTGCCTCTACTAATTTTTTTTAACTTCCTTCCAAAATTCACGATTACGGTTGTTCACAAGAGAGTCAGCTAGTCTGTTATGCACCAAGTCTTTCTGGTTCTTTTTAATTAAGCGTAATGCACACTTATATTTTTTCCTGGTGCTTCGCCTTATGTCAGCAACAGTTCCATGTCTTGGTCTACCACATTCAATCCATATTTTGTGCCAAAACATACAATCCTCTCTCAAAAGGTTTCACATGATCATTCCATCCAACTAAACCTTTCTTCTTAGTTGCCGGTATGCAAATATCAGCAGCTTCTAAACAGGCATTGACAATTTCATCGCAATACTTATTCAATTCGAGTCTATGAACCATACAGAACATATCCTGGCAAGTGACCAATTCATGTGGAAAGGGAATTAAAGACAGTAAATATTCTAACATGTTTGTATAATTGTAAATGTCAACATCTGAGCACATTTCCCAATTTGACTTTTTTGTATACTTGAAATTTGTCTGAACCTCAGTAAAAGTAGTTTTCAAACTGAGATTTAATAAAACAGGATTATGATCAGAAAAGTTTAAACCATCGTGGCATGACATGTATTTGTTAATCAACTTAAACATGTTGTCAGTGACAAGTACATGATTGATAGTAGAGGTAGTGTTAGTTGTTTCATTCTCATAAGTATGAAGCACATTTGCCACTGGACTTGATACCAAACCTCAGATGCTCAGAAAGTACAAAATCGCACAGAGCTTTGGTATGCAAAGAATTCACACAAGTTAAATCCGTATTAAAATCTCCACCAATAATAATATGGTTGATGTCATCATATTGATTAATAACACACTTTATATCGTACAGGACAGATTCATATAATTCAAGATTAGTACTAGAGTCACATGGCATATACACACTAAATAATAAAATTTTTATAGAACCAATCAAATATAAAATTCCAGAACAGCATCGGGTATTAACATTCAAAAATCAAATTTACAGTCGAGCATTTTGCTTACAACAATACTACAACCACCATGCGGTCTTCCTAATATTATTTCATTCGAGTTCATACTGGACACGCCATAAACAAACACATTGTCCACATAATTTTCAATTGACTTATTATTCTTCTTCTTCTTCTTCTTCTTAGTTATTATTATTATTCTGCTGCGAGAACGCGTTTTTGAGGGTTTTGACATGCACGAAAACTCACACAAATTTGCATATACGTCAGGCGTGCGAAAAATTACAAACTTTTGCTATTCTTGAGCTTGGGCGTGCCCTGGTGGCTCTACAGCGCCACCAAACACGCGGCCATTTTGGAACTCAGTTGCTTGGATTCTCACAAAATTAGGTGTGGCCATAGTAGTCATAATGAAGTTTTTTGGCAATTTTTTTGAAATTTTTTTTGCCCCACAGGAAGTGAGCTATGAACCATTTCCTGTGTTTTTCCAGATTTTACGAACACATTTTTGAGGGCCTTATCATACTTGAAAACTCACCAACCTTTGCGCAGAGGTTAAAAATATGAAGCTCTTCGATTTGATATTCAATTTGGCACTAAGTGTGACATGGTGGCTCTATAGCGCTCCCTAATACATAATTGCATTTTCGAGGGCCTCAGCATTCTCGAAAACTCACAATATTTTGCACTTAAGTTCGTCATAAGATTTAGAATTATAGAGGGTTTACAGATGGGCGAGGCAAAATGGCATTATAGTGCCCCCTAGAAAATTTCAATGAAGCAGCCCTCGCAGCCCGTTGAACATACCTGTGCAAAATTCGGTGTACATGTGGATTATGCCGAGACCAAAAAAAAAGTGCTTTGGTGCCATGATCTAAATTCAACAGGAAGTCCGCCATTTTTAACTGAAATTGCAACTTTTGATTTTTTGCCATGAACAGGTGTCGTACTTTAACGAACTCCTCCTAGTGATTTTATCCGATCAACTTAAAATTTGGCCTATGACATCTAAAGACCTTGTTCATGTTAAATTGCGAAGCTTTTTTGGATTCATCGAACGATGTATCCGTGGCGTTGCGGTGAATTTCGATGTTTTGCCATGAAACACAAAGTTGGTTTTACTCCCACATACTTTGAGAGATTTGTCCAAAACTTTACAGGCTTGATAACAGTCTCCTGCCAAGTATAAATATATGCTGATGTTAGATTGGGTGTGGCAAGGTGGCTCCACAGCGCCCTCTAGCCACGGCCATGTTGAGATAAGTGCTTGAATGTTCATGAAATTTGGTGTGATCATTGCATTTGTCATGCCAGGTTATGGTAATTTTTTTGAAATTTTTTGGCCAAAAAGGAAGTGAGCTATGAGCCATTTCCTGCGTATTTCCAAATTTTACGAACACACATTTGAAGGCCTTAGAATCCTTGAAAACTTGCAAAACATTGCACAAATTATAACGGTCTTACGGTCTTCAATTTGATTCATCAAGTGGCACCAAATGTGGCATAATGGCTTTATAGTGCCCCCAATAATTTTTTTAAATGAATTGCCCTTTTGAGGGTCTCAACATGCTTGAAAACTCACAAGATTTAGCATACGTATAAAGCCAGTCATGCGTATTACTATGATAAAAGGCTTACAGATAGGCGTGACAAAATGGCATTATAGCGCCCCCTGGAAAATAAAAAAAAAAGCAGCCCTCGCAGCCCGTTTAACCTACATATACAAAATTCGGTGAGCAATTATGGATTTATGGGCTGAAAATGACCTAAAAAATGAAGTCCCTCTTGGTTGCATACCTGTGCAAAATTCGGTGACATCATTATGCTGAGACCTAAAAAAAAGTCCGCCATTTTTAATCAACAGAAATTTTTAATTGAAATTTCAACTTTTTAAAATTTTTAGTCATTAACAGGCGTCATACTTTAACGAACTCCTCCTAGAGATTTTATCCGTTCAACTTAAAATTTGGTTAGTGGCATCTTAAGACCTTTCCAATGTTGCGAAGCTTTTTTGGATATATCGAACAATGTATCCGTGGCGTCGCGGCAAATTTCAATGTTTCGCCATGAAACAGGAAGTTGATTTTGATCACACATACTTTGTGAGATTTGCCCGAAACTTTACAAGCTTGATAACAGTCTCCTCCCAAGTATAAATATGCTGATATTAGAGTGTGGCCAGGTGGCTCCAGCCACGCCCATGAAATTTCTCATGCAAGGTTATGGTAATAATTTTGAAATTTTTTGGCCAAACAGGAAGGGAGCTATGAGCCATTTCCTACGTTTTTCCCAATTTTACGAATACACGTTTAAAGGCCTTCGGATATTCCAAAACTTGCAAAACGTTGCACAAATTGTCAGTGTCTTATGATCTTCGACTTGATATCCCAATTGGCACTTAATGTGGCACAATGCCTCTGTAGTGCCCCCTAATCATTTTTTCAAAAGAATTGCCCTTTTGAGTGTCTCAACATGCTTGAAAATTTGCAAAAATCAATACACTCGTAGAGCCCGGTATTACGATTACTATGGTATAGGTTTTGCACACAGTCATGTCAAAATGGTATCATAGCACCCTCCAGAAAATTTCAAAACAGTTCTCATAGTTCAGTTCACCTACAAAATTTGAACAAAATTTAGTGGAGACATGAAACATGCCAAGACTTGTAAAAAAATTATATAGTGCCATGACCCGAACCCAACCGGGAGTGCATTATTTTGAATTAAAATTTTAACATTTTTTCATGAACAGGTGTCATACTTAAACGTGCTCCACCTATTGATTTCAGGAATGGTGTTAGCACTCCACTCAGGAAAATACAATGTACCCAATCCAGCAGTGTCGAATGGCTGTGAATGGACACCTGCACCCGTCATCATCTCACCCCCACCCCCAACGTGCACAAGGGGTGCGAGGGCCCTTTCAACACTGCTTACAGCTGTAATTCTCATTGTTATCCTTTATGTACATCTTATAAAGATTCCTCTTATCCCTCAAACTCCTACGAATAGCTGTGGTCATCCACGGATATATGATATAAACCTGTATCTTTAAGTATATTCTTAACGGATGACAAAAGATTAAAATTGTAGTTTGTACTTCTAGCCTGGAGATGTGACATAAGTACATACGTCTTATAACATTATTTATCTGGGGTTGGCAGTAATTTACACCAACATGAAATAATTCTGACTTTAACACAAATACTTAATGGAAACCTTCCCAACTTTCGTACACCATATATTTGGGAGTTGATGTCTTAAGATTAAGAATATATTTGCAAAATTTTAAATGAAGGTATTCTAAAATATCTATTTTTTCGTATCCCCACACTTCACAAGCATACAGTAATACAGGTTGAACAATCTGATCAAATAGCTTAAACTGACAATCTATCGGGATTAGGGATGCACCGAAGTGAAAATTTTTGGCCGAAATCGAAAACCGAAAATGAGAAACACCGAAAGAAATTATCATGCTAATTTTTAGCATCATTGAATTTATGGCTATGACTGTGTACTTACCTAACTAAAGTCAAGGCATTGCAATTGCATAAATTAATATTCATGCTTCAAAGAATAAATCAATTACAAAATTATAAAAATATTAATTTAGCACTGACATTCCAACAAAGCACAATATAAAATAAAATAATTATAAATAAAATGTTTCACTTGGCCCCACTCATGAATAACCTACAGGCCTATAAATGACTGGCCTATTACTGGCTGCTGAAAAATTGTAAAATTAAATATGTTACGTGACAACACAGCAGCCCACTGACTGGTCAGAGAATCGTCTCTGCGAAAGATAACTCGCTTCCGCTTTATCGCTAGGAAACTGGATTCACTTGCCATCATTGAAACAGGTCTTCAAATTGTGTTTTTGAAACGTGTGTGGTTTTCGGCAGCTTGATAAATATACTGTGCGTTGCCTTACCTTTCAAACAAGGTTGTGTTTGTTCACCGAAGCTGCTGCATTTATGAAATGCGTTTCTTTGCCTGTGACCCTGTTTGTAGCGAAATTAGAAGCAACGATGCTCCCCTCATTCCCCTTGAGAAAGTTATTATGCTGCCCCCATTTTACGAAAATTGCGCGGAAAATAACTTTACGGGTGCTGATGAAGCATTTTGTTCTTGGGAAAGGTATCACAGATGAGATGACGCATCGTAAAGCGATAAATTCTAATACTCTGCCGCCACCTACTTTTTGCGCATTTGCTACGTGTTTTGCCTTCAATTTCAAAGTGAAATGCTAATGAAGTCTGAATGTCATAAACAATCATTGTTTTGTCATATGTTATTTGCTTCTTTGTTATGAAGGAAAAAAGGTAAAGTAACGTCCTCGGTGTGTGGTGATTCCTTAATTTTTTCCAGGGGTTGTAGTTACATTATGGAATACTGATGGAACACAAATGCCTGGAGATTATATTGCCTTTTTCCATGAATACTCTGTGCCTTTTACGGATATCATTGCTTTGCGTTTTTAGGTGGTATGTTATTTAACGCGCAACGAATCAGACACAACACCAGTTGCTATCCTATGCATCAGGACAATGTCAAACAGAAATTACAATTAAGCACTCGCGAACTTTAGTACTAGGGATGCACCGATACCACTTTTTTTTAAAACCGATACGAGTACGAGTAGTTTATTTTGTGTACTTGCCGATACCGAGTACCGATACCGATATTTCTGAAATGTTTTCCAGGAAAATACAATGACAATTTCGGAGTACAGGTTTTATTTTCTTTTTTATAACAAGCCTAAAAGAGGCCAATATCAAACGATTCACACATGGCTATTTCCAAAAAAAAAAAAAAAAAAAAAAAAAAGTAGGCCTAACTGCTAAAAATCTTTCTGTATTTAGGCCTGACAAGAAGCCTCTGAGCTAGCACTGCCATCAAATGAGGCAAAACATTACTGAAGCTTGACAAATGAAAAGTAAACTCGCTGTATAGGCAAGGTAACACACCCAACTTCATAAAAAGTCAGTAGAACTATTAATTGGCACAGATAGTTTCTACACACATTCATAGGCATTCTCAATCCAACTTAAGTCAATAATAGCTTTCCAAGCAAACAAGGCATCACTTAAAGTGTGTGGTATCGCCATATTTCAATTACACAAATGACAAATGAAAATGATTTAACTTAACCGCAACTAAAATGTTTAAGGTAACCATATGTTACTAATATATTTGTAGTAAAATAAGAAGACTCACAATTCTAAGTCTCAGTATGTGTGATTGTGGGTGAGTGCTTGTGCGAGCTCGGCTTGCTTGTAAATATTCAATAACTGATCCGGGTGAGCCATCTAGTGAAAGAATATTGTAATTGCGTGCATAAATTTGCAGCTCCATGTCCGCTGGCAGAAACATCTGCACAAAACGCTTAAGATACCCTGCCGAACACCGTTGTTCTTCTTGAACTCGCCGCATCCAGATAATCCTTAAATGATGAATTATGTACATATTTTGATTTGTAACGTATAGTGAAGTGGCCAGTGTCAAAGTACCGAAGAAAAAGCATACTTTTTATCTTTTAAATGTAGTAGAGTAGAAGTCCCGTAAAAAAAAAAAAAAAAAAAACAAGTAAAGTACAAATCCTCAAAAAAACTACTTAAGTACTGTAACGAAGTTGCCTACATGTACTTCTTTACTATACACCTCTTGTGTGTATGCGCGTATGCCTGCATGTGATGTGATGGCTATAAAGCTCACTTTCTCGTATTTTTTCTAACTCGCTGTCTCCCCCTAGACATAGAAGTCATATAGTACAAAGTACTGTAGCCTATGCGACCGTGAGCAGGCAGTTACCTTGCGTCTTATATTAAGTGGTATCGGTGCGTGGTATCGGCAAATGTGGACGAGTACGAGCATATTAACGCGGTATACCCGATACTGGCATCCGTATCGGTGCAACACTATTTAGTACCATAACTTGGTGACGGTAGTGCGCGTCCCCTGAATTAAACACAAAAATATTTAACAAAATTGACGGAATACAAGTCCGGACAGGCGCGTGCTGGCCGCGGTTTTTGCTTGTGTCATCACAACATCCTGTTTCGGCCGTATTGTTTCAGTGTTAAAAGTCTTTCAGCCGAAACCTGAAAATGCATTTTTTTTGCCATTTTCGGCCGAAAATTTTCGGTGGCCGAAAATTCGGTGCATCTCTAATCAGGATATCTAACATTCTAATCTTACGTAGAACTCCATACATAGCCCAAGACGCTTGATCATACAGTCTCTTAATACCTTTAAAAAACTGACCGTTACTTGTGAATAATAAGCCTAAATAGACATATTCTCGAACAGACTCAATGGTGACATTATCAAAATTAAATGAATGACACTTCCTATTGGTACCTCTAGAAAATACAGCCACCTTAGTTTTAGACATTAACATTCACTTTCCACATAATACAGTACTGATGAAACATATCAAGAACAGTTTGGAGATCTTCTGGTGACTCCGCAAAATAAAACAGTAAAAATATTTTCACATAGAAACAAACATCATTTTCAAACATATTATTAAGTGTGTTCAATCCACTGTAACAATCATTGAGGAATGACTCAAGGTCATTTAAATATACAGCAAACAGGAACGGAGATAAGTTTTCAATGGACACCATTGTCACACGTAAAGAAGGGGGTTTCTACACCATTATGGATAATACCAGATTCAGTATTTTGGTACATATTGTAAATAACTTGGAAACACTTTCCACCAATATTATTTTTTTATTAATTTAAGCCAAAGACCGCTGCGCCAAACGGTATCAAAAGCTTTACTGAAATCAATGAGAACACAATATAATTTCTTTTTAATATTTTGAAAGATATCAATAAGAGTATTCAAAGCATAAATATTGTCAATGGTAGAATAAAATTTGCGAAAGCCATCTTGGGATTCAGAAATCAAATTGGTTTCTTCCGAAAATTTCTGAGGGCGCTTGGAGAGAATTGCTGTGAAAAGCTTGCCCAAACAGCTGACAATAGTGATTCCCCTGTAATTATCAGGGTCAGCTTGGCTACCTTTGTTCTTAAAAATGGGGCGTATATAGCCATCAGACCAGGCTTGGGGGAAAACGCCATGATCTAAAACAAGATTGAAAAGCTTTACATAGACAGGCAACAATACATGAGCCGAAGCTTTGATATATTCATTACGTACATTATCTAGTCCATTAGCTTTGTTATTCTTCAGATCTTTAATACATGACATAATCTCTTCTTCTATTATCACACAATCCAACATATTTATAATATTTACATTATCATTATGTACATCTTCATTAAGTTCTTTGAAATGCGTATACAAAGAATCTATATCAATTTCATAACTATCATTGTTTTTACTATTGAAAAAGTTTAATATAGCCCAAAAAGCCTTTGGATTACTAGATTTAGTTTCACGCAGTTGCTGAGTACATTTCGCTAAATAAGACTTCTGATTTCTTAATAGTTTTACTATAACATTTACTTGCATTGAGGAACAACTCACGCTCTTTCGCACCCCCGTGTATGCCATATAGCCTTTTACGAGTATGATAGTTTTTTCATGCCGTTTTGCAAGATTTATTAAACCATGGTTTGTTCTTAGTAGATTTTCTATTTGCCGAAATGTAGCCGAAAGTGTTGGCAGCAGCATTCTCAAGAGTGTCTGAAACAGCAACAGTAACGTTGTTTATAACTTGTACAATATTTTCAGTATTAGCATCACCAATATTATGACACAATTCTCTAATAACATCTTTTTCAATATTATTAACGAAATGATCAGTCTTGGGGGATGCATCCCAAGCACGTATTTTAGCTTTACTCGAAGTGGTAGAATCCGCCTTGCGCACGGTACCACTTCCGGTATTGCAAGATACGTTAAAAGACAGTGCATAGTGTACGTCTGACATTATACAATCCAAAATCACATACTTCAAAATCATTAATATACATCAAAAGTGGGGCTGATGCAACACCGTAATCTACAACACTTGCTTGCTTACATGTAAAATTGCCAATATTTTCATCCGATCCTAATCTATGGTTTACAATAAACATACCACTATTTTTACATATATCCAATGTTTTACATCCATATGAATTCATTACAGTATCCAGAGACTTTATAGTAATATTAATATTCGTATTTTTCAACATATCTACATTGGAGTATAATGAAGTCTCGTCTATATGGTCATTATCACGGAAAAAAAACTGTCAATTTCTACACAATCAGGAAGACATTTAGTTCTTGCGTTGAGATCTCGACATGACAATATTAGACCGTGAACGATTAGAGTGTGTCCACAATCCGTCATTACATGGAGATCGTTTGCATTGTGTGTCAGTGAACATTCTATCTGTTGCAGCTGTAGGCTCATACGCTGGGGAGTGGTGGAGGGGGGAGCGTGAGCGATATTCCATATTTCCATATTTCAAAATATGGAAGAAAAAAAAAAGATTTGATTGGCTAATTGACCGATTGACAGCTTGCCAACTTATTAGATTCAAGAAATTGTCCTCTTACGTGACTACGTGAGTGTTCCTGATATTTCGTGATTGAGTATCAAGTTGTCAATCTTTTTTTGGGGGGGGGCTATTTGGGCAGGTACCGGGCAATATTCCTCTAGAGACCGTATGGAGTGCCCTGCCGACAGTGCACCAAAATCAAATGTGATCAGCCGAACAATGCGTGATTTCCATCATTTCTAAACTAAAGCAATCATCACTCTTAAAATTTATAGATAAAAGAATCCGAACGGAACCATCTCAAACAACATTTATATCGACGCAACATCGATGAGCATAAGCTTGCCTTAGTTCGCGATGACAAGGGTGAATTCTAAAGTTATTTTACGAACTGCTAGCTAGCAAGTAGCTAGTTACATTCCGGCTGCTGGGGGTGGAGCGCGCTGCGTCAGGGGCAGAGCCGCTAGGCCTAGCCAGCAAGCCAATTTACGAACGTGGCCCACCTTCTCTAGGTATCAGGGGATTGTTTGCAAGATAAACCTGTAGCCTAGAAGGTAATATAAATATCTGTTGTTCTATTGCCTGTAATGTGCTGAAAATGCTTAATTTTGGTCCACTTATTTCATTCAGCTCTGCGGGATGCGATAGTGGCTTTAGGCTGATGGACCTAAAGCCACATCGACACCCCATTCACGCCTTTATACTGAATATTTCATGTGAGTCGGCACTGATGTTTGTCAAACACAGACCTCTACACAGGTCCTGGAATTCCTGAGCCCTGTGTTATATACTTGGCTGCTGCCTATCGCTCATCAGTGAGCACAAGAACTGGCTAAAGTAGCCAAGGTTGCAATCGACAACCCAAATCCCCTTTGACCAACTCGGTTTTTGAAAATTAGATTTAGTCTGTAGAGCGCAATATCATCAGCGACCAAATCTAGGCAAGTGACGGTGAAGTAATCCATTCTCAGGAGTGGTTACCGTGGCATAATGCATTGACTGAATTTAAACGACAGGTTGGCGTTAATTACAGCGAGCTTCAGTAGTCGCTGTTAATCAAACATTAATGTTAGCTTTCACCGAGACGCTCTGCGATGTCAGAGCATAGCTATATTTTCTGGATGATAACCTCGGCAGTTTGTGCCTTAGAGGGAATATTATAAGTAAGATGTGTTGCGACGCTTCATTATTGACTTGATGGCTTCAAATACAACTCTCAGTTCACTGAATTCATGTACCAATTTCTCATCATAATCAAATTGACCTTTATATTGTCGGCTAACGTTAACATATAAAATGGGTATGACAGTCGGTTGAGAACAATAACTTAATCCGAAACTCATCAGAAATAAACTGATGATAGGAGTAAGATAAGCAAAGCTTGACTGGAGATGCACATAAAATTTTCGGAGTAAAGTAACGTATTGCACAAAACAGGTGTTTGTGGCAGTATCCTGCAACTGAGTTGTTGTGCTATCACATGCTTTCAAAGTACCAGATCACTGACGCATCTCTGTCGTCAACTACGAACTACTGCACGTTCAAATTGCTCTTAATAGCCAGTTTTGTTTTTTTTTTTTTTTTACATGATGGGGATTCATTACTGTATTTTTATTTCACCCTTACTCCTCTTGAATTGATTTAGGCCTAATTAAATATTGAGCTATATGGTATGCTCTGTCACTTTCAAACATACATTTAAGACAATATGTTCATATTTGCTTTGTCCTGTAAAAAGCCACAAAGTTTAAAGACAGCCAAAAACGAAAAGAAGGTGGGGGGTGGAGGGGCAACCATTTTTTTCTCAACCAAATCAGTTTGCTACTCCGTTCCCCTAGAGACACGCGGATAAACCAATCACAGCAAACATGTAGCGCTTTCTTCCATCCTCCTTCATGACTGCATTTGCCATGACTTGTAAAACAGTCTTAACCAATATGACAAATGAAAGAATCGTGATAAAAATTGAGATTGTGATCTTGCCATAAAAAAATATAGCGGCATATGATATTTTTGCCATATCGCTCACCCCTAGAATGACCCAAATGAAAAGTTTGGCCTGATGGTGGCTCTACAGCAGAGGTCATAGGGTGACAAACATCAGCCTTTCTCTAGGCACCAGAAATGATCGCAAAAAAGGTTTGACATAATTCCCCTCAAAATCTTTTTGAGTTATTGTATCTGACAATGTAAAATTTGACCTGGTGGTGATGCCACAGGAAACATTATAAAGTCACTACTTCCAATAATTCCTTAATGTACCAGGAATGTTGAAGCTTTGACATAATTCCCATGAAAGCTTTTTTAGTTACTGCACGAGGAAATGTGTTGTGCCCAACAAGAAACACAGAAGGGTCACACAAAACAATAGTGTTTGTTGTCTATGCACCAAGAATGAACATAAGTAGTTTCACGCCATTCCTAACCGTTTTAACCAGCATGAAGGATCCTCAGTGGCAGCGCGCAAGCTGGATCTCCAATATCCCCAAAAACCCTGTTTTGGGGAAAATCAATGTCAAATCTGCTTTTTTTTTTTTTTTGATAAACTCATGTGAAGTGAAGAATTGTGCGTCACTATAGGTATAATTATATTATCGCTTCTGCAATGTCTGAGACATTTGCTTGCCTTATTCAGAAGCCTGTTTTCTCCCAGTCTTAAAAAGGAGCAAGAAGACGTAGATGAGGAAGAGTAAAGCCAAAACTGAGGCAGACAGCTGCATTCCACAGTGACACAGTTAAGGCAGAGGAATGACTGCGCAAGAGCCATTTTCTGAGATGCCCATCCCCCACCCTCACAGCTCCTGTCGGGAGCACAGCCCATTTCACACAAGAGCCAGCGGCAGAGTACTAACTGCAGCTGGGCTCACAGAAATAACCCAGCCGCGACCGGGGAAACACAAAGCCCAAAACACACTAGTGGATCAGGCAACTATTGAAGAACTACTCGCTTAACTGTCACCATATCACTTTGTTTTATCTGCTTGAAATATTGGACTTGGGCTGAGGGATAATGTTACTTATTTGTGTACGGCCTCTTCATAGTTTAAAGAGACTTGAGCTAGCCTGTACACTTAAGGAAACCCCAGCAGGTCTGTGGGACAGGCAAAACATTTGCATTCCTCAGCTCGTCACACCAAAGACATTCCAAATTACACTGCGAGCATGCCCCTTGAAAGGCAGAAAGACTACATGAGGTATAGTAGTGGTCAACTTGTGTGCTGCCTTTTTGAATGATATTGATGGAAGGCATGATCAAGAATTGGGACTGCTGGGCTCTTATGAAAAAGAACGACAGACATTAAGTATTCGGACAGTGACATTGTTAAAACACCAGTAATTTCTACATTTTTGCTTGATATGAATACAAGTAAACATCCTCAGAAAAAAAATCTCCATGTTCACCCAGTATACATGTTTCTAAATTCATTAAGCCAATACAGAGCCAAAAAAAAAAATCAATAATGTGACCGTCAAACTACTTTTAGACTGCACCACATAAATAATAAAAGTGCATTACAATCAAAGGAGATGGGAACTCACCCACAACCATTAGGGTGAACTCAAACCCCTTTTTCACAGACTTGCGGTGGACCTGATTGGGAAGGTTGGCAAAGCCTACGTATCCAGGGGTTTCCGGGTTGGTAAACTGACCCTGCTGTATGAAACAAAACAAGAAACAACTGTAGGACCACTTATACAGGACAACATTTTTTAATACAGTCTGTATTGTCATCGCAAAATTGTAGCATTGGTAGTTGCGACACAAAAGTAATTTTCCTGGACATGCGTAATATGTAATCTAGTGAAGCATCGTTATCCAGAGGGCTGAGGAGTATCTTAACTCTAAGACTGCAAATGGTCACATGTCAGGAATTGGTCATCTGAAAAAAGTGGTGTTATTGCGAGCACATTTTTTCCCAGGTTTTATGTAAGAGTATCTAAATAATTTGAATAGCTAAGATGGAAAGTTAGATGTCATTTTGTTCCTTAGAATGTTAGCTTTCTAATGATACCAATTTTAACCAGTGACAGGCAACATCCAGTGAGTAAGGGGAAAGAAACCAGAGCTAGTCAGAGGCGGAGCCGGAGGCGGCGGCGGTTCCGTTGATGGAAATCTATGACATCCATTCTAAAACAATGAAGCCATACTTCCTCTTTCAGTTTAGTTCCTTTATTAGTTGACAGGTGTCACTTTAGGTAGTTTTAAAACTAAAGGAAGCCATTTTCAGCCATGGTCAAAGGATCAGGTTAGAAAACTGATGTATTTAAAGTCGTTTTTCGTCCGTTACAACCCTTGATTCCGGTAAAAAAATGTGGAGCCAATAAGTGATTATTTTCTCTTCCATGAAACATCTGAAGGCATTGAGAATTTAACAGAGGATGTCAGATGCTCGGGACATTTATACCAAAAAGAAACAAATGTGCTGAAAGGATTTTACTTTGAAATGGTAAAATCTAACAGAAATGGCTGTATTTACAGACCAAGTAAAAGGCATTTAAGTTCTCTTGTAGCAATTCCTGTTGGCTGCGCAATATACGTCGGAATTGATGTGGATCCAGAGGGGGATGCATACCTCCTGCAAAAGCACGACTATGAAAACATCATTTGTGCCTCTGATTCATTATGTGCAGTCTAACTCACCATCAATGACTTTCAGAATTTCTCTGATCATTTCTGGGAATGTAAGCACACTATGTGAATGGAATATAGCTTGTGTACCCTGAATCTGAATGGGCAGAGGATGGAATTGGCCAAAATTTGTTTGTTTTCTTCTCATTTGAAAGCATTTTCTTTTCTAAACATTTTGAGCAAATTTCATTGAATTTGCTTGAGAGATAAAAGATCTATGGCAATTTAATAATAATAATAATAATAATATTATATATATATACACACATACATACACACAAAATTATTTATACCCCTACCAATTTTTGAGTTTTTTCAAGATATTTTTTGACAAATCAAATTTATTCTTACACAAATGACACAGTAAGTTGACATAAGGCTGTAAAAGTTCATAAACAATTTTTCAAGAAATTCAATACTTTTTGGTATTTTATTTGACAGATTTACAAAAATGCCATGTCCAGAATTATTCATACCCTTTTCTCAGTAATTGATGGCAAAGCCTTTATTCCACGATTACAGCCTCAAGCGTTTCCTCTGGTTGGTCACAAGGTTTCTACGTTTCCATGGGGATTTTGGCCCACTCCTCTTTTGCAAACTTTTGGATCCCTAAGGTTTGACAGGGTTTCCCCAACAGGTTTCCTTGCCATGACCTTGGTCTTCAGTTCGACCACAAAGTGGATAGCCTTGAGGAGGGCCAGAGGATCTCTGATCAATTCCTCCCAAAACAAGCGTTCACTTTGTTGTCCACTAAATTTCTTGAGAGAACTGGCCATTAACTGTGTTTAGGAAACCCTCATTATCCTTTCAGGAAAAACATTTGATCAATTCCTGCCCCAAAAACAAGTTATTTCCCCAACAGGATACTGATCCTAAACACAGGGCCAATTTTACTGAAGAAATGATGTACTGGTGACTGTTTCATAGTGCCAGAATAAAGGTTTTCCAGAATTACTGAGAAAACAAGACCAAAGTCATGAATACTACTGCCAACCTTGTTTGACCGTTGGGACCAGTGTTTTTCAAAAGAGCATCTTCAAAAAAAATACCAAACAAAGAAATCTCTGTTCCCAAACAGCTGCATTTTGTTTCATCTGTCCATAAGTCTTGACAGCCAGAAAAGGGTATCTTCATCCAGGTGGCATTTTTGTAAATCTGCAAGATGAATCTTGTGTGTCTGGGTTGGAAAAAAATTGTTTACTGTAGGTTCCCAGAAAAAATGTCAAAATTGGTTGGGGAATAAATGAAAAATATCTTTTAAATGACTGTGTGTAAAATATGATATATATACACACACACACACATACACATACATTATGCATAGATACACATATACACAAACTACATGTAGACATGAGGCAGCATTTACTTAAGAAAGGGTCAATCTAACATGCCAGTGCATTCTAAGCCTGGATGTGAACAGATAGCCCATTAAGGGGCTGATTAGGGCCATAATAATGGTGTTTTCAGACACGTCCACTCGACACATAAAATTAAACATTAGTTTTCTTAACAGTGCCTGACATGTTGGTACATTAGAGGACACAAACAGCCGGCTGGCACTGTGCCACCTAGGAACGCCAAGCAGCAGCCTCATGGCATCATTATATGCCACTCGTAGCCTCTGCATACTTTTCACTCTGTAGGAGGACCAGAGGTGAGCTGTATACAAAGGGGTAACATAGACTTTGAACAGAGCACATATAAAAACTGCAGAGCACATACAAAATTTTCTCAGAAACATGTTGGCCTGAGCATATATTTTACGGCACTGACGACGGATGTCACTGTCGTCCATAAGATCATCTGAAAAAATATGCCCAAGATTTTTTAATTCCCTCGACATGTCTAAGGAGCCCTCAGAGAGGTATAAGACAGGAAAAATTCATTTCCCATCCTCCCTCGATCTCACAATCATAATCTTGCTTTTTTTGGCATTATAGTTAATGTCATATTCTTTGCCATACTGTGTGCATATCCTCAACAATTGTTGTAACCCAGCAATATATGGAGAGAGTACAGTCAGGTCGTCTGCATACATAAGATGGTTGACAACATAATCTCCTACAATACAACCCGTTTTACATTCATTTAGCTGTTTTGAGAGGTCATCCATATATACATTAAAAAGAGGGAGACAGAATTCCTCCTTGACGGACCCCATTGCCCATGTGAAAAGGAGCGGAGATAATATCATTCCATTTGACCCGGAATGTTTGCTGAGCATACCAATAGACAAGAATTCTAACAATATACACTACCGCTCAAAAGTTTGGGATCACTTGGAACTTTGCTTGTTCTCCATGGAAACACACATGAAATTAGTCTGAATAGGAAATATAGCAAATGAGCAGAACATGCTGACATTGTCTGAGTTAGAAATAATGATTTTAATGGAAAATGATGAATATGTACTTCAAACTTTGCCTTCATCAAAAAAAAACCACCTTCACTGTTGATACTGAAACTAGTGTTTGACGGGAACTATTTAGCGCAGCTGCTAGTTGACAACCTGTGAGGCGTCTTTGTCTTAAACTACACACTCTCAGATATTTGTTTTCTTGCACAGTTGTGCATCGGGGCCTCCCACTCCTTTTTCCTGTCCTTGTTAGTGCCAGTTTGCGCTGCTCTCTGAAGGGAGTAGTTGACAGCATGGTAAGAGATTTTAAGTTTTCAATTTCTCGCATTGAATAGCCTTCTTTTCAAAGCACAACAATAGACTGACAGGTCTCTAAAGGAAGTTCTTTCTTTCTGGCCATTTTGAGCCTGTAAACAAACAACTGCTGATGCTTCAGGTACTAAACCAACCTCAAGAATGCCATGCTCCCTTTTGCGCTCCCTTATTAGTTCAACAGTTTTCAGCTGTGCAACACATTTGCAGAAGGGTTTTCTAATAATCAATTAACCTTATAAAATGCTTAACTTGGATTAGCAGCCATACCAGGAGATTGATGCAGAGGACTGACAGTTGCTGATAATAGGCCTCTGTGCAAAAATGTAGATCATTCTTTGAAAATAATCTGATTAATTTTAATTGTTTGTGAAATGGAAAAAAATGTTTGTGAAATGCATGAAAATGTATTTTTCTTTGGAAAACAAAGAAATTTGCAAGTGATCCCAAACTTTTGAGCGGTAGTGTATTTAGGGACACCCCTCGCAAGCAATTTAACAAATAGTTTTTCATGGCTTATTCCATCAAAATCCTTAGAGGCGTCAATAAAACGAAGAAATACCGAGGAGTTTTGATTCTGATATTAAGCAACTATCCCATTTAAAGCATAAATGCATCTACTATGTTTTCTTTCAAACCGAAACTGATTGTCAGATGTTAAAATGTACATTTCCATCCTAGCTTGGAGGATCCTTTCCAGCACCTTTGACAGAGTACTGGCCAATTTCTCTTCAAAAGGTGGAGATTGAGAAAATGGCAAAAACGTGACAGACTCCAAATACATTTTAGTGTTAATTAGCGAATTTAAATAGCCAATATCTCAACAAAGCAATGCAACTAGGTAACTTATGTCACATTTTCTGTCAGTGTATTATGAGAGCCTTCTTTCAAGAATGATGTAAAAAAATGGTAAATTTTGCCGTGCAACACTTTTTCTAACCAGTTCTTCACATGCGACCAAATCTAAGCACAGCGAGCAAGCAGCAAGAGTATAAAATAACAAGAACTGAGGCAAGCTGATTAAGAAAGAAGGTTTAATACTAAATGAGTCTGGTAGCGATGGGCCCCACTTTTGCAAAATAGCTGACTGCCATTGAGAAAACTCAGCTCCAGGGTTACCAAAGCTACATCCAGCATGAAAAGCTCATACTGTCTACAAAGTAATGACAGCACAATTTGCTGCAGGCAGACTCTAATTTCATAGGGCATAAAAAAGCTAAGGAGGGGCTGAACTATTAGTATAGCTGGAAGCAACACTTCCTTTCCTTTGTTGGCTTAGTGAAAAGACGTACATTCCCTTATCTGGGGTTTTTTTTCTTTTTTTAATATGAGCTAATCCTTGATTTAGCAGAGGCTTACTGGTTGAATGCATAACTTTAGAATCAAGATTTACTGCACACACCCATTAGAAACTGCATATATGCCACATGCATATACTGTCGATTAAAGGGCTTGAAAAAAAAAACATTTACCAGCTTAAAAACCAAAAATAAATTTGTTGGAAGTCTTCAAGAATCCTACAGCATTACTGAACACTGCACCTTAGACTACCTACTTCCTTCAGAACCTTTTCCAAATCCATATCCCATTCTGAGGCAATGGTAACACCATTCACTAATATGTGGAGAGGTCCTACAACCTACCTTCAGCTTGTCTGATTGAGACATGTTCAGGACTCAAAAACCTGAGAAAGAGAAAAGAAATGCCTGAAAACTGTGTACAATAAAAATTAGCTTAACAATCGAATCAGCACAAGTTACCACATTGAATGGATTCAACAAACAGACTGAGCCGGAAAAGATGGCGAAAGGCATTCCAGGAACAAAGTCAGTTCACACAATACAGAGACAGCAACATGTGGCAGACTGCTTCGTCATTCAATGTCATTTGAATCAAAATAAATGTCCAGGTTCAATGCCTTATCAGCAGTCCATTGAAAGTGGTGAAACAGGTCTGGGAGACTGGCGCATGTTGCAGATACAAAGGAAGAACCAGCATCCTTAATATCTCCATTTTCTAGAGCACTTTTCAGCTCCCTGCCACGCCACTATACGTATGGGGAGACAAACAGAGCATTGTGTTCAGTGCTCTATCACAAGACTGAAAAAAGCATATACATTGCTGTAAGAAGAGAGCACGTAGACAGAGCAGATGATGCTAGGACCTTGGGGGAACATTAAAAGTTGTGAACTGAAAGATAAGAGAGCAGCCATGCCTGACCACATCCTGTTGAGAATAGAAGCCCTAACCTGCACCACCAAACGCATTTCAAACCAATCGTTGTGCAAATGGAAAGGGAGTAATTTTTTTTTTGAAAGCTTAATTACCATGAAATGAAAGTTTTCTTAGATATCTTAGATATCAGCCTTGAGGAGTGGAATTTGGAAACACAATTCCATCACAGAATGTTCAACTTGCATCGTGAACTGCTGTAGCAAAGTCCACTAGACGAAGGACGTCACTTAGGCAACTAAAATTGTTTAAGTTCAATTAGTTCTCATCAGAAATGACAGGAAATGCGAGCAGTATTCACTGCCAGTCTCACAAACAGCTTAGACAATTGAAGTTCTGGGCTGCTTAGTTCACGTCTGTATCAAGTAGCTAATTGTAAATGTTGTTTTTACTGTTGCCCAGTCGGATAGGGGTGCATGGACCACTGCAAAATAAAAATGAAGTCGTGGCATTTCCTGCATTAGCCATAGACTAGCGGGTTAGCTCGAAACAAGCATAGTTATCGACCCATCGCCTGCTCATTGGCGATCGTTGGTAGAATGGTACAAGAGATGGCTAACTAACGTTAGCTAGGCTGAAACGTATTGCCCAACATTTGACACGTTTTAATGAATATGTAGCTAGTAAGCTAGCTAGCAAGTGGACTGCACAGAATTAGTCGTTCTAGCGAAGTTGGCAAGCACATGAATACTGCAGGGAAACAATCACGTTAAATGAAGAATAGCCGACATCCCTGCTCCTTCCGCTAATGATGATATGACACCGTTAGCTAGATAGCTAGCTACTGTACCGTACCAGCGGCATATCATTAACTCGCTAACGAACAGCGACCAGTATCATGCGCCAATGATAACACGACTTAGCAAGAGATCTGACCAAGCTTTACTTTTCACATGAATAACGGACATGCATTCATGCATCCACACAGAATTTACAGCAAGAGAAAAAAATAGCATAATGAAAACTATATAGCTCAAATTACGACAGTGGTCACCCAAGTTAACAAAGTGACTCCTACCCATCGAACAAGTTATTTAGCTTAATGTACACATGCTAACGAGACAAGATTTGATGTGCGGCGAGTAGGTACCTTACGGTTGTACACCCGGAAAAGCACAAGGGTAGATAGCAAAGTCCTGTTTTCACACGATGAACGACGAAATAAACAAAATAAAATGGTCAGTTCAAGTCTTACCTTTTCAGTGATTATAAAGCTTCCTGTCGATATTCAGAGGATTGTCTGCGCGGCAACTTAAGAACCCAAAATTCCACAAATTCCGGACAAGGACAGCCCGCCCGCTTTCCGATCTTAGAAGCGAAAACTACACGCCGGTGATCTTCAAATGTGGTCTGACCCATAATGCACTGCAACCTCCAGAATATTTATGACAGGCTATCAGGAAAGCCAAAATGAGTTACTTCAAAGAAAAATTTTCAGCTTGTGGGCCCGACATGAAAAGGTTTTGGAAAACCGTAAAGCTTATGAAAAACAATCTAGCTTCTTCTCTCTTACCCACCTCTATGAAATTCGGTGACATCGTTATCACCGATAAACCACACATGGCCACGCTTATTTTACATCATTTTGTGAAATCTAATTCCCCTGACGCGGCTGCCAGAAATTTTACATCATTTCATATGTCAGCTTCCCTGCCTAGCTTTAACAGCCTCTCTTTTTTACCCGTCTCGATCTCAGAAGTCCTGGACGAGCTCACCAAGCTAGATCCAAATAAGGCAGCTGGATCTGATGGGCTTCATCCGGTGTTTTGAAAAGCAACCGCTCACATTATTGCTGCCCCGATCACTAGCTTGTTTAACCAGTCCCTCCAATTATCTGTATTCCCACTTGACTGGAAATCTGCCTTAATTCTACCCCTTTTCAATGGTGGCTCTAATTCTGATCCAAACTGTTACCGGCCTATCTCCATCCTGCCCTGTCTGGCTAAGGTTATGGAGAAACTGGTTCATAGGCAGCTGTCCCACTTCATTGACTCCAACCACATCCTGTCTGACTTGCCATCTGGGTTTAGGAAAGGCTATGGATGCATCACTGCTACCCTGAAGGTCCTGGATGACATCATTGGCGTTTTGGACAATAAGCTTGCCTGCATTGCTGCCTTTGTGGATCTAGCTAAGGCCTTTGACTCGGTCAGCCACAACATCTTCCTACAAAGACTTACCAACATTGGCCTGTCTAGTAGTTGCTGCAGCTGGTTTGCCAGCTATCTTGACAATCGGGTCCAGCGGGTGAAGGCTGAAAACATTGTGTCGGAGCAACTTCCCATCTCCAAAGGTGTCCCTCAAGGTTCCATTTTAGGCCCAACCTTGTTCGCCATTCACATAAATGATGTAACCAAGGTGGCTGGTCATTCTGGTGTACATCTTTATGCTGACGACACTATCATCTACTCAACTGGCCCTTCTGTTCATTCTGCTGCATCTACTCTTCAGCAAAGTCTCAGCTCCGTCCAACAGTCTTAACACAACCTCCACCTCAGTGGCGTAGCCAGAGGGTGGGCCAAGACACATCAGTTTATGACAATAATTAGTCCTGGCTAGTTCTGAATCATTTTCCTTTCTTGACGCGGTTTCCAATTATCGTAATTTGCAACTGAAGACACGGTTTCTCTCCATATGCAATCTAACAGCGATTAAATCATGGGCAAAATTCAGTACAGTTGTGGAACAAGAACCGAGAATTGGGTTGCATAAAACATCCGTTTAAAACAATTATTACTCCTGACCTGTTCTCAGTCATTTTCATAACAGAAGTTTCACTCCGAGAGCACTCCACACTTAACAGGTGCTGCTTGTTCTCTCCGATTAGGTAAGACGACAATCCTTCATCTGGACGCGTATTTGCTGTATTTAAATCAATGTTATTCAAAATTGCAAACCTGTCGACTCTCACGCAAATGGCTAGAGCCGCACGCTTTTTATAGCCTATTGAACTGCCGAGTGCCATTTTTTTAATCAACCCACACAATACCAAGAGTGAAAGTCCGCGTTTCATTGGAACACGGACCAGTTCAATCAATGCGAAGCATTGGCCTATTAATAAGTAAATTATTTTGCTGTACTGAATTTAGCCCATGATTTCATCTTTGTTAGATCGCATATGGAGAGAAACCGTGTCTTCAGTTGCCAATTACGATAATTGGAAAACGCATCAATAAAGGAAAATGATTGAGAACCAGCCTGGACTGATTGCTGTCATAAAGGGACGTGTCTTGGCCCACCCTCTGGCTACGCCACTGCTCCACCTGTCTCTCAATTCCAAGAAGACCAAATGTATTTTATTTGATCTAAAAAATCTCAACGCCACCTGTGCCCCTAAGATTTTCTGCGCAGATGGCTCTGAGTTGGAGTTTGTTAGCGCCTTTAAATTCCTTGGCCTTTGGTTGGATTCATCTTTGACATTTAATACACACTTCGATACAGGGGCGGAGTGGGACACCAAAATCCACCGGGAAAATTCTGACCGCACCGGCCCACCACTGGCCCAACCCATCCCCAATTTACAGCGTGTGATGGTAATTGCTTTTTCCCCTGATTGTTTATAGGCCGCGAGTTAGGGGGTATACAATGCACCCCACCTACCCCCACACATTATAATATTTTCCATCTATGACAGACAAACATCAAATAGGATATGTCCATGGACACATGCATGTCAATTGATTTTGTCACATCTAGATGTGATTTAAAAATGACTGAGACCTATCCAATCTTCCCCCACCACATCATGCACAAAAAAATCCTCTATTGTACAAAGGCAAATCAAGTGAGCAATTTTGGCAATTTAAATTTAAGGAAAAACTAATTACATCACCAAAACCATGCAATTTCTATGATTGTATGTCCTCTAGATGTGATTAAACATAGGCCAAATTGCCAAAATCTAATCAATCACAAAAAAAAACGCATTATTTTTTTTTTTTTTTTGAAAATACATTTTTAAGACAAAATCAAATGTTTTCAGTATCAGTAAAATAACAACTGGTTGATTGCTGCGCCCACTGATCTGTACTGAGAGTGTTGTTATTCTGACACGAGTTAAATGACAGCTGTCTGTGTGGAAAACCACTCTGGTCCGTAATCGCGGTGCAGATGCAGACGGGTCTGGAGCTGACTAGAGGAGAGAAAAAAGAGTGAGGGGCAACACGGCCGTAGTAGCCGCCGTGATGACACCGCCCCCGCTGAGGAGGAACTACGAAGAGCTCAGCTGTAATGTTATGCTAATTCGCACCTAGTAATAACGTCAAGGCTTGAGCTAACTGTTTTCCTGTCAACTCACCCGCATCACTAGTTGACGCCTGGTTGTTTCGGAATAAATCCGTGATTTTTAACCATTTTGATGCACCCTCCTCCGAGTCCTCCAGTATCCGCTTCTTCTTCATTCTGGCCTTTTCGGCCCTTCCTTTCTCCTTTCTCTTCTTGCCTTCCATCTTCGAGTGTAAAAAAATCCGCTACTTCAACCTGCCCGCTTTCTCTCTGTCTGATGGCCGCTCATTCATACACCTACATTCATTGGATAAACGCAGAGTGATACACAGTTTCCATTTCCCATGAGGCTTTGCTCCAACCATTCTACATTAATTTTTGAACAAACAAACAAATTTTATAACAGTACATTTTATTTTGTGGTCATGAAAGTTATATAACGTCTGAATAAAAGAATTAGATCAAGATAGGAGGCCAAACAAAAATCAGTAGGCTGGATTGATGACAGTGAGTCTGACACTTGAGCAGCCATGAGTGAGATGTAGCGCGATACCAAGTGTTATAAATATTGGTCGGAGTTGAAAGTTATGTTGCTGAGGTACATCTTGGAGAAGCTCGTGGGCTTTTGTTTGGTTCATGTTAGTTTTAGCTCAGTGGGTCAAGCATGAATGGCACACGGCCGCGCAGTGCAGACTGCGGGCCGGTTCACTTGAGCTTATTGGTCGGCCGGTCAACCGGAAAATCTCCCGGTCGTCTCAATGGCCACTCTGCCCCTGCATCGATAAGATAACCTTCGGGCAAAAGTCAAGTCCAGACTTAGCTTTCTGTATCGTAACAAGGCCTCATTTACACACCCTGCCAAAAATGCACTTGTGAAAATGACTGTCTTTCCTATGTTTGATTATGGGGACACGATCTACAAGATGGCACCTAAAGGCATTAGTAATTTTCTTGTTATCTACGGTGAGCGAAGTCATTAGGTAGGGGGTTCAAAATGTGGCCAAAACTATGTGACGGTTGCAGGATGATCGCACTTTTGGAAAGAGATTTCCAGGGTGGGTTTGTCTGCCACCGGTGCCACCTAATTGAGCATCTGGAGAGCAAGATCCTTGATCTTCAGGGCCAGTTGGCGGCGCAACATAGTTTGCAATCAGTAGAGTTCCTAGAGGAACTAAGTAGTATGTTGTTAAGAAAAATGGTGTGCACGCCAAAGCAGGGTGATGCGGGGACCCCAGAGCAGGCAGGCAGAGAAACTTGGGTGACTGTAGGACGTCAGCGCAGGAAAGGGCGTGCACACCGTACAGCGACAGCTCCTCCAGTGGTGGAGGTGTCCAACCGATTCCGGCCGTTGCAGGAACTCGAATTGGCCCCTGACCCTGAGAGTGGGGAGACTGATGAGCATCAGGACACCCTGTTGGCCTCAACCCTTCAGAAAAGAGAGTTAATGATAGTGGGGGACTCAATACTTAGAGGAATGGACAGTTTAGTCTGTTCGCGGGACACGGAGTCTCGTACGGTGTGTTGCCTGCCTGGTGCCCAGGTAGGAGACCTCCTGGAGAGGCGTCTTGGACAAGCTCCTGGCCAGAGCGGGAGGGGATCCAGTTGTCATGGTCCATGTTGGGACAAATGACATAGGTAAGGGTAGGTTTGAGGTTCTGCAAGGCAAATTTGTGGAATTAGCTGAAAAGCTTAGGAGCAAATCCTCCACAGTAGTTTTCTCTGGGATTCTACCGGTACCACGTGCAAGCAGAGGGAAGCAGAATTTTATCCGGAGGTTTAACACGTGGCTATGAAGCTGGTGTAGGAAAGAGGGGTATAGGTTTATGGGGCACTGGAACTACTTCTGGGACAGGGGTGACCTGTTCAAGCCGGACGGGCTACACCTGAACCGGAGGGGTACCTTTGCACTGGGTCAGCGTATGTTGAGGGTAGCTCAGAGTTATTTAAACTAGGGACTTGGGGGGCAGGGAGGTTAGAGAGTGTTATACAGAGGGAAATGCGGACTGCCCTGATGGAAGCTGACAGCGTTACATGCACTATTGATGATATATTTTTAAAGCAACAAAGCGTAGTGAGGGGCTTGGAGCAGCGGGCACATGGGAAATTGAAGGGGAAGAGCATTCGGGATAACCTGAAATGTTTTTATCTAAATGCAAGAAGCATAAAAAATAAATTTCCAGAACTTGAGGCCGTTATGATTAGGGAGGGCTATGACATAGTTGGGATTACAGAGACATAGCTTAGTGAAGAGGATGGAGATGAATATAATATAGAAGGTTATAAGGTCTTTAGGAAGGATAGATGCAATAGACGAGGAGGGGGTGTAGCACTCTATGTGAACGAAAACATAAATGTGCAGGAATTCCTGAAATTGAGCATTCCTTGCCCCGTGAAGATATCTGGGTCAGGCTTATTGGCAAACACGAGACTGGTTTAAACATAGGAGTATGCTATCGACCGCCAGCTTTGGACAGTATTGTCAATGAAATGCTCTTTAAGAGGATTACGCAAGCTTGTAGAGGAGGAGGGACTAATATTATGGGGGACTTGAATTATCCTGGTATTGATTGGGAAATGGTGAAAGGACAGGGTAGGGGGAGGAAGAATTTATAGATGTTATAAATGATAATTTTTTGGTGCAGTATATTAATAAACCTACAAGAGAGAAGGCAATTTTAGACTTAGTGCTCTGTAATGACCCAGACAGAATTAGCAATGTTGAGGTACTGGAGCCACTTGGGACAAGTGATCACTCTACTGTTTATTTTGATGTTTCATGGGAAGTTAAAAAGGTGTCTTCAAAAACAAAAATTTTCAATTTTAGGCGAGCAAACTTTGACAGGATGCGTTCATATCTAAGTGAAATAAAATGGGAGACACTCCGGGACTGTGAGTCTGTAAATGAGATGTGAGAAAGATTTTAGGGGGTTTTACTTGATTCACAATGCAAATTCATTCCAAAGGTGTCCAAAAGTAAGCTGAAAAAGCAGAATCCTCAGTGGATGACCACAGCTATTCGTAGGAGTTTGAGGGAAAAGAGGAATCTTTATAAGATGTACATAAAGGATAACAATGAGAACACTAAGGCTGAATACTGTAAAATGCGGGCTGGGGTAAAAAAAAAAAAAGAGCTGAGGAATGCTAGAAGACTGCATGAAAGACAAATTGCAGAGGGGGCCAAAACTAACCCTAAGTGCTTCTTTCAGTACTGTAGCAGAAAAAGGAAAGTCAAAGAGGAGGTTAAGTGCATAAAGAATAAATATGGATCGCTGCTGTATAACAAGGATATTGCAGATACCTTAAACAGTTACTTTGTTGAGAATTTTACCTCAGAGCGGGTTTTTATTCGGCCAGAGGGCATGTCCAATGCTCAAGATTATTTAGTGGAAATTGAGGTCAGGGATAACAAAGTATTAGACAAGTTGCATAAACTAAAGGCAGATAAGGCGGTGGGTCCTGATGGCTTGTATCCTAGAGTGCTCAGGGAAGTTAGTGAGATCATCTTTAAGCCGCTTTCCGCCATCGTCAGATGGTCTTTAGAAACTGGAGAAATACCAAATGATTGGAAACAGTGCAATATACAAAACCCAAAACCAGTGAAGTTGGCACGTTGTGTAAATCGTAAATAAAAACAGAATACAATGATTTGCAAATCCTTTTCAACCTATATTCAATTGAATACACTGCAAAGACAAGTTACTTAATGTTCGAACAGGTAAACTTTGTAATTTTTTGCAAATATTAGCTCATTTGGAATTTGATGCCTGCAACATGTTTCAAAAAAAGCTGGCACAAGTGGCAAAAAAAGACTGAGAGAGTTGAGGAATGCTCATCAAACACTTATTTGGAACATCCCACAGGTGAACGGGCTAATTGGGAACAGGTGGGTGCCATGATTGGGTATAAAAGCAGCTTCCCTGAAATGCTCAGTCATTCACAAACAAGGATGGGGCGAGGGTCACCACTTAGTGAACAAATGCGTGAGCTGATTGTCGAACAGTTTAAAAACAACATTCCTCAACGAGCTATTGCAAGAAATTTAGGATTTCATCATCTACAGTCCGTAATATTGTCAAAAGGTTCAGAGAATCTGGAGAAATCACTGCACGTAAGCGACAAGGCCGAAAACCAACATTGAATGCCCGTGACCTTCGATCCCTCAGGCGGTACTGCATCAAAAACCGACATCAGTGTGTAAAGGACATCACCACATGGGCTCAGGAACACTTCAGAAAACCACTGTCAGTAACTACAGTTCGTCGCTACATCTGCAAGTGCAAGTTAAAACTCTACAATGCAAAGCGAAAGCCATTTATCAACAGCACCCAGAAACGCCGCCGGCTTCGCTGGGCCCAAGCTCATCTAAGATGGACTGATGCAAAGTGGAAAAGTGTTCTGTGGTCTGACGAGTCCACATTTCAAATTGTTTTTTTGGAAACTGTGGACGTCGTGTCCTCCGGACCAAAGAGGAAAAGAACCATCCGGACTGTTATAGGCGCAAAGTTCAAAAGCCAGCATCTGTGATGGTATGGGGGTGTATTAGTGCCCAAGGCATGGGCAACTTACACATATGTGAAGGCACCATCAATGCTGAAAGTACATACAGGTTTTGGAGCAACATATGTTGCCATCCAAGCAACGTCTTTTTCATGGATGCCCCTGCTTATTTCAGCAAGACAATGCCAAGCCACATTCTGCACGTGTTACAACAGCATGGCTCCGTAGTAAAAGAGTGCGGGTACTAGACTGGCCTGCCTGTAGTCCAGACCTGTCTCCCATTGAAAATGTGTGGCGCATTATGAAGCGTAAAAATACGACAACGGAGACCCCGGACTGTTGAACAACTTAAGCTGTACATCAAGCAAGAATGGGAAAGAGTTCCACCTGAAAAGCTTCAAAAATTGGTCTCCTCAGTTCCCAAACGTTTACTGAGTGTCGTTAAAAGGAAAGGTGATGTAACACAGTGGTAAAAAGGCCCTTGTGCCAACTTTTTTGCAATGTGTTGCTGCCTTTAAATTCTAAGTTAATGATTATTTGCAAAAAAAAAATAAAGTTTCTCAGTTTGAACATTAAACATCTTGTCTTTGCAGTGTATTCAATTGAATATAAGTTGAAAAGGATTTGCAAATCATTGTATTCTGTTTTTATCTACGATTTACATAACGTGCCAACTTCACTGGTTTTGGGTTTTGTAATACCAATATATAAGAAAGGGGACTGTACTGAGCCAGGAAACTACAGGCCAGTCAGTTTAACTTGCATTGCGTGCAAAATACTGGAATCTATCATAAAAGATGAACCGGACTTATTTCTTGAATGTAATAATATCTTGAGGGATAGCCAACATGGTTTCCGTAAGGGAAGGTCATGCCTGACAAACCTTCTGGAATTTTTTGAAGAGGCCACCAAGACTTATGACCAGAGTAGGGCTTATGACATCATATACTTGGATTTTCAGAAAGCATTTGATACGGTACCGTATAAGAGACTAATTTTTAAAATGAGCTCCATTGGAGTTACAGGAGGTATTCTGAAGTGGATTCAAAACTGGTTACAGGACAGAACACAAAGAGTGGTGGTCAGTGGGGTGGTCAGTGGTATCTCATCTGAGCTAGGTATGATGGGGAGTGGCGTCCCTCAGGGATCGGTGTTGGGACCCCTGCTGTTCCTCATCTACATTAATGACCTTGATAGGAATATTGAGAGCAAATTAGTAAAATTTGCTGATGATACTAAATTGGGAGGTTAGGCCAATAGTTTTGAGTCCACTGAAGTGATTCAGGATGATTTGGATAGAGTCCAGAATTGGGCAGAAATGTGGCAAATGAAATTTAATGTAGTGAAATGTGAAGATGTACATGTAGGTAATAAAAACATTAGATGGGATTACTTCATGGGAGGTTTAAAACTGGAATGTGCTCCACACGAAAAAGATCTGGGAGTGATTGTTGACCAAATCCTCACAGGCTCTAGCCATTGTGCCATAGCAGTTAAAAAAGCCAGTTGGATGCTGGGATACATTGCCAAAAGTATTGAGTACAAATCCAAGGAGGTGATGCTTCTTATGTACAACACATTCGTCAGACCACATCTGGAGTATTGTGTACAGTTCTGGGGGCCATACTTTAAGAAAGATATAGAGGCTCTAGAAAAAGTTCAGAGAAGAGCCACTAACCTAATTCCGGGTATAAAAGATGAAAGCTATGAGAAGATGCTGAAGATCCTTAATCTCTTTAGTCTTAGGAAAAGGAGACTTAGGGGTGATCTGATTGAGGTCTTTAAATATGTTAAATGGATTAACAAAGTGAATTATGTCGGATTCCTTCGACCAAGTGTTGTTAGTAGAACTCGGGGTCACAAATGGAAGTTGACCAAAGGTAAATCTAGCACTGATATTCGGAAATATTTCTTCACTCAAAGAGTAATTTCGATGTGGAATAGCTTGCCTGACCATATTGTTGAGGCAGAGACCTTGGGAGTTTTCAAGAGTAGGCTTGACTTGAAGCTAGATACCATTGAGTATCTGAAGTGATATATTCACAATAGTATAAAGAAACTGGCGAGCCTAGTTGGGCTGAACGGCCTGTTCTCGCCATTCATGTTATGTTATGTTAAAGGCACCCTAAGTAAGCTCGACTCCTTGTTTCATTAGGCAATTCGCTCTGCCACTGGCGCACCTTTCGCCACCCATCACTGCTTTCTCTATAAACTAGTGGCTTGGCCCTCCCTTTACACCAGGCGCCATCTACAATGGCTGCAATTGGTCTATAAAACCATCCTCGGAATGACGCTGCACTACCTTTCAAATTTCTTGCACTTTTCTGACTGCACTTACCACTTAAGATCCACTGTCAGGTCTCGCCTTCCCAGGTCCAGCACGCTGGCCGAGTAAAACCCGGAACAGCTGCTTCACTCATCAAGTCACCGTCTTCACCTGTGCCTCGTTTACCACAGAGTTTCCGCAGTGGCTATTTAAACCACAGCCGCACTATAACTCTTTGCTAAGTCTCGTAAAGCATGTTTGTGCTGCTGTGCTTCGTAATTCATTTCGTTCCGCTGCCGTGCTTGATTGGAATAAATTGCAAAACACGCTTAAACTTACAGCCTTTACATCATTTAATATGTTCAAGTAAAATCTGCAAAAGATCATTGTTGACTGCTGTACCTGCTGATGACCCCACCCCTCTCTCTTCACCTTTAAAACTCCATGAATAGTACCCTGTTACTTGCTTTTTATGTACTTTTGCCTTTTTGCCTGTTCCATTTCCTATGCTGGTTGTACCCATCTTTGCTTGGTGTTTTGCTGTGTGTTGACTATGTTGATTTTACGTGCTCCTTTTTGTGCTTATGTGCTCTTGCTGAGGCCTCTTGGCTAGGTCATCATTGTAAATGAGAACTGGTTCTCAATGATTCGCCTAGTAAAATAAAGGTTAAATTAAAAAAAAAAAATTTACAGTTCAACTGTATGCCATCTTCAAGCCATGAAACACTTGAACTTTTGCGAAGCCTCCTTTCATTTTAATCAAGTTGTTTCTGAGCTATTTTTGGAGCTGCCGTTTCATCCTACAGCTGCAATGAAAGTTCACGCGATATCCTCGCAAGCCAGTTGAGAAATGTGTATATTTTAAACGCCATCTTATTTATTTCTTTATTTATTTGCCTTTCAGCAGAATTTTCTGTATCCAGTACGGTCAGGAATGGAGTTTCCCTCCTATCTTTATTCAAGAGTATGGTATTTCAACTTAAGAGCAGACTTCCAGGTTTTGTGTTTACCACTGAAATCGTCCCTGCCTCGTTGTAGGCCCGTCCGTTTATTGCAGCTTACTTGGTTATTAGGCTCACACTCACCTGCCCCTCCTGGGCTACATATCAAGGGCTGACTGCAATAAACAGTTATGTCCAATGTAAAACATTTGCACATAACTGTTTATTGCAGTCAGCCCTCGATATGTACTTCCATTGCTTTCTTCACAACTTTTGAATAAAAGGACAGCTTATATTTTTATAAATATGTGCACATACTTTTCCTTTAACATAACAGGTACCTACAGGGCCAGCCTAAGTCTTCATGGGTCCCCATGCAGGATTTCATTCAGGGCCCTTCCCCACCTCCTTGGCACTGATAATGCTATTTACCATTTTCAATGTTCGATCATGTACACACCAACAGTAAATCTAACACATACATTATCACTTATATTCGCTGTAACTGCCATGTTTTTGCCCTTTTCTGGTTTCTTAAAATAGAAAACTCACTTGAGTGGTCTGGCATTGGACCAATATTAAAAATTAAACAGTACAGTACCGTAAAATGGGATAATAAGAGACCCTTTTGAGATATTTTGTTTGATTCCTCCCAATGCACAATAGCTTTGCAGGCCAGGTATGTGTCACATTGTGACTAGTGCCCAGGCTTTATATTACTACTGGACATATTGAACATGTGGGGTCACACGACTTCATTTTTATTTGTTTGTCAGTGTCCCTTATTGCCCCATGCATGGGGTTATAAGGGACACCCACTCATTTGAGCTGATGGCTCTATTATGCACATAATAAAGGTTATAAGGGACACAGAATGGCCCACTCTTCTCCTGGCATTTTGTCTTTGAAGGACTTGATGGTAATCCCATGCCTGTCCAAATGTCCTTTCACAATCAGGCATAAATCAATGCAATCTATTGGATAATCCCATTCACCGCAGGTAACAAGGCGTTTCACCAACATCTTTTCAACTTTGGCACCTATGGCCACTGGTCTGCCAGGATTCCCAACATTAAGGTCTTTCTTATGTCTCTGTATCACTGCCCTTGGTATGCTAAATGTCTCCTCTGCTTTTCTATAGGACAAACCTCTATCTACCGCTTCCACAGCCTTCAAAGCATCCTTTTTCTCATGTTTTTTAGAAGTCTTCATGCCTAACTTTGGTTTATATGTTCGTGGCATAGTGTCCCTTGTTACCCAAGATTTCAGGAAAATTTTGCCTGAAAATATAAAATAAAAGAAATTTGAACAATTAATTATCATTTTATTACACTATAAGTACACATACGTGGTAGTCTTCTCTTGCCAAGGAAACTCTTATTCAGCTGGTAAACAATTCAGCTAAGCCTGAAATGATAAAGTTTTGCAAGTCAAAAAAGCCATTTATTGCTGTCAATCATAAAGGAACGATAGAATCATATCCAACTCACCTTGCAATTTTCAAGTACCTACCAAGGTATCATAAAAATAATGTATCATCACAGGGAGTGTCGAAACAAACCTTGAATTCGCGTTTGAGAACTTTCCAAAAAAAACTGTGCCTTGTTACCCGGCCGTCCCTTATTACCCTATTTTATGGTACTATGTGGCATGTGTTACTGGCCTCCAGCATCTTCTTGTACACAAACACGACACAAAGATGGTTGAATCTGCATTTCCGTAGCTAGCTAGCTAACGATAGACTGAACTGAAGGGCTGCGCATGGGAACATTTATGGTAATATGGATTCTGTAGTCATGCAGACAGTAAAAGATACCTTTTTCTTGTTGTTTTTCCTCATCCTGTTTTCTCTCTTTTTTCTTCTCTCCTCCAGAGAGATATGTCCTTCTTATGACATTGTAACTTTTTTTCTTTTAGCTTTTTCAAAAGGGCTATTTTAACGACGGTCAAAAACTAACTCTAATTAGCTCTTCTTACAAATTTAAGTCTGTACCTTTCTTTGCAGATGTCGTTCATTAACATTGTGCATGACAAGCGTCATGAGCATGATGGATGTGAAGGTGACATCGTGACCTCAGCTCCAACAGCAGCAGCAGGAATTTATTGAAATCAGAACTACAATATTTCTCATCAGCACGTACAATTATTTATGATTAGCAATACCATTGACATAATATCCAAAAAAAGACTTCCAAGACATTTCATGCGTTCTTGTGGCCCCTCTCGTGGCTGCAGGGGCCCTAAGCAGCTGCTTAGCTTGCTTATGCCTCGGGCCGGCTCTGGGTACTGATAATAGACATATAACACATCAGCCTCCAGTTGGTGTGCCACATGGCAATTTTTTGGATGATTTGCAGCGGTGTACTGAGCTGGGAGAAGAGAAAGACAAATCCTGCTGCGAGCATCGTGCTGCTATAATAAAAAGACCTGTGAAATCCATTGCTCAATGATTTTCGTTTCTCACAATTTCAAGTTTCGAGCAGCCAGTTTGGTCGACCGACTTGATGGCTAACTGTTCTTTGAATAGCCTAATTGTTCCTCCCACTTTTTATAGCTACAGAAAACTGAGAAACAGTCTGTAAACCATATCTACAACACGATGTTGAAAATTAATTATGCTAAGCCCGCAGATAGCCACAGTGGTCTCATTTTTCTTACATTTCAACTTTGCTGGGGTTTGTGTTGCAAAAAATAAACATCACTGGCACCTGCACAAATAAGATGCAGATATCAGAAACTGGGATACTGTAGTATTTATCATGCATCCGGGGATATGAATAACCAGGTTTCTCTCTGTCCATGTAAACGCCATATCCCAAATATGATCAAAACCAGGATAAGGCTCACAACTAGAAAAAAAAAGTGTGTTTGAAGTTATTTTGAACAAAACGGGAACGGGTCATTTGGACCCTGTACTGGCACGAGGTCCAAATGACCTATACCCATCCAAACTATAGGGAACCCCCCGCCCCCCCTTTTTATTTTACCTTGCTGTTAGGACGTCCGTAAATGCAACAGTGTCATTGTCATCGTCATAATCTTATCTCCTTTGGATTTGTCTTTCATTATTCAAACTATTAACTTCAGAAAAATAATATTAAATAGGCATGGGCAACGCTCTGCATAAACTCTAATGGAATGCGTAACAGCTGAACTGGGGTGGTAAACAAGCCTCAGAAAACTTATAAAAAAAATGATGTAAATACCATTTTCATACAAAAAGAACACCATGGTTTGATTAAAAGCAACCTTTTCAATAGGATACCCGCATTTCATACATGAACTCTGCGTATTACGGCCAATAACGCGATTTGAACAGAGCTATTATTCGCCCGTTGGATGAATGCGTGACCTCAATTTGCGCCGTGTTTACAAACTTTCAAGTGCACGGTGTGGCAAAAATATCCATTTTGGAGGTAGATTTCAAATAGCCCGCGCTGACGTGATATCCCAGCTACGGCCCTGATTGAATTACAGCCATCTAATTTGAGAAATTACGAGTCTGTTCATCCAGTCTAGACCTCCAGGGATGTGAAATTAGTTCAACAGAAGTTGTTGAAGTTAAATCGCGAGTTCGCCGTGACTTCTTCTCAACAATAGCAAGAAAGGTGAGTGTATTTTTACTGTAAACCTACATAGTTAGTTGACAGAATATCCTGTGACCCTATCTGTGAAGTTTCAGTAAAATATACCAAGGAATAAACCAGCGCCAGGCGTTCAAAACCTACCAGTGTTCTGACAAATTTTGCTACCTATCAAAATATGCCATCTCGCAAACACCGGTCACAATATTCATTCACTTATACCCTTCAGTTCGAGACTGCGAGGATGGAAATCTGAATAGTCAATTAGGAAAAATTCTCGGCTCTCGGTAATTCTGTATATCGTTTAAACATTTTGTTAATTGGATTATGAAAGAAGACTGAAAATAAGCGTCCGCTTATTTAAAGGAGAATACATTGTATATTGATTAAGCATTGAACTCTGCATAAGTCGAACTGTTTTAATATTTGTTGATGACATTGCTTCGGCTTCCTGGAAGCAAGTACGCACAAATCTGCTGTCCTGTGAGCATTTCAGGTTCGATATACTGAGTAATAACGCCGCGGAAACCTAAACTGGCCCGTCATTCTGCCGAATAGTCTTATTGAACTAGTTAATCGTCTGATTGCCAATCAAGCAAAGGGGAGGTTTCTGCCTCGCCAAACTAACCTCCCACTGCACGTCACTGTGTTTTACTATGAAGTATTCACAGTAGCTCATTGAAACTATCATGGGGGGAGGGTATATGGACATTATAAAAACAGTTTAAAGTTTTTTTTTTTAAATCACCACGGGTTATTGAAGGGGAACGTTTAAGTAGCAGTGGGAGGGCAAACAACTGCCGGCATCAGCGACTTCACTGCATTTTATACAGTAATGGGCGAGTAGCGTTAATGTTTGCCCTCCCACCAATAATTTTGAAACTTTTGCAGGCCATTGATCCAAAAAAAACTTCACAGGCAACCCATTCATACCATTTTTTTAATATCAATGCAAAACCTAATGTTTGTTGAACATAATTGGGTGAAATTCAATGCATTTTCCATTAAAAAAGGGCCTAGGGGGCGCTGCTGTACTTCAGAAAAGGGGTTGATGACTTTAGCATCAATTATTTCTGTTAGGGTACCCTAATGGATAATTTGGCCAGGTTTATTTCTGAGTAGACTTCATTTTCGAAAATGCCCTCATGCTTCACCCCCCAATTTTCACAATGGGTTTTGTTGATAAATGCTGAAATCAGCCATTTTTGGGACCCTGTGGCTCTGAGACCCTTTCCTGTAAAGGCGTTGGACTTGTGGCAAACTCTTCGTCTGTGTCTTCTGTACTTACCTGCAAAAAATCATTAGAAAATAATAAAAACTTTTTTCTCAGCAACTCAAGAAATGTTGTCATTTTATTCATTTGTGTTGCCCATGCCTATATTAAATGAAAAACCTTAGCTTCACAAACTGCCATATTACCAGAAAATTTTTGATTAGTTAGTCATGAAATGAAAGCATTTATTAGTGAGGGGGACTGCATCACCATACGCGTGTTACGTTAACACTAGCTGTGCAACACTTAATAACGGTGGCGGTTTGTGCACGCCACTCTCTGTGCTAGCAATTAGGAGGTGTGCAATCAAATAATATAGATCAATAGTTCTAAGCACAGGCAGAAATGTTCCAAGCACATGGACACAGTTTGAGCACGAGGTGAAAAGGCTGCAGTTTCAGTAGAAGTGGTGCAAATCCAAGCACAAGCAGGGGCTATTTGAGTGCAAGAACAGAATTTTGGGGAAAAACTTTGCCAAATCTGCATATGAAATAGATATGTCTGCACTCAAGTTGAAATACCACACTCTTGAATAAAGATAGGAATGTAACTCCATATAAGGGAGAGTCATGATGCCGGTCATGAGGCAGTACAATACTTTTTTTGGAATTCTACACCACACAGTCGTAACTGAACGACAGATGCTTTGATGCTAGTTATTGCAAGACTGTCGAAAATAATTTTACAAGTACAATGGTATGAAATAATCATAGCAACCATTTGATGTGAAGAAGAGTGCAAGAATAACTATGGACGTCATAGACCAGCAGTAGATATGTACAACTCCACTAAAATAACATACCTAACAAACATTCAGAGGTCTCTTCGGAAGCGATTTTATTTTTGTCAAAGCACTTTTGCCATAACCACACCCCACAATCAAGACTACGACTGGGAGTGATTTCATTGGTTGCTGCCAGAGCCGTTGAGAGAGACTCCAATGAACACCCTAACCCTTACCCTACCTTATGAAAATACATCTTTCAAATGAAACTTAAGACCCCCTTTGCCTCCAGACCTACCTGAATTGTATGAGTCCTGGATCCAGGTTGGGGCTTGGAAACATTCCTTATTGTCAGTGTTGAACTCACAGCCACATTCTTGGATCCAGCTTCAGAGGAATTGTGCTTAGTGGCATTGCACATAACCCTGCTGAAAGTTGCAACTAGAAGTTGGACAGACTACGACCACAAAGGCATGCACAAGGTCAGCAACAATGCACACTTATTGATGATGCTCATTTGATATGAATTTAAAGGGTCTTATGAGCCAAGAAAATGTCCCCATACTATTACATCACCAGCATGCATAATTGAGATAAGATAGGATTGATCCATGGATTCAGGTTGTTGATACCAAATGCTGACCCTACTTTCGTACCTGCTTGTAGCTGCACGATTCATTGGACCAAGCAATATTTTTCCAGTCTTCTCCTGCTCAGTATTTATGACCCTTTGCCTGTTGTAGCCTCATTTTCCTGTTCCAAACTAGGCAGAAAAAACGACTTGCAGATCAATGATGAAAGCTCTTTGGGTGTATTTATTATGAGCAACAGGCAACAGAATGAAAGAGGGCTTGGGAAAAGTCAAGGTGATGGGCAGTCTGTGTCCAGAAATTACCATGTTGCAGTAGAGGGGTGTGTCCAAGCCAGCTGTGGTCAAGACAGTCCAGGGGTCAGAAGCCAGGTGGTCAATCCAATACTGCAGTGGCCAAACTGCTTTGAGGAAAGTACTTTATACGGACACAGTCCTTGTTTTGGAGACCACATGAGGAAATAAGGAGCAAAGACAATCCAGCCAAAACCGAGATACCAGAGGCATATTATACAAGCAAGAGAATCAGCAAATGGGGCAAGACATACAAATGTTCATATTGGGAGCAGGGGATATAACAAGAAATAAATCAAATAAGGAAGACAAACCAGGAATTCACAGACCAGGGAGGGGTTGTGTGACCGGTCACACACAGGACAGGCAGCGACAAACTCACAGGTATCCCAGCAGATAGTGTACCACCAAAATCATGAATAGATAAGGGCCAGGGTGCGGCAGGTGCTGGGATGGCATGCTAGCTGAGAAGCATGAGCGGGCCCTGAAAAGAACACTGTTTTCCACTCCTTCGAGTATAAAGAGGAGACTTGGTGGGGTGTCCAGTGGTGGAGGATAGGACCGAAAAGCCTCCTTGATCTTGCAGGGCTTCCGCTGGCGCTCACCAAATTCACCAATAGCGAAAGTAAAAAATGATTGGCTACAAAGGAAAATATTTGGCAAATTTTTTTGGCAAATCTAAAAATAAAAAGAAATCGTCATTAAAATCTCCCCAAAATACCTTCAAAAGCCATCTACAATCAGCTGTTCAGACCGATGTTTTCACTTCCTTACTGCGCGCAGAGTCAGTCAGATATCCCATACCGTCTTTACACACTCAACCTCGCATCCAGTATTGATCGCGTACACTGAAAGTAATGCAATGTGCGGGCACTGGGAGGCCTGGAATTCAGATTGAAACACGAATCGATCGTTGGACCGCCAGCTAGCTTGGTATGCAAAATGAGTTGGGTCGAGTCAAAATGAAGCCGGGGCATCCCGAGTCCCGGTGTTCTGACAATTTGTGCTGCCTTGTCAAAAAATGCTACCGTAATGCAGAGCGATCGTAAAGTCTTTGTTTTCTCCGTAATATTGCAATATGAATCAGTTTACAGTAGTAACTTTGCTATTTGTTAGCTTATTATAACATAAACAGATGTTATAGTGAGTTGGATAAGTTTGTTTGAAGATGTATGCCCATATAGGGTAGAGCTGGTACGAAAGTAACATTTTTCACATGGACGTCATTTTAAAAGATAACGTTACAGACCGAAAAAAATTTTCGGAGCGATTAACTACTTTCGTGTGTGCTCTGTCAATATCAGGTGCTAAATCATCCCAATATATATTGACTTCAGCATAGTTTGACGTCGAACGGAAATTGCGCATTGCTGCTTTCGACCCCTCCAGTCGGGACGAAAGTGGCACTCAGGCCGGACAAAAGTAACGTGATGAAATTAACTGCAATCTTTTAAATTACTGTCATTAAAACAGAAACAAAAACAATCAGACATTTGTTTTAAACATTTTAATTTGCCTCAAATGTTTCAAAAGTAAACGTGAACATGTTTAACGTCCCAGATAGCAAGCACCTCCAATCCGGATCTGCCCCGGCTCTGAGCCGGATCAGCTGGTGTCGGCACAGAGCTGGGGAAGATCCGGAGCGGAGGTGCTTGCTATCTGCCCATATAACAAGCACCTCCGCTCCGGATCTGCCCTGCTCTGAGCCGGATCAGCTGGTGTCGGCACAGAGCCGGGCAGATCCGGAGCGGAGGTGCTTGCTATCTGGGTGGGGTGCAATTGGTCTATTTATAAAAATTATGAAATTACTTTACTCATTATCACAGTTGTGACAGATATAATGAGCTGCACCCTCAGTGCATGCCTCATGTGACCACAGCAGACAAAAGATGCACCGCACCCACACTTCTCCAGGCAAAGATGAGGAAAATGTCTCCCCACAAACAAGACATTCCTCATCATTGCCCTGAGAAACTCTGGTTGCAGTGTGTCCACTAACAACGTTTTCTTTGGGCGTTTTGAAGAGGACTGTTTTTTCTGGCCCCTCTGCCGACTCTCCTCCTCCAAAGCAGCTTTTACTGGGGTGTCGGTCAGTATTGCTGTTGACCTCCAACATTCAATGAGATGATAGTCAGAATCAGCTTGTTTTTCTACAAGCAAGAAAATCAAGACAAGTTAAAAACGACACTCTGCTCACCTCATTCTGCCTCTTCTTTTATTTTCTTTCCTCAAGCCAGCCTTTGGATATGGGCGAACCTTTTCTGGGCTGAACCTCTGTATTGGCGTTCCACTAGATGTTCCTGGAACCACAAGCATACCTGGATAGATAATATTTCCAAAAAAAATGCTTGGCAAGGCTCAACATGCACATTTTAAGACACAGACACAAACTGTCACCATCTACAGGAATGGCAGACTCATGGGGATGCAGCTCAAATGGGCTCTGGCTAGGTTGGTGGTGTCTTAAGGGAGCGGGTGCTGGTGATGGAGCGGACATTGGTGATGAAGAGGGCGCTGGTGATGAAGCGGACATTGGTGATGAAGAGGGCGCTGGTGATGGAGCTGGCGCTGGTGATGAAGAGGGCGCTGGTGATGGAGCTGGCGCTGGTGATTAAGAGGGCGCTGGTGATGGAGCTGGCACTGGGGATGGAGCTGGTGCTGGTGCAGGACGGTCGGTCACAAAAGCTGGAGCAAAGTCTGTCTCACTGAAAATATCTGGATTCAAGGGCCAGATACTGGTACACTCGAACCCAGATGAAATGCTGCTTGCTGTCGCAGCTTGAGGCAGAGCTTTAGCCAGAAGACTCGGGATGTTGTAGATGGTCAAAGTTTTTCCAGGGTTCATTTGCACCCAATTGTCTGCTGCACTGTTAATATAGTGCTTCAGAGGACCAAAAACGCTTCGGTCTAGCGGCTGAAGACAGTGGGAGCAGTGGGGTGGAAAAGACAGGAGTACAATGCCATGTGACTTGCAAAAGTCAATAGCTACCACGGAGAGGTGTGATGGATGATTGTCTAAGAGTAGCAGCAAATTTGACTCCGGGGTCACGCGGTTGTGTCTTGCAAAATGCTATAAAAATGCCAAGAAATCTGTCTCCTGCATCCACCCCGATCCATTGGCAGAACCAGTGCAGCCAAGGGGGCCATCCCGGATGAAGTGGTCCTGGAACTTCTTCCTTGGGAAGATAAAGTAAGGGGGAACAAAGTTGCCTTGTGCGTTGGCAGCAAAGGCAACAGTCACCAATGTCCCTCTTTCCCCAGAGGTCACAGCACCGACCTGGCGCTGCCCCTTGGTGGCAATGATTTTGTCTGGCACTTGAACCGTTGTGGTACCTGAAATAATAAATTAAATGAATTATTGCTATTGCAAATCACTGTTGCTTTTTAATTTATCTAAATATAAATTTTTACCTGTTTCATCCATGTTCCAGATGTCCTTTGCTTCAAAATTATAGCGGGTGAGCACAGTCTTTAGGTTTTTAAAAAACGCTGTCACGTTGGTCTTGTTGAAGCTGGTGGAACGGGACATGCTGGTGGCTTGAGGTCGACGGATGGACAGGGTTTTGTTGCGCTCGAGGAAGGAGGTGAGCCAGTCCTTCCCTGCCATCTGGTTTTTCTCCCATGAACATGGAGTTTTGAGGCCAATATTTTCGGCCAGCTCATATGCAAACTTTCGCACCTAAAACAGCATGAAAAAAGGTTATTCCCAGATATCAAGCACCTCCGCTCCGGATCTGCCCCGCTCTGTGCCGACTCCAGCTGATCCAGCTCAGAGCCGGGGCAGATCCGGAGCGGAGGTGCTTGCTATCTTAGGCAAATGGCGGTAGTGGTGTAGCTCCATCTGCAGTGTTACTCCAACCTCTTTAGGAATCAGGCCAAAATATATATCAGCTGCTCTCTTTATATATGCCTGCAGTCTCTTCTCCTGTTCTTCTGTGAAGACTTTGTTGTGAGCCCTGTACCCTGGGGCTCTGGTCTGCTGCCCTCCTGCCTCTGCCCTCCTCTTGCAGTACCTGAACAGGGTGACATGACAAACGCCATGCACCTCTGCTGCCCTCCTTATACTCTCGCCTCTTTGGACATCAAGAAAGGCCCTTTCGTAAACCTGCTGGTCAACCTCTCCTCTCTGGGTAGTTCTTACCCTAACTCTTGGCATTTTCTGTCGGTAAAATATAACACACACATATTTAGTGAGCTTTAAAACACAAAAATGCGGCCGATTAGCAGAGAGGGACGAACGTAACCGTGGTACTTCGTCCCGCACCTCTGCTGCCCTCCTAATACTCTCGCCTCTTTGGACATCTTCAAAGGCCCTTTCGTAAACCTGCTGGTCAACCTATCCTCTCTGGTTAGTTCTGACCCTAACTCTTGGCATTTTCTGTCGGTAAAATATAACACACACATTTTTTAATGAGCTTTAGAACAGAAAATTTGGCCGCATTAGCAGAGAGGGACGAATGTAACCGTTTCCACTACCGCCCCGACAGTGACTCCTGACATTTGAACCAAAATTGCTTCTAAAGTAGAAAAAAAACTGACATTTCAAACTTCAGGATATGTTAAAAACTAAATTACCTATCATTTCATCATAAATATGACACATGGAGCGATAAAGACAATCTTTAAATCAAAAAAGTTTACCATTTGTCTGAATTTACTCACCACTGTGGAAAACGGTCTTCCCGTTCTCGTTTCGCGGGGAAGAGTCGAAACCTCAAGATTTTTCCCGGGTCTGGAGAGTGTCGCGAGCTAGATGTCCTGCCTATTTGACGCATCGAAGTGTGGATGGCTGTGAGCAGAGCCATTGATATACTCAGAGTTGCGACATTCCCATTGACTCTCGTGTACAAAAAATGGCGGCGCACTTCCGGGTACTGGAACCTTCTAGAGTTCCGAAAGAGGATTGTCGCAGCTTCAGACCGATTCGCTTCCACTGAGACAACATCGATGGTAAGTAATAAAATATTGACGTCTTATGATTCACGAAATGTATATATCATATCAGTGGTCATGTATCATTTATAATCTCCAATTGTGTATGTTCGGCACAACGATATATTTTTATATATATATATATATATATATATATATATTTTAAGTCTGAAGAAGTTGTGAAAATTTAAGCTCATGTTCTTTTCTTCTAGCTTAGCTTGGTCAGCTGTGAGAATTCAGTCGTGAACTCTGGAGTTTTTATTTCTATTTCTCACTAAATCGATATAAATCATGACGGTAAATGATGGGATGAGGTGCCTGTGACTGGTTTCGGTAAAGTTTTTTTTTAATTTAAAGTTAGCTTTGACGATTCTGACATGCTCTTACCTAGCCTAGCTTGATCAGCTGTTTTAAGTTTAATCACGAACGGTTGCGGAGTTTATAACTCAGTTTAGCTCTCAAGAACCATTTCGGATGAAAACCACTGGTTATTCATAAAATTGGATGAAACCACAAGTTAGGACGTTGACGACCTCAGTGTCACACATCATGTTTTAGCTAGCTGTTATGAAATTGCATCTGTCAGTTCGCATTTGTCATGCCAGGCGCTGTTGGCTTTCAAGCGATCTTGCTGTAGTCAGCTAGCTGTATTATATGCCATGTTGTATTTTGCAAAAAGATGGTCTTTTTAAATGCCTTACTGGCATGAGTACCATACACAACCTCCACTTTTTTGGGTTTTTTTTGGCCAGAATGATTTTAAAAGGGGGCACAAATATTTTTGGGGGTTTTATGAGTGAGAAGGGGTTTAGAATGATGGGGAAAGATTTTAAAAGGAAGGGGTAGTAGATCTTGGTAAAAAAAAAATATTTGCAATAATTCCGCCTATCGCATCTGTATTGATCCCTCGTGTCATTCACTCTAAGTCCTATCTCTTGCACTACTTCTGTTCTCTTTTTTATGTTTTCTCTTTTTCTCCATTGATGAACTGTGAACAAAGGTTTACATGTTAAGTTAGACATTACATCGGTGTCTGAAGCGGGATTCGAACCAGGAAACCTGTGGAGAAAGCAATGTTAATCACACCATTCACTGTGGCCTTAACCACTACACCAACTACATATATATATATATATAAAAAGAAATAATATATTATTTTTTCTTTTATTTATTGTTGTCAATGAGGAGACGTCGAGTGAATATTCATTTTGATGCCTTTCATGCTGGTGAGTTGGCTGATCTGTTGACACTGGCTAGAATAATTTGAGGAGAACAAGCCATTGTTTGTGCCTGAGTTGGGTTAAGGTTAGGGTTAGGGTTAGGGGTAGGGATAGTATTACTTATGGGTTAGGTTAAGGTTAGGGTTAGGGATAGGGGTAGGGATAGCATTCCCTATGGGTTAGGTTAAGGTTAGGGTCAGGGATAGGGGTAGGGATAGCATTCCCTATGGGTTAGGTTAAGGTTAGGGTTAGGGATAGGGGTAGGGATAGCACTCCCTGTGAGTTAGGTCACATTCGCGTGCTTATGACAGAACAATAGATCAGTGTTGTGACAAATTAAAGAAAATGTGCGCGACGCGGTGCCAAAGTCTTGCAGCTCAAGTTAAGAGGCAGATAAATTTTCGTGGTGTGAGACATGGATAACATAATCAGCGAAATCATATATATATATGGTTCTTTTCTTTCTTAATAACTTATTGTTATTAACGTCATGTAAATGGGCAGCCTTAAATGCACTCGCGTGTTTTCTATTTCGAATGGAAATAAAAGGCGTGCTAAAATTGGTCATACGTGCACAGAATTAGTTTCGTGACTATAAAGGGTCGTGTAGTAATCAGCGACAAACAAGAAGAAAAATGAGTGATTGCACGGTGCAAGATGTATGGAATTTGTGGCGGCTGTCTCGGCAGCTGCGGACTCCAGAGTCCACGATACAATTCTGCAAGGAAAGGGGTCTGATTGCTAGCGCTCCGCTTTGTCGGCGGTGTCGTAGAGCTCTCTCGTGGTTTGCGAAGGCAGACTCTCGAGTGGGCTTTGTATGGCGCTGCCACAATCGGAGATGCAGCACTCGGACCTCCGACCGCAGTATTTGTCGTGGGACCTGGTTCCCTGGTAGCAGGATGTCGCTCGAGAAAGTCCTGGTGCTCACGTATTGCTGGGCGGCGCAGATGTCAAACAAAGCGGCGATAAAGGAATCCAGCCTCGACGACGGAGTGACAAGCAAGGAAATCGTCGTCGACTGGTTCACTTATTGTCGCGAAGTTTGCCTTCACGTTGTCCAGCAGTGTAGTACCACCGCTATAGGGGGCCCAGGGCTTGTAGTAGAGATTGACGAGTCCAAATTTGGCCGCCGAAAATACAACCGCGGTCGTTTGCGCGATGGCAAGTGGGTCTTGGAGGGTATTTGCCGTGAGACGAAGGAAGTTTTTTTCGCCGAGGTTGAGAACCGAATTCGGCGACGTTAATACCCCTTATTAAGGAGTATGTTGCCGCCGGTTCGCAAATCGTAACCGACTGCTGGCGTGCTTTACGATTGCCTCAGCGAGGAGAACTTCCAGCATCTCACGGTGAACCACTCCCTCAACCGTTGATCCTGCCTCCCCTGGCGTGCACTCTCAAAATATTGAGTGCCAGTGGTGGCAGATCAAGAGGTCCTTGCCATCCACGCACACCCAGCAGCAGCGACGTCTTAGGTTTTTATCTGGCCGAGTATATGTGGCGGCGTAAACACAGCAGCGTCGACCACTTTACTCAAATTTTAGCAGACATCCTGCTGCTGCACGCGCCACCGAAGAGCATGTAACATCTTGCCGCCACTCTCTAGACTTCTGCTTCGCAGAGGTCTCCTATGAGGTCTAAAGAAAGAAAAAATTAAACTTTTCACCTGGAACCGTATTGTTTACGGTTCGGGCACCACCACACAGCATTATTTGCACACCGAGGCGACATAAATAGAATAGTATCCATAAATCCAACTTCGATGTAAGTTTTCCAACTTAATGTTGTTAGGCGCCAGCCAAGCTTAAGCACGCGAATTACTACTCAAACAAAGGTCCAGATGTTAATAACAAAACCCCCACAATGACACAAACGGCTGGATGTTGAACACACAAGCGCCGCGGAAATTGAGCGCTAGCGCCCTCGCTGCATCTTGCGCGTGCCTATACGAACTATGCATACGCTCGAACTATGCATGCGCTGCGCATGTCCCAGTATTGTCAACAGTGTCATGGCTGCCACCTTTATAAGCTAGTAGCACGATAGCCGCTGTGGCAATTAAAGTATAAATTATCTTTACTGGATGTATGGCCGACTTTTTTTCCACACCGAATACTTCACTTGGTATCTAAACATTAAGGTGTTTCCGAAAAAAGTTGAGATTTTTTTTTATTTTGCTGGAGGTTGTGTATGGTACTCTTAACGATTTACTCTTGGAGATGTGGTGGCTGTGGTTAGTCTTTAATACTTTTCTGTGCTCATTTTATTGTGCCATGTAGGCTTACCATTAATTTACCGTTAATAGGGGCAGAGGCTGCTGTTGGCGATGGAGGCTATAGGGTTTGTGGGAGGTTCTGAGATGTCTAAACTTTGCAACTCACACATTTATTTTAATCCGAAATTTAATTTAAAATTCATTTTTAAAATAATGCAATGATTTTGTTAACTTTTGTAATTGTATGAGTGTCTTACATGTCAATTATGGGAGACTTTGAAAAGGTCTTAAATTTAACTGACTGAAAACCTGCAGGTACCCTGTGCTGCTGGCAGTGGTGGGGGCAGGCGCTGGCGGAGGCAGGCAGAGGCTGCTGTTGGCGATGGAGGCTGCAGGATTCGTGGGAAGTTCTGAGATGTCTTAAATTTGCAAACCTCTTCCAACATTCCTGGCCCTTGTATTTGTAATGTCCCCTGCCCCTTTATTTAATTATTTGTAATTCCATAAATGTTCATGCCACACAGTTTCGTTCTTGTTTCAAGCGCTTACTTGTCTGTTCTATTCAATACATTCCTGTTAAATCCATTTAGTTGTTATAGTTCTATTCACAACCCTGATCTGCCCTGTTCTGAAAACACGCGCGCGCGCGCACACACACACAGACACACACACTTAGCAGCTCCACACATCGAGGTTTATTAATTTGACACTGATCACCCCCTCTCCCACACTAGAACCCACCACCACCCTGCCACATTACTATGTACAACGTTGTATTTCTTTTGTTCTTTGTTGTTCAAGGTTCATTCATGGTTCACTCACTCACACTTGCACCCCTCCTTGTTTAATTTGTTTATCAACTTCAATTTCTGTACCGTCCTGTTGTCCACTGTGCAATAAAATCTTTTTGTTGAAAACCTTTCCTTGCATCAGTCATTGTATTTAATCTAATTCAGTCTCCTGGTCTCACCAGCTGTAGGTTACATGTGTTTCGTTCATTTTATCTAAACATTAGAACTGAGAATATCAAGGGCTCTGAAATGAGCATGGTGGTGCACCTTTGCTTTAAGGAAGGACTGGCGTGACATTGAATGATATAACAGGTCAGCAGAACTTTAACATGGTAAGTTGTGGGTAAATCCAGAAGATAAAGGCAGACCCTGGTAATCCAATAATGTAACTTAAAGTTAAAATATGTTAAATAATCCATCCCCATGACAGTGTAAGTACAGGGTTAAATTTACTCAAATTATAGCGGATCAACGATACGTTTAAGTACTAGCTCGCTGATGCTAACAAGAATCTTTCCCTCCAAAAGCTATGACATGATCTTAGTAGAAAAAGCATGACCTCTATAAACATGTATATAAATACTGTAATTCATTAAGATAAATTGTGTAAGGTTTAATTTAATATTTAACATTCAGGAACGCAATCCCTGCTGTCTGTCCCATAGGAGATGGTGACAGCACGGCGTTTGCTTCGAACTATAGCGCTTCCCCACGAAGCATGTGACCCCTCGAACAATGGGTCAATGGGTCCCGCTCGCTGCGGTTGGCCCTTTCGTATACGGTCGTCATGTTCCCAAAAGGTCGTCATGCTCACAGAGATATAAAAAAACATAACGCGTTGCTGAATACCCCTCAGCCCGGACACGATTTCCTGCCTCAACGTCACAGCGTTAAGGTCAAAGGTCAAATCCAGCAAAAAAGGTGATGTTGCACATCTATGTGTCACAGTGAGTTACCATACCAAATTTGGTGAAGCTGCGATTAGTAGTTGCTGATTACTGACCCATATAAGATTTCCTGCCTCAAGGTCACAGCGCAAAAGTCAAAAGTGAAATCCAGCAAAAAACATGACATTGCACATATGTGTGTGACAGTGAGTTACCATACCAAATTTGGTGAAGCTGCGATAATTAGTTGCCGAGTACTGACCGGGACAAGATTTCCACAGTCAAGGTCACAGAGCTAAGGTCAAAGGTCAAATCCAGAAAAAACCTGGCATTGCACATCTATGGATCATAGTGAGTTACCATACCAAATTTGGTGAAGCTGCAATCATTAGTTGCTGAGTACTGGCCCAGAAAATGTCACCCGGACAAGATTTCCAGGCTCAAGGTCACAGCGCTAAGGTCAAAGGTCAAATCTAGCAAAAAACCTGACATTGCACATCTATGGGTCATACTGAGTTACCATATCAAATTTGGTGAAGCTGCGATCATTAGTTGCCGAGTACTGGCCCGGACAAAATCATGGACGGACGACGGATGACGGACGACAGATGGACACGCAGGTGACGACAATAACCCTCCAGGCCGGAGTCGGCCGAGGGGTAAAAACTAGAGTGGACCACGTTATTGGCTGGACCAAAGTGTACACGGCAGAATTGCTCTGCCATCTTGTATACATGTCCAATGAGGCACATGTAGCCTAAACAGTACACATGGGTGTTGACAAATTATTATTTTTTGGGGTGGGGGGGCTTGTTTTCCATGTTCTTTTTTTTTCTCTTTTCACACTTGAAAAAGGACACGAATAAGGAATTGTAAATCAACGATATTTACGCTCCATTTGGCAAAGCTAAAGAATGAGCTCCACGATTGCCTTACCTTTATGTTATCGCTCAGTTACTATGTTTTCGTTTCGTTCAAAGAAAAAGCGTTCGCATTCAGCTGTGCCTGAGAGTCTGATTCAGGTCTATACCTGGAAGAAAATATGCATATATGAATTTATATGTATGCTTTGTGTATTACGATCGGAACAACTTCATTCTGAAGTGTTCATACCTACTTGTCTTCATTTAATCCGTCTTTGCCCGGACACAATGGATAACAGGATGATACTGCGTGTTTCCCCAACTGAGATCAATGTAGAAGTCTCAAAACTAAAGTAGGCTATGTAAATGAAACCGCGGCAGTTTCAGTTTCCGCGAATACACTGTTAATAATAAACGAATAAACTGAAGCCTTTTTTGCCAGGTAATTTAACGGGCACCTTTTTGCCAGTTATTTTAGCTGTAATTTTACAATAAGTTTACCACAGAGTTCAGTGCATGTTCAGTGTAAACCACGGTTAAATGCGCGAAGGACTCCTCTTACAATTAAAATGACAAGGAGACAATGCGTTAATTTGACGGCTAAATTCAGTCAGTTTATAACAGTGTAGGAAAGCCGAACTTCATTTCGTTGCACTGCTGGGACTATGTGCATGGTGCAAACCAGCTTACCCGGTATACACGAGTGCTTTTGAATGGTAATGCATTGTGACGGGACTGGACATTTTGTCCGATGTAAGCGAAAATCCGTCATATAAAATCCGATATATTCGATGTTTATTTAATGGAAAAACATAACAGAATTTTTTAAAATTTTTTAATTTACCAGGGACAGTGTGCAAAAACATTAAGCTCAACAGAGTAGATGTTCCAGATTCTATCTTCTTTAGCTAATTTCCATGTTGTCCACAATACTCATTCAATTACAGCTTCCATAGGCTGCATAGGAAACTCCATTGTCGAGTTTCCGTTTTATAAGAGGTCGGTAAGAAAGATGAGACCTGGGAGCATGACGACCTTTTGGGAACATGACGACCGTATACGAAAGGGCCAACCGCGGTGTGGCCACTCTGAGTTATCTACCGATCTGGCTGTCAGTAAATCGCTGAATTACTTTCGTCCCACGTTGCTTTCGCACCGGCCGTCCCCTACGCCATTATCATCTAATTTCTGCATTATCAGGAAAACCAAGCGTGTACATGCCAATATATAGCCTATACGCTTACAGGTAGAACGGCGCACTGAAAATAAATCTATTTTTATGATTTTTGAAGATACTTTAGATATGAGTGAAGAAACAGCCCAAGATTTTGAGTGTGCGCAAGCGCAGAACCGCGAGGTTGCATATCGTAAATATGCACATGCTGATAAAACCTCCTATCTTCAAAATGATGAACTTTACAGGAAAATAAAAAATGAATATAAAATTAAAATAATATAAATATATGAATATAATTTAAAATATAAATAAAATAGAAAATGTTTAATTTTGCTTGTAAGAATAGTGGACATTTGTGAGTTTTTGTTTCTTATCAATTTGGAGATACGAGGTTTTATTAGCAGGCCGACGATATTTGATAGGTCGCAAAATTTGACAGAACACCAGCAGTCCGGCACATGCAGAAAATTTGGATGCTCTGTCGCCTTACACATGGCGCAGATAGAACTGGCAATTGGGGGGGGCACTGACACAGACACGTCCTTTATGACAACAATTAGTCCTGGCTAGTTCTCATTCATTTTCCTTCCTTGATGCGTTTTCCAATGATCGTAATTGGCAACTGAAGACACGGTTTCTCTCCATATGCGATCTAACAGCGATGAAATCATGGGCTAAATTCTGTACAGAAAAATTATTTACAAAACCCAAAACCAGTGAAGTTGGCACGTTGTGTAAATCGTAAATAAAAACAGAATACAATGATTTGCAAATCCTTTTCAACCTATATTCAATTGAATACACTGCAAAGACAAGTTACTTAATGTTCGAACAGGTAAACTTTGTAATTTTTTGCAAATATTAGCTCATTTGGAATTTGATGCCTGCAACATGTTTCAAAAAAGCTGGCACAAGTGGCAAAAAAGACTGAGAGAGTTGAGGAATGCTCATCAAACACTTATTTGGAACATCCCACAGGTGAACGGGCTAATTGGGAACAGGTGGGTGCCATGATTGGGTATAAAAGCAGCTTCCCTGAAATGCTCAGTCATTCACAAACAAGGATGGGGCGAGGGTCACCACTTAGTGAACAAATGCGTGAGCTGATTGTCGAACAGTTTAAAAACAACATTCCTCAACGAGCTATTGCAAGAAATTTAGGGATTTCATCATCTACAGTCCGTAATATCGTCAAAAGGTTCAGAGAATCTGGAGAAATCACTGCACGTGGCGACAAGGCCGAAAACCAACATTGAATGCCCGTGACCTTCGATCCCTCAGGCGGTACTGCATCAAAAACCGACATCAGTGTGTAAAGGACATCACCACATGGGCTCAGGAACACTTCAGAAAACCACTGTCAGTAACTACAGTTCGTCGCTACATCTACAAGTGCAAGTTAAAACTCTACAATGCAAAGCGAAAAGCCATTTATCAACAGCACCCAGAAACCGCCGCTGCGCTGGGCCCAAGCTCATCTAAGATGGACTGATGCAAAGTGGAAAAGTGTTCTGTGGTCTGACAAGTCCACATTTCAAATTGTTTTTGGAAACTGTGGACGTCGTGTCCTCCGGACCAAAGAGGAAAAGAACCATCCGGACTGTTATAGGCGCAAAGTTCAAAAGCCAGCATCTGTGATGGTATGGGGTGTATTAGTGCCCAAGGCATGGGCAACTTACACGTATGTGAAGGCACCATTAATGCTGAAAGGTACATACAGGTTTTGGAGCAACATATGTTGCCATCCAAGCAACGTCTTTTTCATGGATGCCCCTGCTTATTTCAGCAAGACAATGCCAAGCCACATTCTGCACGTGTTACAACAGCATGGCTCCGTAGTAAAAGAGTGCGGTACTAGACTGGCCTGCCTGTAGTCCAGACCTGTCTCCCATTGAAAATGTGTGGCGCATTATGAAGCGTAAAATACGACAACGGAGACCCCGGACTGTTGAACAACTTAAGCTGTACATCAAGCAAGAATGGGAAAGAGTTCCACCTGAAAAGCTTCAAAAATTGGTCTCCTCAGTTCCCAAATGTTTACTGAGTGTCGTTAAAAGGAAAGGTGATGTAACACAGTGGTAAAAAGGCCCCTGTGCCAACTTTTTTGCAATGTGTTGCTGCCTTTAAACTTTAAATTCTAAGTTAATGATTATTTGCAAAAAAAAAAAAAAAGTTTCTCAGTTTGAACATTAAACATCTTGTCTTTGCAGTGTATTCAATTGAATATAAGTTGAAAAGGATTTGCAAATCATTGTATTCTGTTTTTATCTACGATTTACATAACGTGCCAACTTCACTGGTTTTGGGTTTTGTACTTATTAATGCTTCGCCTTGATTGAACTGACCCGCATTCTAATGAAATGTCGCCTTTCACTCTCGGTATTGCGTGGGTTGATAAAAAAAGTGGCACTCGGTAGTTATATAGGCTATAAAAAGTGTGCGGCTCAAGCTTTGCGTGAGACTCGACAGGTAGGCCTATGCAATTTTTGAATAACGTTGATTTAAATACAGCAAATGCGCGTCCAGATAAATGATTGCCGTCTTACTTAATCGGAGAGAACAAGCAGCACCTGTTCAGTGTGGGGTGCTCTCGGAGTGAACCTTTTGTTAATTATGAAAATGACTGAGAACAGGTCAGGAGTAATAATTGTTATAAACGGATGTTTTGTGCATCCCAATTCTCAGTTCTGGCTCCGCTACTGCACTGAATTTATCCCACGATTTCATCGCTGGTTGATCGCATATGGAGAGAAACCGTGTCTTCAGTTGCCAATCACGATCATTGGAAAACGCGTCAATGAAGGAAAATTATTGCGAACTAGCCAGGACTAATTGTTGTCATAAAGGACGTGTCTGTGTCCCCCCAATTCCCAGTTCTATCTGCGCCACTGTACGCATAAACATTGCTTTGCTCTGCGCGTGACTAATCGCCCTGTTTCTAATCGAAGGAAGAAGGGTTCCAGCTTTGTTGCTTTGTGTTCTTTCAAGTTTTGATCGAGAAAATTATGTAATTCATGAACAGAGAATTCTTGAGGGACAGTCACCCATCACTCAGCTTGAGATGTTAGAAACTGATACAACATGTTACACTCACTGTAGGCTGTTGTTGAAAGTTTTCCCTTAACTTCAAGTTCATGTACCGGTACATGTAGATGTTTGAATATATTTTTACTTTTTGAGTCAGGTGAATCACTAGTCTGGTGGAAAACCTTGTTTTTCATTATGAAAAGAAATAAAACAAATTGTTGAATCATACGTCTGCCTTTATTTCCTAAACTGATCACATAGTCATATGCATGAAAATGAGAACGGGTGGCCAGCCTCAGCCTCTCCTGTTGCTAAACATTCCCCAATGAACTTGGCTCAAGATCAAATAGGTTGTGGCCTTGACTGAGCTTCATCTCCCATGCCCCATCTATCATGTCCCAGGGCTGTCCATGTAGGCTTCCTTGTCTGGAATGGATTCTTTTGCAAGGCAAGGAGATAACCAGGCCAAAGTAGCAATGTTATGTTGAAAAACAGTCCTTTCGCTGGCCCCAGGTCCAGTTGTTCTCCCAAGGGGTGGTGGCTACAGAAGAGGAAAAATGACTACAAAAAAAAACCTGGCTAGGAGAAAAATCAAGTGGCTACTAAATAAATGATTTGGTTAAACAGGTTGGCTACAAAATAAAAAAAGCCAGATGAAGCCCTGATCTTGTACTCAATCTGGAGCTTAGAGGCCCCTAGAAGACACTGGGGAGGATGGTGTCAGGAGCATCATCAGGACGGGGTGAGTGGAGATGGGATATGGCATCAGGCTTAAGGTTCTTGGAACTAGCGTAGTATGTCGAGATGAAATTGAATCTAGCAAAGATGAGGGACCATCAGGCTTGCCTGGGATTCAACCTCCTGGCTGAGGAGAGGTACTCCAGGGTATGATGGTCTGTCCCAACGAGGAAGGGGATGCTGGCATTCTCTAACTAATGCCTCCACTCTTCCAAGTACCTCCTTGACCGTCAACAACTCATGATACTGTTATATGTTTGCACATGTATGTAGAATAGTCGAGTGAATGCTTTGTGAAACAGTTTGGAAAATTCGAGTATATATTTCTTAACTATACCGTAAAATGTTCAAGCTACAACTGAACTATACTAACAAAAGACTAGAGGTGATTACATAAGTAGGGAAGGTTTTCCACGAGACACAGATATCAAGTGGACTGTGGAAACGTCTGGAAAGTTCTTTTGAGTACATAAATGTAGGAGCCACACATTGTTTTTTCTGAGGTTTATTTCTGTATTACCGCCACCTGGTGAGTATGCAGGGTTTGGGTCACATGGTCACCATAGATTATAGCCTTAGGTTATAATAGGCACTGAATCACCTGCACTGGGGGAGGAGAGAGGCGAGTTTGGGTAGCCGTAATTTTTGTTGACCGCATTTTGTTTAGTTTAATTGCGAATTTGCGACAGAGTGCTTTTTGATACATGTGCGCAAATAGTGTACACGCTTTCCATCTTCTGTGCATGTATAATCCGAAAGCCGCTGTAGTAGCGGATGCTTCCGATTAAATACTCTGAAACTTATCTGGACTCAGCGTTCTTCTCTGAATTCGCAGCAGCGCGTCACAAATATACAGGACCTAATCTCTACCTCTCAAGCGACTTTAACAGGATTGGAAAGTCGCAACATTTTGTCAACAAAAAATGAGGCATCAATTAAGAACGTGATCGCTGACAGCGCAAAGGAAACACGGGGACGCCAAATAAGTGCAGCGGTGTCGAGCAAAAGTAAGACAAAGCGCCTCATCATACATCAGTCATAGGACAGGTAAGCTTACCTGTGCATGTATGTGCGTGGAGAAGGAATCCGGATTGCATCAATATCGAAGTGGCTCCGTTTGGAATATTTGAATGAAGGAATGCAGGTCGGATACGCGTTGTTTGTGCTTTATGTTTGCTCTGTGCTCTGAATGACGTCTGCACTTTGTGGCTTGTATATGCGAAGCTTTATGATGTTTTAAGGAAGAACTCTGATGCTGCCTTGCTGAGATGAATTGCTCTGATTTATTGTGCATTGTGGATGGATCTAAATGCCACGGTTGACTGAAAACTTAATGAAAAAGGGTTAAAATGAGTCAAACAAATGACGCTGCCTCGTGCTCTGACATGCAGTTTGGGCACAGAAGGGGGAGGAAACTCACGGAAAAGGCTTTGGTGAATAAAATTGAAAAATTGCAAAATGAACGCAAACGTGTTGTTGATAAAATTAAAGGTTTGATACCAAAAATAAAAGAGCTCATGAAACAAAGGGAAAATGTGTCTCAGGTGAAACAATGTTTGGGGAATTTAAACACACTGTGTGAAAATGCCAGCACCGCTCACAATGAACTGTTGCCTCTACTTCCTGAGGATGAACTCATTCAAACAAAAGGAATGGTTTTCAAGTATCATGAATTACATTAATACATTTCAAAAAGACATGCAAAAATGGATTGCGGAAATTAGACAAAAAATCTCTCGGGAACAACACAATTCACCAGAAATTCCTTTTCAATCTGTGGAAATGAATGATAGAAATCAAACTGAGGATGACATTAACCCAAGTGACAGTATTTCAAATGTTGAAAGCCACAAAACATCTCAGGCACAACATTCTTTAACTTCTTCTGTACGTTTAAAGGCGGAAGCTGAGGTGGCAGCCTTAAACATGAGGCACAAGTTATTAAAGGAAAAGCATGCTTTGGAAGAAGAGGAGCAATGGCTGGGCAAAAAGAGAGAAGAGCCCCAGCTGAACACTGAAATTGCAGAAAAAATGGCAAAACTTGAAATTTTTAAGATACAAAGCGCAACAAGTGGAAAAAGCACATCAAAGGTCTCGGATGGAATGAAATCATATTTGGAAAAGGCACAGTCTAAACAGTTACTCAATGTCAATGCAGATGAATTCATTCTAAATCAGATTGAAACTAACACAAACCCAAATACAACCTCATATGGACAAAATCAAGCGCAATTTCATATTAACCCATTCAACTCTCAGGATTCATATGGACAACAAGGATTTAATACAGTGGATCTGGAAACCAGACATGACGTTCTTGGCATCATGAGGAAACAAAACGAAATAACAACCTTGCTAATACAGCAGCAATGCCTCTCAGCTCTACCTAAGAGAGAGATCCCAATCTATGATGGTGACCCATTGAAATATCACACATTTATTAAAGCCTTTGAGAATGGGGTTGAAAGGAGCACAACTAACAGCTGTGATTGTTTATACTTTTTGGAACAACATACTGAAGGTCATGCCAAAGAGCTTGCGAGAAGCTGTCAACACTTATGTCCAGAAAGAGGATATGCAAAGGCAAAAGCTTTATTAAAGGAGCAGTTTGGCAATGAACAAAACATCGCTTCTGCTTACATGGACAAAGCCCTCTCGTGGCCTCCAATTAAAGCAGAGGACGTAAAGGCCCTGCAGGACTACAGCCTCTTTCTCAGAGGCTGCTGTAACGCCATGGAGGACGTGCACTATCTTTTGGATATGGATATGCCTTCCAGCATGTTGAGTATCATCAAAAAACTGCCTTACAAACTCAGAGATAGATGGAGAAACCATGCCTGTGAGCTGCAGGAACGACACAACCGGAGAGCCAAGTTCACAGATATTGCTGACTTCATTGAAAGGCAAGTGAAAATTTTGACAGATCCCGTGTTTGGCAACACACAAGACTCCCAACCAATGACCATAAGCAGAGGAACAAACAAACCCAAGTCGCAGCTTGATTCTGGAAACGTCTAAAGAAATCAGTGGCATGGCTCTTGAGGATTAAAAGCTGGCTCATATCCTGTGTAATGAAGAGAAGACAGTTACATCTGACCTATATGCAGTCTGCCATTAACAAAGAACAACAGGCATCCTCTGTGGAAGAGCAGATGAATGCTTTTAAGAGGACAGTGGCATACAGGGGTCTCACAGTGGAAGACCTGGACCAAGCTGAGCTAGCCATCATCAAGTTCTGTCAGGGAAAGAAGTTCCCTGAAGAGCTAGCCAATCTGGGGAAAGGGCATCCTGTTAAGAAGTCCAGTCACCTCCACAAGCTCTGTCCACAGCTGCAAGATGGAATCCTGAGAGTTGGTGGTCGGCTCAGTAGATTGTCTATGCCTGTGGAAGAGAAGCATCCTATAATCCTAGCAAAAGATCTCCACATCTCAGAGCTCTTGCTTAGGCATGTACATCAGGAAGTGGGACATGGTGGCTGTAACCATATGCTGTCCAAACTGAGGGAGAGATACTGGATAGCTGGAGTGAGTTCAGCCATTAGGAGAGTGCTATCTAAATGTATCATCTGTCACCGTCTACACGCCCTGCCAGTTAACCAGCAAATGGCAGATTTGCCTCATGAAAGGATAGTCCCAGATGAACCACCATTCACTTGCATGGGAGTAGACTGCTTCGGACCTTTCGAGGTTAAGAGTAGAAGGAGCATGGTAAAGAGGTACGGTGTTCTATTTACTTGCCTCGCTATCAGAGCAGTACACATTGAAATTGCATCATCTTTGGACACTGACTCCTTTATTAATGCCCTCAGGCGTTTCACAGCCAGAAGAGGGCAAGTTCGGGAGCTACGCTCTGACAATGGTACGAACTTTGTAGGATCAGAGCGAGAGCTGAGGAAGGCCATCGAACAGTGGAATCAGGTGCAGATCCATGATGTCATGCTGCAAAAGGGAATCCAATGGAGCTTTAATCCACCTGCTGGTTCGCACCATGGAGGGGCTTGGGAACGGTTGATACGGTCTGTGTGAAAAGTTCTTAATTCAACCTTGAAAGTACAAAATTTGGATGAAGAGAGCCTTCACACAGTGCTTTGTGAGATTGAAGCCATAATAAACAGCAGACCAATCACTAAAGCCTCCATGGATCCAAATTATCTGGAAGCATTGATGCCTAATCACCTGCTACTGTTGAAGACCTCACCAACATTGCCACCAGGAGTGTTCCTACCCTCAGACATTTATGCACACAGGAGGTGGAAACAGGTTCAGTACATGTCTGACTTGTTTTGGAGGAGATGGGTTAAGGAATACCTACCTCAACTGCAGGAGCGTCAGAGATGGACGGGAGTAAAAAGGAATCTTGTCGTGGGAGACCTTGTCGTCATAATGGACAGCATGGCACCTCGAAACTCTTGGCCTGTGGGACGAGTGATACAAACCTTCCCGGACCGAAGAGGATTCGTTCGTCAGATGCTGATTAAAACCCGGAGCAGCTGCCTGGACCGGCCTATTACAAAGGTTTGCCTGCTGCAGGAAGAGGAAGCCACTTGAGGACACACTGGCTTCACTTGTGACTTCTTTGACTGTTACAAGACTCCCTTTGCTGAATTTTGACTGTTTGACTTTGACCAGTGAGACTGTGGGCCTTTGAGTCACATCGATATGATTCAAGAAGAAGAAAGAAGATTCAAATGTGAATTGTTGATGGACATTGATTGTTGAGCTTTATTGTTGAAAGTTCTTTTGCGTGTTTATGTCTCCTACTTGGTATGTGAGTAATTATTGAGGTTAACTCAATAATTAGGGGCTGGTGTGTAGGATCCGCACATTGTTTTTTCTGAGGTTTATTTGTGTTTTACCGCCACCTGGTGAGTATGCAGGGTTTGGGTCACATGGCCACTGTAGATTATAGCCGTAGGTTATAATAGGCACTGAATCACCTGCACTGGGGGAGGAGACAGGCGAGTTTAGGTAGCCGTAATTTTTGTTGACCGCATTTTGTTTAGTTTAATTGCGAATTTGCAACAGAGTGCTTTTTGATACATGTGCGCAAATAGTGTATAGCTTTGCATGTTCTGTGCATGTGTAATCCGAAAGCCGCTGTAGTAGCGGATGCTTCCGATTAAATACTCTGAAACTTATCTGGACTCAGCGTTCTTCTCTGTATTCGCAGCAGCGCGTCACGAACATACAGGACATAATCTCTACCTCTCAAGCGACTTTAACAGGATTGGAAAGTCGCAACAATAAATACTTGTGGACTAGTGTGGCTGTTGCTTGGACACGTTGCAACATTTATTCAGCAAATCTTGGATTCAGTCAAGCCTGAGTTTCTTATTCTAATGTTTGTTACAATGGCTTTAGATGAGCACAAGTCGCATATTGTTGATTATAGAGAATAGACAAGGGAACAACTAGTCATCTCAAACAATGGATAAAACGAATCACTTCATTTTCTGCAAAATTCTGTAACCAAGCTAGCAAGATAGCTAGCTAGTTAACGCTACTGAGATCATCGTGGACTTAAGTGCGAGCATCACAAACTTTTTCGACACCTGAATTTACCAACATTTGCATAACTGAGTTAGTGTTAGAATAAGTAACCAGCTGGCTAATGTGATGTACCTAAATTGTTGGCTAGTTATTCTTTCCATAAACTTCAAATAACAGAAACAATGTGGCGAGCATTACATTCATTCCCACATCACATAAGGTCAGGACATCAAAGGCCTCCTTGCCCACCTCATGGATTATTTGAAAAGTTAACAATTTTCCAGTGAATGAATGAGTGAGTGACACATTTGCATATTCGTCCCCACACAATAAATCCTGGATTTGTAATTGGCGAGTTAAAAATGACTTAGCTTGTAAACAAGAGCCAACAGTGGCAATGTTTTCACTTGTCTCGGTTTGCAGAGAGCATTAGGCCTCATTCACCAACCATTCTTCAGAGGAAATTTCTTCTTAAAACCCACTTACACATTTTTTACAAAGATTCTGACATTCGCCAAAGTTTTCTTTGGAATTCATTCTTGGGTAAGAACAGAATCTGCGCACACTGAAAAGCACTCTTACGCACATTCAAGTGCTGACATATTTGAGCAAAATAAGTGGTTATCACATTGTTTTCTGTTCTACAGTTGTGTAATATTATACAACTGTATTATTTGAATTACAATAATATTTTTGTAATTTATAATATTTTTCAATAAATGTTGTTCTTTTTCAAAGAATTGTGAGCTTTTACAAAACCCAAAACCAGTGAAGTTGGCACGTTATGTAAATCGTAGATAAAAACAGAATACAATGATTTGCAAATCCTTTTCAACTTATATTCAATTGAATACACTGCAAAGACAAGATGTTTAATGTTCAAACTGAGAAACTTTATTTTTTTTTTTTTTTTAATCATTAACTTAGAATTTAAAGGCAGCAACACATTGCAAAAAAGTTGGCACAGGGCCTTTTTACCACTGTGTTACATCACCTTTCCTTTTAACGACACTCAGTAAATGTTTGGGAACTGAGGAGACCAATTTTTGAAGCTTTTCAGGTGGAACTCTTTCCCATTCTTGCTTGATGTACAGCTTAAGTTGTTCAACAGTCCGGGGTCTCCGTTGTCGTATTTTACGCTTCATAATGCGCCACACATTTTCAATGGGAGACAGGTCTGGACTACAGGCAGGCCAGTCTAGTACCCGCACTCTTTTACTACGGAGCCATGCTGTTGTAACACGTGCAGAATGTGGCTTGGCATTGTCTTGCTGAAATAAGCAGGGGCATCCATGAAAAAGACGTTGCTTGGATGGCAACATATGTTGCTCCAAAACCTGTATGTACCTTTCAGCATTAATGGTGCCTTCACATATGTGTAAGTTGCCCATGCCTTGGGCACTAATACACCCCCATACCATCACAGATGCTGGCTTTTGAACTTTGCGCCTATAACAGTCCGGATGGTTCTTTTTTCCTCTTTGGTCCGGAGGACACGACGTCCACAGTTTCCAAAAACAATTTGAAATGTGGACTTGTCAGACCACAGAACACTTTTCCACTTTGCATCAGTCCATCTTAGATGAGCTTGGGCCCAGCGAAGCCGGCGGCGTTTCTGGGTGCTGTTGATAAATGGCTTTCGCTTTGCATTGTAGAGTTTTAACTTGCACTTGCAGATGTAGCGACGAACTGTAGTTACTGACAGTGGTTTTCTGAAGTGTTCCTGAGCCCATGTGGTGATGTCCTTTACACACTGATGTCGGTTTTTGATGCAGTACCGCCTGAGGGATCGAAGGTCACGGGCGTTCAATGTTGGTTTTCGGCCTTGTCGCTTCCGTGCAGTGATTTCTCCAGATTCTCTGAACCTTTTGACGATATTACGGACCGTAGATGATGAAATCCCTAAATTTCTTGCAATAGCTCGTTGAGGAATGTTGTTTTTAAACTGTTCGACAATCAGCTCACGCATTTGTTCACTAAGTGGTGACCCTCGCCCCATCCTTGTTTGTGAATGACTGAGCATTTCAGGAAGCTGCTTTTATACCCAATCATGGCACCCACCTGTTCCCAATTAGCCCGTTCACCTGTGGGATGTTCCAAATAAGTGTTTGATGAGCATTCCTCAACTCTCTCAGTCTTTTTTGCCACTTGTGCCAGCTTTTTTGAAACATGTTGCAGGCATCAAATTCCAAATGAGCTAATATTTGCAAAAAATTACAAAGTTTACCTGTTCGAACATTAAGTAACTTGTCTTTGCAGTGTATTCAATTGAATATAGGTTGAAAAGGATTTGCAAATCATTGTATTCTGTTTTTATTTACGATTTACACAACGTGCCAACTTCACTGGTTTTGGGTTTTGTAAAATAAATATGAACGTTACACTGCACTTCAACTTATATCAATCATGTTAATTGGGAACCATATTCCATCCATTGGTCAGTGGTTGTCACCCCATTTATTGGCCGAAAAGGACTTCTACACCCTGCTAACACAATGGCATATTTAGTTATTCCAAGATATTGCAGATGGTGCCCTATGGAGGGAAATTTTCCATGACCATATAGATGTATTTGCAGAGAGTGGGAGTCATTGAGAATCTTTAGGCTATGCAGAGCTGTCCTCTTGGGCCTTTGCGATCATTTGGAGCCACCACTTTGGAGCCATACAAGACAGTCTAACCCTGTGCCACCACAATGTGAAGGTATTCTCCACTTTGGGTTTTTTAGCCACCGGGACCTTACAGCGGGAGTTGGGAGGCAGGAGGTACTGCTGTGGGGAGGCACTGACTGTGCTGGGTTGGACTGCGAGGTTCCAGGTTGCACCTCAGAAGGTGGTTGGCTCAGGACTTCATCTATTGATAATCGATAATTAAAACCCTGTAGTGACCCTTATCTGTGATTGTCAAACAGGCCCAAATGTCTTAATTTCAAATACAAGCAGGTAGTTTTTATAAACATGATGTTGCAAATTAGACCTGCCTTTGGGACACTATTGTGATAAATTATACAACGTATTATCAGAGAAAAATAGCTTGCCTTCTGATTTCTCTTGAATAGGAGATGGACAAGGAGGAGATGCAGGCTCTCACTCGGGTCCCAGGTCTGTGTCCAGACCCTCAGCTGATGGCACACCTGATAGTACCATCTCTCTGACGATGGCCCCCGATGCGTTGGTCCAGTTCAGACAATTCTTCGCCTGCTATCCCCTATCCAGTGCTGTGCATCTGTCATCTGAATTTATTTATTTTATTTATTTTTTTGGCTGTCAGATTTCAAGTCATAGTATTTCTTTTTAACCTTATCTGTTGTGCACCCCTCTGCAGATAAAGCATTCACAGAAAAGGTAACTGCATCCCATGCATCTTTTTTGTATGTGATTTTATATCCAGAAGTAACACCACTAAATATCCCCGTTTGTTTGCAGTTCACTTCCTGTTGCAGTACCTCCACTTCAGACCTATTTGCGTTTTGATTCTGTCGCTCCATTTTTAGATTTCCGTTTTGGCATTTCCTCTACTTTCCCTCACAGAATCTCTGGGTGCATCTCAAAGTGTAGGCTGCATCCTTTGAAGGCTGCATTTTTAGGGGTCGTCACGCAATTCCATCTGCCGAACTGACGTAACGTCGTTTCATCTCCATTAAACGGCTTTGGTTTCAGTGAGTTGTCACTGGTTTCCCTATCCTTAACCTTAACTCTAACCCTTAACCCAAAACCTAACCCTAAATTTAACCTTGTGCCTTACCCTAAATGTCAGTTTAGTGGATGGTAGTAAGTGATGACCCCTAAAAATGCAGCCTTCAAAGGATGCAGCCTATGCTTTGAGATGCACCCCCTTTGTGACTTCTGTCTATGTCTGCACTGCCCTTCTATTTCATGCTTTTAAGGCCATTTGTGGGCGTTTACTTATGCTCATTAGGAACGACTGGCACACGCTTTCAATATGCGAGGAGAATGGCATTCATCAATCTAAGAACACAAGTGCGAAGGATTCTGCGGGCACTGATGGCCAAACGAGGCTTTATGAAGCTATCAACCCGTTTAGACTATTGTATTGAAAATTGGTTCACTACTCGAAGCTTCATTCGTTGAGCACGTGGGTGACATCTGCTGGCACAGAGATACAGCCTTGCAAAGGTGAGGCTGACGCACCTTGCATGTGCACTTTGAGTTCTATTTCCTTCACTCCAGACCGCCAGGGCAGTGCTGAAAGCACTAGTGGAAACATCCTCGCATCCACGCTTCATCGAGAATCGTATTGAAAAGTTGTCATCTCGTGACCTCTGACGTGACCAGCCTATATATAGGCACGACCTACGTCATATCGGTCTCTTCATTCTCGCCCTCACGGAATCGTAGATTCTACACTAGAATTGGATACAAACCTACTGTGCAGCTCGTGAGCTGAAGAGCTCTTCAGCGGGAATCCACAGGACTCTGAATTCCACACGAGCTGTTGGTTGTGAAGATGCGAAGGTAAGTGATTCTAACTGAGCTGCTCCGAACCTTGGCTGCCAAGGTCAGGTATAGGCCTAAATTAAGTTACCGATCATGATTGAATGCCATACAGTTAGGTGCCGTCAGCTAGCTCGGTTTTTTTTATCCGTTCGTTGTGAGACAGAAAAAAAAAAAAAAAAAAAAAACGAAACGGTTCAACTTTCCAGAAGTTGTTTGTCAGTTTCAGTCAAGTCTATCCTTGCTTAGCCTTGGTTGCCAGGCTAACTGGTGCCATTTGTGCTCAAGTAGCCCAGTCAGTTCAGTAGCTTTCAAAAAAATTGACCTTAACCCCTGGTTACCAGAAGTTCTGTCTGTCTCACTTAAGTGCTTGCTTGGTTTCCAAGCTGAATACAGTTAGTTGCCGTCAGCTAGCTCGGTTTTTTATCCATTCGTAGTGAGACAAAAAAAAAAAAAAAAAAACGAAACTGTTGAATTCTGGCAGAGGTGGACAATCCAGGTTCAGAAAGTAAAAGTCCTCCCCAGTATTTAGTTCCAACCTCCTGGATTTGCTAAATAAAACAGCCCTTCAGACCAGAGGTTGGACTAGTCAAGAAAATCAGCTGGTTGAGTTGATGGGTGGAAGTAAAACATGGTGGGACTTTCACTTTCTGACCCCTCGAATGTCCACCTCTGAACTCTGGTTTCCAGAAGTTGTTCGCTAGTTTCAGTCAAGTCTATCCTTGATTAGTCTTAGTTGCCAGGCTAACAGGTGCCATTTGTGCTCGAGAGGCCCAGTCGGTTCAGTAGCTTTTATGTTAAAAAATTGACCTTAACTCCTGGTTACCAGAGGTTCGGTCTGTCTCACTTAAGTGCTTGCTTGGTTGCCAAGTTAGCAGTGCCTGATTGGTAGCCTTATTGTGTGAATAAGCTAGACACCAAAATGGACACGGCCAGGTGCACTACATGCCCCAACCTAATGGATGTGCTGGATGGACACAACCGCTGTCCCGAGTGCCTCTGGTTGGATCACCTAAGCGAGGCTTTGTCCGACCCAGGCCCAGAGTGTATGATAATGTCGCCTTCTCTGAGGGAGTCAAGGCTGGCGGGGTTGGAGCAACCGGTTGACAGTCTTTTCACTCAGTGACAATGTTTCATTACATTATGCAATGTTTTCCGTTACGTTTCATGCCTTCATTTAGGGTTCATTATCATCAAAGCCATTTCAAACTTCTTAGCTAATGTACCTTCCACACGATTGACATCAGGTTCAAGTACGCCCTCAAGCCGTGTGATTTATTCGTGCACTGCAGTTTGGCTGGCTGTTATGTTGCCCGCATACCACCACCCATGGCAGAAACTGGGATTATGACACAGGACGGTGCGCAGCTAGTGATTTAGCGTGCTAATTCAGGTTGATATCTCTGCTGCACTATACCTTGTCATCTTTTGAATGACATCATTGCCCTTATTTTTTCTCATTCTTTTGCTGTGTCTAGCTCATTTTTTGGATATTTTGACCTCAATTCTTACACAGGGCTCCTTTGAAAGTAAGTTTGGCCAAGAAAAAAAAATTTTACCTTTGGGCACACTTAAAATAAGTTTGGGCAACGGAGCAATGTGCATCTTGGCCACACTTATAAGTGCGTCTAAAGCGAATTTTGATCAATTTTTGTGTTTGGACGCACTTAAATAAGTGCGAATAGTCACTTCGTTAATTATTGCTGTGATTGCTATCGAGTGACCTTAACGTTAACTAGCAAGCTAGCTGACTTCAGGTAACGTTAACTCACATATTACCTTGCACACGGCAATTAATGATTAATTAATTCAGCCACTGAAACATATCTGTTTAAGGTAATGCTTTCAGTATCTTAGTTTAGGGGGTCAGAGCCGAGTTTGGGCGTTGCAATGACAAAATATTTTCCTTGATCAGCTTAATAATTTCTTGAAAATTATAGGAACTTATTTTGAAATTTGATGTCTCTTCATAAACAGTCTATGTCTGAAACACGTTTCAAATAAGTCGGAATAGGTGCATGTGACCCCACATAAAAAGGAATGTAAATTGATCGCAGAAAGAATTTAGTTTCAAAGTAAATAAAGCTGCATAAATCTCCATTCTAGTTTTTTTTTTTTTTTTTTTATGTCAAAACTGCCTTTTGAAAAATTGCCAGATGTGTGGATTGGAATGTGCCAGTCAGTTTTACTGCTGTCATTGTGGGGCAGACTGCACTTCAGGTTTCAGACATAAGCTTCACAAATCATTAGATATGTTTTTCTTTTTTTATCATGTGATTACAGAAGCCACCAAACCACAGGGTAACGCTGAGGTTACCCAAGTCCAGTGAAGACTTGGAGGATGCTACAAGCAATTCTTTTGTTTTATTGCTGGAGAATACTTCTGAAGTAATTTGTAAATTAAAAACTGATGAAAATGCTTGTCAAAACTGCTCAACTATGCATCGTCACTGAAACTTGAAATGGTTCTGTTAGACAGTAATTTATACTTGGAGGTAGACAAGTCCATGTTGATTGAATAATGGACATGTAACTGGCTTCTCTTATTTATGCTTGTTCCGTCCGTCTCATCTTATATGTCGTCTTCAAATATTGGCAGCCGCATAAACTGTCATTCTTTTTCTGTTTGTTTGTTTAATAATACATTCAAAAGCCGTTCATCTTGACTTCTAAGCCTTCAGTTTTCCAACAAAGGCTCTAGTCATCTGTCCTTGGACTGGGAGTACATGAGAAATGTTCGGTAATTCAATGCACATTTTCTGTGATGGTGGTAAATTAGACCTGTAATGTACAATAAAGGTCTTTACATTTACGTTGAGCAAAAACTTCACTCTGGAATTCTTTCACATATACTATGTCCTCTGCTGCAGTAAATCAGAGGCATGCAAATGAGTTAAATAAAGAATATTTATTTAAACAAAGACTACACACAGCATAGTTCTGTGTGGCCTAAGACAACCCACTGGCTACATCTGCCGTGGGGAAACATTAAGGAAGTCCATCAGGTGGAAAGGCTGGGGGAAAGCAAATGGTTCGGAGAAAAGATTGAAGAGGAAGAGAGAAAGGAAGGTGGATGGAGAGGAAGAGGTGGGAAAACAGTATGATGGCTACCACCCTAGTATAAAAATAAATAAAAAGTACATCAAACATCACACAAAGCAAAAAAACTGACTTTTTTTTGCACCCATAGCTGATGTTGAAAATCCAAATCCAGCATCACCCTACTGGATTTGGTCTTTCAAACACAGCCGCAATACTATTTAAAAATATATAATTTCCCATAGGGGTGAAATGGACTCCATCATGCAAAAATTGGCCAGGATCTCTATTTTTTTATCTGAGGATGATGCTAGATGTCTCCACCAATAGACAAAACAAAGGTAGCCATCACACTGTTGACATATTGCTGGGCTTTGTCAATCTTTGGATGGGAAGACCTCCACCGGCATCGCTGGGTGATGGCAGAGAAGATGATCTTCATCCAAGGGAACTGCCGATGGAGAATTTCCAAGTCCTGCTTGATCCCTGCGACAAGCTTCACACTCTTTTTCCGAGGTCATTCCCGCCACAGTGGATCAGCAGAACCTCCGGCACAGCTCTTCCTCTCAGGCACTGGTGGATAAAAGGGAGGAGGTTTCCCCAAACCATGCCACCCCAGCCAAACCACTGGACCTAGGCATCCAGACCAAGGTTGGTCCCGGTGGTCTCCCTTGCTCGTTTTTCCCCACAGCGAATGTAGATGTCCCCAATAATGTAAACTTTTGACCCTGTTGGTTGTAAAATGCAAATGTCACCTTTAAATGTCACTTCTGCTGGCTTTTTATGCAATTTAACATATTTCATGTTTATATTCTATTTTTCCATATTTTAGCGGGCGGTATTGTGCTTTTTATGCATGAAGTAGATAAGACTTAATGTTATTAACTTCAGTTTTTTATGACATTCTCCAGTGAAAAGTCTTATGCTTAAATAACCACAGGCGTCGGTTTCCAGGTATTCCCATGAGATTTATATACTCTTTGCCACTGTGGAGGATGCAAGAATTGCCGAGTCCATTTCGTCGTCTAAAAATGAGGATACCAAAAGTCAAACAATTAGCTATGCATTCAAATACATCGAGTCCACATAAAAGGAAGTATAGGGGTGTTGCATTGCTAAAAACTATCACAGAGAATGAATTGCCGGACCCCCAAGCTATGATGGTTATCTTCAAAAGCGATTATGTTACATTTTTAAGAAATACAACATTAGCTAACGGTAAGATATGCGACTTATTAAACACAGCAAGCTAACTTTGGTGAGAAGGTCAGTTTATTTTAATTCAAAATTAGATCTGCCGTTCTAACGTGTTGAAAAATTAAAAGTTCGACTCATTACTCAGCTCGTGCATGCACATAGGAAAAGACTTTCCCGGCGGAACTTGATTCAGAAAATACAACGAAAGTCGGCGTTAATATATGCTCGCCACTCGCAACATTGGGTAAGTGACAGTTGAGAACATTGACTGGAGCTAGCTATGTGGCCGAGAAGTGGCAAAAATCTGACACCTGCGTTACTTAATATAATTAGCTACATACCTAGCTTCAACGAGATATCTCGTTGCCTAGCTTGTTAAGCAAGATTCAGTGACAAGATATCATAGTTAGGTACTTCGACTAATTTCGAAACATATAACTGTGGGGTGGGGTTTGTTTAGCAATAGCGTCTATTAACCTTATTAACGACCGAATAGTAGTGATGGGTCAAACAACACCGGCGCGTCCGTGCGTGTATCGAGCACTAAGAGCTATACTCCGTGTCGGTGCGCTTATCGCTTTCAGAAAAATCACCGGACCAACACAGTTGCCGTATCGCTTGGCGGGCGAGTCTTCAAACTGTGTTTAACTTAGTCCCTTTTAAAAGAACCAAACTCAGTCCTCTGAAAGTGGACCGAAAAGAGGACCAACAGAAAATGAACTCAGTTCTTTTTGTGTTCACATTGTGAGTTTATTTTAAAGAGGACCGGTTTTCTTTCTGGTCCACTTCAGCTCTGATGGGGCCAGTCCTCTTTCCTCTACAGCTCTCAGACCCCTACTGCACTGTATTCTAGGTAGTTTTTACTTGGAACAAAATGTCTGCTGCCATGGCCAGTGCCGTATCCATACCTCCTGCCCGATCGGTTCTGCGCATGCACAAAATTTCTGTGCATGTGTATTATTTAACTCATATTAGCTCACTGCCCGATGTGTTCCACGCCTGCATAACTCCCTCCACCAGTTGGATTGACGGTCGAAGTGATAGATGAGCGATAGAACCACAAGCTCCAACCAGTGGCGTCACGTGATCTACGTGGGCCATAGTGCAAACCTGACAACACCGGCTCCCCCGCAAAATGCCCCTTATTCTCTTTGTTTTACCTACATGGATGAATGTGTTTAAGGTTAACATAGTAGACGCTAGAGATGTGACGTTCGCGAACGAGTCGAGTCTTTTGAACGGCTCTTTTAAGTGAACGATGAGCACCGGTTCGCAGTTGCGAGCCAGTCGTTTGCGAGCCATTCTTATATGCAAATTGCCCATGCTGCCTTCATGTGTCATCTGTGTGCCCCATGAGTCTGAGTTGTCCATGCTGCCTTCACGTGAACGACTAATGACATCTCCGAGTTTGAGTTGTCCACAGCATGCTCCATTCACGTGAACGCAGCTATATATGCGCAGCTAACTTAGGGGAGGAGAATATTAGTGCGCGCCGCCCAACTGGACTGAAGACATTTGCCGCTGTATCTGTTCTGATGTGGATTCGAGTCAAGGAGCTGAGCTCCTGTTTGTAAAGTAGTTCAGGTGTACAAACACCAGGTAGGGTAGTACAATTTTGCCTTCACATTTTTATCATGTTCTAATTTTTAATCTTGTTTTATTTATATTTTTATATACATATTTTTTTATTATTTATTTTTTAAATATTTTTTTCTGTATTGTTAAAATGTTCTTGTGTGGAAAATTTTACAGTAAAGTTGTTTTGCGTGGAAGTTATCTGTAGCCTGCGTAGTTATTATTGTGCCACAAAGTTTTTTAGGTGAGGGAAAATTCAAAATAGTGACTCACTGCCAAGGGATGGGGATATGGCACCACCTTATGGAATGTTTACAAATGAAAACACAAGCCAAATTAAATTCTAATCAATATTTCAGAAGAATTCCCACCAATAGAGTATATATTGGTGGGATGTGTAAGTTTGAATTATTCTGATCTAAATCTTATCTTATAACTGCTACCAGTGATTGTTTCCTTGATAAAAACGAGTTACCCCTGGTTGACCTCTAGAAAATAAATAATTATAACAAGGAACCAGTCTTTTCAACGGCTCTTTGAAAGGAATACCTCCTCAAGATCCGGCTTCCTACAAAGAGCCATATATCCCATCTGTACCGTCTGCTCCTCTATATTTTATAGGGCCTACGTAGGCTACAACACACACTAAGGTTTACTACACTATTTCATTCTATGTTATAAAGTTTCTTATTTATTTCTTGACATTATCTTAAAATTATTATCTTAATAATGGTCATCATCAAGAACAATAAGGCATAATGAGTAAATGGACAACACATTAACATAACTTTATTGGGATGATCTGAAATTTTGTGAACAGCACGGAATTGTGGGAACAATAATCAGCGAGCGAGTGGACATCGTAAAAGCAAGTTGATCTGTGCTCACGCTCATGCTGAAAAGGGGACAGCGGCTTTTAAGCCTCTTTTAGCTATGAAACCAAATGTGCTTAATTTCGGCACCTTGGCCACCCTTTCCTCCTGCTCCTTACGCTCTTGCCGCTTCCTGCATAAATACTTCGTTGGTAGCCTATCTTGCATGCAAGATTAAACCACAGACTGTCCTTGGATTAAACCAAGGACTGTATAAAACATGGACGACGCGTCTTCATTCACTCCCATTCAACAAAAATGGAGCCAAAATATCCTCGATACGGGCGCTGCCATGTTGCACATTTGGAGCCTGAGTCGGCGCAGTAGTGATCGGGGGGTAGAGCCGCGCTATCGAATCCCGCCCACACACCACCCGAACAGCCCCCTGAACTTCTAACCTGGGCTGGCAGCTACGCTGTTAAAGTAATTGCCCGTAATAGCCAGCTCTCACACGGAGACGGTACAGTTTACCATAGTAAAGTGAAAGGACCCCACTGCCGGCAGCGTAAGTATTCGGTCTTTAATAAGGTAAATAGACTTTATGGCTAAACAGACCCCACCTCACAGTCATCTGTTTCGAAATTAGTTGAAGTACCTAACTGGCTATCTATGATATCTTGTCACTGAATCTTCTTTAACAAGCTAGGCATGTAGCTAATTATATTAAGTAACGCAGGTGTCTGATTTTTGCCACTTCTCGGCCACATAGCTAGCTCCAGTCAATGTTCTCAACTGTCTCTTACCCAATGTTGCGAGTGGCGAGCATATTAACGCCGACTTTCGTTGTATTTTCTAAATCACGTTCCGCCGGGAAAGTGTGATTTCCTATGTGCATGTACTAGCTAGTAATGAGTCGAACTTTTAATTTTTCAACACGTTAGAACGGTAGATCGAATTTTGAATAAAACTGTCCTTCTCACCAAAGTTAGCTTGCTGTGTTTAATAAGTCGCGTATCTTACCGTTAGCTAATGTTGTATTTCTTAAAAATGTAACATAATCGCAATGGAAGATAACCATCATAGCTTAGGGGACCGGCAATTCATTGTCTGTGATAGTTAACTTAGCAATCCAGCGCCCCTACACTTTCTTTTATGTGGACTCGATGTCTTTGAATGCATAGATAGTAATTGTTTGATTTTTGGCATCCTCATTTTTAGACGACGAAATGGACTTGGCAATTCTTGCATCCTCCACAGTGGCCAAGAGTCTGTATAAATCTCACGGGAATATCTGGAAACCGACGCCTGTGGTTATTTAAGCATAAGACTTTTCACTGGAGAATGTCATAAAAAACTGAAGTTTATAACATTAAGTCACATCTATTTCATGCATAAAAAGCACAATACCACCTGATAAAATATGGAATAATAGAACATAAACATGAAATATGTTAAATTGCAAAAAAAGCCAGCAGAAGTGACATTTAAAGGTGACATTTGCATTTTACAACCAACAGGGTCAAAAGTTTACATTATTGGCGACAGCTACATTTGCCGTTGGGAAAAACGAGCAAGGGAGACCATCGAGACCAACCTTGGTCTGGATGCCCAGGTCCAGTGATTTGGCTGGGGTGGCATGGTTTGGGGAAACCTCCTCCTCTTTATCCACCAGTGCCTGAGAGGAAGAGCTGTGACGGAGGTCCTGCCGATCCACTGTGGTGGGAATGACCTCGGAAGAATCAAGAGTGTGAAGCCTGTCGCAGGGATCAAGCAGGACTTGGAAATTCTCCATCGGCAGTTCCCTTGGATGAAGATCATCTTCTCTGCCATCACCCAGCGATGCCGGTGGAGGTCTTCCCATCCAAAGATTGACAAAGCCCGGCCATATGTCAAAAGGCTACCTTTGTTTTGTCAATTGGTGGAGACATCTTGCATCATCCTCAGATAAAGCAGAGATCCTGGCCAATTTTTGTATGATGGAGTTCATTTCACCCCAATGGGAAATTATATATTTTTAAATAACATTGTGGCTGTGTCTGAAAGACCAAATCCAGGAGGGTGATGCTGGATTTGGATTTTCAACATCAGCTATGGGCACAAAAGTCATAGTTTTTTTGCTTTATGTGATGTTTGATGTACTTTTTATTTATTTTTATACTAGGGTGGTAGCCATCATACTTATTGTTTTCCCAGCTCTTCCTCTCCATCCACCTTCCTCTCTTCCTTCCTCGTCAATCTTTTCTCCAAACCATTTGCTTTCCCCCAGCCTTTCCACCTGATGGACTTCCTTAATGTTTCCCCACGGCAAATGTAGCCAGTGGGTTGTCTTAGGCCACACAGAACTCTGTGCTGCGTGTAGTCTTTGTTTAAATAAATATTTTTTATTTAACTCATTTGCATGCCTCTGATTTACTGCAACAAAGGACATAGTATATGTGAAAGAATTCCAGAGTGAAGTTTTTGCTGGACGTAAATGTAAAGACCTTTATTGTACATTACAGGTTTAATTTACCACCATCACAGAAAATGTACATTGAATTACAAAATATTTCTCATGTACTCCCAGTCCAAGGACAGATGACTGGAGTCTTTGTTGGAAAACTGAAGGCTTAGAAGTCATGATGAACGGCTTTTGAATGTATTATTAAACAAACAACAAAAAAATGAATGACAGTTTCTGCCAATATTTGAAGATGACATATAAGGATGATGACATGGACGAAACAAGCATATCTAAGAGAAGCCAGTTACATGTCCATTATCATTCAATCAACATGGACTTGTCTACCTCCAAGTGTAAATTACTGTCTAACAGAACCATTGCAAGTTTCAGCGACAATGCATAGTTGAGCAGTTTTGACAAGCATTTTCATCAGTTTTTCATTTAAAAATTACTTCAGAAATATTCTCCAGCAATAAAATAAAAGAATTGCTTGTAGCATCCTCCGAGTCTTCACTGGACCGGGGTAACCTCAGCGTTACCCAGTCGTTTGGCGGCTTCTGTAATCAGATGGTAAAAAAAGAAAACATATCTAATGATTTGTGAAGCTTATATCTGAAACCTGAAGTGCAGTCTGCCCTACCATGACCGCAGTAAAATTGACTTGCACATTCCAACTCACACATCTGGCAATTTGGCAAACGGCAGGTTTGACATAAAAAAAAAAAAAAACCTAGAATGGAGATATATGCAGCTTTATATACTTTGAAACTAAATTATTTCTGCTACCAATCTACATTCTTTTTTATGTGGGGTCACATGCACCTATTCCGACTAATTTGAAACGTGTTTCAGACATAGACTGTATATGAAGAGACATCAAATTTCAAAATGACTTCCTATAATTTTCAAGAAATTATAAAGCTGATCAAGGAAAATATTATTTGTCATTGTGCAACGCCCAAACTCAGCTCTGTCCTTCTAAATTAAGATACTGAAAGCATTACCTTAACAGATATGTTTCAGTGGCTGAACTAATTAACCATTAATTGCCGACCCTGCTGAAAAAACCAGCATGCACCAGCATGGAAATCATGCTGGTCCCTGCTGGTTTGTTGCTGGCCCAAGCTGGTCCATGCTGGTCTGCCAGCACGGACCAGCATAGACCAGCATTATCTCCATGCTAGTCCATGTTGGTTTTGTGCTGGTCGATGCTGGTTTTGTGCTGGTTAAAGCTGGTCTATGCTGGTCAATGCTGGCTGACCATCAACCAGCATGGAGATAATGCTGGTCAATGCTGGGAGACCATCAACCAGCATGGAGATAATGCTGGTCAATGCTGGTAGACCAGCACAAACCAGCATGATCTCCGTGCTGGTCGATGCTGGTCTGCCAGTATGGACCAGCATAGACCAGCATTATCTCCATATTGGTTGATGGTCAGCCAGCATAGACCAGCGTATACCAGCACAGACCAACATGATATCCATGCTAGTCTGTGCTAGTTTATGCTGGTCTGCCAGCGTGGACTGGCATAGACCAGCATCATATCCATGCTGGTTGGTGCTGGTTTGGTGCTGATCTATGCTGGTCTGCAAGCATAGACCGGCACAGAGCAGCATTGTCTCCATGCTGGTCTTTGCCGTTTTCTTGCTGGTGTAGCTGCGGGTGAAGCTAATCCGCCATCAAGAAACAGCCCAGCAAACACACCTGTGTGGGCCCAAAATGGGTTAACAGTATGCATTTTGGGCCGGGGCAACCCTCACTAATCCCATGCGGGACCCCAGTAGATTAGCCCAGGTGTAGCCTACGGCAATGTGTCCCGTTTGAGCCTCTTTGTGGGCTTTCTGTGGGCAGTCCTCATTTGAGCTTGCCTACTCAGGCACTGCACTGGCTAACCCCTATGAGCCTACAGCAGTTTTGCCATTTGGAACCCCAATGGGGTTTGGTGTGGGCTAACCCCAGCGTAAACAGTTCCATTGTTTTAAGATTATAGACGTTCTAGGGCTAGGGGTAAGAGTACTTTTCTTATTAACAGTCCCCATGCAAATGTTGCATAAAAAATGTCAACATTCAACAGCCAATCAGACTTCAATGGCCCATTCTACACAACTAAAACTGCACACAGTCAACAAGACTGCAAGACAAGTACTGTCCCTGTGTTTGATATGTAGCGATTTCATATTATTTTTAAGAGGAAGAACACTATACAATTTTTTGTAAATTTTTTTTTTTTTTTTTTGAAACTCAGGTAAGTAAACATACCTGACTCAGGTTGCCATCCGAATTTGGCTGATGGGGATGGAGCACAGGGGAAGGTGGACCTGCCGTTTCAAGTAGGTCTGGACCATGCTCAATCAGAATTTAGCAGAAAATGATGCAGGAAATTACCTCTAAACTTGTGGACCAACAAGTGCATGTCATATCTTTTAAAAGAAGACGTGCACACGCACATGCACACACAATTGGTAATAATTAGGCTTACAGGCCAAATTACTGAAGCATGAATAAGTATGGTTAATGACACAAAATGCATTCTTAAACTTTTAATATAATTTCATTACATTATAGTTATTTGGCAGAGGATTTGATCAAAAGAGACGGATAGCAAGTGCGAAGAATAAGCCATGTCACTGAAACAGTAACACAACAGATTAGACATTATGAAGTCTGGAGTATGTCATTGGTATAATAGTAGACTCATAAAAGACTCACAGCTATAATTGTATTTCCTTTCTCTGCTTTGAGATGTTAATATTTACCAATAAATATTTAATTCAGTATTTGACATTAATTTAAAATGTCATAACATCAATTTAAAAAAAAAACTTAAAATCAAAATAATATTTATTAAGTGAAGTGAATTATTTATATTTGCAAGACATTATGACGGAATATTTATGCTTGGCAAATCGATGAGAGTGCTTACTGTTTTCTATGCCCCATGAACGTGTCAACATCAAGAAAGAACTTAGGCTTTTAATTGCGTTCCATGTTCGAGAGAGCGTTGGGAAGGACGGTTGATGGCCGTTCACTGGTCTTTATGGAGCTGGAGCGCGTGCATCACTGATCGTATCAGCGAGCTTCACAGCTCATTCAGGTGAGGCCAATCTAAAGTAACAGTAATGTTTGGGATTTTGAGGTCTTAAGTAATGTTATTTCCCCGTATGTGAAGAGTCAGTCATTAATATTTTGTAACTGAGGCTTAAACCCTTTTATGGCCTTTAACGTAACAAGCTAGAGGCATTAGTTTAGATGTACTTACGCAACTTCAGGCGAACGTAACGTTAGCTAGCTCGCTAGCTAGCAAGCTCGTCAATCAGAAAATCGAAATTCAAACGTGGCTAACGTTCAACGTCAAGTCAGCTGGCTGGTAGGTTGCTATTATGTTCAAGTCGTACCGTGTACTAGCTGATGTTTGGGAGTTAAGCTGATATAGCTGGCTAGATAATTGTGGGTATTACCTGCTTTTATAATAAAGCATCATGAAAATATTTACAGCTGTCTGAAAACCGCTAAAAGCTAAGCATTGCGCCGAATTGGTTAATGACAGGCGGGATAGCTAGCTAATTAGGTCGATGAGCAGACGTTGTCACTATAGCAACCTGAAGCTAACATGGCTACCTTGCTATGTTAGATGTATTGAAAGTTTACTTGACTGTCACAAGCTAATATAAGTTAGCTTGCGAGATTGAAAACTTTAAAATCTTGTTTGGTGTGTAAGGGAGGTGTCTTGTTGTGTATTAGTCCTTACCTTAACTACTCAATTATATTTGACATGGCATATAACTTTAATTCAGCTGTTTAAAAATGTGCATCTTCACTTAATGACACTTTTTGCAGTTAAAGAAAGGAACTGATTAGCTAACACATCTTAGTTGAATACAGTAATGATAATGTTTATCCAGGATGCTTAAGGTGATACAGAACATGTGTATGCATATTACTTTAGCTCATGAGTAATCACTTATTGATAAAACATAAACAGTCTGCTCAGAGCCTTCATGTAAGTGTATTCTGTCACTAATGAGGATAATTTACAAAAAAAAAAAAAAAAAAAAGCTCCACTGAATCAAAGTTTTATTTATTCTCTTGGAACTGAATAAATGTCTCTGTTGGACCAGCAACGCACACTTGGTTTTTAATATTCAGTAGTGTAATTGAAAGTCTGCAGTTTGGCTTTACAGAGCTAGCTTGTCGATATTGTTGACTGGACTAATCCAAAAACATTGAGAATTGTTCCATCAATAACAATCAATAGCATTTTGGACAAAGAGGAAGCATGATTGTTTCATTTCTGTCAACTAGGGATGTCAATTTCAAGAAATTGCATTACTCGATTACTGATAACGTTAACGATCAATCATCGATTAATTGTTATTTTTTTAAAATGTTTTTGCTTTGTATATACACCAAGTAATTCCAAATGCCTTTTTATTTCACAATCAAAGCTTTATTTCAAGTCTTTCACAGCAACATTTTTGCTTATTCTCTCTGCATATTTGCTTTAAAAAAACCGACCAGTATTGAAACAAAAATTGAATATTAATGTTACTTGCTTCGGCATACGGCTTCTTTAAAAAAAGCACAGTGGCGATTCGTGGGCTGTAACAAAGGGAAGCCAAAACTTGTACCCTTCAGTGCTTAATGACCTAAATCTATCGCAGTTTACTTTTGATTAGCAACAGTGGCTCACACTAATTGGTTGAGTGACAGTCAAATTTATTTTAAATAGCATTGTTAAACATTGCACCACAAAATTATGAGACGTTCGCACATGAGTCCGTGCGAAAGATATGAGTTGATCGCGAGCTGCATCGTGTATGCTTTCTGAAATACGGAGGGTTGCTTCAATATTAATGGTTTGCTTCTGTTACTTTTCAGTCTATGTCAGATGCTGAGCAGATGACAGGTATATCATCCCGGATATGTGATTTTAGCTATCGCCGATATTCCCAGGATTTGTCTTAATTAACCGCGAATGATGTTCGCAAGATTTGTCTTGATTACCAGTGACTGATGTTTGTTCGTTGGCACTCTTAGCGAGACATCAGCTGCTCCACCGAGAAACGAGAGGGTTTTTAACTAGCATCACATTTCCAGCCGTTCTCACTGATGAATGATGAACTGGCTTTAAGCGACAGACAACAAATGTGAAAATATCTGGTAATTAATGTGTAAATATTCTATAATGTCAAAATGCCGTTTCATAAATCTAACATGCGATCAACGCATATTTTAATATTGCCGATACTTCGTTTACCTTCCCACTCGGTGTCAGTTGCACTCTCACGACCATCACTTCTGTAGCTATGGTTAGCTGAGCACATCTAAGAAAACCGTAACGACGAAGCAGAACTAGCTAGGTAGTTGCATCAGAAAATGTCAAAGTAAATTCAATATGAAACCTAAACAGAAAATCTGGCCCTGGTATATCGGCGACAGCTAAAATCACACTTCTCGGATGATATACCTGTCATCTGCTCAGCATCTTATAGCCTATAGGCTGATAAGTAACAGAAGCAAACCGTTGATATTGAAGCAACCCTGCGTATTTCAGAGGTACGCAACACCATCTTGTGCAACTAGCCAATGGGCCATATTGAACGATCTTTTGTCATAAAATAATGGACTGGGACAATCACCCTATCCAACACAATAACAGCGCACACCTCTGGGCGAAGGGCGACATTTCGTCATTATCACGCGACCGTTGAAGCAGACGACAGCTAATTAGGGGGAATAAAACCTCATTTATCTAGTCTTTGAAAACAAAAATTCCACATTTTTGCATTTTACAACATTTATTTACTAATTATGTTTGTATAAAACAACATTATGTATTATCCTTGAGTTCCCCTTTAAGTAAAAACATTAACTGTATGGCCGCTCAGTGTAATTGTTATCGTGCGCCCTCCTCTGGTGGATAATTGAAACAGCTTTTGAAAATACATAGGCAGAAAGTACAATAGACCTATAGGACATATTACACTCGCTTTTCCAGATTCACTTTTCGATCAAAGGTCACATGATTGAGTAAATACTTAACGATCAATCATCGATACGTCGAGTAATTGTTAACATCCCTACTGTCAACATGTATGATTCTGCTAGAAAATGCAATAATATAGTAAATTTACAGTCATTATCTATTGTTTTGAAGATATTCTTCTTGTTGACTTTTTTTCCCTTTTTTTTGCATCTGCCTTGGTGTCTGATAAGTCCCCCCTGAGTCCTGCTCCACCAACAAATTCTATTCTATTCAGAATGGGGTGACTGGACCCAGTCCACTGCTTGTGAGTATTGATCACATGACTTCTCAAATATGATACTGATTATGTTAATCAAATGTGATAATGATTATACAGCATATTAGTAGTTACAGGGGCATTTACATGTTTCAAACTTTGAAAATCCAGCTTTGTCCAGCCCAGTAATCTACTGGGTCTCAAGCCTGGGAAATATCCACTGGCAGTAAGTTTTCATCACGTTATTCTAGTCTCCTTTATGTGTTTGAAAAAAAGTTACATTAAATTATTAGAGATTTTGTAAAACAATGACGAAAATTTAAAACAGCTGGGATAAACAACAGGTGGGGTGATAAAACCCAATTCGGCTCAGATGTGACCGATTGTTTTTCCCCTGTGCTCTTCAAGTGTATACTTTGTACCTGGACAAACATGGTTTTTTGTTCTAAATTTGCATTTTAATTGCTCTTCTCTTTCAAATTTAGATGCAGCGACGAAAAGCAGCCAGCCGCAGTATCCGAGATGGAAGCTTTGGTAAAAACATTACTCTTCAATGAGAGAAGGATAAAATTGCTGTGGTCCATTTTTGCACCTCAGGAGATATATTATGGACTACCTGTGTTCTTATGTAGTTCCCTATCGCGATTGTTCTGGATTATGAAATATATCTATTTTTATGGTCTTTTATTCAGTATTCAATCACATGCCCAGTTTTGTACTCAATTTTCAGTATATTTTCTTATTTTTTCTAACAATCTGTCAATAAATGTTTGTATTTGAGGCACATTGCTTCATTTTTTTACTGTAACTTTCAACGATTGCAGTTATTTTTTGTGTGTATTATTGTAATGTGGATCTGATCCGCAGGTACAAAGTAGGACCAAATTATATCCTGCTGGTGGTGAAGATGGTCCACCAGCATGGAACAGCACCACACAACATATGCTGGTCATGCTGTTCACCAGCATAAACCAGCAAGTGCTGGTCACCAGCATAAACCAGCATACATGTGTCCAAAACACAACATATGCTGGTCCATGCTGGTCACCAGCATAAACCAGCATACATTTGTCCAAAACACAACATATGCTGGTCCATGCTGGTCACCAGCATAAACCACCATGTGCTGGTCACCAGCATAAACCAGCATACATGTGTCCAAAACACAACATATGCTGGTCCATGCTGGTCACCAGCATAATCCAGCATGTGCTGGTCACCAGCATAAACCAGCATGTGCTGGTCACCAGCATAACCCAGCATTTGCTGGTCACCAGCATAAACCAGCATGTGCTGGTCACCAGCATAATCCAGCATGTGCTGGTCACCAGCATAAACCAGCATGTGCTGGTCACCAGCATAATCCAGCATGTGCTGGTCACCAGCATAAACCAGCATACATGTGGCCAAAACACAACATATGCTGGTCATCAGTAAGACCAGCACATGCTGGTCTGTGCTGGTTTTTTCAGCAGGGGAGTGCAAGGTAATATGTGAGTTAACGTTAACTGAAGTCAGCTAGCTTGCTAGTTAACGTTAAAGTCACTCGATAGCAAACGCAGCAATAATTAACGAAAGTGCGTCCAAGCACAAAAATTGATCGAAATTCGCTTTAGACGCACTTATAAGTGTGGCCAAGATGCACACTGCTCCATTGCCCACACTTACTTTAAGTGTGTCCTACGCCAATTTTTAATTTTTTTTTGGCGAAACGTATTTTAAGCGGTACTTTCTAAGCGGCACTGGTATGGTCATCGACACGTACAAGTGCGAATAGCATCGGCCATAATTAATGCATAATTTGGTAGCGCAACAACCATCACGCTATAAACAATTTTTAAATGATATTCTTCCCGGTTTACACCACTCCCTCATTTACAGTTTGTGTCCATTACCTTCCAGGCTAAACTCGAAATGTTGTCAGGATTTCCTCGATACTTGGTCCGAGCAATCTTTTAAGAGTTACCCCGTTACCTAGCAAATTCCACTTAAGTAAATGCATTGATTCCAGCCGTAATTTCATCCGAAACCTGCCGAATCGACATTGAAATTATTAATGAATTGAATCCACTTTCGTTATGTTTCATTTTTGTCATATTGTCGTTGGTAAAATAATCTGTACATCCTCGATCCAATTAGTTTTTCTTGCAGTTTTAGCTGCTGTCCGTAAGGTTGCAACACAAGGTTGGAATTTTATTGTTACCTGCTGAAAAACGAGAAGTTGGCTTGCTGATGCTTATGGAAACACTCGAACCTCGGGGCTCGTCTACTGAACATTAGATAGCAAGCTTGCTACATCGTTTACCCTACTTTAATAGTCTAAGCGACTTCAATCAATTCAAAAGGAATTAGCCAGCCATTTGCAAGGTTCTAACGTTGATCCCCTGGGTAAGCAGAATTCCTATCGGGCCAAGTGACTCGCAATCTGTGTTCGTTGTAAAATTCCGAGATACTGACTGCAGAACTAGAAGCTAAAGGCTGAAACTACGGCGGCACTGGCCTAATATTTCAAGTTCAAGTTCATAAGAACGACATTTTATGACACAGTGCCGTTAACTTCATTCAAATGCTTACCTTAATAGGTATTCTCTAAAATTAAAAATGTATATTTTGCCAGTTATGAATGGCTACCGATCACCATTTTCCCCCATAGTAATCCTAAACGTTTGCTACGCTGCTTGCAGTCTTAACGTTGCCAAGGTAGCTAGCTAACTTGGTAATAACTTAACTGACCGTTCAACTTCAACAAACAAAAAATAAACTTACCGAAAAAACTGCAAAGATCGGTCCGGTCGGTTAGTGCAATTCACAGCAGAGCAACTCATTTCGTCGTTTTTAGTTGCAATCTGTCCTGCTTGAAGCACAATCGCTGTTGGGCCATTCTTTGAGAAGTGAACCAAAATGTCACACACATGACCAGATGTCATCAAATAAAGAAATACTTTGAAAATTAATGAAAGGTATCAAATTTATTCCTTGCTATTCTCCATACCCCAAAACTATGAAAATTCTAGATTTTTCAACTTCACAGAGTTTTTGAAGTCAAATAGAGTTATGAAAAACCTGTTTCGTGTGAAGTCACACACGTGACCAGTCGTGTTGACCTCTGACCTTAAGTAGTTAAAGTTAATGTAACAAATAACATTTTTACTTGATAGACTTGGATAAGAAGTACTCTTATACAAGGTCCACAATCATGAACCTCCAATGCTTCTGTAATTGGAGGAGATTTTTTCTACTATTTGTTACATTTTTGGTCACACACGTGACTGAGAATGGCCCTGTTAGCTATGAAGAATTTCAGATAACGTTCAGTCCAGCTTTCTCCAGCTTTACGTAAAATTACTATTCACGAAACGAAATCCGCAGGGGGCAGGGGCTATCGCGACTCAGTCCACGCACTGCAGTTGTCAATCACTGCTGTTTATTATGACTACACGCCCCTTTTGCATAATATCAAATAAAAGGTTGACAGCAAACTTTTCAGAAAAATTGACACTAGAATATAGATCAGCATGGTAAGAACTTCTTAAAAAAGAAGAAACCATCTTCAGAAAAAAACTATTTTTTCATATCGCATTTTTTCTCTCTGTGTGGCATTTCTCCCCTCCACTACCATGGAGGGGCGGGCTTATAATTTGTACTGCAGCCGGCCAGCAGTTGGCGATCGAGACGTTTTGGCTTCACTTTTCAGGAGACGTTCGGCTGTCCATGTTTTATACAGTCCTTGGATTAAACGATCGGACCGTGACATCGTCACGTGGGTGGTCTATGGAATGTTGTACATTACCCAGAAACACTTGCTGTCTCAATGATGATTTCAACAGCAGAATAAATTTATCATTGTTTGCTTTATTAAGCATTTTCCAAAAAGAAATCTAAATTATTTCATGTTATAACGACTTTTGTTTAGTTAAAATGATGAATGTACCATGATGACATCGACTTGCCAGCACCATGACTGAGAAATGAATGCAGTTGCAGTGGTATAAATATGCAGTAGCACAGCATTTAGGTAAAATAATAAATTGTTACTAGTGGATGAAGGGTGCTATGGGAATTTTAACAGTGAAAAAACATCTAATCTATTGCCTATCAGGGCCAGCAAGTGCCCATCAGTGTGCCCCCAGTGCTATTGTACTTCCTGCACCCCCTATTGTTATGCCACTGGCTGCATCTCAAATCTTTTAAATTGCATCCTAATTCCCCTCACTTACGTCCTATCTTTGCATCTTAGTCCCTCCCACCGAGGATGCATGGAGGAGAGAGGACAGATGAAACGAGGACATGTGTTTTAAGCGACATGAGACGTCCTTTCCTCAGTTGCGTAATATGAAGCGACGCTAGTTCCTAATGACGGCCTGCGCTGGATCTATTGGAATATAATCAGCGGGAATTGACACGCATGTAAACCGCGAATTCATTGCAAAATTTAATAATCAAAGTAGGAAATACAGTTCAACTGCCGCGTGCAATATATCACTAAAAACGGCTCAGGGTAGCCTAAATTTTAACTGTGGTAGTTTTGCGATTAAAATGTTTTCATAAAATATTTAAGTTCCCCGGTTACTGACTCCGCCTAAAATTTTGTTGCGTTGTGTGCGACCCTATTGATAATATAGACATGGATAAATCAATAGCCTATTTTAAACTCAGGGCTTCAGGATATCTGTACCCTCATCAGAAAAAAATCGACCTCCCCCTATATGAAAACGTTTGATTTTCGTAGCATCCACGAATCTCCGTTTCTTATCCATTGTAAGCTGTGAGAGATAACTTGATGTTGTTCTTCAGATCGCAGTGGGGAAAAATAAAATTTCCGCCAGGTGCCTAAAGAGCAAGAGATTGGTTTGTGGAAAATGCACCGTGAACGTGCTGAATGTCTGTTGTGGGACACGTATTATCACATATTCATAGTGATAAAGGAGGGGTTTCGTTAATATTTTGGCCCACAGGGTTTACATGAGGGATCGGAAAAATGAATTAGCCTATGTATTAATATGTAAATTCCTGTCAAGGTACCGTCAAACACTTCCATAAGATTTCACGCGATAGTTTCCATATTTTGCCATGACTTGTGCTGGAAGTGATGTACAAAGACGATTTTGCGCCAAATGGCAAAACGCCTATTCAAATAAAAAATCTATAGGCCTACATGGAGGACCATGAAATAAAATATGATCTTCCTGAAATGTCCTTGTGTTGCAGTGAATTTGTATGCTATTATGTTATTAAAGTAAAAATGAAGCCGCTGACTACATGAAGGACCATGAAATAAAATATAACCTTTTTAAAATATCCTGGTGTTGTAGCGAATTTGTATACTATTTTGTTTTTAAAGTAAAAAAAAAAGTTGCTGGCTGGCGTCAAGTAAAATGTTTACCCATGTATGGTACAAATCAAGCAGGAATTCTATGCACTCGCGCAGCACTAGTATTGCGCATGCAGAGAACCGATCGGGCAGGAGGTAGTCTACGGCAAGCGAAGAACAATACAGTGCAAAAAGGCAAAGTGAACCTGGCGGGCTTTGTGTTCACAATACCAAGCTCAAGCAAACCGTACTGTGACTTTTTAGCGAACCGTACTGAGACCACCTCCTATGGTGGTCTCAGTACGGTTCATTTTAAAGGGGTCTGTGTGCGGTTGTTGTGTTCACATATGCACAAAAAATGCTGAGTCATCGATCTGAGTTCGTTTTGAGGGCTGAAAAGGACCAAGTGTGAAAACACCCTAAAGCAAGTGACACTTCTCACTCGTTTGCTTCGTGCTGGCGGGGGAGGAGACTTCGTTTGTTGCTGTTCTGTGATTTTTTTTTTTTTGGCTCGTCATCACTCAGTGATATGGAACTAGCATAGAGAAAAAGGAAATTTTCTCCAGTCTGGGATCATTTTGATCTCATAACACCAGATCAGATCGCCTTGGCCCTAACATGCTACAAAAACTGCTGTTTCTGAATAAAAATGTGTAAACCCTGTCTTCTCCCCTCACATGTTATGTAAACAGGACCATTTATCACTCATTTGGTGTCCATGTCTCAGAATGAACGAATCTTGTTCAGTCTCACTACCTACTCAATATCAAGGTTACCTGCAATGATTTTTGAATTTCAGTAGATGTCGCCACTGAGCAATACACCAATACAGTGTCAACACAGTTAGGGAAATGTGCCACACACTTTATGAGGCATCATCTACCCATCACTACCGAATAGATATGCTGCCGGCAGTTGGGTCCTTTCACTTTACCATGGTAAACTGTACCGTCTCCGTGTGAGAGCTGGCTATTCTTCTTCTTCTTCTTCATCTGAGATTCCGGCAGGCTGTACTCCGTACGGCATAATGCTGCCCAGCACAATTCATTACAAGACACTATTCAAATCTTCTCACCATTCGCTGAGAGCTGGCTATTACGGGCACTTACGTTAATAGCGTAGCTGCCAGACCAGGTTAGAATTTCAGGGGGCTGTTCGGGTGGGTGTGTGGGCGGGATTCGATAGCGCGGCTCTACCCCCCGATCACTACTGCGCCAACTCAGGCTCCAAATGTGTAACATGGCAGCGCCCGTATTGAGGATATTATGGCTCCATTTTTGTTGAATGGGATTGATTGGAGACGCGTCGTCCACATTTTATACAGTCCTTTGGTGAGACGCCTTCGTGCTGGAGACACCCAGCAATATGTTTCCCTCCTCCGGCTGTTGGGCAAACTCACAGCGGTAACAGCGGTGATATTGCTAGGCCTTCTGTGGCTAAGGCCATTTCAGAAATGGCTGATCCAGCTGCGGCTCTGCTCAGTGCGAGACAGGCATGTGCGGGTGAGAAGCACACGCTGCTGTGTGCACACTCTGAGAATATGGGCACAATCACAGTTTCTCACCCAGGACATTGGGAAGTTGTCCGAATGGATGCTTCCCTCCTTGGTTGGGGAGGGGTATGGCGGCACCAGGGTGTGAGTGGCACTTGGCCAGCTCCACTTCGCACTGCACACATCAACACACTGGAATTGACAGCAGTGCTTCTGTCCTTGCGTCATTTTCAGGAGGGGCTGAGAGGCAAACGTGTTGGTGCGTACCGACAACATCGCGACGGTTTACTATATCAACCATCAGGGCGGGACGAGGTTGTCAGCCGCACTCCAAGTGGCTCACAACCTGTTGGTGTGGGCTCAGGACAATCTCCTCTCCATACAGGCAGCACACCTTCCTGGTCACCTCAATGGTGTGGCAGATGCTCTGTCATGTGGGAAAGTGTCTCAAGGGGAATGGAGACTACACCCCAACACGGTGGAGCAGATATGGAGGACATACGGGAAAGCACATGTCAACATATTTGCGAGCAGTCAGACAACTTATTGCACCAGGTGGTTCTCTCTGGGAGACGAACCAGAGGCAATGGGTCAGGATGCACTGGCCCACAGTTAGCCCGAACTGATCCTCTATGCCTTTCCTCCCCTGCCGTTGTTGTGGAGGATGTTGTGTCGCGTTCACAAGCATGGCCACCTAGTGCTACTGATCGCCCCTCATTGGCTCTCGAGACCATGGTTTCAGATCCTGCTCTCACTAGTTGTGGCACCACCTTGCAAGCTACCCAACAGGGCCAACTTGCTGGCACAGTTGCAGAGCAGGATTCAACATCCCCACCCCAACCGACTGAATCTGTGGGCGTGGCCCTTGGGTGCCCAGGGCTGCTCCTGGAATGTTCAGACGGGGCCAGGAACACTGCTATGAATGCATGTGCAGCGTCCACCCGCCGGTTGTACGTGGGTAAATGGAAGGTCTTTAGTGCATGGTACACAGAGCGCGGTATTGACCCCTTACACTGTTCGGGCCCAAAGATTTTGGATTTCTTACAACATTTGCTTGAGCTTGGCAGGTCTGCCTCAACACTTAAAGTGTATGTATCAGCATTAGCAGCCCACAGGGCAGCAGACGCTGAGGTTTCACTTGGGTCACACCGGCTGGTGGTGGCCTTCTTAAAAGGGGCATATCATCTTAATCCCCCTCCTTGTGTGCAGACTCTGCTATGGGATCTGAACATTGTGCTTGACAACCTCTGCTTGCCTCCTTATGAACCCCTGTCGGATGCTGACTTGAAGTGGTTGTCTCTTAAAACAGCATTCCATCTGGCCATTGCAACAGCTCTGCGTGTGAGTGAGTTACATGCCTTGTCAGTGAGTGCCATTTGCTTCCTTTGGGGTCCTATGTTCGAGAGTGTTTAATTGTGGCCTAATCCAGCCTTCCTCCCCAAGGTCTTGGCCCCTCAGTATGTTAACCAGCCAATTACACTGGTGGCTGTACCACCAGACCAAGCCAGTATTCGTTCAGAGTTGTGTCCAGTCAGAGCACTCCGTCTCTATGTTGACAGGACCACACAACTGCGTGGAACAGACCAGCTATTTCTCTGTTTTGGTGGCACAAAAAAAGGTAGCACCTTGTCTAAACAACGACTCTCTCATTGGGTAGTGGAGATGATTACCCAGGCTTACCAATCCACAGGGCGTACAGTACTCTCTGCTGTTCACTGTCACTCAACATGAGCGGTGGCAACGTCCTCGATGGCTCTCCGAGGTGTTCTGCTCTTAGAGGTTTGCACGGCTGCGACTTGGTCTTCAGCATGTACCTTTGCTCGATACTACAGGCTGAATGTTGCGCTTCTGCTGGCAACGGCCACTGCGGTGTTCCCAGATGGCGCCAATGTTCCTTTTGACTAGATTGGTATACGTCTTCCACTAGTGCTTTCAGCACTGCCCTGGCGGTCTGGAGTGAAGGAAATAGAACGCAGGTTACTTGCGTAACCGTGGTTCTATCACTGAGTGGAAGACCGCCAGGGTCTTTGGTCACTTGGAATGCGCGAGAATGATCATGAGACCGATATGACGTGCGTGGTGCCTATATATAGGCTGGTCACTTCAAAGGTCACAAGATGACAACTTTTCAATACGATTCTCGATGAAGCGCAGATGTGAGGATGTTTCCACTAGTGCTTTCAGCACTGCCCTGGCGGTCTTCCACTCAGTCATAGAACCACGGTTACGCAAGTAACCAGCATTTTGTTGTATTGTGAAAAATACTTAAATAAAGCTGAAATCTAACTTCATTTTACTTGTGTCTGTTATTTTTCTTCCTTATCTTAATAATTCATATTATATTATAATAACATTAATTACATCCACAGCCTCATTGAATCCTGTAAATATTTGCTCTGTCCAAAAAACATTATATTTTATTATGTTTTTTGATTGTGCTTGGAGTATACCAGGTGTGCTTGTGCCACTTAGGCATTTTTATTCAAAATTAAAAATAACAGAGCGCCGTTTCATCCATCTTAAATACATTTGAATCGCGCCAATGTCTCAAAGCTCCGCATATCGAACCAAACCGGTCAGCTGATTCAGTCTGAATGAAGCAGTGAAGTGGTTCGAATGTCATCAGTCACGTGGTTTTTCCCAAAATGAAGCAAGCTCTGGCACAGTGCTTCAGAAAAATGCCCTGTCGAGTTTGAAGCGTGCTTCGGAGCCTTGGTATCAGTGGTAACATCACTATCTGCGGATAAAGAACACGTTCGTGAATCTGACGTAGAGTTTTCTTCAGAACTTTCTTAAGAACAATTTAAGAAGGAATTTAAGTAAATACTTAGGAAGATATTGGTAAATGAGGCCCATTGACATTAGCGAGCTGGCTTTAACATGATCCCGTTACCTCACGCCGGCAATTCTGTCTTTAAAGAGCTTAGAGAAAAACCATTCCTGATTTTTTTGATAGCAGACAGTAGTGGACATACTTATCGTTAATTCAAAGACGGAGTTGCCTGGTGCTGAAAATGCGCGATTGATGTTGCTGGCATGTAAAGGCTTCAGAACAACGTTCCTGCCGTTTCTGTTTAAATGTGACTCTGATCCACGTCTACGACTGACCTGACCATTCTGGCAGATAGACCTCTAGTCCTCGATGAATGCGATGACGAGAAAAGCGCTCTTCAGAACTCTATTCATGACCGATAATTTGTATGAATATTCACTGTAAATGTCAATGATAATGGGATTACTTTGCTTGTATTCTGCGATTGCTTAAAATCACTGAGAATACATTACCAAGTGTCTTGACATCCTGGCGGCTGGGGGCCTGTGGCCCCCAGACCCCTGGATAATCAGCAGACACTTATAATTTACTGTAGAGACAGGTGATGTCAAAGGTGTGGAGAACCCTGACACGATTCTGCTGTTTTGGCCGGTGATTATTTATTGACTCACAAAAGTTCTTTCAAGTCTCTTGGTCAGGCTAAAGGAGTCAATTTAGGTCAACCCAAGGTAAATTTAATACCACTTATCCTTGTAGTTCCAACATAGGATTTTCTAATACTACTAACAGAGGTAGTTCTAATACAGGTTGTTCATCTGACCCAATGTAGAATTCTTCATCATCAGATTCAAAGTTATCGGGTGTTTCTAAATCAGGACCTGTTTGTAACTATTGTAAGACATCATTTGATAAGCTCAGACATTTGATTTCTGAGTGCTATAAACCTAAACATAGAAATCAGTCTGGATCTTCCCCAAATGCTTCTAGGGTGATTCTCACGAAACTGTCCTGACTTTTGCAAAAACAATTTTAGGTCAATTTTGCTAGTTTTTTCTCTCATTGGTAGCAAGCAGGGTCTCAATTAACTGGCTCAATTAAAATGAGAGATCAATACATGTTTTTTTAATACATTTTCAGAATGTTTTATTGGGTCATTGACCAAATAAGTTCATTACTGTCACACATTTTCAATTGATGATAACTGAATATGTATGAAAGGTAGACCTTTTATTTTTTTCATGTATGTTCTACTAGTAGTTCAGAATAGCCACATAGTGTAAAAATTCAGAAAAATGTTTACTGATATAATCATTTTAGTTATTATGTTCATTACTGTAACAAAATTACATGTTTTATACTAAATTTTTCCTGTAGTGTAAATTTTACAAATAAATAAATGTCAATTCAGTAATCTGAAAAGACTTGACAAATAGTTCCTGTGCAAAAATAAAATTTGAAGTTATGACTCATTCCCATCCAAATATTTACATATACAGCAAGTGTTACGGTAATGAAAAGCTGTTACGGTAATGAAAAGCTTTGTTGCGGTAATGACCTCACATGGCATTCATACATCATAGAAGCCATGTTTTTAGTATTCACAAATTAGGCTATATGGTCCAATCTTTTTCTGTTTATCATGTAAGGCTACATTAAAATTACTGAATGATTAGATTGTCTATGGTAATGACAAATTAAGCTTGACTTCACAAAAAAACAATGAATCAAGAGCAATTCATAACAGAATAACAGAAGGTTTAATGGAACCAAAATCAATACAATGTTTACAATAACATTTTCAATTAAGAGCAATTCATAAAAAGTATAAAACATTAAAAAGTTGAATGGTAGCTGAAAAGCTGAAAGTCTTGAGAGCATTTTAAAGTTTGAATGAAGTCTCTAGCAGAAAGTATGCTGAAGTAGTTGAAGTTTAAATAGGCTGAAGATTTGAACATTCTCTCCATTCATTTTGAATGAGAAAATTTTTTCACAAAAAGCTTATTTTAAAAAGTATAAATATCTTCAAAAAGTTGAATGGAAGCCCTAATGTCCTGAACAAGCTGAACGTTTTGATATTTGAACGGTTTTTCCTAGCACAAAGTATGAAGGACTAGTTAGACTGCAAAAAAAACGGCAGAAGAACTCAGAATAAGAACATATAAAGATTTGGATAACAATAGTGTGAATGCTGACACTTTGGGGGGGGGGCGCGCAATTGCACAAATTCCGCATCTTCCAGTACCTTTCCTATTATTTCGTGTTTTTTTTTTTTTCCCCAAACGTGCGCATGTATGCTCAACACTATTTAGACTATGGTGGCGGTAAATGAGACTATGGCGGGCCTCAAAAAAACGAGGGTAAACATCGGGGTAGCTTTTCCCAGGTGGAAAGAGCTAATGAAGGAGAAAGACTTTCAAAGGGATGCTGAAGTTGCCTGCTTTCTTCTTGACCGTTAAGTAAATGTTACTGTCTAAATTACAAGCTTTTTTCATTGCTTGGTTGTGTAATTCGTTATATAGGCAGCATAACATTTGTACGTAAACAGCGTCGTTGGTGAATATCAGCATAGGCTATGTTTGATGGAATAAGGGTTGCATTTCATCATGCCCGCTACCTCCAGCAGTACGTTTCTTAGGAAAATAGACAACGGTGGTAAATGATGGTTTCACGTCTGCCATCAAGTTGTAATTTTATTGTTTGACAGGCGTCTCCGGGCAAATCCAAGATGACAGACTCGCGTTTGACAGTTGTAGGGAACAATTTTAGCAATTTTGATGATTTAGCAACTGAAATTCAGTCAAGAAAATTTCGAGTTTAATTTCTTGTGCTGCTATATGTGGTAATCCATGTTACTGATGACACACCAGGTTGCTAGGGCATGTGCAGCACGCATTTGCGATATCAATATTCTAAAGACCCCTCTCAATAAAATCCCCCAAAACATATTGGCGCCTCCTTCTAAAATCGTACTGGCAAATAAAAAGTCAGAAAAAAGCGGAGATTAGATACGGAATTCTTTCTACGCAAGAGTTATGTGAGGATACGCTCAGGAACCAGACGCGAGAACCAAGCAATGCAGTAGATGAGGGTTTATTAGCGAGGGGGAGAACCCCCGCAGGGCAGAAGGCAAAGGTACAAAGTCCACAATCCAAAAATCACAATCCAGTTTGGCAGAAACAGAGTCGAAAACCAGGGCAGCAAACACAGTACTCGTGGTCAGGCAAAAATAGGTTCGGTACACAGGCACAGGTTTGTCAGAGAAGCAAAGCCAAAATCCAGAGGACGAAATCCAAACCGTACCAGGGCAGCAAACACAAAACTCGTAGTCGGGCAAAAAAGGGTTCGAAAACAGATGCAGACAAAAGTACAAAAGAGCAGAGCCAAAAATCGTAAGTCGGGCGGTCCAGTCAGAAGATTAACACTATGCGTACAAGGCGAAAGATAGCAGCACAGGTAAACAAGAGGAAACGTTCTGACGGGGAACTGCAGTGAGAAGACAGCTTAAATACACTCAAGGGAAGTCACATGCTATGATTAGGATCAGGTGATGAGGATCAGACTAATTACAAAGGAGGGAACATGAGGGAGAACCTAATCACATGAAATTGGCAAAAAGCAAAACGCGGACAGGGAACACGAAACAACCTATGACAAAACATACAGCTCCGTTAGGGAGTTCTAATGTGCACAGATAATGAGAGGTAGGACAGAGTGGAGCAGGTGCAGAGGATCTGCTGAATTGCAGCAAAGACTAAGTGCAGGCAAGAGGCGGAGACTAGAACAGGGCGAGTGCTGAGAGCTTGTTAATCAATTAGTAAGTGCAGCTATACAATCCCTAGTGCTCGTTAGTAAGTTAGTATTATATACAATGTTAGTTTGGGTTAGTAACTTTAACGAAAACAACAAACTGTTAGTATTGGTTAGTAATATAGAAAAGAGAGGCGAAGGAAGCAAACGAGATTGGAAGGAATGTTTGAAACCCAGAAACCATGAAATCACCTAAGCATGTGACACGCAGGACTGGGGAGAAGCTGTAACTTAACAAGAGACCAGACAGGGGAGACAAAGTGCAATGCAGGGCATGAATAAAGACATGGACCGGAATCTAACAGAATAGTGGATTGGGAATGGCAAAAACGAAAACATGGCAAAGTACAAAAACGAAACCGAACATGGCAAAACCTAACAGACATAATCATAAACATAACAGGGAGTGGCAGAATCATAACAAACATGGCAGAATCATGACAGAACAGATTAGAATCATAACAAGTTAACTACTACTCCTTTCTGTATATCTCCCCATTTAAAACTACCAAGGTGGATACTGCAATGTGCTGTATTGGAATTTTGGCATACTCAGGTATGGTACGATATTACTAGTAAGCTGACCAGCGGGGAGAGGGGACAATCGCACTGTGGCATGGTACCGAACAATAGTACCTTGTGCGAAAGTGGTCTGAGAGTTTGTATTAAAAACAAACACTCCGCCGCAGACCGCAGTTCAGCGTGGTATTGTGAAGTGGTATTGGATGACATGATGTCATAGCTTCTTGGTACATAATGGCTACCGTAGTTGCAACACGCATTTGAAAAAGCGAGGCGCTAGAGAGCACTATTCGTTTGAATGCAAAATACAATTTCACGGCTTGATGGGAGAAATTCTTACACAATGTACCTTTAAAAATCACAGGAATGGGTTACAGACTTACTTTTTTTTACATGCTCAGAAATAGTGATTCTTCAACTTCTCATTTCGGCAAAATGAACACCAATGTGGTGTTCAGCATAATTTCCTGAGCATGTCGAAAAAAAAGTAAGTCTGTAACCCATTCCTGTAATTTTTTATGAATTTTTAAAGAAAAAAAAAACGAAATTAGCAAAAAAAAATTAAAAAGAATAAATAAATAAATAATAAAAAGAATGCTGCTACAGGGATACATTTGGAATGAGGAATTATTAGAAATATACTTATATCAAGACTGGCGGTATGATTTAAATCCATCCAACTTTGCTTACTCTAGTCAATATAGTTAAGCTCCTTTTCTGTCTACTACTACCCCTAGTACCAACCAACCCTAGTAAACCAAACAACACCTAGTACTAACCAACCCTTACAGTATAACCCCTAGAAAACCAACCACAAAATTTGGAGCCCTGATTATACATATATAATAAATTACCGTAACACTTCATGTCATTACCGTAACAGCCTTGTATATGTTACGGTAATGAATGCAGAGCATTACGGTAATGAATGGCAGTCTCATGTTGCTAGCAAAAATTAGCATAGCTAGCATGACTCGGCAGAAATATTTTCACTAACAGTTTGGCTCTATAAAAGTTACTTTTCCACAGAACATAGAATAATTATCTTCAAAAGTATTTTAAATATACCCTGTTATGGTAATGAACAGTAGTGGTGTGCCAAGGGGTGTATATAATTACAATCTTTAACATATCTACCGGAAGAACTTGAAAGATGATCTTACCTGGTAGCCATTTTGCAACTTCTCTTCCACACAATGCAACATGAGACAAAAAAAACTTTATTTATTGGAACACAGGGATTTTAATGGAGCCAAATATCTCTGTTACGGCTTTTTTTTTTTTTTCTGGCTTCCTCTTCTTACTTGTCTTAGCCGTGTATGCTGTTGTCGGTAACGGAGGTATCGGTATTTTTTTCCTCGCTGATGGCTGTTGTTGCGCCATTAGTTTTTCTAAGCTCCTGAATCCTCTCTCGGAGATTTGAGCTTGACTGAGCACTGGCGTGAACTGAGGAGGAAGGGGTGGAGGCTGTCCACAGCGTGTGCATGTGCACTGTTTGACGGCTGTCAGACAACATCCTGGCTCTGATTGGTTCTTCTTGGTCGGTCTGAACGATTCTGCTAAATTGCAGTAGGAGCAGTTGGTCGGTTTAAAGGAGCCTTTTTTCATTACAGAGTACTAGTTTTCCGTAATACTGTCTGTACACAGTGACAGTTTTAGCAAAAATGACAAAAAGTTACTTTTATAAGACTTACCAACTGCAGCTGTAAGGTCCCTGAGTAATGTTATTGTGTTTTAATGAATTTTGGAGAGAGATCTCGATGCGCAGGAACTGCTTTTGTTTTTAATGTAATCATTTTGAAGTGACATATAAGTCTGCCTGGGCTGGGTTCCAATGTTTCTATGATAATTTGGTCTGTTTTAAAATTTCTGTAATGGAACATGTCACTGATAATAAGTAAAATATACGTTGTACATACATACATACATACATACATACACTGAACAAAAATATAAACGCACAAAGTGATTTTTTTTCAAATTATTTTTTATCAATCGGGAAATATTTCAACAAAACAATTATTATTTTATTCTTGCCTTAATATTCAAGCAACAGAAACATGACTAACAATTTACTATACACAATTCATGAGTTATCACAGCCTGAACCCAACAGGGGTCAGCGGGCAGAGTTCACAGCACTCAGTAACGAGTGTGTCCACCATCAGCATCACGTAAAGCGGTACACCTCCAGCGCAAGGAGTTCACGAGGTTGTCAATTGTGGCCTGTGGAATGTTGTCCCATTCCTCCTGCAGCCCAACTAGGAGCTGGCGCACGTTTTCTAGAACCGGAACACATCTGACCCGCCGATCCAGAACATCCCAAATTGGCAACATATTGGGTGAATATGCTGGCCAATTGAGAACAGGGACATCCTCCTCATCAAGAAGATCCGGGCAGTGTGTGGCTGGGCATTATCGTGCTAGAATGTCACGTGATGGAATTGCGCAAACGGTATGACTATGGGTCTCAGGATCTTGTTACGGTACCGCTGCCCGTTCAAGTTGCCCTCAACGAAAAGCAGACGGGTAAGCTGTCCATGGGATATGCCTGCCCATACCATTACACTTGCACCACCATCTGCCACCCGACGCACGACATTGGCATCAGCGTAACGCTCGCCCACACGTCGCCATACGTGCTGTCTGCCATCAGCGCGGTACAGTTGGAATCACGATTCATTGCTGAATAACACCGTCCTCCACCGTGCAAGCGTCCAGCGAAGGTTACGGTTGGCCCAGTCGAGTCTGTATCCATGATGGACGGTGGTCAGGTCAAGACCTCGGTGCGGTCGACAGGCTCGGAGGTCTGCCTCCCACAGACGGTTTCGGACAGTCTGAGCTGATATCTGCCTGTTGCGCAGTCCGACGGTCTCGTCAGCTGTCCTGGTGGCTGGTCGGGGCCGATCACGGAAGTGCTGGAGCAGCATGTGCCGATCCTGTGTGGGAGTGGTTACACGTGGTCATGGGGCATGTGAACGATTCACAGTGCTGCCAGTCTCTCTGAATCGACTTCTCAACCGGCTGATGGTGGAATGACGCACATTTAAGTGTGTTGACACCACTGTCACAGATATCCCAGCATTCAGCATGCCAATGGCACGCTCCCTCATGACTTGTGACATCTGTGGCATTGTGACTTGTAACAAAAGTGCACATTTTGCTGTGGCTTTTTATTGACCCTGGTGCAAGGAGTGCCTGTGTATTGGTCACGCTGACTGACCAACTCAATGTTATGCTCTATGCAGCTCAGGGGTGGAATAACTCAATAAGTGAGTAATCTCACAGGGAGTGGTCAGTGAGAATTGGGTCACCAGAATTGAGCAAAACAAATCATTCAGTACACCAATAAACACTATTTGTGGGCATATTTCATTATAGATCAATTTAACTCAGCATTTTTGGTTCGTGCATTTATATTTTTGTTCAGTGTACATATGCTGCCATCCGAGCAACGTCTTTTTCAGAGACGTCCCTGCTTATTTCAACAAGACAATGCCAAGCCACATTCTGCATGTGTTACAACAGCATGGCTTCGAAGTAAATGAGTGCTGGTAATAGACTGGCCTGCCTGCAGTCCAGACCTGTCTCCCATTGAAAATGTGTGGCGGATTATGAAGCGCAAAATACGACAACGCGGACCTGGACTGTTGAGCAACTGAAGTCGTACATCAAGCAAGAATGGGAAAGAATTCCACCTACAAAGCTTCTGCAATTAGTGTCCTCAGTTCCCAAACGCTTATTGAGTGTTGTTAAAAGGGAAGGTGATGCAACACCGTGGTAAACATGCCCCTGCCCCAGCTTTCTTGGAATGTGTTGCAGGCATCAAATTCAAAATGAGTGAATATTTCCAAAAAAAAAACAAAGAAGTTTGTAAGTTTAAACAATAAATATCTTGTCATTGTAGTGTACTCAACTGAATATAGGTTGAAAAGGATTGATAAATCATTGTATTCTGTTTTTACTCACGTTTTACACAATGTCCCAACTTTATTGGAATTGGGGTTCGTAATAATTGGAGAGTTCATCATCAGATTGTGGTACCAAAGATATTTAGACAGCACATTCTCTCTTTAGCTCATGAAACACACTTGACAGTCACTTAGGAGTAAACGAGAAGGTTTTTAACACATTATCTTCTGACCGAATCTGAGACAAAATGTAGCCAAATTTTGTAAAACATGTCATGCATGTCAACTTTTTTGGAGACCAAATCAGAAGATCTTTCAAGCTCCACTAAAACCCATAACTGCGTTTGAAGAGCCTTTTAGCAGAGTCATCAGGACTCCCTGGAAGAAGAGATCTTGTATCTGAATGGGACCTTCCTGGCTAAATAAAGGATAAATAAAGCATTGATTGTGCTGGGCCATGACCAAAGACAAATTGTGGTAATCAGTATCTCCTGACAATTATGTGTGCATCTACAAGATTTCCTGATGCTACCCCTCTTCAGATTACCAGTTGTTGTGAAAGCACTGATACAATTTATTACCCTGGTTGGTTTGCCTAAAGTGATTCGGTCGGATTAAGGGTCTAACTTATTGTCAGGCTTATTTCAACAAGCAGGCATTCGACAAATGAGATCCAGTGCTTACTATCCTGAGTATGAAGGAGGTTTAGAACAATTTCACCAAACTGAAGAACATGATCATGGTTTACTGTTTTGAAACTAAGAAAGAGTGGGATGAGGGCATACATTTCTTGCTGTTTGCTCAGAGGGAATCAGCACAGGAATCTCGAGGTCCCTTTGAGCTAGTTTTTGGTCTTTCAGTGCATGGACCACTAAAGAATTGAAAGGTCCCATGTAATTTCAATCATTTTTCTCATTTTTACAAGTAAATATGTATACTAATTGATATTTTTTGCATGTTTTGTCTGTGAAATTACTACTTTGAGAAATATACGGAAATTTCTATCCAGTTTGTGTGTACTTCTTAACTTCCTAAGCCCCGCCCCTTAAGTACACTTACCATGAATGTGAGTTTTGTGACTGTATATGTCATCTCAGGAAGGGGAGTTTACTGCTGCAATGTCTACGAACTGAAAAAGTGCATCAAGATATACATTTATTTCTTTTTCTGTAGAACATAAAAGGTAGCCATTTCATGTTTACTTGCTGCATAGATTATGGCCAAAAATTATCATCTCATTGCTGAATGCTGTACTTACACCTTTGTTTGACATTACTGGGTAGTGAGAGGCAGCTGGCATGCATAGCAGTCTACATGCAATAGCAAAGGTCGATGCAACTTAGCAAGTCAAAATATGCACCAGAACATGACAGTCAGTTAAAATAAACAAAGTCAAATGTCAACAATGTAACCTTGTAAACCTAAGCAAGCTGCAGCTAGCAACTTCACAGATACGGCCATGGTCATACGAGTACTGTACACCAGTGACGGATATTGAAATAAAAATTGGTGAAGTGCTGAACATCTCTTTAAAATAATTATTGGTTTTAAATTATTTTCCATCATGAATTTATTTTACCATTTCGTAAACTCCAAAAACACTCAACGTTATCGGATTCGACGAGTTTTCCTCAGTTATGTAACACAAAGAAAACAACTCATTTCGAAATGAAATTCCATTTCAATCTGTGTTATTAATTTAAGGATTTTTGTTGCAAATTTTCCCTTTCTTTATTGTAGTTAAACTATCATGAAACAAAGATTTGTTAGAGCAGGATGTACTTAAAGCAAACACAAAAGTAAGCATCGTAGTTTATCTTTTTTTGTTAAATGAATAAAACATTTTCTCTCTAAATCGTTGCAACATTGCACTAGGAAGGAAGCTGCGCATTTAACTCATTTTACTTCCGATGGCTTATTTTTATCATTAAAAAACATGAAGGAAAATGACTGAAAATCGATCAAGGCTTCTGAGTGCTGGCTACACCTGATGGTCCTGACTGTTGTCGGAGTTCATGGAAAGTCAATTTAATTAAACAATTGAAAACAGATTAAGACCAATTATTATTTTCAAGGAATGGTCTGTGTTTCACCAATTTTCAGTTCACCAGTCACCACTGTTATACAAGCCCCCACTTATGCCAAGTGGAAAGCACCAAAAATGACTTTATAATTATAACCCCAATTCCAAAAAAGTTGGGATGCTGTGTAAATTGTAAATAAAAACAGAATGCAATTATTTGAAAATCTCATAAACCCAAATTTTATTCACAATAGAACTTAGATGACATATCAGATGTTGACATTGAGACATTTTACCATTTCATGAAAAATATCAGCTCATTTTGAATTTGATGGCAGCAAGACATCTCAAAAAAGTTGGAAGAACTGAAATCCTTTTCAGGACAGTTTCAGATATGGGAACAAAGCAATGGTAAGATTCTTGTGATGAAGAAAATGGATTGGCACAGAACTTCTGTAGACAATCAAAGCGTGAAAATTACACCCTTTCATGATGAAAACAGCTCTGGTCATCTTCTCTGAATGAGATACCCTTCGCCAAGGCTAAAGTCTTTTGTTTACAGGTTCAAGGTCCCCGATAGTAATATGGCCAGATTTTCTGCAGTTTGTTAGTTTGTGGCATTTCTCATCCAAGGAAATTTCAATTTTGCACTTGTCAGAAGCCATGCTGATGCTTGAATGGAATCATTGATTAACCTTCTTTTGTTTTCACCAGAGACGATGCAACACCCAGAAACTGCAGAAATGATGCTATATGTGAATTATATGATGAAATACCTAGAATCCACACTTTCCTGGGAAGGAGTGCAGCATCAGATGATCTCAGGAAATTATGCAACCTTAAGATAATGAATCAGGCCCTACATTGTATAAATACAGATTCAGAAAAAAAAAATACATTTGATAAAATTCTATTTTCTGAAACTTCTGGATTTCTAAAAGACTAAGTAGTGATTTATGGTAATACTGACGATCAATATAATGCTCAAGCCTATCAAGTTAGGCTTGTTAGGAATGAGGTCAGGTGGACACCAGGCGCAGGATCCAGGAGGTTTTATTTGGAACCCAGACACAGGAAAAGTGGCACACAGGCCAAAAAGAAACACCGTGCACATGCACTGAACCAGGAGAACCAAGGTACTCTGCCAAAGGCAGGGAAGGGGGGAAACTAATATACACACTCCACGAGTGGCTAGAATAAAATTGAAACAAGCTGGCGGGAACACGGGGACTTAGACAAGGGGAAGACACTGGACTTAAAAATACAACGGAAATGCTCGGAAGGAACAGAGATCTTCAATGCCGCACAGACTCAGGTGAAAACGCGCGAAGTCCCGTCTGACTTCTCTTCCCTCTTCCCAGTTTAAATACACTAGGGAGGAGGCGGGGATAAGGCAGGCAATCTCAAGGGGAAACAGAAACACATGAGATTAATAAACAAATTCACGGGTAGACAGTAGCTGTGTTTCCATCCAACTTGTATCGCAAATCTTAAGCGAATTTTCGTTAATGCGGCAAAAGGAAAAGCGCATTTGTGTGCGTTTCCATCCACTTCAGTTATGCGCTTTTGTTTCACGAGGTAAGCCGAAAGTGCCGTTGGGTGGCGCTAATTCTCGATTCAATTGCCATTGTTTCTGCAGAAGAAGACGGCGCACGCTATGACGTCATAAGCGCGACGAACGAAAAGGAAAACAAGCGGGAAAGCTGGTGGAGAAAACGAATGAAAGTAATCACTCAAGCTAGTGGTTACGAAGTCTTTAATGTTACAGCTAGCACAGTAGTGTAAGGTTACAGTTCGCTTCTATTGTATTAACCACTAGCTAGCTAGCTAAAGTGATAACGAATTCTAACGTTATAGCTAGCACACCAATGTTGTGAGGTAGCAAACTAGCTAGCTAGCTTGCCAACGTAGGCAAGCAAAAATGACGTAGATACTAAACGTCATCATTTATTCGCATAACTTGTTCGCTAACCCGTTTCCACTGCACTAAAGCGCATTTATCTTTATCGACTCGGAAAATTTTCCACCCCCTCCTTGCGCAAAAAAAAATTGATGCGATATTTCGAGTTGATACGCATTTTGGCCGTTTCCACTCAGGTTTTGTTAAGCGCAAAATGAAAATGCGCGTTAAAATAGGTGGATGGAAACACAGCTAGTGATGACTCGACATAAGACGCTAAGACGATCAATCAAAGTGGACAGTTTAGATTGAGGTGATCTGAACGTGACGAGCAAAAAGCACCACGAGAACTGCAAAGGAAAGCATAGCTTTAAAAGCAGTTCATCAGGGAAAGCTTAGGAAGGAATTCACAAAAGCTAGAAGCACTCGCTAATGAGTTAATTAGGTTAGTACTATGTGACAATATATACACACCCTTAATAAGTGCTGGTTAGTATGGTTAGTAATAGCCCTATCAGAGAACGCATTCACTCAGTTTTACGAGCCATTCACTCAGAGTTATGCGAGACCCAGAATAAGCACAGATGGAAGCAATGAATGAAATACCAAAGCCAAAACCGAAAGAGGAAATGTGATTGGACAACGGGACTCAGGCATGCAGGCTGTCACACGACATCACAGGAACCAGGGCGAGGGGGAGTAGATGGACAGGCCGCGGGAATGGATCTGAAACACAAATCAAGAGGGACACGGGGAAAAACGCACAAGCACAACAAGCACACAAGGCAGAACCATAACAGGCTGATATATGCAAATGAGCCTAAGGTCAGGTGACTCCACTACCCCAGCAAGATACCAAGTGATTATTCACAAAAAATCATGGTCTTGTTGTGAGTAAACTTAAAATAAACAATTTCACTGCTATTTCTCAAATAATTCCGGCTCAATAACGTAGTTACCCAGCTTTGCGCTGATGTGGTACTGATGTCTAACCAGACTTGAAGTGTCACAGGTGATGATAAAAGTATCAAATATTTGGTACCTTAAGTCATGATAGTTGATGTAAAATGTGGTGTCAACAGCAAAACTGAGCCACTTTAGTGGCTTCCAGGTGGTGCCACCGGCAGGCAAAGTGAGATACAGACCTAAAAATTTGGCCTTTTCCGTGAGACTCCCATATCGACCAATGTGCCAAGTTTCATTCAATTTCAGGGGGATCAACTGCGCACCAAGGGCTCTAATTTCTTTACACAGCGCAGGGTGGCGCAGCGCAGTGCAGCCCGCACAGTTGTAATTTCGTGCGGTGCAACACCATGCGCAGCCACTTTGGCAATTTGGTAGGCGGACGTGCGCCGAGATGGGTGTGGCGGCGTAGTAGGGGGAGGTGTCACATATTCATCATGACGCAGTGACAATTTCGTGGATAAAGGCTTCGCCGAAAGTATGCAGAGAGCTCGCCAGCTCCAACCTGGTTTACTTTCTGTGCAGTGGTAATTTGGCGCACAGTGCGCACACGTCACCGAAACCTCACAGGCAGGTTTCCAGAATGTCAGGCACATTTCAATGCAATAAATAATTACAGCAACCACTATTTCATGTAACTATCTGAATCAGCACATAAATTGTAGTATCTACATTGATTGTCCTGATGTCAGATCAGAGAGAGAGAGAGATAGAGAGAGAGAGTGTGCATGTGGGCGCATGAGTGCGTGTGTAGGCTATGTGGGTATGTGTCCTTCAGCTGCTTTCACACCAGACGCGAAACGAATTGTTTGCACGACTGAATACATTCAAAGCCAATGCAAAGACGCGAATACACGTGTACATTCGCGTTTTTGCATTGTCTTTGAATATAATCTGTCGTACGAAAAATTCGTTTCGCGTCCAGTGTACAAGCGGCTTAATACTATTATTGTCACTTAGGTTTTATCGTTTTTAGTGGGGGAAAGGAATACAGCCTGATTGCTATGATCTCGTACTGAGTTAAGATCACATATTGAAAATAAATGTGTAACGTATCTTGCATTGTTGTCCATGCATGTTAATCCCAAAATTTTAAGCAGCAACAGGGTGTAATAATAGGACCGCGCTATCCATCGTTTCTCTTCCCAATGATGCAGGCAGAAGAAATAAATGAGCAACCGTCATATTTCATTCCAACTTCATAAGTTTGAATGATCTGACGTAGTTTCGTTTTGAAATTCCATTCAAGTTCGCTAATGGTAATAATTTGCGAATGTCCCAGCTAGCCAGCTAACTCCTATTCGTAATGCTTAATATAGACGTAAGCGGAGCAGAAAACATGCCTGAGGCAGCAAAGTAAAATGCCACATTTACGCATCATGCAGATATAGGACAGAGGCTTCTTTATTCCAATTTTAAAGGTGAGAGGAGCTCATTGGATTGGTGAAGATTTGACTCGGCTGTGTTAAACCCACTCACGCCTTCTCTCCTCCCTCTTTGCCACTTGTGCCGGCAGGAGGGACAGAGGCAGGACAGAGGAGTACTTGCGCCGGGCTGCACCGGGCACGAAATTGCAAAATATGCCTGGATACACCCCGTTGGCGTGGCGCTCCCCCCATTCGCTGCGCCTGGTCTACGAATTTAGAGCCCCAAATGTCAATCTCTCATGGAATGGCTCTTAATTTCTTTCTATTAGCCTGTATTGATAGACTTAGATGTTGATTGACAGATTGATAGACAGTTAGATGTCTGTAGCCGGGAAAATCAAGGAGGTCATCAGGTGGGCTTTCCTCTCATGAATTGGTATTTCCTCAAATTTCAGGACCACAACATTGAGGAGGTTGGACAGTGCATGCTACGTCAGAAAATGCACCCCTCTCCTCTGACAGCAGAGGCCCAACAATTAACAACAGATGAAAACCTACCAAACACTTACTTAGTTTATACTCTAGGCTTCCTCACCCAAGCCAACCAATAACTTTACTTGCCTTATAGGCTACCTAATCCCATAATCCTCTTTCCAAAGACATAAATTAGACGACTTAATTAAAACAGCCAAAATTGAGGCTACAAATGAAACTATCACAATAAGCACAAATAGAAGAATATTGTTACTATTTAACCAGTACAAATTACATTTAGGTACGGGAGTATTTGAACAATGATACAATCTTTGTAATTTTGCCTTGGAACACCGCCACAATGGATCTCTAATGAAATCATCCAGTTCCAGACTGTCATCTTACACACCCCAATTCCAATGAAGTCAGGAGGTTGTGTAAAACGTGAATAAAAACAGAATGCTATGATTTGCAAATCTCATAAACCCATATTTTATTCACAATAGAACATAGACACATATCATATGTTGAAAGTGAGACATTTTACCTTTTCATGAAAAATATTGGCTCATTTTGAATTTGATAGCAGCGACACATCTCAAAAAAGATTGGAATTGGGGTTTATAAATCCCAGGCCTTTCACAAAAATCCTGCATTAACCGTATATAAATCACAGCCATTTTTTTACATAGCCCATCATTTTCAGAGGTTCAAAGGTTTATTTTTAGTACTTAGTTGAACATCCTTTGCAGTCAATGACTACTTGAAGTATTGAACTCATATCATTCGCCCGAGTTTCGTCACTTGAGATGCTTTGCCAGATCTTCACTGCTGCTGCCTTCAGTTGCTACCTGTTCATGCGCTCAGTTTTGTCTTCAGTGCATGCTCAATTGGGTTGAGGTCTGGTCACTGACTTGGTCGTTGAAGAATATTCCAAATTTTTGCCTTGATAAGCTCTTGGGTTGCTTTTGCGGTATGTTTTCAGTCATTATCCATCTGCTTTGAAGTGCTGTGCAGTCAGTTTTGCGGCATTCCGTTGAATCTGTGCAGATACCGTAGTGTGTAGTGATGATTATACACTTAACAAAATGAAGATAAATCAGATACCAAGTACTATTCAAGTATTTATTTCATTTAATATTGGATCATATAGATGAAAATAAGAAAATAGAGAACAATACATGGTAAAAACAAAAATAAATATAGCCACAAGCGGCAATTCCGGGGTTCAAGCCAAGAAAGACCATTAGAACTTGAAAGCTGTAACAGCTTAATTAACAAGTGTTGCCACTAAACGTGGCCATGTCCCCCGCCAGGTGACGGAAATCGACTGGGGTCGGCGTATCACAAAATTACACATTGAAGCCAAAGATGAATTAAATCGGTCTAAGCGTTCTCGAGATTTCGCGTTCACAACAAATGGGATTATGATGGACAGACGGCCTGACGGATGGACTGATGGAGCTGAATACTATGTCCCCAGGCCCGAATACACCTTGACCCCAAAGATGAATGGAATCGGTCGAACCGTTCTTGAGATATCACGTTTACAACAAACGGGACAGGACGGACAGACAGACGGCCGGGCGGATGGATGGAGCTGAATACTATGTCCCCCGCCGCTAATACACCTTGACACCAAAGATGAATGGAATTGGTCAAACCGTTCTTGAGATATCATGTTGACAAGGAATTTTTAAGTGATCAAATGATCATAATGACCTTGAGAATAATGCCAAGGTCACGGAAATCTACTGGGGTCGGCGTATCACACAAATATACCTTAACACCAAAGATGAATGGAATCGGTCAAACCGTTCGTGAGATATCGCATTCAGAACAAACGGGACATGATGGATGGGCGGACGGAGCTGAATACTATGTTCCCCGCTCCGCTCGCTATCGTGGCGGTGGGGGACAAAAACCACTTGAAGAGGGTGTTGCAGGTATTTATGTGGACCTATTTTGACAGTGTAATGATTGGACCAACAACTTATGATGTATAGTCTGATTTGTGTTATGTTAGGCTATTTTGTGCATTTATGGCGCCCCCTACTGGTGGATTTGATTGAAACTTTCAGGCTATGTTTCAGGTTTTTATGTGGACATATCCTGTGAGTTTTGTAATGATTGGAAAAACTATTTATGATTTATTGTCTGATTTGTGTTATACCACGTTGCTTAGTTTTGCATTTATAGCGCCCCCTATTGGACAATTTGAATGAAATTTTCAGAGGATGTTTCAGGTACTTATATGAATACATCCTGTGAGTTTTATGGCTATAGGACAAACAATTGCTGATTTATAGTCTGATTTGTGTTATACCACGCTGCTTTGTTTTGCATTTATAGCGCCCCCTATCAGTCAGTTTGAATGAAATTTTCAGAGAATGTTTCAAGTACTTATATGAATATATCCTGTGAGTTTTATGGCTATAGGACAAACAATTGCTGATTTATAGTCTGATATGTATTATAGCGCCCCCTATGGGCCGATTTGTATAAAAACTGTCATCGTATGTTTATGGTACTTATATGGACATATACTGCCAGTTCTGTGATGATTGGCCCAATGATTGTTGAATTTTGTCCATTTATGTGCTAAGCCACGCCCCTGCTGAAGTTTATTGGTCAATATCTTGGAAACGAAATGAGATTTCAACAAGCTTTACGCAGTCTTTGATAAGCTTGGTCCACTGATGATTCAAAGCAAATTTCAAAGGAATCGGACCTACAGCCTGGGAGGAGATGTCAAAAATGTGTTTTTCAAAAAATTCAAAATTCCGGACAATCAAATATGGCGTACCTTAGAGGTCCTTATGGGAAAGTTGTTGAGTTTGGACCAAGGAATGTCGATACTAAGTTTCATGTAAATTGGCCTTAGAACATAGGAGTTATGACCTTGAAAGTGAAAAGCTGTTTTTCTTGAATTATAGCACCACCATCAGACCGATTGAGTTAAAAATGCCTTGGTCAGCATTTAAAAACAACTTCCAACCAATGTGCTAAATTTCAGGTCTCTAGCATTTACCATCTCACGGGAATTTGCAAAAACATTTCTGAAGAAGAAAAGAAATAATAATAATTAAAGCTGCAAGCAGCGTTGAAAGGGCCCTCGCACGCCTCGTGCACGTTGGGGGTGAGGGCGAGATGTTGACGGGTGCAGGTTTGCATTCACAGCCATTAGACACTGCAAGACTGTGTACAATGTGTTTTCCTGAGTGTAAGTTTTCAAGCATGTTGAGACCCTCAAAAGGGCAATTCTTTTGAGAAAATAATTAGGGGGGGCACTATAGAGCCATTGTGCCACATTAATTGCCAATTGGGGTAGTAAATCGAAGACCATGAGACACTTAATATTTGTGCAACCTTTTGCAAGTTTTGGAATATCCAAAAGCCTTTAAACATTTGTTTGTAAAATTTGGAAAAATGCAGGAAATGGCTCGTAGCTCACTTCCTGTTTGGCCAAATGATTTCTAAAAAATTACCATAACCCAGCATGACAAATGCAATGATCAGACCAAATTTCATGAACATTCAAGCAATTTTATCTTAACATGGCCTTGGCTAGTGGGCGCTGTGGAGCCACCTGGCCACTCCCAATCTAATATTAGCATATGGGTAGACTTGGGAGGACACTAATATCAAGCTTGTGAATTTTCAGGCAAATCTCACAAAGGATGTGGGAGTAAAACCAACTTCCTGTTTCATGGCGGAACGTCGAATTTCGCCGCAACGCCACGGATACATCGTTCGATGAATCCAAAAAAGCTTCGCAATTTAACATCGGCAACGTCTTTAGATATCATTCGCCAAATTTGAAGTTGATCGGATAAAATCTCTAGGAGGAGTTTGTTAAAGTACGACGCCTGTGAATGGCGAAAAATCTAAAAAAGTTGCCAATTCAATTATAAATGGCGGACTTCCTGTTGAGTTTAGGTCATGGCACCAAGAGACTTTTTTTTAGGTCTTGGTATAATCTACATGGACTCCAAATTTCGTACATGTAGGTTAAACACGCTGCGAGGGCTGCTTCATTGAAATTTTCTAGGTGGCGCTTTAATGCGATTTTGGCACGACCCTCTGTAAACCCTATATTATAATAAAACTTATGACAGCCTTAATAAGTGTGCAAAATTTCGTGAGTTTTCGAGCATGTTGAGGCCCTCAAAAATGCAATTATCTATTAGGGGGCGCTATAGAGCCACCATGCCACATCCACAGCCAAATGGGACATCAAATCGAAGAGATTCATATTTTCAACCTATGAGCCAAGTTTGGCGAGTTTTTGACTATGATAAGGCCCACAAGAATGTGTTCGTAAAATCTGAAAAACCGCAGGAAATGGCTCATAGCTCATTTCCTGTTGGGCAAAAAAATTTCAAAAAAATTGACAAAAAAATTAATAATGAGTATTATGGCCCCACCAAATTTCGTGAGAATCCGAGCAGTTGCGTTCCAAAATGGCCGTGTGTTTGGTGGCGCTATAGAGCCACCAGGGCATGTCCAAGCACAACAATAACAATAATTTGTAAATTTCGCCACGACTGACATATCTGCAAATTTTGGTGAGTTTTCGGGCATGGGAAAGCCCTCAAAAATGAATTCTTGCAGCAGAATAATAATAATAATAATAATAATAGTAAGAATAATAAAAATCCCTTCAAAAACAATAGGTTCCTCGCACCTTCGGTGCCAGGACCTGTTCCGGGCCCTGGCACCGGTCGGTGCTCAGGCCCTAATTAAAGCTGCAAGCAGCGTTGAAAGGGCCCTCGCCCCCCTCGTGCATGTTGGGGTGGTGCCGAGATGTTGACGGGTGCAGATTTCCGTTCACAGCCATTGGACACTGCTATATTGTGTACCATGTGTTTCACTGAGTGGAGTGCAAACACCACTCCTGAAATCAATAGTTGGAGCACGTTAAAGTATGACACCTCTTCATGAAAAAAAGTTGAAATTTTAATTCAAAATAATGCACTTCCTGTTGGGTTCAGGTCATGGCACTATATTATTTTTTTACAAGTCTTGGCACGTTTCATGTCTCCACCAAATTTTGTTCATGTAGGTGAACTGAACTATAAGAACTGTTTTGTTGAAATTTTCTGGAAGGCGCTATGATACCATTTTGACATGCCTGTGTGCAAAACCTATACCAAAGTAATCGTAATACCGGGCTCAACAAGTGTGTTGATTTTTGTAAATTTTCAGTAATGTTGAGACCCTCAAAAGGGCAATTCTTTTGAAAAAAAATAGGTGGCACTATAGAGCCATTGTGTCACATTTAGTGCCAATTGATATATGAAATTAGAGATGATAAGAGAATTATAATTTGTGCAATGTTTTGCAATTTTTCGAGTATTCTAAGACCTTCAAATGTGTGTTCTTAAAATTTGGAAAAACGCAGGAAATGGCGTATAGCTTACGTCCTGTTTGGCCAAAAAACTTCAAAAAAATTACCATAACCCTGGATGACAAATTCAATGATCACACCAAATTTCATGAACATTCAAGCACTTTTTTCTTAAAATGGCCAGTGCTAGAGGGCGCTGTGGAGCCATCTGGCCACTCCCGATCTAAAAGTAACATCTAATTATTCTTGAGAGGAGACTGTTATCAAGCTTTTAAAGTTTCGGGCAAATCTTACAAAGTATGTGGGAGTAAAACCAACTTCCTCTTTCATGGCGGAACATCGAAATTCGCAGCGACGCCACGGATACATCGTTCGATGAATCCAAGAAAGCTTCGCAATTTAACATTGGCAAGGTCTTTAGATGTCACATGCCAAATTTGAAGTTGATTGGATAAAACCTCTAAAAGGAGTTTGTTAAAGTACGACGTCTGTTAATGGCAACAAATAAAAAAAAAGCTGCAATTTCAATTAAAAATGGCAGACTTCCTGTTGAGTCTAGTTCATGGCACCAAGAGACTTTTTTTTAGGTCTCGGCATAATCCACATGCACACCGAATTTCGTACATGTAGGTTAAACGGGCTGCGAGGGCTGCTTCATTGAAATTTTCTAGGGGGCGCTTTAATGCTATTTTGCCACACCCATGCGTGTTCCCAATATACTTGTTAAAGAAATGACCGGCTTAATAGGTATGCAAAATTTCGTGAGTATTCAAGCATTTTTAGACAATCAAAAGGGCAATTGTTTTAAAAAAATGATTGGGGGCGCGATAGAGCCATTGTCCCACATTAAGTTCCAATTGGTGTATCAAATTGATGACCATAAGACAGTTATAATTTCTGCAATGTTTTCCAAGTTTTGGAGTATTCTAAGGCCCTCAAACATGTGTTCGTAAAATTTGGAAAAACGCAGGAAATGGCGTATAGCTTACGTCCTGTTTGGCCAAAAAACTTCAAAAAAATTACCGTAACCCTGGATGACAAATTCAATGATCACACCAAATTTCATGAACATTCAAGCACTTTTATCTTTAGATGGCCGTGGCTAGTGGGCGCTGTGGAGCCATGTGGCCAATCCTGATCTAATAGCAGCATATATTTATACTTGGGAGGACACTTTTATCAAGCTTGTAAAGTTTCAGGCAAATTTCACATAGTATGTGGGAGTAAAACCAACTTCCTCTTTCATGGCGGAACAATCGAAATTCGCTGGAACGCCACGGATACATCGTTAGATGAATCCAAAAAAGCTTCCCAATTTATCATCGGCAAGGTCTTTAGATGTCATATGCCAAATTTGAAGTTGATCGGATAAAATCTCTAGGAGGAGTTCGTTAAAGTACGACTCCTGTGAATGGCGAAAAATCAAAAAAAGTTGCAATTTCAATTAAAAATGGCAGACTTCCTGTTGAGTCTAGGTCATGGCACCAAGAGACTTTTTTTTAGGGCTTGGCATAATCTACATGGACACCGAATTTTGTACATGTAGGTTAAAAATGCTGCGAGGGCTGCTTCATTGAAATTTTCTAGGTGGCGCTATAATGCCATTTTGCCATGCCCATCTGTAAACCCTATATCATAGTAAAACATATGACCGGCTTTATAAGTTTGCAAAATTTCGTGAGTTTTCGAGCATGATGAGGCCCACAAAAATGCAATTATCTATTAGGGGGCGCTATAGAGCCACCATGTCACACCCAGTGCCTAATGAGACATCAAATCGAAGAGATTTATGTTTTCAATCTAGGAGCCAAGTTTGGCGAGTTTTCTAGTATGATAAGACCCTCAAAAATGTGTTTGTAAAATCTGAAAAAACGCAGGAAATGGTTCATAGCTCACTTCCTGTGAGGCAAAAAAATTTCAAAAAAATTGAAAAGAAACTTCATAATGACTACTATGGCCATATCGAATTTCGTGAGAATCCGAGCAATTGCGTTCCAAAATCGCCCCTTGTTTGGTGGCGCTATAGAGCCACCGGGGCATGTCCAAGCACAAAAATAACAAAAATTTGAAATTTTCACCACGACTGACGTCTCTGCAAATTTTTGTGAGTTTTCGTGCATGGCAAGGACCTCAAAAATGCGTTCTCGCAGCAGAATAAAAATAATAATAATAATAGCCAAGAAGAAGAAGAAGAAGAAGAAGAAGAAGACGAAGAAGTGGAAAAAGAAGAAGAAGAAGAAGAATAAAAATCCCTTCAAAAACAATAGGTTCCTCGCACCTTCGGTGCCAGGACCCGTTCTGGGCCCTGGCACCGGTCGGTGCTCGGGCCCTAATTAAAGCTGCAAGCAGCGTTGAAAGGGCCCTCGCACCCCTCGTGCACTTTGGGGGTGGTGGCGAGATGTTGACGGCTGCAGGTGTGCATTCACATCCATTGGACACTGCTGGACTTTACAATGTGTTTTCCTGAGTGGAGTGCAAACACCATTCCTGAAATCAATAGGTGGAGTAAGTGAAAGTATAACGGCTGTTCATGAAAAAAAATTGAAATTTTAATTCAGAATAATGGACTTCCTGTTGGGTTCGCGTCATGGCACTTCATAATTTTTTTACAAGTCTTGGCATGTTTCATGTCTCCACCAAAGTTTGTTGATGAAGGTAAACTGAACCATGAGAACTGTTTTGAGATGAAATTTTCTGGAGGCACTACGATGCCATTTTGACATTCCTGTGAGCCATACCCATATCATAGTAATTGTAATACCAGGCTTCACGAGTATGTTGATTCTTGTAAGTTTTCCAGCATGCTGAGACCCTAAAAAGGGCAAATCTTTTGAAAAAATGATTAGGGGGCGCTACAGAGCCATTGTACCACATTAATTGGCAATTGGAATATCAAATCGAAGACCATAAGCCACTGACATTTTGTGCTACGTTTTGCAAGTTTTGGAATATTTGATGGCCTTAAAATGTGTTTTTCTAAAATTTGGAAAAACACAGGAAATGGCTCATAGCTCACTTCCTGTTTGGCCGAAAACTTCTAAAAAATTACAATTACCCTGCATGACAATATAATGATCATAACAAATATCATGAACATTCATGCACTGTAATCCTAACATGGCAGTGGCTAGTGGGCGCTGTGGAGCCACCTGGCCACTCCCAATCTAATATTAGCATATATGTATACATGGGAGGACACTTTTATCAAGCTTGTAAAGTTTCAGGCAAATCTCACAAAGTATGTGGGAGTAAAACCAACTTCTCGTTTCATGGCGGAACATCGAAATTTGTTGCGATGCCACGGATACATCGTTTGATGAATCCAAAAACGCTTCGCAATTTAACATCGGCAAGGTCTTTAGATGTCATTTGCTAAATTTTAAGTTGATCGGAAAAAATCTCTAGGAGGAGTTTGTTAAAGTACGACGCCTGTGAATGGCGAAAAATCCAAAAAAGTTGCAATTTCAATAAAAAATGGCGGACTTCCTGTTGAGTCTAGGTCATGGCACCAAGAGACTTTTTTTTAGGGCTTGGCATAATCTACATGGACACCGAATTTTGTACATGAAGGTTAAACACGCTGCAAGGCTGCTTCATTAAAATGTTCTAGGTGGCGCTATAATGCCATTTTGCCATGCCCATCTGTAAACCCTATATCATAGTAAAACGTATGACCGGCTTTATAAGTTTGCAAAATTTCGTGAGTTTTCGAGCATGGTGAGGCCCTCAAAAATGCAATTATCTATTAGGGGGCGCTATAGAGCCATAATTTCACACCCAGTGCCAAATGAGACATCAAATTGAAGAGATTCATCTTTTCAACCTATAAGCCAAGTTTGGCGAGTTTTCGAGCATGATAAGACTCTCAAAAATGTGTTTGTAAAATCTGAAAAAACGCAGGAAATGGCTCATAGCTCACTTCCTGTGAGGCAAAAAAATTTCTAAAAAATTGACAAGAAACTTCATAATGACTACTATGGCCATATCGAATTTCGTGAGAATCCGAGCAATTGCATTCCAAAATGGCCGTGTGTTTGGTGGCGCTATAGACCCACCGGGGCATTTCCAAGCACAAAAATAACAAAACTTTGAAATTTTCACCACGACTGACGTCTCTGCAAATTTTTGTGAGTTTTCGTGCATGGCAAGGCCCTCAAAAACGCGTTCTCGCAGTAGAATAAAAATAATAATAATTAAAGCTGCAAGCAGCGTTGAAAGGGCCCTCGCACCCCTCGTGCACGTTCAGGGTGGTGGCGAGATGTTGACAGGTGCAGGTGTGCATTCACAGCCCTTGGACACTGCGAGACTGTACAATGTGATTTCCTGAGTTGAGTGCAAACACCATCCTGAAATCAATAGGTGGAGTACGTTAAAGTATGACGGCTGTTCATGAAAAAAGAATTTAACTTTTAATTCAAAATAATGGGCTTCCTGTTGGGTACGGGTCATGGCACTTCATAATTTTTTTACAAGTCTTGGTATATTTCATGTTTCCACCAAAGTTTGTTTATGAAGGTGAACTGAACCATGAGAACTGTTTTGAGTTGAAATTTTCAGGAGGCCCTACGATGCTATTTTGACATTCCTGCGAGCCAAACCCATACCATAGTTATTGTAATACCAGGCTCCACGAGTGTGTTGATTCTTATAAGTTTTCCAGCATGCTGAAACCCTAAAAAGGGCAAATCTTTTAAAAAAATAATTAGGGGGCGCTACAGAGCCATTGTACCACATTAATTGCCAATTGGAATATCAAAATGAAGATCATAAGACACAGACAATTGGTGCAACGTTTTGTAAGTTTTGGAGTATCCAAAGGCCTTAAAAAATGTGTTAAATAAAATTTGGAAAAACACGGAAATAGCTCATAGCTCACTTCCTGTTTGGCGAAAAATTCCTAAAAGTTACCATAACCCTGCATGACAAATCTAATGATCACACCAAATTTCATGAACATTCATGCACTTTTATTCTAACATGGCTGTGGCTAGTGTGCGCTGTGGAGCCACCTGGCCACTCCCGATCTAATATCGACATAAAGGTATACTTGGGAGGAAACTTTTATCAAGCTTGAAAAGTTTTAGGCAAATCTCACAAAGTATCTGGGATTAAAACCAACTTCCTGTTTCATGGCGGAACATCGAAATTAGATTCTTGGCCCTCGCACCCCTCGCACGGATACATCGTCACGATGAATCCAAAAAAAAACTTCGCAATTTAACATTAGCAACATTTTTAGATATCATTCGCCAAATTTGAAGTTGGTCGGATAAAATCTCTTGGAGGAGTTCGTTAAAGTACGACGCCTGTGAATGACGAAAAATCCAAAAAAGTTGCAATTTCAATTAAAAATGGCGGACTTCCTGTTGAGTCTAGGTCATGTCACCAAGAGACTTTTTTTTAGGTTTCAGCATAATCCACATGTCCACCGAATTTCGTACATATAGGTGAAAAGGACCCCGAGGCCTGCTTCATTAAAATTTTCTAGGGGGTGCTATAATGCTATTTTGCCACACCTATGCATGATTTCAATATCCTAGTCAAAGGAATGACCAGCTCAATACGTGTGCAAAATTTTGTGAGTATTCAAGCATGTTTAGACCCTCAAAAGGGCAATTGTTTTAAAAAAATGAATGGGGGCGCTATAGAGCCATTGTCCCACATTAAGTGCCAATTGGTGCATCTAATTCAAGAATATTAGACAGTTATGATTGCTGTTATGTTTTCCAAGTTTTGGAGTATTCTAAAGCCCTCAAACGTGTTCGTAAAATTTGGATAAACTCAGGAAATGGCTCATAGCTCACTTCCTGTTTGGCCAAAAAATTTGAAAAAAATTACCATAACCCTGCATGACAATTTCTATGGTCACACCAAATTTCATGAACATTCAAGCACTTTTATCTTTACATGGCCGTGGCTAGTGGGCGCTGTGGAGCCACCTGGCAACTCCTGATCTAATATCAACATAAAAGTATACTTGGGAGGACACTTTTATCAAGCTTGTAAAGTTTCAGGCAAATCTCACATAGTATGTGGGAGTAAAACCAACTTCCTGTTTCATGGTGGATCATCGAAATTCCCTGCAACGCCACGGATACATCGTTAGATGAATCCAAAAAAGCTTTGCAATTTAACATCGGCAATGTCTTTAGATGTCTTACGCCAATTTTTAAGTTGATTGGATAAAATCTCTCGGAGGAGTTCGTTAAAGTACGACACCTGTGAATGGCGAAAAATCAAAAAAAGTTGCAATTTCAATTAAAAATGGCAGACTTCCTGTTGCGTTTAGGTCATGGCACCAAGAGACTTTTTTTAGGGCTTGGCATAATCTCCATGGACACCGAATTTTGTTCATGTAGGTTAAACATGCTGCGAGGGCTGCTTCATTGAAATTTTCTACATGGCGCTATAATGCGATTTTGCCATGCTCATCTGGAAACCCTATATCATCGTAAACCGTATGATCGGCTTTATAAGTGTGCAAAATTTCGTGAGTTTTCGAGCATGCTGAGGCCCTCAAAAATGCAATTATCTATTAGGGGGGCGCTATAGAGCCATAATTTCACACCCAGTGCCAAATGAGACATCAAATTGAAAAGATTCATGTTTTCAACCTATAAGCCAAGTTTGGCGAGTTTTTAAATATGATAAGACCCTCAAAAATGTGTTTGTAAAATCTGAAAAAAGCAGGAAATGGCTCATAGCTCACTTCCTGTGAGGCAAAAAATTTCAAAAAAATTGACAAAAAACTTCATAATGACTACTATGGCCATATCGAATTTCGTGAGAATCTGAGCAATTGCATTCCAAATGGCCGTGTTTTGGTGGCGCTATAGAGCCACCGGAGCATGTCCAAGCATAAAAATAACAAAGTTTGTAATTTTCAACACGACTAACGTCTCTGCAAATTTTTGTGAGTTTTTCATGCATGGCAAAGCCCCTCAAAAAACAGCGTTCTCTCAGAATAAAAATAATAATAATAAGAAGAAGAAAATAATAAAAATCCCATCAAAAACAATAGGCTCTCGCAAAAACCAGGACCCGTTCTGGGCCCTGGCACTCGGTGCTCGGGCCCCTAATAAAGCTGCAAGCAGCGTTGAAAGGGGCCTCGTTGACGCGTTGGGGTGCCGAGATGGTGACAGGTTCATTTCCGTTCACAGCCATTGGACACTGCCATACTGTGTACAATGTGTTTTCCTGAGTGGAGTGCAAACACCACTCCTGAAATAAATAGTTGGAGCACCTAAAAGTATGACACCTGTTCATGAAAAAAAATTTGATATTTTAATTCAAAATAATGCACTTCCTGTTGGGTTCGGTCATGGCACTATATTATTTTTTACAAGTCTTGGCACGTTTCATGTCTCCACCAAATTTTGTTCATGTAGGTGAACTGAACTATGAGAACTGTTTTGTTGAAATTTTCTGGAGGGTGCTATGATAACATTTTGACATGCCTGTGTGCAAAACCTATACCAAAGTAATCGTAATACCGGCTCAACAAGTGTGTTGATTTTTATAAATTTTCAATAATGTTGAGACCCTCAAAAAGGTAATTCTTTTGAAAAAAATTAGGGGCACTATAGAGCCATTGTGCCACATTTACTGCCAATTGATATATCAAATTAAAGATCATAAGACAATTATAATTTCTGCAACGTTTTGCAATTTTTGAGAATATTCAAAGGACTTCAAAGTGTGTTCGTAAAATTTGGAAAAACGCGGGAAATGGCTTATAGCTCACTTCCTGTTTGGCCAAAAATTTCAAAAAAATTACCATATCCCTGGATGACAAATTCAATGATCACACCAAATTTCATGAACATTCAAGCACTTTTATCTTAAAATGGCCAGTGCTAGAGGGCGCTGTGGAGTCACCTGGCCACACCCCGATCTAAAATCAGCATCTAATTATACTTGGGAGGAGACTGTTATCAAGCTTTTAAAGTTTTAGGCAAATCTTACAAAGTATGTGGGAGTAAAACCAACTTCCTCTTTCATGGCGGAACATCGAAATTCGCCATGACGCCACGGATACATCTTCGATAAATCCAAAAAAGCTTCGCAATTTAACATTGGCAAGGTCTTTAGATGTCATATGCCAAATTGGAAGTTGATTGGATAAAACCTCTAAAAGGAGTTCGTTAAAGTACGATGCCTGTTAATGGCAAAAAATCAAAAAAAGCTGCAATTTCAATTAAAAATGGCGGACTTCCTGTTGAGACAAGTTCATGGCACCAAGAGACTTTTTTTTAGGTCTTGGCATAATCCACATGCACACCGAATTTCGTACATGTAGGTTAAACGGGCTGGGAGGGCTACTACATTGAAATTTTCTAGGGGGCGCTTTAATGCAATTTTGCCACACCCATGCGTGTTCCCAATATCCTTGTTAAAGAAATGACCGGCTTAATACGTCTGCAAAATTTCGTGAGTATTCAAGCATGTTCAGACAATCAAAAGGGCAATTGTTTTAAAAAAATGATTGGGGGCGCTATAGAGCCATTGTCCCACATTTAGTTCCAATTGGTGTATCAAATTGAAGACCATAAGGTAGTTTTATTTTCTGCAACGTTTTCCAAGTTTTGGAGTATTCTAAGAAACCTCAAACATGTGTTCGTAAAATTTGGATAAACGCAGGAAATGGCTCATAGCTCACGTCCTGTTTGGCCAAAAAATTTCAAAAAAATTTCCATAACCCTGCATGACAAATTCAATGATCACACCAAATTTCAGGAACATTCAAGCACTTTTATCTTTACATGGCTGTGGCTAGTGGGCGCTGTGGAGCCACCTGGCCAATCCCGATGTAATATCAGCATATATTTATACTTGGGAGGACACTTTTATCAAGCTTGTTAAGTTTCAGACAAATATCACAAAGTATGTGGGAGTAATACCAACTTCCTGTTTCATGGCGGAACATCGAAATTCGTTGCAACGCCACGGAGACATCGTTAGATGAATCCAAAAAAGCTTCGCAATTTAACATCGGCAAGGTCTTTAGATGTCACACGCCAAATTTTAAGTTGATCGGATAAAATCTCTAGGAGGAGTTCGTTAAAGTACGACGCCTGTGAATGGCGAAAAATCCAAAAAAGTTGCAATTTCAATTAAAAATGGCGGACTTCCTGTTGAGTCTAGGTCATGGCACAGGAGACTTTTTTTAGGGCTTAGCATAATCTACATGGACACCGAATTTTGTACATGAAGATTAAACACGCTGCGAGGGCTGCTTCATTAAAATGTTCTAGGTGGCGCTATAATGCCATTTTGCCATGCCCATCTGTAAACCCTATATCATAGTAAAACGTATGACCGGCTTTATAAATTTGCAAAATTTTGTGAGTTTTTGAGCATGCTGAGGCCCTCAAAAATGCAATTATCTATTAGGGGGCGCTAAAGAGCCATAATTTCACACCCAGCGCCAAATGAGACATCAAATCGAAGAGATTCATCTTTTCAACCTATAAGCCAAGTTTGGCGAGTTTTCGTGCATGATAAGACCCTCAAAAATGTGTTTGTAAAATCTGAAAAAAACGCAGGAAATGGCTCATAGCTCACTTCCTGTGAGGCAAAAAAATTTCAAAAAAATTGACAAGAAACTTCATAATGACTACTATGGCCATATTGGATTTCGTGAGAATCCGAGCAATTGCATTCCAAAATGGCCGCGTGTTTGGTGGCGCTATAGAGCCACCGGGGCATGTCCAAACACAACAATAACAAAACTTTCAAATTTTCACCACGACTGACGTCTTTGCAAATATTTGTGAGTTTTCGTGCATGGCAAGGCCCTCAAAAACGCGTTCTCGCAGCAGAATAAAAATAATAATAATAATTAAAGCTGCAAGCAGCGTTGAAAGGGCCCTCGCACCCCTCGTGCACGTTGGGGTGGTGGCGAGATGTTGATGGGTGTAAGTGTATATTCACAGCCATTGGACACTGCGAGACTGTGTACAATGTGTTTTCCTGAGGGGAGTGCAAACACCACTCCTGAAATCAATAGGTGGTGCACGTTAAAGTATGACACCTTTTCATGAAAAAAAGTTGAAATTTTAATTCAAAATAATGCACTTCCTTTTTGGTTCGGGTATGGCACTATATAATTTTTTTAAAAGTCTTGGCACATTTCATGGCTGCACCAAATTTTGTTCATGTAGGTGAACTGACCTATGAGAACTGTTTTGTTGAAATTTTCTGGAGGGTGTTATGATACCATTTTGACATGCCTGCATGCAAAACCTATAACATAGTAATCGTATTACCGGGCTCCATGAGTGTTTTGATTTTTGTAAATTTTCAAGCAGTTGAGACCCTCAAAAGGGCAATTCTTTTAAAAAAATGTTTAAGGGGCGCTACAGAGGCATTTTGCCATATTAAATGCCAATTGGGACATCAAGTCAAAGATCATAAGACACTGACAATTTATGCAACGTTTTGCAAATTTTGGAATATCCAAAGGCCTTTAAACGTGTGTTCGTAAAATTTGGAAAAAACGCAGGAATGGCTCCTAGCTCACTTCCTGTTTGGCCAAAAAATTTCTAATAAATGATTGCATCCTTGCATGAGAAATTCAATGATCCCATCAAATTTCATGAACATTCAAGCACTTTTATCTTAACATGGCTGTGGCTAGAGGGCGCTGTGGAGCCACCTGACCACACCCAATCTAATATCAGCAAATATTTATAGTTGGAAGGAGACCGTTATCAAGTGTGAAAAGTTTCGGGGAAATCTCACAAAGTATGTTTGAGTAAAATCAACTTCTTGTTTCTTGGCGAAACATCGAAATTCGCCGCGACACCACAGTTACATCGTTCGATATATCCAAAAACCCTTCCCAATTTAACATCGGAAAGGTTTTAAGAGGTCACTTGCCAAATTTTAAGTTGATCGGAAAAAATTTCCAGGAGGAGTTTGTTAAATTACGACGCCTGTTAATGACGAAAAATTTTAAAAAGTTGAAATTTCAATTAAAAATTGCGGACTTCCTGTTGAGTCTAGGTCATGGCACCAGGAGACTTTTTTTTAGGTCTCAGCATAAATCACATGTCCACCGAATTTCGTACATGTAGGTTTACTGGGCTGGGAGGGCTGCTTTTTTGAAATTTTCTAGGGAGCGCTATAATGCCATTTTGCCACGCGTATCTTTAAGCTTTTTATCATAGTAATACGCATGATGGGCATTATACGTGAACAAAATTTTGTGAGTTTTAGAGCATATTAAGACCCCCAAAATTGCATTTCTTTTAAAATTTGATTGGCGGTGCTATATAGCCATTATGCCACATTTAGTGCCAATTGATGTATCAAATTGAAAATAAGACAATTATAATTTTTGCAATGTTTTGCAAGTTTTCGAGTATTCTAAGGCCTTCAAACGTGTGTTCGTAAAATTTGTAAAAATGCAGGAAATGGCTCATAGCTCACTTCCTGTTTGGCCAAAAATTTTCAAAAAAATTACTATAACCCGGCACGAGAAACGCAATAATCACACCAAATTTCATGAACATTCAAGAATTTTTTTTTAAAATAGCCTGGGCTAGAGGGCGCTGTGGAGTCACTTGGTCACTCCTGATCTAATATTTGCATATGATTATACTTGGAAGGAGACCATTATCAAGTGTGTAAAGTTTCGGGCAAATCTCACAAAGTATGTGGGAGTAAAACCAACTTCCTGTTTCATGGCGGAACATCGAAATTCGCCGCAACGCCACGGATACACTGTTTAATGAATCCAAAAAAGCTTCGCAATTTAACATCAAGAAGATCTTTAGATGTCATAAGCCAAATTTCAAGTTGATCGGATAAAATCTCTAGGAGGAGTTCGTTAAAGTACGACACCTGATCATGGCAAAAAATTTTAAAAAATTGCAATTTCAATTAAAAATGGCAGACTTCCTGTCGAATTTAGATCATGGCACCAAGAGACTTTTTTTTAGGTCTCGGCATAATCCACATGTACACTAAAAATTTCATACATGTATGTTCAACGGGCTGCGAGGGCTGCTTCATTGAAATTTTCTAGGGGGCGCTATAATGCCATTTTGCCTCAAACATCTGTAAACCCTCTAAATTTATAAATCTTATGACCAACTTAATAAGTGTGCAAAATTTTGTGAGTTTTTGAGCATGGGGAGGCCCTCAAAAATGCAATTATGTATTAGGGGGCGCTATAGAGCCACCATGTCACATCCAGTGCCAAATGGGATATCAAATCGAACAGCTTCATATTTTCAACCTTTTTGCAAAGTTTAGCGAGTTTTGAATTATGCTAAGGCCCTCAAAAATGTGTTTGTAAAATCTGGAAAAATGCAGGAAATGGCTCACAGCTCACTTCCTGTGAGGAGAAAAAATTTCAAAAAAATTGACAAAACCCTTCATTATAACTTCTATGGCCCCATCAAATTTTGTGAGAATCCGAGCAAGTGCGTTCCAAAATTGCCGCTATTTGGTGGCGCTATAGAGCCACTGGAGCAGGTACATATACGTTGACAGCACAAAACTAAAATTTTCGCCAGGCGTGAGGTTCCTGCCAATTTTCATGAGTTTTTGACAATGTTAAAGCCCTCAAAAATGCAATTCATTTTGGATAAAAATAATAATAATAATAATAAACATTACAATTACAATAGGGTCCTCGCACCGGTCGGTGCTCGAGCCCTAATTAAAGCTGCAAGCAGCGTTGAACGGGCCCTCGCACCCTTGTGCACGTTGGGGGTAGGGGTGAGAACCTGACGGGTGCAGGTGTGCACTCACGACAAGTGGACAGGCACCAACCTTGATAAAGTTTCGAGCAAATCGGACAAAGCAGGAAGGAGTTATGAAAAGTTGATAGTTCATCCACCAGGGGGCTCTCTGAGCGTAACCAAATGTGGGTAGGTGTATTCAGGGGCAGACCGTCAGCACAAATGCGAAGTTTCGAGCAAATCAGCCAATGACAATGTAACATATGGCATTTCCTGTTTCCACAAGGGGGCGCAATAGAGACATTTTGCTCCCCCCATGGGCGAGGCCCCTATCAGATTTAACAGCTTGCCATCCTTGACCTGTGTATCAATTTTTCTGATGATACGAGTTCAGTAAAGACATCAAAAACACAAACGTACTTTCATGGCAAGGGATCCATCTTCGCCGCATTGCCACAGGAACGCCATTACTTGTAGCTTCACAGCATTCATAAATTAGCTTCATCAATTTGTTCTGCATGTTTTAGAAGTGGAATGAAGTTGATGAGTTCAAATATGTGTCATCAGTACATGTTAAAGTAAAAAATGGTCACTTCCTGTTACCAACAGGGGGAGCTATTAGTAAAGTGGGAAGTTACTATATTGTGACGTTCAGGGTGGAGCCATCATCATGTCCAGCAAGATTGAAGCTTCTACGGTCAAGTATGTTGGCGTGACAGCATTTTGAAATTTTTTTGGTGAGTTGCCAAACTTGTCACGTCCTAGAAGCCACGCCCTTTGCCCTACAGACAAGCAGAGCACAACTTTCCATCAGCTTGGTCTCTAGATGATCTGTACCAAATTTGAAGTCAATCGGTCAAAAACCCTAGGAGGAGTTCGTTTTAAAATTCAAAAATTCAAATCAAAATGGCCGACTTCCTGTTGCGGTTAGGGCATGGCTCCAATTAGTTTTTTGTATGTCTGGTTATGATACATATGTGTATCGAATTTCGTCTGCCTACGACAAAGTAACCGAACTGTACACTTCCTGTTACCACCAGGGGGCGCTATCATTAAAGTGCGAATTTATGATATCGTGACGTTCTGGGCAGAGCCATCATCATTTGCAGCAAGTTTGAAGCTGCTACGATCATGCATGTTGGCGTGAGAGCATTTTGAAATTTTTTTGGCGAGTCGCCAATATTTTTCACGCCCTAGCAGCCACGCCCTTTGACCTACAGACATGCAGAGCACAACTTTTGATCAGCTTGGTCTCTAGATGATCTGTACCAAATTTGAAGTCAATCGGTCAAAAACCCTAGGAGGAGTTCGTTTTAAAATTCAAAAATTCAAATCAAAATGGCCGACTTCCTGTTGCGGTTAGGGCATGGCTCCAATTAGTTTTTTGTATGTCTGGTTATGATACATATGTGTATCGAATTTCGTCTGCCTACGACAAAGTAACCGAACTGTACACTTCCTGTTACCACCAGGGGGCGCTATCATTAAAGTGCGAATTTATGATATCGTGACGTTCTGGGCAGAGCCATCATCATTTGCAGCAAGTTTGAAGCTGCTACGATCATGCATGTTGGCGTGAGAGCATTTTGAAATTTTTTTGGCGAGTCGCCAATATTTTTCACGCCCTAGCAGCCACGCCCTTTGACCTACAGACATGCAGAGCACAACTTTTGATCAGCTTGGTCTCTAGATGATCTGTACCAAATTTGAAGTCAATCGGTCAAAAACCCTAGGAGGAGTTCGTTTTAAAATTCAAAAATTCAAATCAAAATGGCCGACTTCCTGTTGCGGTTAGGGCATGGCTCCAATTAGTTTTTTTGTATGTCTGGTTATGATACATATGTGTATCGAATTTCGCCTGCCTACGACAAAAGTAACCGAACTGTACACTTCCTGTTACCACCAGGGGCGCTATCATTAAAGTGCGAATTTATGATATCGTGGACGTTCTGGGCAGAGCCATCATCATTTGCAGCAAGTTTGAAGCTGCTACGATCATGCATGTTGGCGTGAGAGCATTTTGAAATTTTTTTGGCGAGTCGCCAATATTTTTCACGCCCTAGCAGCCACGCCCTTTGACCTACAGACATGCAGAGCACAACTTTTGATCAGCTTGGTCTCAAGATGATCTGTACCAAATTTGAAGTCAATCGGTCAAAATCCCGAGGAGGAGTTCGTTTTCAAAGTAAAAACTGGTCACTTACTGTTACCACTGGGGGGTGCTATTAATAAAGTGAAAAGTTATGACATCATGACGTTCAGGGCAGAAACACCATCATGTCCCGCAAGTTTGAAGCTGTTCCGATCAAGTATGTTGGCGTGAGAGCATTTTGAAATTTTTTTGTCGAGTCGCCAAACTTTGCCACACCCTTGCAGCCACGCCCTTTCACGAACAGACATGCAGAGCACAAATTTTGATCAGCTTCGTCTCTAGATGCTCTGTACCAAATTTGAAGTCGATCGGGCAAAATCCAGAGAAGGAGTTCGTTTTCAAAGTCAAAACTGGTCACTTCCTGTTACCACTGGGGGGCGTTATTAGTAAAGTGTAAAGTTATGATATAAGGACGTTCAGGGCGGAGACATCATCATGTCCAGCAAGTTTGAAGCTGCTAAGATCAAGTATATGGGCGTGAGATCATTTTGAAATTTTTTTGTCGAGTCGCCAAACTTTGTCACGCCCTAGCAGCCACGCCCTTTGACCAACAGACATGCAGAGCACAAATTTTTATCAGCTTGGTCTCCAGATGATCTGGACCAAATTTGAAGTCGATCGGGCAAAATCCCTAGGAGGAGTTCGTTTTAATTAAATTTCAAAAATTCAAATCAAAATGGCCGACTTCCTGTTGGGTTAAGGGCGTGGCTCCTGTGAAATTTTTTCTATGTCTGGGTATGATACATATGTGTAACGAATTTCGTCTGGCTACGAAAAAGTAACCGAATTTCCCTATGGGAATTTTGAAACGTGTTTAGGGGGCGCTATTTTGGCATTTTGTGTCGACCATGAACGAGTATAAAAAAATATTGAATTTCGAATCCGGCCGGACGAATGTGGAAAGTTAGACACGTTTTCACCATTGGGAAAGGGGCGAAATTGGACTTTGAAATGTCGGAAGAATAATAATAATTAAAAAAAAATAAATAAATAAAAAATAAACAGCACGATTTCAATAGGGCCCTCCGCAGACGACTTGCAGTCAGCTCGGGCCCTAATAATTAAAGCTGCAAGCAGCGTTGAAAGGGCCCTCGCACCCTTCGTGCACGTTGGGGGTGGTGGCGAGATGTTGACGGGTGCAGGTGTGCATTCACATACATTGGACACTGCTAGACTGAACAATGTGTTTTCAATGTGAGTCGAGTGCAAACACCATTCCTGAAATCAATAGGTGCAGTACGCGAAAGTATGATGGCTGTTCATGAAAAAAAATTGAACTTTTAATTCAGAATAACGGACTTCCTGTTGGGTTCGCGTAATCGCACTTCATAATGTTTTTCCAAGACTTGGCATGTTTCATGTCTCCACCAAAGTTTGTTTATGTAGGTGAACTGAACCATGAGAACTGTTTTGTTGAAATTTTCTAGAGGCACTACGATGCCATTTTGAAATTCCTGCGTGCCAAACCTATACCATAGTAATTGAAATACCAGGCTCCAGTAGTGTTTTGATTCTTTTGTCAGTTTTCAAGCATGCTGAGACCCTCAAAAGGGTTATTCTTTTGAAAAAAAACATTAGGGGGCGCTACAGAGCCATTGTGCTACATAAAGTGCCAATTGGGATATCAAATCAAAGATTCTAAGACACTGACAATTTGTGCAACGTTTTGAATGTTTTGGAATATCCGATGGCCTTAAAACGTGCTTTCATAAAATTTGGAAAAACACAGGAAATGGCTCATAGCTCACTTCCTGTTTGGCAAAAAAATTTCCAAAAATTACCTTAACCCTGCATGACAAATATATTGATCATAACAAATATCATTAAGATTCATGCACTTTTATCCAAACATGGCCGTGGCTAGTGGGCGCTGTGGAGCCACCTGGCCAATCCTGATCTAATATTATCATATATGTATACTTGAGAGGACACTTTTATCAAGCTTGTATAGTTTCAGGCAAATATCACAAAGTATGTAGGAGTAAAACCAACTTCTTGTTTCATGGCGGAACATAGAAATTCGTTGCGATGCCACGGATACATCGTTCGATGAATCCAAAAACGCTTCGCAATTTAACATCGGCAAGGTCTTTAGATATGATTCACAAAAATTTTGAGTTGATCAGATAAAATCTCTAGGAGGAGTTTGTTAAAGTATGATGCCTGTGAATGGTGAAAAATCCAAAAGGTTGCAATTTCAATTAAAAATGGCAGACTTCCTGTTGAGTGTAGGTCATGGCACCAAGAGAATTTTTTTTTAGGTTTCCGCATAATCCACATGCCCCCCGAATTTCGTACATGAAGGTGAGAAGGACCCCGAGGGCTGCTTTGTTAAAATTTTCTAGGGGGCGCTATAATGCTATTTTGCCACACCCACGCGTGCTCCCAATATCCTTGTGAAACGGATGACCAGCTTAACACGTGTGCAAAATTTCGTGAGTATTCAATCATGTTTAGAGAATCAAAAGGGCAATTGTTTAAAAAAAATGATTGGGGGCGCTGTAGAGTCATTGTCCCACATTAAGTTCCAATTAGTGTATCAAATTGAAGACCATAAGATACTTATAATTTCAGCAACATTTTCCAAGTTTTGGAGTATTCTAAGGCCCTCAAACATGTGTTCGTAAAATTTGGATAAACGCAGGAAATGGCTAATAGCTCACTTCCTGTTGGGCCAAAAAATTTCAAAAAAATTACCATAACCCTGCATGACAAATTCAATGATCACACCAAATTTCATGAACTTTCAAGCACTTTTATCTTTACATGGCCGTGGCTAGTGGGCGCTTTGGAGCCACCTGGCCACTGCCGATCCATTATCAGCATATAGTTATACTTGGGAGGACACTTTTATCAAGATTGTAAAGTTTCAGGCAAATCTCACATAGTATGTGGGAGTAAAACCAACTTCCTGTTTCATGGCGGAACATCCTAATTCGCCGCAACGCCACGGATACATCGTTAGATGAATCCGAAAAACGCTTCGCAATTTAACATCAGCAAGGTCTTTAGATGTCATTCGCTAAATTTTAAGTTGATCGGATAAAATCTCTAGGAGGAGTTTGTTAAAGTACGACGCCTGTGAATGGCGAAAAATCCAAAAAAGTTGCAATTTCAATTAAAAATGGCGGACTTCCTGTTGAGTCTAGGTCACGGCACCAAGAGACTTTTTTTTAGGTTTCGGCATAATCCACAAGTCCCCCGAATTTCGTACTTGTAGATGAAAAGGACCCCGAGGGCTGCTTCGTTAAAAATTTCTAGGGGGCGCTATAATGCTATTTTGCCACACTGATTCGGGATCCCAATATCCTTGTGAAAGGAATGACCGGCTTAACACGTGTGCAAAATTTCGTGAGTATTGAAGCATGTTTAGACAATCAAAAGGGCAATTGTTTAAAAAAAATGATTGGGGGCGCTGTAGAGTCATTGTCCCACATTAAGTTCCAATTAGTGTATCAAATTGAAGACCATAAGATACTTATAATTTCAGCAACGTTTTCCAAGTTTTGGAGTATTCTAAGGCCCTCAAACATGTGTTCGTAAAATTTGGATAAACGCAGGAAATGGCTCATACCTCACTTCCTTTTTCGCTAAAATATTTCAAAAAAATTACCATAACCCTGCATGACAAATTCAATGATCACACCAAATTTCATGAACTTTCAAGCACTTTTATCTTTACATGGCCGTGGCTAGTGGGCGCTGTGGAGCCACCTGGCCACTCCCGATCTATTATCAGCATATATTTATACTTGGGAGGACACTTTTATCAAGATTGTAAAGTTTTAGGCAAATCTAACATAGTATGTGGGAGTAAAACCAACTTCCTCTTTCATGGCGGAACATCGAAATTCGCCGCAACGCCAAGGATACATCGTTTGATGCATCCGAAAAAGCTTCGCAATTTAACATTGGCAAGGTCTTTAGATGTCAGAAGCCAAATTTTAATTTGATCGGATAAAACCTCTTGGAGGAGTTCGTTAAAGTACGACGCCTGTGAATGGTGAAAAATTAAAAAAAGTTGTGATTTCAATTAAAAATGGCGGACTTCCTGTTCAGTCTAGGTCATGGCACCAAGAGCCTTTTTTTTAGGTCTCGGCATAGTCCACATAGGCACCAAATTTCATACATGTACGTTAAACAGGCTGCGAGGGCTGCTTCATTGAAATTTTCTGGGGGCGCTATAATGCCATTTTGCCATGCCCATCTGGAAACCTTTATCATAGTATAACCTCTCACCGGCTCAATAAGTTTGCGAAATTTCCTGAGTTTTCGAGCATGCTGAGGCCCTCAAAAATGCAATTATGTATTAGGGGGCACTATTGAGCCACCATGTCAAACCCAGTGACAATTGGAATTTCAAATCGAAAAGCTTGATATTTTCAACCTCTCAGCAAAGTTTTGCGAGTTTTCGAGTATGATAAGACGTTCAAAAATGTCTTCGTAAATTCTGAAAAAACGCAGGAAATGGCTCATAGCTCACTTCCTGTTAGGCAAAAAAATTTCAAAAAAATTGACAATAAACTTCATAATGAATACTATGGCCATATAGAATTTCGTGAGAATCTGAGCAATTGCCTTCCAAATTGGCCTCGTGTTTGGTGGCGCTATAGAGCCATCGGGGCATGTCCAAGCACAAAAATAACAAAACTTTGTCATTTTCACCACGACTGACATCTCTGCAAATTTTTGTGAGTTTTCGTGCATGGCAAAGCCCTCAAAAATGCGTTCTCGCAGCAGAATAAAAATAATAATAATAATAATAAGAAGAAGAATAATAAAAATCCCATCAAAAACAATAGGTTCCTCGCACCTTCGGTAAGGGTCCTGGCACCGGTCGGTGCCCGGGCCCTAATTAAAGCTGCAAGCAGCGTTGAAAGGGCCCTCGCATCCCTCGTGCATGTTGGAGGTGGTGGCGAGATGTTGACGGGTGCATTCACATCCATTGGACACTGCTAAACTGTTCAATGTGTTTTCCTGTGTGGAGTGCAAACACCATTCCTGAAATCAATAGGTGCAGTACGCGAAAGTATGACAGCTGTTCATGAAAAAAAATTGAAATTGTAATTCAGAATAATGGACTTCCTGTTGGGTTTGCGTCATGGCACTTCATCATTTTTTTACGAGTCTTGGCATGTTTCATGTCTCCACCAAAGTTTGTTTATGTAGGTGAACTGAACCATGAGAACTGTTTTGTTGAAATTTTCTAGAGGCACTACGATGCCATTTTGACATTCCTGCGTGCCAAACCTATACCATAGTAAATGTAATACCAGGCTCCACGAGTGTGTTGATTTTTGTCAGTTTTCAAGCATGCCGAGACCCTCAAAAGGGTTATTCTTTTGAAAAAATTATTAGGGGGCGCTACAGAGTCATTGTGCCACATTAAGTGCCAACTGTGAAATCAAATCGAAGATTATAGGACACTGACAATTTGTGCAACTTTTTGCAAGTTTTGGAATATCCGATGGCCTTAAAACGTGTTTTCGTAAAATTTGGAAAAACACAGGAAATGGCTCATAGCTCACTTCCTGTTTAGCCGAAAAATTTCTAAAAAATACACATAACCCTGCATGACAAATATAATGATCATAACAAATATCATGAACATTCATGCACTTTTATCCAAACATGGCAGTGGCTAGTGGGCGCTGTGGAACCACCTGGCCACTCCCGATCTAATATCAGCATATATTTATACTTAGAAGGAGACCGTTATCAAGCCTGAAAAGTTTCGGGCAAATCTCACAAAGTATGTGTGAGTAAAATCAACTTCCTGTTTCATGGGAAAACATCGAAATTCGCCGTGACGCCAAGGATACATTGTTAAGTATATCAAAAAAAAAAAACTTCGCAATTTAAAGTTGAAAAGGTCTTAAGATGTCACTCGCCAAATTTTAAGTTGATTGGATAAAATCTTTAGGAGGAGATCGTTAAAGTACAACGCCAGTTAATGACAAAAAAATTTAAAAAGTTTAAATTTCAATTAAAAATGGCGGACTTCCTGTTGAGTCTAGTTCATGGCACCAAGAAACCTTATTTTAGGTGTCAGCATAAATCACATGTCCACCGAATTTTGAACATGTATGTTTACCGAGCTACGAGGGCTGCTTTCTAAAAATTTTCCAGGGGGCGCTATAATGCCATTTTGCCACGCCTATGTGTGAGCTTTTTATTATAATGATAGGCATGATTGGCCTTATTTGTGTACAAAATTTTGTCTGTTTTCGAGCATGTTCAGACACTCAAAATGACAATTCTTTTAAAAATCTGATTGGGGGCGCTATAGAGCCATTTTCCCACATTAAGTTCCAATTGGTGTATCAAATTGAAGAGCATAAGATAGTTATCATTTCTGAAACGTTTTGCAAGTTTTGGAGTATTCTAAGGCCCTCAAACATGTGTTCGTAAAATTTGGACAAATGCAGGAAATGGCTCAGAGCTCACTTCCTGTTTGGCAAAAAAATTTCAAAAAAATTACTATAACCCTGCATGACAAATTCAATGATCACACCAAATTTCATGAACATTCAAGCACTTTTATCTTAACATGGCCTTGGCTAGTGGGCGCTGTGGAGCCACCTGGCCACTCCCGATCTAATATCAGCATATATTTATACTTGCGAGGACACTTTTATCAAGCTAGTAAAGTTTCAGGCAAATCTCACATGGTATGTGGGAGTAAAACCAACTTCCTGTTTCATGGCGGAACATCGAAATTCGCCGCAAAGCCACGGATACATCGTTAGATGAATCCAAAAAAGCTTCGCAATTTAACATCGGCAAGGTCTTTAGATGTCTTTAGCCAAATTTTAAGTTGATCGGATAAAATCTCTAGGAGGAGTTTGTTAAAATACGACGCCTGTGAATGGCGAAAAATCTAAAAAAGTTGCAATTTCAATTAAAAATGGCAGACTTCCTGTTGAGTTCAGGTCATGGCTCCAAGAGACTTTTTTTTAGGTTTCGGCATAATCCACATGTCCCACGAATTTTGTACATGTAGGTTAAACGAGCTGTGAGGGCTGCTTCATTGAAATATTCCAGGGGGCGCTATAATGCCATTTTGCCACGCATATTAGTGAATCTTGTATCAAAGTAAAATGCATGACATGCTTAATGAGTGAGCAAAATTTAGTGAGTTTTTGAGCATGGTGAAGCCCTCAAAAATGCAATTCTGTATTAGGGGGCACTATAGAGTTATAATGTGACACCTTGTTCCAAATGGGATATCAAAACGAAGAGCTTCATATTTTTAAGCACTGTGTAAAGTTTGGCGAGTTTTCGAGTATGTTTAAGCCCTCAAATATGTGTTCGTAAAATCTGGGAAAACGCAGGAAATGGGTCATAGCTCACTTCGTGTGAGGAGAAAAAATTTCAAAAAAACGGACAAAACCCTTCATTATGAATACTATGACCCCACCAAATTTTGTGATAATCCGAGCAAATGCGTTCCAAAATTGCCGATATTTGGTGACGCTATAGAGCCACCGGGGCCGGTACATATACGATGCCAGGACAAAACTAAAATTTTCGCCAGTCCTGAGGTGCGTGCCAATTTTCATGAGTTTTTGACCATGTGAAGGGCCTCAAAAATGCAATTCATTTCGGTTAAAAATAATAATAATAATAATAATTAAAGCTGCAAGCAGCGTTGAAAGGGCCCTCGCACCCCTGGGGCACGTTGGGGGTGGTGGCGAGATGTTGATGGGTGCAGGTGTGCATTCACATCCATTGGACGCTGCTAGACTGTACAATGTGTTTTCCTGAGTCGAGTGCAAACACCATTCCTGAAATCAATAGGTAGAGTACGTTAAAGTATGACGGCTGTTCATGAAAAAAAATTGAAATTTTAATTGAAAATAATGGACTTCCTGTTGGGTACTGGTCATGGCACTTCATAATATTTTTTACAAGTTTTGGTATGTTTCATGTTTCCACCAAAGTTTGTTTATGAAGCTGAACAGAACCATGAGATCTGTTTTGAGTTGAAATTTTCTGGAGGCACTACGATACCATTTTGACATTCCTGCCAGCCAAACCCATACCATAGTAATTGTAATACCGGGCTCCACAAGTGTGTTGATTCTTATAAGTTTTCCAGCATGCTGAGACCCTAAAAAGGGCAAATCTTCTGAAAAAATGATTAGGGGGTACTACAGAGGCATTGTACCAAATAAATTGCCAATTGGAATATCAAATTGAAGATCATAAGAAACTGACAATTGGTGCAACGTTTTGCAAGTTTTGGAATATCCGAAGGCCGTTAAACGTGTGTTCTTAAAATTTGGAAAAACACAGGAAATGGCTCATAGCTCACTTCCTCTTTGCCCGAAAAATTTCTAAAAAATTACCATAACCCTGCATGACAAATCTAATGATCACACCAAATTTCATGAACATTCATGCACTTTTATTCTAACATGGCCGTGGCTAGTGGGCGCTGTGGAGCCACCTGGCCACTCCCGATCTAATATCAACATAAAAGTATACTTAGGAGGACAATTTTATCAAGCTTGTAAAGTTTCAGGCAAATCTTACAAAGTATGTGGGATTAAAACCAACTTCCTGTTTAATGGCGGAACATCGAAATTCGCCGCAACGCCACGGATACATCGTGCAAAGAATCCAAAAAAGCTTCGCAATTTAACATAGGCAACGTCTTTAGATATCATTTGCCAAATTTTAAGTTGATTGGATAAAATCTCTAGGAGGAGTTTGTTAAAGTACGACGCCTGTGAATGGCGAAAAATCCAAAAAAGTTGCAATTTCAATTAACAATGGCAGACTTCCTGTTGAGTCTAGGTCATGGCAACAAGAGACTTATTTTTAGGGCTTGGCATAATCTTCATGGCCACCGAATTTTGTACACGTTGGTTAAACACACTGCGAGGGCTGCTTCATTGAAATTTTCTAGGTGGCGCTATAATGCGATTTTGCCATGCCCATCTGTAAACCCTATATCATAGTAAAACTTATGACCGGCTTTATAAGTTTGCAAAATTTCGTGAGTTTACGAGCATGATGAGGCCATCAAAAATGCAATTATCTATTAGGGGGCGCTATAGAGCCACCATGTCACACCCAGTGCCAAATGCGACATCAAATCGAAGAGATTCATGTTTTTAACCTATGAGCCAAGTTTGGCTAGTTTTCGAGTATGATATGACCCTCAAAAATGTCTTCGTAAAATCTGAAAAGATGCAGGAAATGGCTCATAGCTCACTTCCTGTGGGGCCAAAACATTTCAAAAAAATTGACAAAAAACTTCATAATGACGACTATGGCCATATCGAATTTCGTGAGAATCCGAGCAATTGCGTTCCAAAATGGCCGCGTGTTTGGTGGCGCTATAGAGCCACCGGGGCATATCCAAGCACAAAAATAACAATATTTTGAAATTTTCACCAAGACTGACGTCTCTGCAAATTTTTGTGAGTTTTCGTGCATGGCAAGGCCCTCAAAAACGCGTTCTCGCAGCAGAATAAAAATAATTATAATAATTAAAGCTGCAAGCAGCGTTGAAAGGGCCCTCGCACCCCTCATGCACGTTGGGGTGGTGGCGAGATTTTAATGGGTGCAGGTGTTCATTCACAGCCATTGGACACTGGTAGACTGTGTACTATGTGTTTTCCTGAGGCGAGTGCAAAGACCATTCCTGAAATCAATAGGTGGAGTACGCAAAAGTATGACGGCTGTTCATGAAAAAGAATTGAAATTTTGATTCAGAATAATGGACTTCCTGTTGGGTTCGCGTCATGGCACTTCATAATTTTTTTACAAGACTTGGCATGTTTCATGTCTCCACCAAAGTTTGTTTATGTAGGTGAACTGAACCTTGAGAACTTTTTTGTTGAAATTTTCTAGAGGCACTACGATGCCATTTTGACATTCCTGCGTGCCAAACCTATACCATAGTAATTGAAATACCAGGCTCCACGAGTGTGTTGATTCTTGTCAGTTTTCAAGCATGCTGAGACCCTCAAAAGGGTTATTCTTTTGAAAAAAACATTAGGGGGCGCTACAGAGCCATTGTGCCACATTAAGTGCCAATTGGGATATCAAATCAAAGATTATAAGACACTGACAATTTGTGCAACCTTTGGCAAGTTTTGGAATATCCGATGGGCTTAAAACGTGCTTTCGTAAAATTTGGAAAAACAGAGGAAATGGCTCAAAGCTCACTTCCTGTTTGGCCAAAAAATTTCTAAAAAATTACCATAACCCTGCATGACAAATTCAATGATCACACTAAATTTCATGAACATTCAAGCACTTTCATCTTTACTTGGCCGTGGCTAGTGGGCGCTTTGGAGCCACCTGGCCACTAATATCAGGATATATGTATACTTCAGAGGACACTTTTATCAAGCTTGTGAAGTTTCAGGCAAATCTCACATAGTATGTGGGAGTAAAACCAGCTTCCTGTTTCATGGCGGAACATCGAAATTCGCCGCAACGCCACAGATACATTGTTTGATGAATCCATAAAAGCTTCGCAATTTAACATCAGCAAGGTCTTTAGATGTCATACGCCAAATTTTAATTTGATCAGATGAAATTTCTAGGAGGAGTTTGTTTAAGTACGACGCCTGTGAATGGCGAAAAATCCAAAAAAGTTGCAATTTCAATTAAAAATGGCAGACTTCCTGTTGAGTCTAGGTCATGGCACCAAGAGACTTTTTTTTAGGTTTCAGCATAATCCACATGTCCACCGAATATCGTACATGTAGGTGAAAAGGACCCCAAGGGCTGCTTCATTAAAATTTTCTAGGGGGCGCTATAATGCTATGTTGCCACACCTATGCGTGATTTCAATATGCTAGTCAAAGGAATGACCGGCTTAATACGTGTGCAAAATTTTGTGAGTATTCAAGCACGTTTAGACCCTCAAAAGGGCAATTGTTTTAAAAAAATGAATGGGGGCGCTATAGAGCCATTGTCCCACATTAAGTGCAAATTGGTGCATCAAATTGAAGACCATTAGACAGTTATAATTGCTGCTATGATTTCCAAGTTTTCGAGTATTCTAAATCTCGCAAACATGTGTTCGTAAAATTTGGATAAACGCAGGAAATGGCTCATAGCTCACTTCCTGTTTGGCCAAAAAATTTTTTAAAAATTTCGATAACCCTGCATGACAAATTCAATGATCACACCAAATTTCATGAACATTCAAGCACTTTTATATTTACATGGCCGTGGCTAGTGGGAGCTGTGGAGCCACCTGGCCAATCCCGATCTAATATCAGCATATATTTATACTTGGGAGGACACTTTTATCAAGCTTGTAAAGTTTCAGGCAAATCTCACATGGTATGTGGGAGTAAAACCAACTTCCTGTTTCATGGCGGAACATCGAAATTCGCTGCAACGCCACGGGTACATCGTTAGATGAATCCAAAAAAGCTTCGCAATTTAACATCGGCAAGGTCTTTACATGTCATTCGACAAATTTTAAGTTGATGGGATAAAATCTCTAGGAGGAGTTTGTTAAAGTACGACGCCTGTGAATGGCGAAAAATCAAAGAAAGTTGCAATTTCAATTAAAAATGGCGGACTTCCTGTTGAGTCTAGGTCATGGCACCAAGTGACTTATTTTTAGGGCTTGGCATAATCTACATGGACACCGAATTTTGTACATGTAGGTGAAACACGCTGCGAGGGCAGCTTCATTGAAATTTTCTAGGTGGCGCTATAATGCGATTTTGCCATGCCCATCTGTAAACCCTATATCATCGTAAAATGTATGACCGGCTTTATAAGTTTGCAAAATTTCGTGAGTTTTTGAGCAGGCTGAGGACCTCAAAAATGCAATTATATATTAGGGGGCGCTATAGAGCCACCATGTCTCACACAGTGCCAAATGAGACATCAAATCAAAGAGATTCATCTTTTCAACCTATGAACCAAGTTTGGCGAGTTTTCGAGTATGATAAGATGCTCAAAAATGTGTTTGTAAAATCTGAAAAAACGCAGGAAATAGCTCATTGTTCACTTCCTGTAAGGCAAAAAAATTTCAAATAAATTGACAAGAAACTTCATATTGAGTACTACGGCCATATCGGATTTCGTGAGAATCCGAGCAATTGCGTTCCAAAATGGCCGCGTGTTTGGTGGCGCTATAGAGTCACCGGGGCATGTCCAAGCACAAAAATAACAAAATTTTTGAAATTTTCTCCACGACTGACGTCTTTAGCCAATTTTGTGAGTTTTCGTGCATTCCAAGGCACTCAAAAATGCGTTCTCGCAGCACAATAAAACTAATAATAATTATAATAATAATAATAACTAAGAAGAAGAAGAAGAAGAAGAATAATAAAAATCCCTTCAAAAACAATAGGTTCCTCGCACCTTTGGTGCCAGGACCCGTTCCGGGCCCTGGCACCGGTCGGTGCTCGGGCCCTAATTAAAGCTGCAAGCAGCGTTAGAAAAGGGCCCTCGCACCCCTCAAGCACGCTAAAGGGGTGGTGGCTAGATGTTGATGCGTGCAGGTGTGCATTCACAGCCATTGGACACTGCTAGACTGTGTACAATGCGTTTTCCTGAAGGGAGTGCAAACACCACTCCTGAAATCAATAGGTTTAGCACGTTAAAGTATGACACCTGTTCATGAAAAAAAGTTTAAATTTTTAATCAAAATAATGCGCTTCCTGTTGGGTTCGGGTCATAGCACGATAAAATTTTTTTACAAGTCTTTGCACGTTTCATGTCTCCACCTAATGTTGTTCATGTTGGTGAACTGAACTATGAGAACTGTTTTGTTGAAATTTTCTGGAGGGCCCTAGAATAACATTTTGACATGCCTGTGTGCAAAACCTGCACCATAGTTATCGTAATACTGGGCTCCATGAGTGTGTTTGATTTTTTTATATTTTCAAGCATGTTGAGACCCCCAAAGAGGCAATTCTTTTCAAAAAAAAAAAGTTGAGGGGGCGCTACAAAGGCATTGTGCCATATTAAATGGCAATTGGGATATCATGTCAAAGATCATAAACACTGACAATTTGTGCAACGTTTTGCAAGTTTTGTAATATCCGAAGGCCTTTAAACATGTGTTCGTAAAATTTGGAAAAAACACAGGAAATAGCTCATAGCTCATTTCCTGTTTGGCCAAAAAATTTCTAATATATTAGCATATCCTTGCATGAGAAATTCAATGATCACACCAAATTTCATGAACATTCAAGCACATTTATCTGAACATGGCTGTGGCTAGAGGGCTCTGTGGAGCCACCTGGCCACACCCGATCTAATATCAGCATATATTTTTATTTGGAAGGAGACCGTTATCAAGCCTGTAAAGTTTCTGGCAAATCCCACAAAGTACGTGTGAGTAAAATCAACTTCCTGTTTAATGGCGAAACTTCAAAATTCGCCGCGACACCATGGATACATCGTTTGATATATCCGAAAAACCTTCGCAATTTAAGATCAGAAAGGTCTTACGATGTCACTTGCCAAATTTTAAGTTGAACGGATAAAATCTCTAGGAGGAGTTCGTTAAATTACCACACCTGTGACTGACGAAAAATTTTTAAAAGTTGAAATTTTAATTAAAAATGGCGGACTTCCTGTTGAGTCTAGGTCATGGCACCTAGAGGCTTTTTTTTAGGTCTCAGCATAAATCACATGTCCACCGAATTTCATACATGTAGATTTACCGAGCTGCGAGGGCTGCTTCATTGAAATATTCCAGGGGGCGCTATAATGCCATTTTGCCAAGCCTTTCTGTAAGTTTTTTTATCATAATAATGCGCATGATTTGCTTTATACGTGTACAAAATTTTGTGAGTTTTCAAGCATGTTGAGATGCTCAAAACAACAATTCTTTTAAAAATCTGATTGGGGGCGCTATAGAGCCATTATGACACATTTAGTCCCAATTGATATATCAAATTGATAACGAAAAGAAAATTATACTTTTTGCAATGTTTTGCAAGTTTTCGAGTATTCTAAGGCCTTTAAACGTGTGTTCGTAAAATTTGGAAAAACGCAGGAAATGGAATATAGCTCACTTCCTGTTTGGCCAAAAAATTCCAAAAAAATTATCATAACCCTGCATGACAAATTCAATGATCACACCAAATTTCATGTCTTTACATGGCCGTGGCTAGTGGGCTCTGTGGAGCCACCTGGCCTCTCCCGATCTAATATGAGCACTTATTTATACTTGGGAGGACACTATTATCAAGCTTGTAAAGTTTCAGGCAAATCTCACATAGTATGTGGGAGTAAAACCAACTTCCTGTTTCATGGCGGAACATCGAAATTCGCCGCAACGCCACGGATACATCGTGCGATCAATCCAAAAAAGCTTCGCAATTTAACATCGACAAGGTGTTTAGATGTCATACGCCAAATTTTAAGTTGATCGGAAAAAATCTCTAGGAGGTGTTCGTTAAAGTACGACGCCTGTGAATGGCGAAAAATCAAAAAAAGTTACAATTTCAATTAAAAACGGCAGACTTCCTGTTGGGTCTAGGTCATGGCACCAAGAGACTTTTTTTTAGGTCTTGGCATAATCTACATGGACACCGAATTTCGTACATGTAGGTTAAACTCGCTGCGAGGGCTGCTTCATTGAAATTTTCTACGTGGCGCTATAATGCGATTTTGCCATGCCCATCAGTAAGCCCTATTTCAGAGTAAAACGTATGACAGGCTTAATTTGTGTGCAAAATTTCGTGAGTTTTCAAGCATGTTGAGGCTCTCAAAAATGCAATTATGTATTAGGGGGCGCTATAGAGCCACCATGTCACATCCACTGGCAAATGGGACATCAAATCGAAGAAAATCATAATTTCAACCTATGAGCAAAGTTTGGCGAGTTTTTGACTATGATAAGGGCCTCAAAAATGCGTTCGTAAAATCTGAAAAGCCGCAGGAAATGGCTCATAGCTCACTTTCTGTTCGGCAAAAAAATTTCAAAAAAATTGACAAAAAACTTCATAATGACTACTATGGCCGTATCGAATTTCGTGCAAATCCGAGCAATTGCGTTCCAAAATGGCCGCGTGTTTGGTGGCGCTATAGAGCCACCGGGGCATGTCCAAGCACAAAAATAACAAAACTTTGAAATTTTCACCCGGCTGACGTCTTTGCAAATTTTTGTGAGTTTTCGTGCATTGCAAGGCCCTCAAAAATGCGTTCTCGCAGCAGAATAAAAATAATAATAATAATAATAATAATAATAATTACCTGCAAGCAGCGTTGAAAGGGCCCTCGCACCCCTCGTGCACGTTGGGGGTGGTGGCGAAATGTTGATGGGCGCAGGTGTGCAATCACATCCATTGGACACTGCTAGACTGTACAATGTGTTTTCCTGAGTGGAGTGCAAACACCATTCCTGAAATCAATAGGTGGAGTACGTTAAAGTATGACGGCTGTTCATGAAAAAAAATTGAAATTTTAATTCAGAATAATGGACTTCCTGTTGGGTTCGCGTCATGGCACTTTATAGTTTTTTTTACAAGTCTTGGCATGTTTCATGTCTCCACCAAAGTTTGTTTATGTAGGTGAACTGAACCATGAGAACTGTTTTGTTGAAATTTTCTAGAGGCACTACGATGCCATTTTGACATTCCGGTATGCCAAACCTATACCATAGTAATTGAAATACCAGGCTCCACGAGTATGTTGATTCTTGTAAGTTTTCAAGGATGCTAAGACACTCAAAAGGGTTATTCTTTTGATAAAATTATTAGGGGCTGCTACAGAGTCATTGTGTCACATTTAGTGCCAATTAGGATATCAAATCGAAGATTGTAAGACACTGACAATTTGTGCAACGTTTTGCAAGTTTTGGAATATCCGATGGCCTTAAAACGTGTTTTCATAAAATTTGAAAAACACAGGAAATGGCTCATAGCTCACTTCCTGTTTGGCCAAAAAATTTCTAAAAAATTACCATAAACCTGCATGACAAATTTAATGATCATAACAAATATGAACATTCATACACTTTTATCCTAACATGGCAGTGGCTAGTGGGCGCTGTGGAGCCACCTGGCCAAGCCCGATCTAATATCAGAATATAAGTATACTTGAGAGGACACTTTTATCAAGCTTGTAAAGTTTCAGGCAAATCTCACATAGCATGTGGGAGTAAAACCAACTTCTTGTTTCATGGCGGAACATCGAAATTCGTTGCGATGCCACGGACACATCGTTTTATGAATCCAAAAACACTTCGCAATTTAACATCGGCAATGTCTTTAGATATCATTCGCCAAATTTTAAGTTGATCCGATAAAATCTCAAGGAGGAGTTTGTTAAAGTACGACTCCTGTGAATGGTGAAAAATCCAAAAAAGTTGCAATTTCAATTAAAAATGGCAGACTTCCTGTTGAGTCTAGGTCATGGCACCAAGAGACTTTTTTTTAGGTTTCGGCATAATCCACATGTCCCCCGAATTTCATACATGTAGGTGAAAAGGACACCGAGGGCTGCTTTGTTAAAATTTTCTCGGTGGCGCTATAATGCTTTTGTGCCACACCCATGCATGATTCCAATATCCTTGTGAAAGGAATGACCAGCTTAATATGTGTGCAAAATTTCGTGAGTATTCAAGCATGTTTAGATAATCAAAAGGGCAATTGTTTTAAAAAAATGATTGGAGGCGCTATAGAGCCATTGTCCAACATAAAGTTCCAATTGGTGTTTAAAATTGAAGACCATAAGATAGTTATAATTTCCGCAATGTTTTCCAAGTTTTGGAGTATTCTAAGGCCCTCAAACATGTGTTCGTAAAATTTGGATAAACGCAGGAAATGGCTCATAGCTCACTTCCTGTTGGGCCAAAAAATTTCAAAAAAATTACCATAACCATGCATGACAAATTCAATGATCACACCAAATTTCATGAATATTCAAGCACTTTTATCTTTACATGGCTGTGGCTAGTGGACGCTGTGGAGCCACCTGGCCACTCCCATTCTAAAACCAGCATATATTTATACTTGTGGGGACACTTTTATCAAGCTTGTAAAGTTTCAGGCAAATCTCACATCGTATGTGGGATTAAAACCAACTTCCTGTTTCATGGCGGAACATTGAAATTTGCCGCAACGCCACGGATACTTCGTTATATGAATCCAAAAAAGCTTCACAATTTAACATCGGCAAGGTCTTTAGATGTCTTATGCCAAATTTTAAGTTGATCGAATAAAATCTCTAGGAGGAGTTTGTTAAAGTACGACTCCTGTGAATGGCGAAAAATCGAAAAAAGTTGCAGTTTCAATTAAAAATGGCGGACTTCCTGTTGAGTCTAGGTCATGGCACCAAGAGACTTTTTTTTAGATCTCTGCATAGTCCACATGTACACCGAATTTCGTACATGTACGTTCAACGGGCTGCGAGGGCTGCTACATTGAAATTTTCTAGGTGGCGATATAATGCCATTTTGCCTCGAACATCTGTAAACCCTCTACAATTATTAATCTTATGACAAAATTAATAAGTGAGCAAAATTTTGTGAGTTTTTGAGCGTGGTGAGGCCCTCAAAAATGCAATTATGTATTAGGGGGCGCTATATTGCCACCATGTCACATCCAGTGCCAAATGGGATATCAAATCGAAGAGCTTTGTATTTTCAACCTCTGTGCAAAGATTGGTGAGTTTTCAAGTATACTAAGGCCCTCAAAAATGTGTTTGTAAAATCTGGAAAAACGCAGGAAATGGCTCACAGCTCACTTCCTGTGAATTGAAAACATTTCAAAAAAATTAACAAAATCCTTCATTATGACTACTATGGCCCCACCAAATTTCGTGAGAATCCGAGCAAGTGCGTTCCAAAATTGCCGCTAATTGGTGGCGCTATAGAGCTACCGGGGCAGGTACATATACGTTGCCTGCACAAAACTAAAATTTTCGCCAGGGCTGAGGTGCCTGCCAATTTTCATGAGTTTTTGACCATGTTAAGGCCCTAAAAAATGCAATTGATTTCGGTTAAAAATAATAATAATAATAATAATTAAAGCTGCAAGCAGCGTTGAAAGGGCCCTCGCCCCCCTCGTGCACGTTGGGGTGGTGCTGAGATGTTGACAGGTTCACGTTTCCGTTCACAGCCATTGGACACTGCTATACAGTGTACAATGTGTTTCACTGAGTGGAGTGCAAACACCACTCCTGAAATCAATAGTTGGAGCACCTTAAAGTATGACACCTGTTCATGAAAAAAAGTTGAAATTTTAATTCAAAATAATGCACTTCCTGTTGGGTTCGGGTCATGGCACTATATTATTTTTTTACAAGTCTTGGCACGTTTCATGTCTCCACCAAATTTTGTTCATGTTGGTGAACTGAACTATGAGAACTGTTTTGTTGAAATTTTCTGGAGGGCGCTATGATAACATTTTGACATGCCTGTGTGCAAAACCTATACCAAAGTAATCGTAATACCGGGCTCAACAAGTGTGTTGATTTTTGTAAATTTTCAATCATGTTGAGACCCTCAAAAGGGTAATTCTTTTGAAAAAAATTCGGGGGCACTATAGAGCCATTGTGCCACATTTACTGCCAATTGATATATGAAATTAGCGACGATAAGACAATTATAATTTCTGCAACGTTTTGGAATTTTTCGAGTATTCTAAGGCCTTCAAACGTGTGTTTGTAAAATTTGGAAAAACGCAGGAAATGGCTTATAGCTCACTTCCTGTTTGGCCAAAAAACTTCAAAAAAATTACCATAACCCTGGATGACAAATTCAATGATCACACCAAATTTCATGAACATTCAAGCACTTTTATCTTAAAATGGCCAGTGCTAGAGGGCGCTGTGGAGTCACCTGGCCACTCCCGATCTAAAAGTAGCATCTAATTATACTTGGGAGGAGACTGTTATCAAGCCTTTAAAGTTTCGGGCAAATCTTACAAAGTATGTGGGAGTAAAACCAACTTCCACTTTCATGGCAGAACATCGAAATTCGCCGCGACGCCACGGATACATCTTTCGATGAATCCAAAAAAGCTTCGCGATTTAACATCGACAAGGTCTTTAGATGTCATATGACAAATTTGAAGTTGATTGGATAAAACCTCTAAGAGGAGTTCGTTAAAGTACGATGCCTGTTAATGGCAAAAAATCAAAAAAAGCTGCAATTTCAATTCAAAATGGCAGACTTCCTGTTGAGTCTAGTTCATGGCACCAAGAGACTTTTTTTTAGGTCTCGGCATAATCCACATGCACACCGAATTTCGTACATGTAGGTTAAACGGGCTGCGAGGGCTGCTTCATTGAAATATTCTAGGGGGCGCTTTAATGCTATTTTGCCACACCCATGCGTGTTCCCAATATCCTTGTTAAAGAAATGACTGGCTTAATAGGTATGCAAAATTTTGTGAGTATTCAAGCATGTTCAGACAATCAAAAGAGCAATTGTTTTAAAAAAATGATTGAGGGCGCTATAGAGCCATTGTCCCACATTAAGTTCCAATTGGTGTATCAAATTGAAGATCATAAGATAGTTATAATTTCTGCAACGTTTTCCAAGTTTTGGAGTATTTTAAGGCCCTCAAACATGTGTTCGTAAAATTTGGATAAACGCAGGAAATGGCTCATACCTCACTTTCTGTTTGGCCAAAAAATTTCCAAAAAGTTTCCATAACCCTGCATGACAAATTCAATGATCACACCAAATTTCATGAACATTCAAGCACTTTTATCTTTACACGGCCGTGGCTAGTGGGCGCTGTGGAGCCACCTGGCCACTCCCGATCTAATATCAACATAAAAGTATACTTGGGAGGACACTTTTATCAAGCTTGTAAAGTTTCAGGCAAATCTCACATAGTATGTGGGAGTAAAACCAACTTCCTGTTTCATGGCGGGACATCGAAATTCGCCGCAACGCCACGGATACATTGTTCGATGAATCCAAAAAAGCTTCGCAATTTAACATCGGCAAAGTCTTTAGATGTCATACACCAAATTTTAAGTTGATCGGATAAAATCTCTAGGCGGAGTTCGTTAAAGTACAATGCCTGTGAATGGTGAAAAATCAGAAAAAGTTGCAATTTCAATTAAAAATGGCGGACTTCCTGTTGAGTCTAGGTCATGGCACCAAGAGACATTTTTTTAGGGCTTAGCATGATCTACATGGAAGCTGAATTTTGTACATGTAGGTTAAACACGCTGCGTGGGCTGCTTCATTGAAATTTTCTAGGTGGCACTATAATGCGATTTTGCCATGCCCATCTGTAAACCCTATATCATAGTAAAACGTATGAACCGCTTTATAAGTTTGCAAAATTTCGAGAGTTTTCGAGCGTGCTGAGGCCCTCAAAAATGCAATTATGTATTAGGGGGCGCTATAGAGCCACCATGTCACATCCAGTGCCAAATGGGACATCAAATCGAAGAGATTCATATTTTCAACCTAAGAGCCAAGTTTGGCGAGTTTTTGACTATGATAAGGCCCTCAAAAATGTCTTCGTAAAATCTGAAAAGACGCAGGAAATGGCTCATAGCTCACTTCCTGTGAGGCAAAAAAAATTTCAAAAAAATTGACAAAAAACTTCATAATGACTACTATGGCCATACCGAATTTCGTGAGAATCCGAGCAATTGCGTTCCAAAATGGCCGCGTGCTTGGTGGCGCTATAGAGCCACCGGGGCATGTCCAAGCATACAAATAACAATATTTTGAAATTTTCACCAAGACTGACGTCTCTGCAAATTTTTGTGAGTTTTCGTGCATGGCAAGGCCCTCAAAAACGCGTTCTCGCAGCAGAATAAAAATAATAATAATAATTAAAGCTGCAAGCAGCGTTGAAAGGGTCCTCGCACCCCTCGTGCACGTTGAGGGTGGTGGCGAGATGTTGATGGGTGCAGGTGTGCATTCACATCCATTGGACACTGCTAGACTGTACAATGGGTTTTCCTGAGTGGAGTGCAAATGCCATTCCTGAAATCAATAGTTGGAGTATTTTAAAGTATGACGGCTGTTCATGAAAAAAAATTGAACTTTTAATTCAGAATAATGGCCTTCCTGTTGGGTTCGCTTCATGGCACTTCATAATTTTTTAACAAGTCTTGGCATGTTTCATGTCTCCATCAAAGTTTGTTTATGTATGTGAACTGAATCATGAGAACTGTTTTGTTGAAATTTTCTAGATGCACTACGATGCCATTTTGACATTCCTGCGTGCCAAACCTATACCATAGTAATTGTAATACCAGGCTCCACGATTGTGTTGATTCTTTTGTCAGTTTTCAAGCATGCTGAGACCCTCAAAAGGGTAAATCTTTTGAAAAAATGATTAGCGGGCGCTACAGAGCCATTGTACCACATTAATTGGCAATTGGAATATAAAATCGAAGATCATAAGCCACTGACAATTTGTGCAACGTTTTGCAAGTTTTGGAATATTCGATGGCCTTAAAATGTGTTTTTGTAAAATTTGGAAAAACACAGGATATGGCTCATAGCTCACTTCCTGTTTGGCCGAAAAACTTCTAAAAAATTACCATTACCCTGCATGACAAATATAATAATCATAACAAATATCATGAACATTCATGTACTATAATCCTAACATGGCAGTGGCTAGTGGGCACTGTGGAGCCACCTGGCCATTCCCGATCTAATATCAGCATATATGTATACTTTAGAGGACACTTTTATCAAGCTTGTAAAGTTTCAGGCAAATCTCACAAAGTATGTGGGAGTAAAACCAACTTCTTGTTTCATAGCGGAACATCGAAATTCATTGCGACGCCACGGATAAATTGTTCGATGAATCCAAAAACGCTTCGCAATTTAACATCAGCAAGGTCTTTAGATGTCATTCGCTAAATTTTAAGTTGATCGGATAAAATCTCTAGGAGGAGTTTGTTAAAGTATGATGCCTGTGAATGGCGAAAAATCCAAAAAAGTTGCAATTTCAAATAAAAATGGCAGACTTCCTGTTGAGTGTAAGTCACGGCACCAAGGGAATTTTTTTTAGGTTTTGGCATAATCCACATGCCCCCCAAATTTCGTACATGAAGGTCAATAGGACCCCGAGGGCTGCTTCGTTAAAATTTTCTAGGGGGCGCTATAATGCTATTGTGCCACACCCATGCGTGCTCCCAATAACCTAGTGAAAGGAATGACCGGCTTAATACGTGTGCAAAATTTCATGAGTATTCAAGCATGTTTAGACAATCAAAAGGGCAATTGTTTTAAAAAAATGATTAGGGGCGCTCTAGAGCCATTGTCCCAAATTAAGGTCCAATTGGTGTATCAAATTGAAGACCATAGAATAGTTATAATTTCTGCAACATTTTCCAAGTTTTAGATTATTCTAAGGCATTCAAACATGTGTTCGTAAAATTTGGATAAACGCAGGAAATGGCTCATAGCTCACTTCCTGTTTGGCCAAAAAATTTCAGAAAATTTACCAAAGCCCTGCATGACAAATGCAATAATCACACCAAATTTCATGAACATTCAAGCACTTTTATCTTTACATGGCCGTGGCTAGTGGGCGCTGTGGAGCCACCTGGCCACTCCCGATCTATTATCAGCATATATTTATACTTGGGAGGACACTTTTATCAAGATTGTAAAGTTTCAGGCAAATCTCACATACTATGTGGGAGTAAAACCAACTTCCTCTTTCATGGCGGAACATCGAAATTCGCCGCAACGCCACGGATACATCGTTTGATGAATCCAAAAAAGCTTCGCAATTTAACATCGACAAGGTCTTTAGATATCATACGCCAAATTTTAAGTTGATCGGATGAAATCTCTAGGAGGAGTTCATTAAAGTACTACGCCTGTGAATGGCGAAAAATCAAAAAAAGTTGCAATTTCAATTAAAAATGGCGGACTTCCTGTTGAGTCTAGGTCATGGCACCAATAGACTTATTTTTTGGGCTTGGCATAATCTACATGGACAGCGAATTTTGTACATGTAGGTTAAACACGCTGCGAGGGCTGCTTCATTGAAATTTTCTAGGTGGCGCTATAATGCGATTTTGCCATGCCCATCTGTAAACCCTATATCATAGTAAAACTTATGACCGGTTTTATAAGTTTGCAAAATTTCGTGAGTTTTCGAGCATGCTGAGGCCCTCAAAAATGCAATTATCTATTAGGGGGCGCTATAGAGCCACCATGTCACACCCAGTGCCAAATGAGACATCAAATCGAAGAGATTCATGTTTTCAACCTATGAGCCAAGTTTGGCGAGATTTCGAGTATGATAAGACCCTCAAAAATGTGTTTGTAAAATCTGAAAAAACGCAGGAAATGGCTCATAGCTCACTTCCTGTGAGGCAAAAAAAAAATTTCAAAAAATTGACAAGAAACTTCATAATGACTTCTATGGCCATATCGAATTTCGTGAGAATCCGAGCAATTGCGTTCCAAAATGGCCTCGTGTTTGGTGGCGCTATAGAGCCAACGGGGCATGTCCAAGCACAAAAATAACAAAACTTTGAAACTTTCACCACGACTGACGTCTCTGCTAATTTTTGTGAGTTTTCGTGCACGGCAAGGCCCTCAAAAAACGCGTTCTCGCAGCAGAATAAAAATAATAATAATAATAATTAAAGCAGCAAGCAGCGTTGAAAGGGCCCTCGCACCCCTCGTGCACGCTAGGGTGGTGGCGAGATGTTGACGGGTGCAGGTGTGCATTCACATCCATTGGACACTGCTAGACTGTACAATGTGTTTTCCTGAGTGGAGTGCAAACACCATTCCTGAAATCAATAGGTGGAGTACGTTAAAGTATGACGGCTGTTGATGAAAAAAAATTGAACTTCTAATTCAGAATAATGGCCTTCCTGTTGGGCTCGCGACATGGCACTTCATAATTTTTTTACAAGTCTTGGCATGTTTCATGTCTCCACCAAAGTTAGTTTATGTAGGTGAACTGAAGCATGAGAATTGTTTTGTTGAAATTTTCTAGAGGCACTACGATGCCATTTTGACATTCCTGTGTGCCAAACCTACACCATAGTAATGGTAATACCAGGCTCCACGATTGTGTTGATTCTTGTCAGTTTTCAAGCATGCTGAGACCCTCAAAAGGGCAAATCTTTTGAAAAAATGATTACGGGGTGCGACAGAGCCATTGTACCACATTAATTGACAATTGGAATATCAAATCGAAGATCATAAGCCACTGACATTTTGTGCAACGTTTTGCAAGTTTTGGAATATTTGATGGCCTTAAAATGTGTTTTTGTAAAATTTGGAAAAATACAGGAAATGATTCATAGCTCACTTCCTGTTTGGCCGAAAAACTTCTAAAAAATTACCATTACCCTGCATGACAAATATAATAATCATAACAAATATCATGGATATTCATGCACTATAATCCTAACATGGCAGTATCTAGTGGGCGCTGTGGAGCCACCTGGCCTCTCCCGATCTAATATCAGCATATATGTATACTTGAGAGGACACTTTTATCAAGCTTGTAAAGTTTCAGGCAAATCTCACAAAGTATGTGGGAGTAAAACCAACTTCTTGTTTCATGGCGGAACATCGAAATTTGTTGCGATGCCACGGATACATCGTTCAATGAATCCAAAAACGCTTTGCAATTTAACATAGGTAAGGTCTTTAGATGTCATTCGCTAAATTTTAAGTTGATCGAATAAAATCTCTAGGAGGAGTTTGTTAAAGTACAACGCCTGTGAATGGCGAAAAATCCAAAAAAGTTGCAATTTCAATTAAAAATGGCGGACTTCCTGTTGAGTCTCGGTGACGGCACCAAGAGACTTCTTTTTAGGTTTCGGCATAATCCACATGTCCCCCGAATTTCGTACACGTAGGTGAAAAGGACCCTGAGGGCTGCTTCTTTAAAATGTTCTAGGGGGCGCTAAAATGCTATTTTGCCACGCCGATGCGTGATCCCAACATCCTTGTGAAAGGAAAGACCGGCTTAACACGTGTGCAAAATTTCGTGAGTATTCAAGCATGTTTAGACAATCAAAAGGGCAATTGTTTTAAAAAAATGATTGGGGGCGCTGTAGAGTCATTGTCCCAAATTAAGTTCCAATTAGTGTATCAAATTGAAGACCATAAGATAGTTATAATTTCAGCAACGTTTTCCAAGTTTTGGAGTATTCTTAGGCCCTCAAACATGTGTTCGTAAAATTTGGATAAACGCAGGAAATGGCTCATAGCTCATTTCTTGTTGGGCAAAAAATTTCAAAAAAATTACCATAACCCTGCATGACAAATTCAATGATCACACCAAATTTCATGAACATTCAAGCACTTTTATCTTTACATGGCCGTGGCTAGTGAGCGCTGTGGAGCCATCTGGTCACTCCTGATCTAATATCAGCATATATTTATACTTGGGAGGAAACTTTTATCAAGCTTGTAAAGTTTCAGGCAAATCTCACATAGTATGTGGGAGTAAAACCAACTTCCTGTTTCATGGCGGGACATCGAAATTCGCAGCAACGCCACGGATACATCGTGCGATGAATCCAAAAAAGCGGCAAAGTCTTTAGATGTCATACACCAAATTTTAAGTTGATCGGATAAAATCTCTAGGAGGAGTTCGTTACAAGGCCCTCAAAAATGCGTTCTCGCAGCGGAATAAAAATAATAATAACAAGAGCAATCCGAGATTTCTGATCTCCGCCAAGGGATGATGTTGATACAAATGCAAGACCTTTCTCTTAGGAAGATTTCAGGACCACCCATGTGACAAGTTTAAATGGGATTTTTGTATGTTTGAAGCATTCATTCTCCAAAGCCGTCATCAAAGTACAGAGCGATCACATGATCATCACGTGACCGTGATGTCACGTGATGACCGTGTGATTGCGCAATCGCATCGATGTGACTGCACAGGCCGTGATTGGACAATCACTGCCGGTGTATGATTGCGCAATCAGTGGTGTGATTGGATAATCACCGCCGCTGGCGTGTGATTGGACAATGGCCGCCGGGTGTGATAGCGCAATCAGTGGCCTGACTGGACAATTACCCTCGGGTGTGATTGCGCAATCACTTTCCACCTTGATTTGATCAAAATCTGTTCATTAGTTTTGGAGAAATGTCACTGAGATTGTAAATACAGATCCGGATCCAGAATCCAAATCCGGATCTGGATCATGACACAATTTTAATGGAGTCGTCCCTTGACCAAGATCTATCTCTGGTGAAAATTTCATGAAGATCCGTCAAGTAGTTTCCAAGATATGCCACTAAGATTGTGAATACAGATCCGGATCCAGAATCCAGATCCGGATCCGGATCATCACAAAATTTTAATGGAGTCGTCCCTGGCCCAAGATCTGCCTCTGGTGAAAATTTCATGAAGATCCGTCCAGTAGTTTCCGAGAAATCCTGTCCACAGACAGACAGAAGGACGGACAAATAAATAAATAAATAAACCGACTCGATCGCATTATCTCCTTGGCGGAGATAATAACTAAGAAGAAGAAGAAGAAGAAGAAGAATAAAAATCCCTTCAAAAACAATAGGTTCCTCGCACCTTCGGTGCCAGGACCCGTTCCAGGCCCTGGCACTGGTCGGTGCTCGGGCCCTAATAATAATAACTAAGAAGAAGAAGAAGCATTGCAAGCAGCGTTGAAAGTGCCCTCGCACCCCTCGCGCACGTTGGGGTGGTGGGGAGATTTTGATTGGTGCAGGTGTGTATTTACAGCCATTGGACACTGCCAGACTGTGTACAATGTGTTTTCCTGAGGGGAGTGCAAACACCACTCCTCAAATCAATAGGTGGATTACATTAAAGTATGAAACCTGCTCATGAAAAAAAGTTGAAATTTTAATTCAAAATAATGCACTTCCTGTTGGGTTCGGGTCATGGCACTGTTTAATTTTTTCACGCGCCTTGGCTCATTTCTTGTCTCCACCAAATTTTGTTCATGTAGGTGACCTGAACTATGAGAACTCTTTTGTTGAAATTTTCTGGAGGGCGCTATGATACCTTTTTGACATGCCCGCGTGCAAAGCCTATAACATAGTAATCATAATACCGGTCTCCATGAGTGTATTGTTTTTTGTAAATTTTCAAGCATGTTGAGACCCTCAACAGGGCAATTCTTTTAAAAAAATGTTTAGGGGGCGCTACCGTGGCATTGTGCCATATTAAATGCCAATTGGGATATCAAGTCGAAGTTCATAAGACACTGACAATTTGTCCAACATTTTGCAAGCTTTAGAATATCCGAAGGCCTTTCAACGTGCGTTCGTAAAATTTGGAAAAACGCAGGAAATGGTTCATGGCTCACTTCCTGTTTGGCCAAAAAATTTCTAATAAATTACCATATATTTGTAAGAGAAATTCAACGATCACATCAAATTTCATGAACATTCAAGAACTTATCTTAACATGGCTGTGGTAAGAGGGCACTGTGGAGCCACCTGGCCACACCCAATAAAATATCAGCATATATTTATACTAGGAAGGAGACCATTATCAAGCCTGTAAAGTTTTGGGCAACTCACGCAAAGTATGTGAGAGTAAAATCATCTTCCTGTTTCATGGCGAAACATCGAAATTCGCTGCGACGCCATGGATACATCGTTCGATATATCCAAAAAACCTTCGCAATTTAACATCGGAAAGGTCTTATGATGTCACTCGCCAAATTTTAAGTTGATCGGATAAAATCTCTAGGAGGAGTTCGTTAAAGTACGATGCCTGATAGTGACGAAAAATTTTAAAAAGTTGAAATTTCAATTAAAAATGGCGGACTTCCTGTTGAGTCTAGGTCATGGCACCAAAAGACTTTTTTTAGGTGTCAGCATAAATCACATGTCTACCGAATTTCGTACATGTAGGTTTACCGAGCTGCGAGGGCTGCGTTTTTGAAATTTTCCAGGAGGCGCTATGATGCCATTTTGCCATGGTTAAGTGTAATCTTTTGATCATAGTGATATGCATGATGGGCTTTATAGGCGTACAAAATTTTGTGAGTTTTCAAGCATGTTGAGACCCTCAAAAGGGCAATTCTTATAAAAATCTGATTGGGGGCGCTAAAGAGCCATTATGCCACATTTAGTGCCAATTGATGTAGGAAAATGAAGACGATAGGACATTTATAAATTGTGCAACGTTTTGCAAGATTTCGAGTATTCTAAGGCCTTCCAACGTGTGTTCGTAAAATTTGGAAAAACGCAGGAAATGGCTCATAGCTCACTTCCTGTTTGGCCAAAAAATTTCAAAAAAATTATCATAACCCGGCATCACAAATGCAATAATCACACCAAATTTCATGAACATTCAAGCACTTTTATCTTCACATGGCCATGTCTAGAGGGCGCTGTGGAGCCATCTGACCACTCTCAATCTAATATCAGCATATATTTATACTTGAAAGGAGACTGTTATCCAGCCTGTAAAGTTTCGGGCAAATCTCCCAAAGTATGTGTGAGTAAAACCAACTTCCTGTTTCATGGCGGAACATCGAAAATGGCCACGATGCCACGGATACATCGTTCGATGAATCCGAAAAAGCTTCACAAGTTAACATCGGCAAGGTCTTTAGATGTCATAAGCCAAATTTTAATTTGATCGGATAAAATCTCTAGGAGGAGTTCGTTAAAGTACGACGCCTGTGAATGGTGAAAAATCAAAAAAAGTTATGATTTCAATTAAAAATAGCGGACTTCCTGTTCAGTCTAGGTCATGGCACCAAGAGACTGTTTTTTAGGTCTCGGCATAATCCACATGGGCACCGAATTTCGTACATGTACGTTAAACAGGCTGCGAGGGCTGCTTCATTGAAATTTTCTAGGGGGAGCTATAATCCAATTTTGCCACGCCCATCCGGAAACCGCATATTATAGTATAACTCTCACCGGCTCAATAAGTTTGCGAAATTTCGTGAGTTTTCGAGCATGCTGAGGCCCTCAAAAATGCAATTATGTATAAGGGGGCGCTATTGAGCCACCATGTCAAACCCAGTGACAATTGGGATTTCAAATCGAAAAGCTTGATATTTTCAACCTCTCAGCAAAGTTTACGAAGTTTTCGAGTATGCTAAGATGCTCAAAAATGTCTTCGTAAATTCTTAAAAAACGCAGGAAATGGCTCATAGCTCACTTCCTGTGAGGCAAAAAAATTTCAAAAAAATTGACAAAAAACTCCATAAGGACTACTATGGCCATATAGAATTTTGTGAGAATCCGAGCAATTGCGTTCCAAAATGGCCGCGTGTTTGGTGGCGCTATAAAGCCATCGGGGCATGTCCAAGCACAAAAATAACAAAACTTTGTAATTTTCACCACGACTGACGTCTCTGCAAATTTTTGTGAGTTTTCATGCATGGCAAAGCCCTCAAAAACGCGTTCTCGCAGAAGAAGAAGAAGAAGAAGAAGAAGAAGAAGAATCCCATCAAAAACAATAGGTGCCTCGCACCTTCGGTGCCAGGACCCGGAACTGGTCGGTGCTCGGGCCCTAATTAAAGCTGCAAGCAGCGTTGAAAGGGCCCTCGCACCCCTCGTGCACGTTGAGGGTGGTGGCGAGATGTTGATGGGCGCAGGTGTGCATTCACATCCATTGGACACTGCTAGACTGTACAATGTGTTTTCCTGAGTGGAGTGCAAACACCATTCCTGAAATCAATAGGTGGAGTACGTTAAAGTATGACGGCTGTTCATGAAAAACAATTGAAATTTTAATTCAGAATAATGGACTTCCTGTTGGGTTCGCGTCATGGCACTTTATAATTTTTTTTACAAGTCTTGGCATGTTTCATGTCTCCACCAAAGTTTGTTTATGTAGGTGAACTGAACCATGAGAACTGTTTTGTTGAAATATTCTAGAGGCACTACGATGCCATTTTGACATTCCTGCGTGCCAAACCTATACCATAGTAATTGAAATACCAGGCTCCATGAGTGTGTTGATTCTTGTAAGTTTTCAAGCATGCTAAGACCCTCAAAAGGGTTATTCTTTTGAAAAAATGATTAGGGGGTGCTTCAGAGTCATTGTGTCACATTTAGTGCCAATTAGGATATCAAATCGAAGATTGTAAGACACTGAAAATTTGTGCAACGTTTTGCAAGTTTTGGAATATCCGATGGCCTTAAAACGTGTTTTCATAAAATTTGAAAAACACAGGAAATGGCTCATAGCTCATTTCCTGTTTGGCCAAAAAATTTCTAAAAAATTACCATAAACCTGCATGACAAATATAATGATCATAACAAATATGAACATTCATGCACTTTTATTCTAACATGGCAGTGGCTAGTGGGCGCTGTGGAGCCACCTGGCCATGCCCGATCTAATATCAGAATATATGTATACTTGAGAGGACACTTTTATCAAGCTTGTAAAGTTTCAGGCAAATCTCACAAAGTATGTGGGAGTAAAACCAACTTCTTGTTTCATGGCGGAACATCGAAATTTGTTGCGATGCCACGGACACATCGTTTGATGAATCCAAAAACACTTCACAATTTAACTTCGGCAATGTCTTTAGATATCATTCGCCAAATTTTAAGTTGATCGGATAAAATCTCAAGGAGGAGTTTGTTAAAGTACGACGCCTGTGAATGGCGAAAAATCCAAAAAAGTTGCAATTTCAATTAAAAATGGCGGACTTCCTGTTGAGTCTAGGTCATGGCACCAAGAGACTTTTTTTTTAGGTTTCGGCATAATCCACATGTCCCCCGAATTTCATACATGTAGGTGAAAAGGACACCGAGGGCTGCTTCGTTAAAATTTTCTAGGTGGCGCTATAATGCTATTGTGCCACACCCATGCATGATTCCAATATTCTTGTGAAAGGAATGGCTGGCTTAATATGTGTGTAAAATTTTGTGAGTATTCAAGCATGTTTAGACAATCAAAAGGGCAATTGTTTTAAAAAAATGATTGGGGGCGCTATAGAGCCATTGTCCAACATTAAGTTCCAATTGGTCTTTCAAATTGAAGATCATAAGATAGTTATAATTTCTGCAACGTTTTCCCAGTTTTGGAGTATTCTAAGGCCCTCAAACATGTGTTCGTAAAATTTGGATAAACGCAGGAAATGGCTCATAGCTCACTTCCTGTTTGGCCAAAAAATTTCAAAAAAATTTCCATAACCATGCATGACAAATTCAATGATCACACCAAATTTCATGAATATTCAAGCACTTTATATTTACATGGCTGTGGCTAGTGGGCGCTGTGGAGCCACCTGGCCACTCCCGATCTAAAACCAGCATATATTTATACTTGTGGGGACACTTTTATCAAGCTTGTAAAGTTTCAGGCAAATCTCATATAGTATGTGGGATTAAAACCAACTTCCTGTTTCATGGCGGAACATCGAAATTTGCCGCAACGCCACGGATACATCGTTAGATGAATACAAAAAAGCTTCGCAATTTCACATCGGCAAGGTCTTTAGATGTCATGCGCCAAATTTTAAGTTGATCGAATAAAATCTCTAGGAGGAGTTCGTTAAAGTACGACGCCTGTGAATGGCGAAAAATCAAAAAAAGGTGCAGTTTCAATTAAAAATGGCGGACTTCCTGTTGAGTCTAGGTCATGGCACCAAGAGACTTTTTTTTAGATCTCTGCATATTCCACATGTACACCGAATTTCGTACATGTATGTTCAACGGGCTGCGAGGGCTGCTACATTGAAATTTTCTAGGTGGCGCTATATGCGATTTTGTAAAATGATATGCGATTTTGCCATGCCCATCTGTAAACCCTATATCATAGTAAAACATATGACTGGCTTTATAAGTTTGCAAAATTTCGTGAGTTTTCGAGCATGCTGAGGCCCTCAAAAATGCAATTATCTATTATGGGGTGCTATAGAGCCACCATGTCACACCCACTGCCAAATGAGACATCAAATCGAAGAGATTTATGTGATCAACCTATGAGCCAAGTTTGGCGAGTTTTCTAGTATGATAAGACGCTCAAAAATGTGTTTGTAAAATCAGAAAAAACGCAGGAAATGGCTCATTGCTCACTTCCTGTGAGGCCAAAAAATTTCAAAATATTGACAAGAAACTTCATAATGATTATTATGGCCATATTGAATTTCGTGAGAATCCGAGCTATTGCGTTCCAAAATGGCCGCGTGTTTGGTGGCGCTATAGAGCCACCGGGGCATGTCCAAGCACAAAAATAACAATAGTTGAAATTTTCACCACGACTGACGTCTCTGCAAATTTTTGTGAGTTTTCGTGTATGGCAAGGCCCTCAAAAACGCATTCTCGCAGCAGATTTATGGAAATTTATGGAAGTTAGAGCAATAGAGAAAGAACTTTTTCATTCTGTCTGCTCTCAGCTCCCACTCTAGCCGTCACAGAAGAGTTTGAAGACTGTTTCAATGCATTTCTATGGGACAAAAAATGTAGAAAAAAATTAATATTTAAAAAAGTATAAATAGTATGAAAGAGAAAAATAATAGCAATAACGTCCTGAAAAATCTAAACGTTTTGATATATGAATTGATAATATAGCACAAAGTATGTAGGAGTAGTTTAACGGCGCGTGAAGAAGCTATAATAATAATAATAAGTATAAAGAAAATGGCCGACATGAAAAACAATAGTGTGTATGCTTTCAGCATTCACACTAATAAAAATAAACCAGCACAAAAACAATAGGGTTTCAGCCCTACGGGCTTGAACCCCTAATAATGTCTTCTTAAGAGATAAAGTCAATATCTAATGTGGCCACCCTTTGCTTTGATAATAGCATTTAATCTGTCAGGCATAGTTTTCATATATTTCTTTATTTCCTCACTCGCTAAACCATTCCATTTGGATTGAAGTTCATTCCAAAGAGATTCTTTCGATGTTACAACAAATTTACTCATTCAGATTAAGGCCTGGACTTTGAGCAGGCCAAGTCATAACGTTTATGTCATCAATGTTTCTATCCGACTGAGATAATTCTTGCACAGCCTATTGTGTCAAGGGTAATTATCTTGTTGAAAATCCCCAACCAATCAGTCTCTTTCCAGATGGCAATATGTGCCTCACAAAGATGCTGTGATGCTTCTTTTGATCCATGATTCTGACAATTTTTATGAGATCACCGGTTCCTTTCAACTGCCGATTTTTTAATTTTTTTATTTATTTATTTTTTTTTTAACCTGTCATACACAGATAACGAACATCAGAGGCACTTAACTTCCGTTTTGCACCTCTATTGCCACTAGTTTTCAGCGAACCAGTCTCTTTGAAGTGCTTGATGGTGTTTCTTACCATGCCATGGCTGGATTTAACATCTTCAGCATCATCTCAGGCCACAAGGCGGCTACAAATAGTCTCAGATATCTCCTACCATTTTTAACAATGTGAAATTGCTCAAAGTTCATGTCACCTTATGTACTGGAACAGCAGACCATCAGAGGTAATTTTGCTGAACAATGTAGCCTCAAACCAGTTTAAAAAAACTTTTTAGCATCAATAATCATGGAATGAGCCTTGAAACATTCAGGCTATGCAAGAGTCAAAAACATAAAATTTACAACACTTTTCAATTGTTATTAAAAATTGATGTTTTTAGTGTTTTTGTTTATTACCCATATTTTTACCTCAATATACTTGTGGGAATTAGTTTTTTGTTCTCATTGTATACAATAGTATTTTTCAATGCATTTTCACCAAAGAATTACAGAGAAGCAATATATTAGGACCCCTTTTTGCCAAAAGTAGTGGCATGTAATCATCACTGCACACAACTGTAGTATAGCCTAATTCACTTCAGAATACATCCTGTCACTTCTCTCAGCAGTCACATCATCAATAAACAATAGTGACCCAGTTACATTAGTATTCATACATGCCCATGCCATAACACTGTCTCCACCATATTTGACATAGGATGTGGTATACTTTCGATCAGGAGCAATTCCGTTCCTTCTTCATTCTGGTAGAAGTTAATCTTGGTCTCATCTGTCCAAAGAGTCTTGTTCTTGAACTGTTAAGGCTTTTTTTTTGGCAAAGTCTAATCTGGCCTTTCAGTCCTTGAATGTTACCAGTGGTTTGCACATTATGGGAGACCCTCTGTGTTTACATTCAGGATCTCTTGATTGTAGACTTTGACAATGATACGTCTATGCCCTCAATGGGCTTGCAAAGCCGTGACGTAACACACCACGTGATAAGTCTGCTTCTGGACCCAAACAAACAGTGCACATGATATTCCCTGCTGTGATGGCTGAACCCGTAATTTTCTTTACTGTGACAAATTTCTTTTTTTTTGCCCCCAGAGCATGTGAAAAAGGGTTTGAACTCTTTTGATTCTGACAAAGTAAGCTCTGCCAAAGGCGGTATTATAAATGGTACCGTGTTGGCGTCGATGAACAAGAGCTACGAAGTGGAGGTGTGTATTGGGCCTAGCCGTGTTTGTTTGCATTAGATACATATTTATGCAACATAAGTGCAGTAGCTGAAAGTAGAATGAGTGTCTATCAAACGCTGATCTGCCAGCCGCGGAGGGCATATGAGTTATTTTTTCATTATTATAATAGGATCTGATTTCTGAAGTGAAGGAGCCTTTCCACTGCGAGAAGTACCTAATGCTAGCGGTAAACTGTACCGCTCTAAATATGCAATCGAGAAGTAAAGCGGACTGATGATCGGGGAGTATCCTGTGGCACTGTGCCGACTCGGGGCGGGTTTTTTTCAGAGTAGCTTTGGGTGAAGCTGATGCGAGATCAGTGAGACACCAACAGTGAGATGCAGGGGAACAGGGAGTTTATTAAAACAAAAGAAAACAGGCATGAGGTCCAACAGAAAACTTGGCCCAAAGGGTTGCAAAAATCCAACTAAGGTAAGCTTCACAGAGCTGAAAACTAAAAAGTCCAAACGACAAAAAACAAAAACCACTGGAACCTCCAGGGAGAAAACCACAAACAGAAAAGAATAATCAGGCTAGAATACAAACAACAAGAACTTGACTATAAAGAAGACGTAAATACTGCAGTGAAATACAAAAACACAAGGGCATGAAAACACGGTGAGACTCTGTCTGCCAGCCAACTTCCACCGACTCCAGATAAAGGGAGGAAAATCAGCACACATGAGGGGCAACACCTGGAGAAGAAACAAGGGGCAAGGCAAGATCATGAGACAAGGACAATGATAGGCTGACATGACTTGCTCATTAAGAAAATGAGCGTGCTCAGCTTAAGTACCAATGAAGCATGCAGATTGGAAGGAAGCATGAATGTTAAAACAGAAAAGCACAGCAAGATCTTGAAATAGCAAAGCAGGAATCATGACCATAAACTCCCTATCTAAATTAGTAGTATTAGTAATGTGCCTGTCTAAGAATTACACCTCCCGTGACAGTTAGTAAATGTTAGTAACTTAAAAACAGTTAATTGTCGATTAAGCTTAGGCAGCCCTGAATCCAGCACAGCACAGAAGGAAGGGGGAAATACCAAAAGCCAACCAGAGCTCTGAAGTGTGCGAAAACGAAGACATGGGGCGGAACGCAGACAAGCGGTGGAGTGGCTGGGCAGACCTGGCAAAACACAACATGGAAAGGTAAAAACATGAACAAAAAACATGAACTATGAAAAGTGAAATCCTGAGACAAGAAACTGTTAAAACCCAAAAATACTGTCCTGGCCAAAGGCCCAGGACCCTGGAACACAACAGAAGCGGTTTAAATGGATATTTTTCCTCCATCTTTTTGGAGAGCACAATGCGTACTGGACAATGACATATTGCAATCCCATTCCAGCACTCGTGCCACACAGGGTACGGCATTATCGCTGATTATTATTCCTCATTTTACAACTCACGTGTGACTGGTTTTTCTCGATAAATGCTTCTGAAGCATTTCATGTGCAGATTCGATTCAAACTTCAAACTTTGATCCGTTGATAATCTATCTCTCTCTCGCTGATGATAACTGTTTTTTTTTTATAAGTTGATATGTTGTTGAGATTTATTTATAAACAAAACTCCCTCCGTATCTCCACGGCCCTTCCCAACTTCTCAGGCTCCATTTACCTTGATTTTCTTAACGTGTTTAATCCCATCTTGTTTTCGGTTAAGACTGGTGTGACTGTACGCACCATTTGCAAAACAAGATCTAAGTGATTTTTTTTTGTGACCGCGTTTGGGTCTATGCAAGCATTAGTGTTTATTTATTTATTTATTTTCCCACATAACACATATTTAGCGCTGATTGCAATTTGCAGCTTTCTGCATTTCTGTCACATCACAGCCATTTAATGGAAGCTTTCATGCAGAGCGATTCGCTTAACTTCCTGACTTAGTGTCATAGCATTTTTGGGGTCTGTTGTCAACCCAAGATCCTTGGTTGAACTGAGAAATTTACATGAAATAACATGTGCGGTTTTTTTTTTTGTTTGGGTCCGGAAGTGGATTTGTCACGTGATATAAAACTTCACACTTTGCAAGAGGATACTGCTCCAGACCTGGCCAGATATTGTGAGGGGTTTTTTCTTTACCAAGGAAATAATTCTGCCATCATACACCTTTATTGTCTTCTGTGGTCTTTCAGGTCTATTTGAGTTCCTGAGCTCTACAATGCATTCCTTCTTTTCAAGAATGTACCAAACTGTTAATTTGGCCACTCCTAAACTTTCTGCTGTCTGTCTGATAGTTTTGTTTTTTCAGCCTTACAATGGCCTTCCTCACCTGAATTGACAACTCTCTGGACTGTGTGTTGAGGGTTCTCATGAACGGCCACCAAATGCAAGTTCAAAACTTGGAACAAGCTGCAGACCTTTTATCTGCTTAATCTGCAATAAAATAACAAGGGAACAGGCAACACCTGTTCATTATGCAACTGACTGTCAGCTAGTTGTCCAATTACCTTTGAGCCCCTGAAAATAGAGCACAATGTGTAAAAATGGCTGTAATTTCTAAACATTTAATGCAAGATTTTTGTTAAACCACTTGAATTAAAGCTGATAATCTGCACGTAAATCACATTTTGATGGTTTTGTTTCAAATCCACTGTGGTGGTGGACAGAGGCAAAATTATTTAAAAAAATTGTGTCATTGTCCAAATACTTCCATACTTAACTGTATTATAATTTAGCGGACAGCAATTTAGCATGCAATTTATGCATGTTCTAACACATGCTAGACTTTAGAAAAATGTTTGCTAACTATTGTACACAGCGAGTACTTTACCATCTACTTTCATCACAAACACAGGCACCTTGTGTTTCCAGCTAATCCACAGCCTAGCCCACAGTAAAATTCTCACCAACCGGTCTGCAATGTTAACCCAGCTGTAGGCTACACATTCATCCCATGCCATCCAACTGAGACTCAACCCAAATTAATTTAGCTCACTTGCTCTTACATTAACACAAACCACTCAACCAGAAATCCTTACTCAACCATTTTTTCCCCACCGCTTATGCTCTCCTTAGCCAGATCCATCAACTTGTCCCTTCCATCACTCACATGATAGTTTTAACCACCTCTTTAACCCTGATTTGTAGAGACACCGAAGTCATGCAATGACATCACTGATCTAGATACAAAGCCACAGCGTCCTATTTCAACTGGCCTAACAGAGGAGGTCAAAAGTCTTTGAAAATAATCACAAATATCAGGGCCCGTATTCACAAAGCATCTTAGTGATAAAAGTAGGTCCTAACGGCCGGATTTAGGATAAACTCCCAAAAAAATGGGCGTGTCAGTCGTAAATTTAGGACTCCTAATTATTTTTACAAAGTGTTATTCACAAAGCATTTTAGGCTTAAAAGTAGCTCCTAAGCCTGGGAGAGCTTAAAAGTACTCAAGAGGACTCCTAACTCACTAAAACCTATTCACAAAGAATCGGAATATGGCTGCTGCTGTTGAAAGACGGAATGACTTGGAAATTCTGAACGATGCGCAGTTGTTGAAAAGATATCGAATCAACCGTGAAGGGATTTTATTTTTGTTGACTTCGGAGGGAGAGAATTATGTCTCTAACCATGAGAAAACCCAACAAGCCCCGAAATAAAATGTTTGACAGCACTTCATTACTTGGCCACCGGAAAAGTGCAACTTTCCAACGCGGACAATTTAGAGATTTCACAATCATCTGTCAGTCACTCAATTTAACAAGCAATCAATGTGCTCTGTGAACCCCATATCATCCGACAGTTTATCCGGTTTCCAATGGACATTCGCCAACAACACAGAATCAAACTTGAATTCATGCCCATCTCAGGTATGCCCGGTATCATCGGTGCGGTTGACGGGACACATATTCTAATTATTTCTCCGACCCAAGATGAAGAACAGAAAAAAAATCCATTCCATCAACACCCAGATAGTATTTGATGCCGAATACAATATTTTGGACATTGTTGCGAAATGGCCAGGATCCATGCATGCACGACTCTCGTATTTTAATGGAAAGCAGCTGATGCCAATTATTTGACAGGCATTATGTGCCTGCAGGATGCCACTTGCTAGGGGACAGTGGCTTTGGTGCTGTACCTCCTCCTGCTATGCATGAATTATTTTAGCTATGCATGAATTATTTTATTAGGCTATTGAGCGAGGGTTACATTTAATAGATCATCGTAATAATACCAGCCTATGTCATATTTTGTATGCATATTTAAATTGTAGGCTATAAATTACAAACAAGCTTAGTATGCCTTCCTGTTTGAACGATAGCCCGTTTATAGGCTGCAATCTCGGACCTCCCCTGCGATTGCAGCCAGGGGCGCTGTGCAAGCCAAATTTTTGGGTGGGCACAGCTTAGCTATGCTGTGCAATTTTAATATGTCTCCTTCACATAAATAATACCCATGCAAATAAGCTTGTTTTTTTTAATGAACTTTGTAGTTTACAATTCAACAAATCTTTTCCCCCACAGTTTTCTGTTATAGGCTACATAAATAAACAAGCTGTGTTCGTGGAACACTGATGCCCCCGGCGGCAGGTTAAAGTATTGCAGGTTAAAGCCCCCCTGCAGACAGACGGACGGACGGACGGACAGACGGACAGGTGAAAAACTATATGCCCCCGGAAAAATAAAATTCAAAAAAGAGTCCACATGTCCTACACCCAGCAGTCAGTTAATAGTCAAACCACTTACACCACATTCCTTCCCCATCGTGATGCTTGGTGGGAACATGTTCACATGCATTGCATGAGTTTTAGCCTCGTGATTGACTGAAATATTTGCATTCAGGAGGTGTACAAGTGTACCTTATAAAGTGACCGCCTAGGCCATCCTGCACATTCGGTAGGATATCAGTAAAAGGCAGAGCTTAAGAAAATTCCCCCGTACAGTTGAATCCCAGTTAGCCTGAAGTATAAAACCCAACATAATTGTGAGGCATTATCTGAAAATAGCTCTGCGTCTTTTCACCTAAGTACAGAATACGTTTTGATCATTTTCATTTCAAGAAGCAATAACAACAACAGTAATAATACTTCGCTATACCGAAGGAAATTTGCTGCTGAAGTCGCAGCCTTCAAGAATTGCCCGTAACATACATTTTTGTCAACTCCATCGAGTCTTCGCGCATATCTGACCTGACATCACGAACTATAAAACAAAAGGATAAGAAAACAATTTAATATATTTCATATTAAATCGATGGATACGTCATTTAACGCAGTGTTTTGCGTTGTCAAACTATATTTAGCCTACACACGCGCAGCCATCAGCACAAGGGGTATTTCTAAAAATAAAAGTACCGAAAAATACGCGCATTTAATCGGCAATTGAAAGAACGTACGTTTTAAAGCAAGGGAATACATTTTCGAGCCTGAGTAGCTAAGCTTAGTGTTTGGCTACCAGTCCACTCGTCAGCATCACATGTAAGCTCGTCTGTGCAACCTTCTGGGGAACGGCAAACACCAGTTTCATCTGTTATGGGCTCGTCTCGACCCGACAGTGCGCTACGCTAAGTTCCCGAGATGGGATTCACTAAGGCCCGGCTCTTGACCAAAGATAAATCAGTAGAAGTTCAGTATTAGACTACCTTCAGACGAGTGGATGACACATGAGCTGCGGAACGTTACACTTATGGACAAGAGCTACTGATTCGTCATAGCTAAAGCTGATTTTGCGACGTGGGGAAAAGGAGGGGAAAAAAAAACTTCCACGAATCTGGGCGGGCACGTGCCCGCACTTAATGTATCCACCTTATTCCCACGTCCCATGATCCCTTGTGCGAATATTGGGCGTAACTTCCGCTGCATCCTGCCACTGAACTGTTTACTATGGTAGCGGCTCACGCGAATCCTCTTTTTTTAAGCGATTGGAAAATAATATATGAGGGAACATCACCTTTTAGCCCTCAGACGGGATAAAGTTACGGTACCGCTGCCTTCTACTATCGAAGAATGGGAGAACGATCTGAAGCAGTGGCCACACTAGCGCATTTGGATACATTAGCGACTCCGTTGCCACAGACTGCGAAGCTATGAACAATCTACAAAGCTCTGACGCGTATGCAGTACTTTCACAGCAAGGTCTGTCGCGTTTTGTTAAAGGAGGTAGTATACGACCTTATGTACCTTAAAACAGATATACAAGTACTTTCTGAGAATATGTATGAAGGAAACACTATATTTCAGGGGTAAATATTGCTCTACATACGAAACGTAATGGATTGTTATACAGAGTAAATTAAGCCATCCGACAGTACGAGTCAAATTAGCTCTACTCCAGCCAACTACATTATACGGTATTAAGTTGCCAGCTAATCCAATACTATAACATGTAAAACACAGTGAATCCATTTTTCCCATACTTTTAATTTTAGTGAAATTAGGTTTGGAGTGCAAGACTATTGTTTGGAACAGAGTAGGCCATTTTCAAATTGTAGTAGACTATTGCTACTTCTACAGCCTCATCTTAAACTGTACAGGATGAAACGTTAGTTACACTGACTGGCATTACCAGACGAATACAACAATTTTCTGTCCTCCCGACACGTGAAATCATACCTTGTGCTCTCCTGGCAATGCTGTCAAAATGCTTCTGAGGACCCGGCGTCTCCTCTGCGGCGGTCTGTCTGAGCCTAGCCATAAAGTAGGAATCGTTGTTTGTCGACATAATGAAATGAGCACCTAATGTTTTTGGGGGTCTTTTCAAATTCAGGTTTTTCAGCCAAATTCTGATTTCCTCTTCTGTAGGTAGGCGATAGAAACCGTTTCGCTGAACACAAGGACAATCCCCTATGTTCTGGGTGCGTGTTCAAAAAACTGTTGATCAAACCATAAATTTAGCTTCCTCTGGTTGTTAGTTCAGCCTCGAACAGCACAATAGGTGCCGGAGCCCTGAAGGGACATTTTAAGAAAAGCAAGTTAATTTGTTAAAAAAAACGAGCTGTAATCGCTAAGTTAACTGAAAGAAACGCCACTGTTCTTGACTATCCACTCGCTAAAAAGTACTTCCGCCGGAAGTTGCACCCATGGTCATCTCTACAGTAGTGCCCTCAGGAATAAGGTGGATAGGCACAGCGTCACTGATTGCAGCCCATACCACCGCTTCTCGCAGTCGTCTGCTGTCCGAGACTCCGAGGGGAATGGAGCATTGATCTGTAGGCTGATATTATCCCACGCATACCGCTTGAATTTGGTGTTCAACCCTGAGCCAACTTTCCCTTTGATTACATGCTTTCGCTCCAGCACCAACTGGGTCAGCAGCAGTAACTGGTCGTGGCTCCAGTTGGGCTTTCGCGTCCTTTTTGAACTTTCATCCATGACAGTTTAGGGCAAACAAACTTGAACGGCCCGACTTTTAAATGATCGCAACATATTCTCATTAGGTAATAAGTTGCTAATTATTGGAGCAAATGACGTGTTTTATCATTGGCTCGTTTTATGCTATTGGCGTTTTTACAACTATTTCTTTCCTTTGTATGTTTATTTGGCTAGAGCGTGATATGTGGGACTGCGCATAGTGCATTTTCAGGAGTCCTCAACATGTTATTAATTTATGGGACAAACCAGCCGCTTGGACTAATTCCTCATTTTTTCCTCCATGGGTTGTATGTGGGATATTTTTTTCAATGGGCCGCCCCAGAGCCATGTGGAGAAAGAGTGAATCAACGGCAGTGACGTGCCGTTGGAGGTCAGTTAGGGTAGGCAGAATCCTTATCGTTAAACAAACGATAACTCTATTTGCTTGATTAGCAATCTGAGGATTGATTTACTAGTTTACAAGACTAAACGGCAGAATAGCGTGCCAGTTCCATCCTCGACATTACTGCTCAGTGCATCGAGCTTAAAATGCTCACAAGACAGCAAGTTTGTTCATATTTGCTTTGAGGAAGCTAGCGCAAATGCCATTAACAAATATTAAAACCTTTCCTATGCGGCGTTCAATGTGTGGTCAATATGTTTACGATAATATTTCCCCCCTTAAACACGTACTTTTTAATCCCGTTTTTAAAAAAATATGGAGTTTCTTTTCAGTCTTCTTTCATAATCCGATAAACAAAAGATCAAAACTATGTACGGAATTACCGAGAGAGTTGAGATTTTTTCCTAATTAATTTTTAAGATTTACTTCCTTGCAGTCTCGAATCAAAGCATGAAGGTAAATTAATCTTTTTGTCACAATCACCTCTTAATCATTACGAGCTTAATTGACCAGAAAAAAAGGTCAAATTGATTGATTGACAATCAGGCATAGTACGTGGAAACAGGTTGACAAAATCTAGCGCTAAAAAAAGGAGAAGTCACTGCCTACCCTGAGCGCACGTCTCTGGTCAACGGAAGTCCAAAATTCTCGATCATCACGTGGTTCACGGAGACTGTGAATAGTTCCAGGAAGTTGCTGGCGGGCAATTTAAATGCATATGTCAAATCGGCGAGAGAGAGACATACCTGTGATTCTCGGTAATTACTAGTCAATAAATAGCGTTATTTCCGCCTTGTTGACATATTTTTGGCTTGAGTGAACGTTTGCCGTCTCACTTAAGTGACCCCAACGTTAAACAACTGCGAAAAAGTTACATTTAACGGCAGAATGTTGAACATTTGCTCTCAATATATACAGTATTCCAGCGGTTTTAGTGCCTTAGAATTATTAAAATAATTAAAATGACAAACGAGTTAAAACCACAAGGAACAATGGGTCAATTCAATGAAGAAGGAACCCAAAAGCCCGAGCACTCACATAATTATAAAAAAGATTTTATTGGTGCAAACACAGTGTTTGCACCAATAAAATCTTTTATAATTATTTGAGTGTTCGGCGCTTCTTTTGGGTTCATTCTTCATTGAATTGACCCATTGTTCCTTGTGGTTTTAACTTGTCCTGACCTTGAGAGCACCGCACATTAAGTTTATCACGGTTGAAGCGCAAGAGTTCCCTTGGACTAAAACGAGTTTTGGTCATTTTAAAGAGCGTGTTCCTGCTGTCGATTGCTATGAATTCTTGCTTTGTTTTTGCTTTTGACTACAATGCTTGTTTAATCCCATCCTAATGTTTATTATGCAGGGTAGGGGAAGGAACGGTTAAAAATTCTGTTTAATTTTCTACCATTTCTTTATTTGTTTGGGGTTTTAATAATCCCATGAAAATGGAGGATCTAAGTTATATATTCAATAATGACTTATGTAAACTTCATGACTTTCAGAAAGGACAGAGGACTGACAGGTGACTATCAATGAGTATTAACTGACAGCACAATTAGTCCCTGCATTATTCAAAGCAGCGTAATGTTCAGTGTGGCATCTTAGAAAATCCACTGGAAATAATTACAATTTTTCTGTTCATAATTTTTATGTACATCTACACTTATGTATTGGTGTTTAGTGATAGGTTCAAAACAACTTTTTCATCGACTTTTTGCATGCAGAAGGTATAAATTTATCTCGGCTTGCATGTACAGTAATATTTTTTGGAAGGGCTCATTAAACACTATACATCCAGACAGAACAAGACACATTAAAACACAAATTTATCTCGTTATACACGTACATTTTATGTATATCTTTTTATTTTGCGCTTATGTACTGAAATTACGTCATGAAAAAGAAATCTTGAATGAACTCAGAAACATGGATAGCATGTGAAGCAGTTTGTCTGTGCCCTCTCCTCCATGTTGTTCTTGTATATAATCTTGACCATGGTTTGCTGTGCTGCGTGGGGATGCTCCAACCGCTGGGAGGTTGAGTACAAATGTACGGTTTCTCCAGTGACGTGAAGAAGAGAAAAAAAATTGTAGGCTCAATTCAGCGGGAAAATCGAACAAACATTAAAAATTACAATAATAAAAATGTTAGGTGATCATATTCAAACACTGCACTTGCACTTTTTCACAACCAAAGACCACAGGATTTGGAAGCTTATTGTCCAGTTTATTAAAAGTAAGGAACAGGGAAAGGCTTGCACAGGTTAGGGAGTTAAGACTCTGGGTGTTGGGTGAGTGTCCTCTGCCTCATTGCAGGGAGTTCTCTGGCTTTTATTGAATCGCCTGTAGCTCTTCAGCTGAAAAGGGGGGGCAGGAGAAAAGGTTAGACACACCTATATAGGTTTGGATGGGAAATTGTGCTGAGAGATGAGGTGTGGTCTGTTTCCCTACTTAGATTATGGAACTCAAGTAGTTGGATTCAGCAGCTTTTGCTGCTGATGTTTAAGAAAGTATGGCAAGTGGCATCAGTTACAGATGTGACAGGAATTAGCATAGAGTTGGATCATGTTCTTTGCAGTCTTTCAGACTAGAAATACAGTACTGCTCAATATTTTTAGAATTCAGTATGATTCCCCACATAGGCCAAACATTTTGGAAAATTAAGCATAGAAGGCTGCTTGGCCAATACGTTCTGTTTTCAATCTTCTATTTGGTCCTCCGGCCTCCCTCTCCCTAAATCATCAATCCAAAATTAGCTGAGCAGCAACATAATATTGACAGGTAATGGCCAACAGAATCACGAATCCTAAAACACTCAAACAAGAGATCACGTCTAAGTTTACTGAATAGAAGTTAAAAACAAAAAAGCTCCCACAATCAATATTAATAGCGATGTATCGCAGCAAACGATGGCTTTCTTCTTTATTATTCTGTAACGTTAACTTTATTATACCAGCTAACATTAGCTACCCTGTTCTCAAAGAAAATCTCACTTCACCACATCCACTACTATAATGAGTCTGAGGTTATACTTACATTACTTCTCCAACATTTCACTCCCCCCACCCCACTCCGCAAAAAAAAAAAACACGTTTAAGAAGCATTTTTTCCCCTCTAATTTCGCGTCTTTGGATGAAACGGCACTGAGATGATGGAGTTTACAAGTATGCTGCTGCTCATGGTTAGCGCTAGTAACTGTGTGGCTAACTGTACCCAGATAGTATCGTAGCCTAATTTGTTGTCGATAAACGTTAAATATCTCTAGAATTGTGCAGGGGATAATCCAGTTTAATGCTTTACTGTACGTGTTATTTAATTTTGATGTGCTGACAATATACAGTGTAATTCTTTAAACGTCTTCCTTTCGAAAGATCATCATGAACGGTCCATTCCGCTGCAGCTCAGCTGCTGGACTAGTCTTGTCGCTAACTTCCGGGAACTATTGAGAGACTCCACGACCCGCCATTGCTGTAAAAGTGTGGCCCATTGGAGTGAACGGAGTTGACGTGACTCTCTCTCTACATGGCTCTGGGCCGCCCTGTCACCAAACAACCAATCACCTTGCTCATTGTCCCAAGTCTCATGCATGAGAATTGACGTCATCCATAGCAATGGAGATTTACTCCCACCTATCTCAGAGCTACTCCTAGTCTAGGAGTTACCAGTTTTCTTAACTAAAAGTTGCTCTCAGCGGCTTTGTGAATAAGTTTTAAGATTTTTCTCCTACATAAAATGTTTAGCGCGACTTCGGAGTACTCCTAGCGGTAAGATAAAATGCTTTGTGAATACGGGCCCAGAGCATTAATCATCACAAAATTTACAAGCAAAAACCTCCCCAAATTCAAGGCATAGGAGCATTTGTCTCCCCAAACCCCCCCCCCCATAAACCTTCAGTCCAGGTCCCGTATTCACAAAGCATCTTATCTTACCGCTAGGAGTACTCCTAAGTCACGCGAAAACATTTTATGTGGGAGTAAAATCTTAAAAGTTATTCACAAAGCCGCTGTCCTGTCTAGAACCAGGGGGCGTCCTGTTGCCCACCTTCTGTGGGTGTTCTGCTGCCTGAAGGTGATCCGCCTGCTGCTCGGGCCAGGGGGGGTAGTCTGTCACTTACGCCAGGGGGCTCCGTCCGCCCTCTGCACCCAGGGGCGTTATGTACTCCTCCCAGCCCTGATACAGTCTGTGTTCCTGCACTAGTCCTCTCTGACCTTCATGTGTGTCTTGTCTTCCCTCGGGGGGGGGGACCACTGAATGAGGGGCTTTCCATCTACCATCTATAAGCTGTAAGTCACTTGGCTGCTGTAAGATCAGTTGGCAAGAGATGTCTGTGCTCAACATAGGGTCCCAAAGAGTCACCTTCACCTTTCTTACGCCAAACAAAAGCCCCATCTCTGTGCCTAAACAGCTCCATCTTTGTTTCATCGTCCATGACATTGACAGCCAGAAGCTTGTATCTTCATCCAGGTGAGTTTTGCGAAGGCTAGACGAGCTCTTGTGTGTCTGGGTTGGAGAAGTGTAAGTGGCGTGAGAAAGGTGAAGTGTTCAACCTGAAAAACTGTCCCAACGGTCAAACAAGGTGGCGGGAGTATAATGCTCTGGGGTTGCTTTTCAGCGAATGGGCCCGGAAACCTTGTTAAAGTGAATGGCATCATGAAACAGGACCAGTATATCCAGATCTTCAGTGAAAACATTAAGCAATCCGCCGAAAAACTTGGTCTTGGGCAGGAATGGATCTTCCAACAGGATAATGATCCTAAACACATGGCCAAATCTGTCAAGAAATGGTAAGTGGACAACAAAGTGAACATTTTGGAGTGGCCAAGCCAGAGCACCGACCTCACTCCTATCAAAAATCTTTGGAGGGAACTGAAGACCAAGGTCATGGCAAGGAAACCCTTAAACCTTAAGGATCTGGAGAAGTTTGCCAAAGAGGAGTGGGCCAAAATCCCCGTGCAGACATGTAGAAACCTTGTGATCAACCACAGGAAGCGTTTGGAGGCTGTAATCGTGAATAAAGGCTTTGCCATCAATTACTGAGAAAAGGGTATGAATAATTCTGGACATGGCATTTTTTGTAAATCTATCAAATATAATACCAAGAAGTATTGTATTTCTTGAAAAATTGTTTACTGTACTTCTTACAGCCTTATGTCAACTAACTGTGTCATTTGTGCAAGAATAAATTTGATTTGTCAAAAAATATCTCGAAAAAAACAAAAATTGGTAGGGGTATGAATAATTTTGGGCACGACTGTATATATTATGCATCTAAAAGTTTTGGAAAAATCTCTCTCTAATCTTGGTAACATCTATTCACACTGTACATATCAGGTACATATCATTGTCCTCTGACACCCAAAAGGGACTTTCCCACCGTCTTTGCGTTGCACAAGTAGCCTATATGGTCTTCCTACCCTACAAAAAAGAAAAAAAACCCACATAGCTAGCACTGCATAAAAGAATTATTCTGATATCCAAATCCCAAAATAGATTTTCTGGCTATGTGATAGTAGCTATACAACCAATTTGTGATGGTTCTGCCCTGCCGTCCCTCCCCCTCCTGCTGTCTTCGCCTCCACTTCAACGAGCCACACCTGTTGCTCGTTGAAGTGGAAGTGAAGTTTAGAGTATTTAAGCGCAGCTGCATTCTGGCATTTTAGCTCCGTGTGTGTTGCTGCTGCTCCCCTGTCTCTTTGTCATTTTTTAAAGTATATTTATTAAATAGGCATGGGCAACGCTCTGCATAAACTCTAATGGAATGCGTAACAGCTGAACTGGGGCGGTAAACAAGCCTCAGAAAACTTATAAAAAATGACGTAAATACCATTTTCATACTAAAAGAACACCATGGTTTGATTAAAAGCAACCTTTTCAACAGGATACCCGCATTTCATACATGAACTCTGCGTATTACGTATTACGTATCCATTTAGGAGGTAGATTTCAAATAGCCCGCGCCGTCATCTTATCCCAGCTACGGCCCTGATTTGCTTATAGCCATCTAATTTGAGAAATTACGAGTCTGTTCGTCCAGGCTAGACCTCCAGGGGATGTGAAATAAGTTCGACAGAAGTTGGTGAAGTTCGTCGCGAGTTCGCCGTGATTTCTTCTCAACAATAGCAAGAAAGGTGAGCATATTTTTACTGTACCCTACATAGTTTGTTGACAGAATATCCTGTGACCCTATTTGTGAAGTTTCAGTAAAATATACCAAGGAATAAACCGGCGCCAGGCCTTTGAAGCCCACCGGTCACAAGATTCATTACATTACATACGCTTCAATTCGAGACTGCAAGGATGGAAATCCGAATAATCAATTAGGAAAAATTCTCGGCTCTCGGTAATCCTGTATATCGTTTAAACATTTTGTCAATCGGATTATGAAAGAAGACTGAAAATAAGCGCCCGCTTTTTGTTTGGATGTAAAAGCGCGTATTTAAAGGAGAATACATTGTACATTGATTAAGCATTGAACTCTGCATAAGTCGAACTGTTTTAATATTTGTTGATGACATTGCTTCGGCTTCTGTACGCGCAAATCTGCTGTCTAGTGAGCATTTCAGGTTCGATGTACTGAGTTATAATGCCGCGGAAACTTAAACTGGCCCGTCATTCTGCCGAATAGTCTTACTAAACTAGTTAATCGTCTGATTGCTAATCAAGCAAAGGGGAGCTTTTTGCCTCACCAAACTAACCCCCGACTGCACGTCACTGTGTTTTACTATGAATTATTCACAGTAGCTCATTGAAACTATCATGGGAGGAGGGTATATGGACATAGTAAAAAACAGTGCAAAGTTTTTTTTTTTTTAATCACCACGGGTTATTGAAGGGGAACGTTTGATTCATTTTCAGCAGTGGGAGGGCAAACAACTGCCGGCATCAGCGACTTCACTGCATTTTGTATAGTAATGGGCGAGTAGTTTGCCCTCCCACCGATGATTTTGAAATTTTTGCAGGCCATTGATCCAAAAAAACTTCACAGGCAACCCATTCATACCATTTTTTAATATCAATGCAAAACCTAATGTTTGTTGAACATAATTGGGTGAAATTCAATGCATTTTCCATTAAGAAGTACCTAGGGGGCGCTGCTGTACTTCAGAAAAGGGGTAGATGACTTTATCATCAATTATTTCTGTTATGGTACCCCAATGGATAATTTGGCCTGGTTTATTTCTGAGTAGACTGTATTTTCAAAAATGCCCTCAGGCTTCACCCCCCAATTTTCACAATGGGTTTTGTTGAAAAATGCCGAAGTCAGCCATTTTTGGGACCCTGTGGCTCTGAGACCCTTTCCTGTAAAGGCGTTGGACTTGTGGCAAACTCTTTGTCCGTGTCTTCTGTACTTACCCGCAAAAAATCATGAGAAAATAATAAAAACTTTGTTCTCAGCAGCTCAAGAAATGTTGTCATTTTATTCATTTGTATTGCCCGTGCCTAAATTAAATATCTTTCTATTTTTCATATCAGCCTGTGCGAGTGGTCCCTTTATCAGCCTTTGGGAGCATGGTCCCACTGTCCGCCGGATTGCATGTTGCATCTGGCGGGACTAAACGTTGACAGAATGCAGCTGCCAGCTTGGGACCCAACCAGGCTGGTTGTGAGGGGAGCAGCAGCAGTGTTTTTTTTGTTGGGGAGCAGTGTTCCGGGTCTGGCGGAGGTGTTCTCCAGTGTGTTCTGGGTCCGGCAGAGGTGTTCTCCAGTGTGCTCCGGGTCCGGCGGAGGTGTTCTTCAGTGTGCTCCGGGTCCGGCGGAAGTGTTCTCCAGTGTGTTCCGGGTCCGGCGGAGGTGGTCTCCAGTGTTCCAGGTCCGGCTGGTGCCATGTGTTCAGGGTCCGGCTGGTGCCATGTGTTCCGGGTCCGGCTGGTGCCATGCGTTCGGTGTCTGGCTGGTGCCATGAGTTCCGGGTGGCCCTTTCCTGGCTCGCCAGGAGGCGTGCCTTGGGGGGAGGGTACTGTGATGGTTCTGTCTTGCAGTCCTTCCCCCTCCTGCTGTCTTCGCCTCCACTTCAACGAGCCACACCTGTTGCTCGTTGAAGTGGAGGTGAAGCTTAGAGTATTGAAGACCTGCACTGCTAATTGGCTGTGCAGCTGCATTCTGGCATTTTAGCTCCGTGTGTTACTGCTGCTCCCCTGTCTCTTTGTAATTTTTGAAAGAATATTTATTAAATATCTTTCTATTTTTCGTACCAGCCTGTGCGAGTGGTCCCTTTATCAGCCTTTGGGTACATGGTCCCAGTGCCCACTGTATTGCGTGTTGCATCCGGCGGGACTAAACCTTGACACCATTATCCAAAACACAGAATATAAATAAACGAAGTGAGTTTGGTAGTTAATCACCAAATGATCAAAAGTTTATTGATAATATGCATCAGATAATGAGGGACGCATTTGTGTGCATATTGTCTTCGAAATCCACAACTACTTCATGCTTGAGTGAAGAGATGAGTTTCTGAATAGAATATTGTCCACATTTTCTGGCTTCAAACAGGCCCTTCTCATTGTGACAACATTGCCAGCCAAAGAGAAGTTGCGCTGACTTACTGAGCTGGAAGCCATCACACACAGTGTGTTCCTGGCTAGGCGAGAAAGGGCAGGTAAGTCCTTAGCATGTTTGCACCACCAATCCAGGATGGGGGTCTGGCATTCAGGAGGGATTTGCTTGTATTTGTCCATCTCACTGGTGTCTTGCTGGTCATCTGGGAGGTCGTCAAACTCATCTTGGCAGGGGTGCTTGGCTGGAGGTTGAGCATCACCAGTGTGGGATCTGTGGTCTTGAAGGTGCAGGTTTTCAAGCTGTTCAGTGACATGGTCAAGGGCTTCCCGCTTGTCACTAGTTGAGAGCACACGCATGCTCTTCTAACGAGGATTGAAGTACACAGCAGTCTTGTGCAGGAGATGTGGCTGAAATTTCTTGTCGCGGAACTTGGCTGCTTACCCTCTCAGGCTAGCAAGTGGGGCAGTCATCTGGAGATGCCTGAAAAAAATATTGTTGGGGGGGGGGAAAAATCCATCATTCCAAGCAAGTTTTAAAGTGATGTCCACTAAAAAAAAAAGGATGCGTTCTCATAATACAACCCCAATTCCGAAATAGTTGGGACAAAGTGTAAATTGTGAATAAAATCAAAACGTAATGACTTTCAAATCACCCCGGCCAGTATTTTATTCACAATAGGACAGAGATAACATAGCAAATGTTGAAACTGAGAAATTTTACAATTTTATCCACAAAATGAGCTCATTTCAAATTTGATGGCTGCTACAGGTCTCAAAAAAGTTGGGACAGGGGCCTGTTTACCATGTTGTAGCATCCCTTCTTCTTTTTAACACACAGACGCCTTGTCTGGGCATTGAGGAGACAAGTTTCTTGAGTTTAGCCATTGGAATTTGATCCTACTCTTGTTTAATACAGGTTTCCAGCTGCTGGAGAGTTTTGGGTCTCCTTTGACGGACTTTTCGTTTAATTATGCACCAAAAGTTCTCAATCAGTGAAAGATCAGGACTGCAGGCAGGCCAGTTCAGCACACAGACTCTTCTGCTATGAAGCCATGCTGTTGAAATAGCTGCAGTATGTGGTTTTGCATTGTCCTGCTGAAATACACGAGGCTTTCCCTGGAATAGATGTCGTCTGGAGGGGAGCATATGTTGCTCTAAAACCTTTATATACCTTTCGGCGTTCATAATGGTTTTTAAAACATGCAAGTGTCCCACACCATATGCATTAATGCATCCCCATACCATCAGAGATGCTGGCTTTTGAACTGAATGCTGATAACAGGAGGGGTAGTCTTTCTCCTCTTTAGCCTGGAGGACACGACACCCATGATTTCCAACAAGAATGCCAAATTTGGACTCGTCTGACCACAGGACACTTTGCCACTTTGCTGCAGTCCATGTTAAAGGGATGGTCTACCCAAAAACTATAATTTGTATATCAATTACTCACCATTAGATGTCTCGAATGGACAAAGTTGTTTTTCACCTGGCGCAACTTTATGGCCACTGGAGAGTTTTGAAAAATTATCCAAATTCCTTTTTTGCTGGAAGCAAATGGGGTCACCCAGTAGCATCGGTAAAAAGTCCACAAAACGTCTGTTGACAAACTTTCAAACCATCGTCGAACGCATCGTCCAGTATAATTCAAGTCTGCTTTGTCCACTCGTATCCTCAGAACTCTAGAAATGCGGTTATTTTCGCTAAAATAATAAAATACCACAGTTATTTCAAGTAAGCTCGCACATTCAGATCCCTCCTCGGCTCGTTCTCAGACACTAATAAAAGTTTTGAGAGAAGGAGAAGACGTGTTTCAAAAACTTCATTAGTCTCTGGGAACGAGCCGGGAGGCGGGAATTCCGTTGAATGTGCGAGCTTACTTGAAGCATAACTGTGGTATTTTACTATTTTTAGTGAAAATAACCGCATTTCTAGGGTTCTGAGGATTGTGGAGTTTGTGGACTTTTTACCGTTGCTACTTGGTGACCCCATTTGCTTCCAGCAAAAAAGGAATTTGGATAATTTTTCAAAACTATCCAGTGGCCATAAAGTTGTGCCAGGTGCAAAACAACTTCGTCCGTTCGAGACATCTAATGGTGAGTAATTGATATACAATTTATAGTTTTTGGGTGGACTATCCCTTTAAATTAGCCTTGACCCACAGCATACGGTGTCGCTTCTGGATCATGCTCAACAATGGCTTCCTTTTTGCGTGATAAGAGTTTTAGGTGGGATCTGTGGATCGCACGGCGGACTGTGTTTACAGACAGGGGTTTCTTGAAGTATTCCTGGGCCCATTTAGTAATGTCAATGACAGAATCATGCCCGTGAGTGATGCAGTGGCTTCTGAGGGCCTGAGGATCACAGGCATCAAGTAAAGGTCTTTGGCTTTGTCCCTGACGCACAGAGATTTTTCCAGTTTCTCTGAATCTTTTGATGATGTTATGCACTGTCGATGACGAGACCTTCAAAGCCTTTGCAATTTGACGTTGAGGATAATTGTTTTTATAGTATTCCACAACATTTTTACGCAAGTCTTCACAGGTTGGAGAGCCTCTGGCCATCTTCACTTCTGAGAGACTCAGCCTCCCTAAGACATCCCTTTTATAGCCAATCATGTTACACACCTGATGCCAGTTAACTTAATTACTAGCTAAATGTTCCATCAGCTGATTCTCCTATATATTAATCGCTTTTTCAGCCCTTTTTTGCGCGTGTCCCAACTTTTTTGAGACCTGATGCAGCCAGAAAATTTGAAATAAGCTCATTTTGTGGATAAATGTGAAATGTCTCAGTTTCAACATTTGAAATGTTATCTATGTTCTACTGTACATAACATATTGGCTCATGTGATCTGAAAGTCAGTGCATTTTGATTTTATTCACAATTTACACTTTGTCCCGACTATTTCGGAATTGGGGTTGTACTATAATATTTTAGATGTGTCACAACTCGTTTTAGAATTTCACATCATCTTCATCATTGTCACAATAGCTGTGAACTGGTCTTTACACTGTTGCATTAATCGAAACAACACTCAAATAACTCTGTATGTTCCCTCTGTGTGTCAACATGCCCTCTGTATGCTGCAGTACAACGGTTACTGTTTATTACATCTGTGCCTGCACTGAATTATTTATTGCATATGACATGTGAGTACAGTGTGCTAACTTTACACAGTGGGTGGTTAAGGGACTGGGAGAAAGGGTTTTTGCACTTTATTTTGCAACACAGTGTATGGATGCTCTGAACAAAATTTTGTTGTTATATTTAATATAACAATGACAAGAATTGAATTGAATTAAAGTAAATAACGCTTTACCTCCAGTGATTCTTGAGGCGCTTCATCCAAGGCATCACTTCATTGAGATTGGGTTAATCCTGACCCTCGCACGCCTTGGTTGCTGACATGAAAGGCTCCAAGAAGGTGAGCAGCTCTTTGAGGAGGTCCTGGTCAATGGCAGTAACTGTGTAGCTCCTTAGGCTTCTTCTGAGAAGAGCTTGACAAGATCCTCATACTGGGAGTAGAATGACTCTATTAGTAGTTAGAGTTCCATCTTGTGGCTCGTGCTTGTTGCAAAGCCCTTGGGAGACGATCCTGGAGGCTTGACTTCTTCTCAGGACAAACCAAGTCCTTGCATGCACTCATTTGAGCTGAGACTTCTTCTGGGCAGTACTTGTCCTCAAAAGACTGGGCTAGCACTCTGTTGAGAACATGGCAGGTACAATCCAAGCATTCATCATCCTTGAGTGCACTGATAATGTTCCTCCCTTTGTCTGTGGTAAAGATGGCATTACTCAGCAGGTCACGGGTGATTCCAAACTTTGCAAAGGATTCCAGAAGGTGAGCCTTGACATTGACGGCATACATGACTCTTGAGTTCCCACTTGTCAGTTATGTAATGGGCAGTGATGGTGCAGTATGTGGTGTGCTTGTGATTGTCAGTCCACATGTCGGTGGTGAAGGCCACGAATCCCGATTGAAGATCTTCCATTAGTTCTGATGCAAGCTGCTGGCGCACCGATTCAGCTGTCTTGCCTACATTCCTGCTGATAGTGGTACGATGGGGTAGTTAGTAATGGCTCTGACATCAAGTTTCTGGGATGACTGGTGTTGCAGTTTAGCTATCTATAAAGGAGAAATTCAAATGGTCAACACTGGTCACACATAAATTGAAGGAATTGGAAACTGGCCTGACATTAAGAATCAATTGCCTGATGTATTCTAGTTCAATTGTACAATAGTACAAAAGTTAAAAATTTCTCATTGCATATTATCAAACTCATCCTAGTGTAATAGCTTGGCAAGGGAATTGCTTATCCAAGAGGTTTCCACATGATCGATTATCAAATTGTTCCACTAATTGCAGAGAAATACAAAAGTGTCCTAATAGCAAACTTAACCTCTAGAGACCAGTAATCAGCTAATCTTTATCTGTATCCAATATGAGATTTTCTCACTGTTTATCCTGCACTTATGAAACAGAGAAAGCTTACCTTTTCAGCAAACCTGATGAAGCCTTCCCCTTCAATGATATCAAAGGGGAGCAGGTCCATGCAGACCATGTCTGCACAGGCGGAGGTGACTGCCTCTTTCTGCTTGGCTGTGGACTCAGGTGACTGGCTATCCTTGGGCACATTACCCATTGACTGATTGATGTGGAGTGTATTGGGGCAGGTCAGAAAAGTCTGTCCCCCAGATGCCTTACACTTGTGATCAGACATTCATTTGGTGCTAGTGGAGCGTCCCTTGAAAGAGTAAACCTGATAGCAAGATCTGCATGCAGTGAAATCTAAGTCATTTTTGTCTTGGTCTGTTACAATGCCAAACTTATTCCAAACTGGTGACTTCCCTGAGCTTTCACGACAAAGGGAAATGCACCTGCAAGCAATTTTTTTTGGCAACAACTGCTGTATCCATCACTAATGCTATCCTACAAGTGGGTGATCTGAAAACAATCTGAAAGGGCTTATATGCCTCTGAAAGGCCTATATATGCCAGATGAAGCCACACCCTGAACCTTTGTTGCACTGGCCACATGCCAAAGCAATTAGTATTCTTTAATTGAACAAACAGCAAAGGATTATTAGACTGAAAAGCTACTAAGTTAATTAGGAAGCCATATCAAATGTATCTTCATTTGCATGGCTGTTAAAATAAGTACTGTTTTAAATTAGATAAATTAGAGTAGCAAAACTCTAATTGCGCAGGTAGACTTGGCATGAAGTTCAAAAAGAAGCCACTTCGTGTGTATCTTTTAGGTAATTAGAAAGTTTGGTTGCAATAAACACATGCCAGTCCTACTCTCCATTTTTTTAAAATAAATAAATATTGCAATTAACAATGGCATATACTAAAAAAATCCAGTTTGTAATTAGGAAAAACTACAAAATGAAAACAAAGAATATACTTCCAGTATAAAAGTTATAATTTCTTCATGCCTTCCTTCCTGACTAATTGTCAAAAAAAGTGTGTAGAGAAATATTGCTGTAAGAGATGGGGTTTATATTTGTATTGAAACGTTTTGCAGTGCTGCAGTAAATAGCATCAAAACTGCCACTGCACTGCCACTGTGAAAGTAGATACTGCCACTGCACTGCACTGCAACTGGAAGGCATGCACTGCACTGCAGGCACAGCCCTGCCACCCTCTACCTTCCACTTTCCTTAAACTGTCTTCTTATAGTTAATGTTGAAGTAATTACAAACCAGAGGCAGCTATTTTGAGAGAGTTTGAGAGTTTTAAAATTATGCAGTACAAGAGTAAGATTTTTCTGTGTGTAATTTTGGGAAGAAATTGAATAAAAATGTCTTGTGCTGTCTAATAAAGGAGTTTAAATTGAATATTCTCATCCTTAAGTTTTTTTTCTTTTTTTTTTCTTTTTTTACAAAATATGAGGCCCATTAACTTCAGCCTGCAATGTAACTGAGAACAAAGTATATACTTGTCAGCTCTAAATCAATTTACACATCAAAACTCCCGACAAAAAAAGGAACTGTGGATATTCTGGTCTTTTGGGAACATTCTTCCCGGGAGTGCCTCAATGACAGATAAAATGCACCTTCCCTTACTCTGCCCATCTCCGTCTTTAATCAGAAGCCATGGAGGGATGAGACAAGTGGAAGAATAGAGATGTAATTTTTCGAGTACTGGGATGCAGCCCCTATTCTGCCTCAATAAATGATTATGTACAACACTCCCGCCTGGTGGTGACAGATGGAAACAATACTGATTCTGTTTTTGTCACTCTCCCGGCAAACGAAGGCCATTTCTCAAAGTAAGCGCTGCAGCTGAGGTAGGCTGCATTTGGTTGCTACATCATTGTAGGCTGTTCTGTTGTGAAGGCAACTTTGAAAACGGCTGAGAAATGCAGCCTTCATTTTCCCTGATATCAGACAGAATAGTCAACATAGTAATGGAGCGTAAGTGAGTTGATGATCAGGCAAGATGAAGGCTGCATTTCTCAAGCTGTATTGGAAAGGGCCTTCACAATGGAACATCGTGCTATGATGTAGCAGCCGAGAAATGCAGCTTTTCTAGGCTGTAGCCAATGTGTTCAGCAACGACCGAACTTTCCATGAACAGAGAATCAATCCCAAATCATCCACTACACCCTTTCCCTACCCACTCCCCCTCACTCTGTACATTCATGCAAAATAACTGCTATCTTGAAGTCTGCCCAATCAAATTAGCACCAAGTCAAAGTGCACTATTAAACCCTCTGAAAGTAAGTCTGCATTAATGCAAACTTTCTGATCTGACTCTCCTGTACTGGACATAGGACAGTAGAAGAGACATCATACAGTATTGTGAAAAAGTATTTGTCCTGTCACAATTTCCATCTTTACTCATTTGTCATATTTAAATATTTCAGATCATCCAACTAATTTAAATATGAAACAAAGTCAACATGAGTAAACACAAGATGCAGCTTTTAAATGATCATTTATTGAAGGTAAAGAGTCATTCAAAACTTATGCCACACATGAAAAACAATAACCCCCCCTCCCCAAACTAGTTGCACCACCCTTGGTAGCAACAACTGCAATTAAATGAGACTTTTAGATCCCTGTAGAGGAATTTTGGCCTACTTTTCTTTGAAAAATTCCTGTAATTCAGCCAGAGTGGAGGGTTTTCGAGAATGAACTGCTTGTTTAAGGTCATGCCACAGTTTCTCAATCGAATTCAAGGCAGAACTTGGACTAACCACTCCAAAACCATCATTTTGTCTCTTCTGGGCCATTCAGAGGTGGATTTGCTTGTTTGCTTAAGAGGTCTGTCCTGCTGCATAAACCAACTGCACTTGAGCTTTAGGTCACAAGCTGATGGTTGGACATCACCCTTCAGGATTTTCTGAAAGAAAGCAGAATTCATGGTATCACAAATTACGTAGTAGCAATTCAACCCCAGATCAACACACGACCGCCATCATGTTCAACTGTTGGTATGATTGTCTTATTATGGAATGCAGCGTTAACTTTACAGCAGATGTAACGGGGCCCATGTCTTCCAAAATGTTGGCCAGCCACCTCTGGGAAAGTTTACGTGTGTTCCAAGCTTTCTCCATTTGTAGATAATGGCTGTCATCATGGTTTTCTGGAAACCCAGAGCCTTAGAAATGGCTTTGTAGCCCTTTCCAGACTGATCAATGTCAACGACTTTGTTTCTCATCTGTTCTTGAACTCCTTTAGATCACGGGATCATGTGTTGCTTTTTGACTATTTCACACAACCAGGCAAATTCTATTTAAGTGATGTTTAGATTCTGCAGGGCTAGCAGTGTCATGTATCAGGTCTCTTTCTGCCTTCACCTTAGCTATTTTCAGCTTTTAGGGTTTTCTCTTGAAAGGCAGGGGTTGTGCACACCTATCTGCATCGGATTCCTATTTTGTTATCACTTGTTTGTTTAGAACTTTTTACTGTGGCGTTTAGTTTGCTAACGATGTATGTGTGGCTAATCGGCTACTCGTCTTCTGTCACAGTACTCGTGACTACCTGGCTGCCACACAGGTTAATTGCAGATTAATATCAGGTGTGTGAATCCTATAAATTACCCAAGATTCCGGCACCTCTTTGCGTTAGTGTCATCTATACACGGCGCTGGTAACAGAGGTTTTTTAACCTTGTGTTGCGATCTACTTTCGCTAGTTATTTAGCATTTGGATTATTTTACTTCTAGCCTGCTTCGAAGTCTGAGCCTTATTTTCTAGAAGTTGTCAGTCCCTCATATTGGACTGTGTTCCGCAGTTGTTTTTGCCGTGTGGTCATTTTGTGGTTTAGGATCTCGTATCCTTAACTTTTAGATTGGGAATTGCACGCATTCTGAGATCTTTCTCTCGAACCCTTACAAGCAGTAATCATACCTGAGTGTATCTAGTGAATATGAACCCGATTATCAATTCTTAATTTGTTTGATGGGTTGATTCAGTAACTATGGGGCCAGTCACTTTTCCACATAGGCCCAGTAAGGTTGGATGGCGTGTTTCCTTCAAGAAATGAAATCAACTGGTAAAAAATGCATTTTTTGTTCACTCATGTTATCTTTGTCTAGAATTAGAATTAGTTTCATGATCTGAAACACTTAAGAGTGGAGAATATGCATGAATAGAAGAAATCAGGAAGGGGCAAATACTTTTTCCCAGCGCTGCATAAAACACAGCGTATTGATTGGCAGCCATAACGATGACTCCCTGCATTATATGTTGGATAGACTACAAGGGCATCAAAAATCATACACATATTTGCATCCTCTCCCTTAATTATGTTCCCCCAATGACTGCACTGGGGACTTTGCACAGAGTGACACTCAATAGTAATCATGGCAGTGATGCGCTAGTACCAAGGGAATGGTTTAGGAAATGGACAGACTGTGACTATGCAGCACACACAGGAGAGAATGCCAGTCACTGTTACATGGTAATGGGTTCAGTTTGAGGATAACCGATTGAGATGTATAAGGAATTGGAGACAGCTTCCATTGACCGGCTCCGAAGAGTTCTATGGGAGCTGCTACATGATGTTAGAGGTCAGTCCATGGAGGTTCCCATGTTTGAATGTTGGGCTTTTTTGCAGCAGAGTATGCAGACATTATTTTGGCACCACAGTATGTGCACTCATTACCTAAACAAGATTGGATGACAAAGAATAAAAATTTAACAGCAATCTTCAGTTCTACTGCTCATGAAAAACATAGTCCCTGGAGTGTTATTTAATTTAAAAGATATTTTTTTAACTTATGGTCAAGATTAGGATAATTTTGCCACATTTTACTAGCTACATTTGGAATCAATCACTGTACCACTTGCATTCTGATCGTGGCCAAAAAGTAGCAAGTATTATATAGTATGTTTGAATTTTCAATATCCACAAGATACCCGGAAGACATACTACATTAGCCGAATTTCATAGTATGCAGCCACTGCAGTTTTTGAAGCATACTTTTTTACCCATAATGCAATGGGGTAAATGGGAAAGTCCCACTAAAACCTAGGTCATCATAATAATTTGATGTGCGTATGACAGTGCAGAACACATCATGGTTATTAAGAGCCATATTCTCAGAGAATGGCACTTTTGAGATACTGGAGTTGACATCTCAGAATTGCTTGAAATTTGGCAGAATGGTGCCCATATACATGCAACAGAAAATCCCTGAGATTGAGCTCACAATTTTTAAAGATATGGTTACAGCGCCACCTAGAAGTGGACAAGTCAGGTACCAAATTGAACATTTTTGAGGAAAAATACCCATTCTAAAGGAATATTGTGGATAACTGCTTCAATGTGCCAAAGAAGTTATGATTGTATTTGATACTGGGATACCCAAAATTTGAAAATGTGAAAGTGCCACCTGGTGATCATGTTGGTTATACATGCAATGACAAGAAATCTGTATACAACAGGAAAAAATATTTTTACAAATTCAGGCATATTTCAATTTTTAAACCAGACCAGTGCCAAATTCATCTTACCCGTTTCCTTTTCAGACATTAAAGATGAGAAAAATTGAGGAATTTCGTCAGGCACTTTTTTGGTTTTTCAAGATATTTCCTCCCAAAGTTAGGTGTGGGCTATTTTTTTCCTGTTTGTACAGTGGATTAACATTAATAACCAGACACCTGTGGGGATGGGTGGACCATTAATTTGAACCTTTCTTTGGGCTAAACAAAAGACACCAGAAACATCTTTGGCACTATACTCCATCTTGGAGCAGCGGCTACAGACATTTTGACAAGATCTACAATTTGCTTATTTGCAGTGATGTTCAGGGGCCCATAAAAATGTTAACCAAGAAGACGGAGCCTTGAAATTAGTTGAGGTTCCAGCCCTTTCAGGATATTTTAACATGCCAAAGGAAGTTTATGGCACTCTTTGCCAATGTCTGGATATAAGGGGACGAATGTTCAAAAATATATCAGTATGGGGGCGCTGTTACCAATATGTCAGATCAAAATTCAAAATTCTGTTCTCAACATGTTGCATTCCAACTTGACAAGATTACAAATAGCCACAGGTTTTGACTGCACATCATAATTGGTTCCTCGGTTGAACTTGTTTGACATTAATTCTTCAGATATCAGGTTAGCTCCCACCACTTTGCAAAATTAGTGATAAAATCTTGGCATCATGGATTAAGTATGAAAGATATCATGTCAACTTGGAGCCTAATACCTACAGTATATGGTACCTCTGGAACATACATTTAAAAAACTGAATTCATACTTCCACTGAATTACCTTGCATTGGCCTATAAAACCAGAACATACTTTATAAGCTATAGGTCTGCAATGATTGAGATAGAAATCCTTAAGCTAATGGGAGTGGAGCAAGATGTGGACTATCTGCACAGTCTTAAGTTCAATATGGCAAGCAATGATGACTAAGCGGCTGTGACCGTTTTGGCAAGGTTCTCACGCATATTGGACTGGAAAATTGTGAATAATGTTTGAACAATTGCTGAAGTGGGACATTTGGTAAAATTTGATTTGATGACATGAAGGCCTATGCATAGATTCATAAAAGGGGGAAATCCAGGTTCAGAAAGTAAAAGCTCCCCACCATTTTGTTCCAACCATTTGCATATTCCTATATGCTGAATTCAGGATGTGGAACTCATGTGTGATATCGGCTGGCTGAGATTGTGGCTGGAATATAAACATTGCAGGACTTTTGCTCTCTGACCCTGGGATTTTCCACCTTTGATTAAGGATCACCATCACAACAATGTGAAAAATTAGGTGTAGCCTATACTGGTATGGTGATGTATTTGGAAGCGAGGGATCAAAGCAGCACAACTTAGGAGGTTGCAGTTTTAGGTAACCTATATGACATTTGGATTTGGAAGCAAGAAGTGATTGACAAGAGATTTGCAGATTTTGCCTGTATTGTAATGTCCTTGTTATGCTGCAGAAAACTTTCACAGACAACAAACCAGTCCCTGAGACCACAGAAGTCACCCAGTCAAAGGACACACACAGGCAAACAGAAATGGCCAAAATCAACAGTTCTTCGTCCTGCCTGTTGGGTGGTGGGGGACTAAAAAGTCATTTTGAAAGGCCACTGCAAGTAGTTTGGGAGATATTCTCCAGAAATAGAACTAAGGTCAAGGTCACAAGTCAAAAGTCACAGAAAATGTCCTGTAGATGTCACAGATCAATTTTAATACCTTGGTTTCCTTAATCTAAATTTAGCAGGTTTTGATTTGCTACTTTAATAGATTGGATGATTTTTTGGAAAATTCAAAATAGCAGAAAAAGGTCAAAGTCGTAGTGGAAGAGGTCAAGGTCACAGATCAAAAAATGTTCAAAATTTCCCAACTGTATGATATGACCATACTAAATGAGCAATTCTGAAAGGCTACAGTCAACAATGTCAGAAATATGCTCCGGAAACAAAAACAGTGATGGAGGTCATCGCTGAAAGGTCAGAGGTCACAAAAAAGGTAACTGATTTGAAGCTTTGGTAAAGGTCATAAATTCTGTGTATAATGGCAAGGCCGCGGCATAAAGTTTCAGAGTAACGGATCCAGATGGACGTGCGGACACAGCCTAAATCAATAATCCCCTAACCGATCTCTGAGGTGGCTGGGGACTAAAAAAAATTATTTTCATAGTGGTCACCCACCTGTGAGGAACCTGCATTAGTCCTAATGTGGCTGAAGCAGGCATCCTCTAGATCAGTGGTTCCCAAAGTCGGTCCTGGGGACCCACTGCGTATGTCGGTTTTTGCTCCAACCACAATTACGATCCCAGAGTTTTAACAAGCTGTTCATTTTTTAATTAGCAGTTGCTTGTCAGATCTGAGGGACATTTTACCCCTTAAACCACATTATGACAGAAATGGCTACGCATTCCATGAAATTTCAAAGCCCAACATTCATATTTTTTATTTTGATGTATTCCACGTAAGCACGACAATCAAAGGTGGCAGTATGTTTCATGTGATCAAATGCAAGACTGCAATCAGTCAGTAATCTGGTGATTAGGGTTCTGAATGCAGGTGCTCAGGTTCTTTCCTGAAACCAATCAAGTGACATTTAACAGGTTTGACTCATCGTTTGCTTTGTCTTTGAATTCTTAATTGCTTAATAATTGTTAGCTTTAATGACCTTGGGTCCACAATTTTATCTACTAGAAGCCCATTTATAGATTCATGTCATCAGTTGCAAATTTCCATTTTTTTATGTTAGAGAAGTAATTTCCAATTTGGCACACTATGAAATGATTTTCATCATGGCCATTTTTGACATGTGGTTTAAAAGGATAAATAATCAGCGTGAACAAGAATAGTGCAATCAAGAGCAATGAGCAACTCTTTAGCATTCTAAGATTGGAGCTGTGGTTGACACAAAAACCTGCGTACACAGTGGGTCCCCAGGACCGAGTTTGGGAACCACTGCTCTAGATTCCCTAGGGTTGTTTTTCATTCCAGTTTTAACGAGTGAATACATTTTATCATTTTCATTCCACTACTAAATTTAACAGCTTATTTGTCCTGCATATCTGGTAATTAGATGACCGCCTCTAGAAACCGGAATGCATAAATACAACAATTGGCCTACCATTGGTTATTGAGTCATTACACGCAAAAAATGCCTCAGCCTGCAGCAGGGAGCTGGCGCTGTCGGTTTAGCATTGCTTTGATAAGTGATTTAAATTCGACCAGATGTTACGAACAGCCTCAAGCAAGTAGTAGCATTACATTTTCAGTGAAACAACGTTGCCACCCGTTGATACATTTAAGGGCTTCCGCTAATGTTGACATTATAAAGTTACTCGAGCTTCACGTCTATACTACGGGAAAGGTTTAATGTTATTATGGAAATATATTTTAAAAGAATTCATTCGCACTGGAACACAGCAATTCCTTTAGGCACTGCGATGCGATACGATACATTGGTCTAGCATACCTTAAATAGAGGTCATTTACGCAATTTCTTCGACTGCACCGTCGGTAAGCATTTGCTTGGAAGATTAAGGCCTTCCCAAAAGAAATACCGCCAGTACTTTCAAAGCTGATACACGTACATCGTTTCTGGACGGTTTTTTTTTTTTTTTGTCGCGACCGGAACGTCCCACCTTTCCCGAATGAAAAAGTCTGATGCCACCCATTCTTCTGACGTGGCTGTAACCGATTGGAAGCCTGATTTTGCTATAAGTATGACGGACTCACCAGACGCTTATTCACTGCTGGAGCCTCTTAACTAGCTTCTGCACCATACCGGGCAGACAGGAACACCACCAAAAGTAAGTAGAAATTACACCCAAATGTCGGTATCGTGTCGTATAAGTCTACTGCTGCCTCGTGTAAAGGAATGTACGCTGCTATTGGGTTGCTCTTGCAAAATCTTCCTCACCGTGAGCAAAAAAAAAGTACAGGTTTGACTCCATATCAGTTTCTCCACTGTTCAGACTTCAGCCCTACTGCCTACGTGGACTTCGTGGTAGGGTAGGGGACACGAGTTTACATCTGCCAGCCTAACTCAATAATTATCCCTTGGAATGTCCTCGAATGGTGCTTAATGTTTTTCAATAATATACCTCGCTAAACACCGTTTAATTTTACGCATTTGGTATGTTTAGATTTCCTGAATGGAGTTACGTCTCGAGATGACGAGATTTTTAGCTACGTGTCACAACAGCGCACGCGCGAGTCAAAGTTTATTGGAATTTGGAAAAGTTTTTGAAAGTTTGTTTGTGTGGGGCGTGTGTGTGGGTTTTTTGTTTTTTTTTTTTGTGTGTGTGTGTGTGTTTCAGGCTGACAAGTATTTCTGAGTCCTTCTTGCCAGTAAGATTGATGCCAGGACTGTAGGCAGAGCTGTGGAATTACGTGTAATTTCATCCTCACCGATGCATTCGCGCAACCGGGGAGAAAATTCTTATGCGCGTTGTTGGAGGAGTAGTCCCTGCTTTAATCCTTTGAGAATTCATTCATGGAGCCGTTGACATGATGAGGTGGCGCGTGAATAAAACCGGCCATTCGGACGTCTTGAAACAAAATGGCACGGTCCCTTGTAGGCCAACATCCTTGATGGTGTTTGTTGCTGTCTACGTTTGCACGGGGCCCACTCTAACAGCCAGATATCCCGCTTGTAGAATCTCACTGATGGAGGCTGGATACCTTCTACCTTTTAAACAAGACTTAAAGAACACAGGCCTACGTGGGGAACTGGTTCCCTCTTTTGGCCATCACCCAAAACGACTTATGTTTTGTATTAAAAGGAAGATGGCTTGGTTCATTTTGAAAGTCAACTTGACTCTGAATTGAGGTTATGTAAGCAATTATTAGATGAAGGAAAAACAAGGGACTGGGTATTTGCCTCAAATTTATTGAATCAAACTGACAAATTCCATGCCTAATGAGAATAATTTTATCAAGCACTGTCTGCTTGAAACTCACTTATGGTTTATATTGTAATAGAGTGGATATTCTTTTAATTCAAATCATGTTAAAATTAATGAATGCTTCCTTTACTTGGTTAATGCACAGGTTTTGTATCATGGGCACAACGCTTAAGTAGTTGACTGCTTTATCGCTGACTGGAAACCTTTTAAGCTGTTTATGTTCAAAACTTGTATGTGGTTGTCAATATGCCACTAATTTCAGTGTGCTTCTAGGGCTGTAGCAAGGTCTTGTCAGATGTGAACTCTTTGGAATTGAAGCCTAGAACCCTAGTCATTCCAAAGCATACTTTATGTTGAACTTGAACTGTTCTTGATCAAGTGTCAAGATGAAGCATCATGTCCAGTGCAGGAAGATATATCTACTCGGCTTGTTTATGGTGTTTCCATGTACAGCCTCAAATTCTTGGCCTGTTGAGTGAGTGGTTGTACTAGTAGGAACTGTTGGTGGTGGAGAAACTGCCCCTTGCTCCAGTGGTCATATTTATTTGATTCCTCTTCAACCTGTTCTGTGGCTTTTTCTGAGTAGCGTACGTGCCAATGTGGTGAAATTGGTGAATCTTGTGTCCTTTAAGTACCTAGTCAAAAGCTGAGTAGGATTACTTATTGCAGCTCCTAGCTGTGAAATGGATTGTCACCAGTAGTGAATGGTATGTCAAGACTTTTTGTTAGGTGTGTGAAATGGAAATGCAGTCACACTTTGCAAAACGAACTTTGTTGAACTGGTTCTGTTTTGCAACTGGTTTTTAATTTTCATTTCTTGGGGAGGATGTGCCCTTGAGCAAGCTGCGTTTTTTTTTTTTTTTTTTTTTTTTTTTAAACATGCCTCGGAGTTTCAGTGTACTTTACTTTTGAGTCATCTCTCAACTTTTTGCAGCCCACTTGCCTCACTTGTATCAATTCCTTGAAGTTGATTTACTGGTTTTCTTTAGGGAGGTATGACATAAAAATTTCAAATTCACCCAACAGCATTGAAATCATGATGGCTCAATAGCTGGATGAACACAGAACTCAGAACAGTTTGAATTATCTATCTCATGTAGAACCAGAGTTATAGCAATTTTAAGATTCATTTTCGGGACTCTAAAATTAAAAGGAGATGGGTTAACAATAATGAAGTAATTAAGACACACTTTACTCCTGGAATTTATGAAAAATCGCCATAACTTTTTTTATTCTTGGAGAAATTAAGATGAAATTTGGAACCTAGGGGTATTTTTGGGTGCTCTTTAACATGCTGCAATCAAAATCACTTAACAAATAGTTTTCAAGCTATCCTGACCATGCTGGCTGACTCAGTTGCCTGAAAAAATATTCAAGGTGCCAGTGTCGCTGAAAGAAAAGAACGAAAAATTATTTTCAAACTCAAAATGTGTTCTTTTTTTGCCATTTTTCAAAAAGGATTACAAATAAGTTGACGATAAAATGAAAAGGAATTCACAACAGCCCACTACTATTTTTGATATGATAATGATATAATAGACTCCTTGTTCTTTATTCCAAACTAAATTGTACCAGCATCCAACAATAAATGAGAAGTCAAAGATGCCACCCCCGCCATTACCCACAATTCCCGCCCACCCCCGTCCACACATGTGTGGCCCAGCCTGGCTCGACTACCTTTTTTTTTTTTTTTTTTTTGGAAGTCAATTCGAAATTCCTGCGAGGAGCCAGCTGGAAGACGTCATCAATCTTACATGAATAGAGGCCCAAAAAGTCGATTTATCGCATCAAAAAGTGAATTTAAGGACTCCGTACCTGGTTATCCCTCAAATGTTCATTTCGTGTGTAATGAGGGTAAAATCCGTAAAATTTTGGCAAAAATTGCATCGAAAGTTCGTCAACATAAGTTTTCAAAACCGAAACTTGAGTAATGGAAAATTCTGTGCATGCGCAACGCGCAATCAGGTAAAACCCTGCCTGGGTTGAGTGTACTTCATAAACACGGCCGAAAACGCCAGTGGTGCGGCGGTGGCGCCCCTAGCGACAATTGCTGTACCTACTTTAGGGCTTATTTTCTGAGCATCACATTACCTGTCACTATTGCATATTTTCTCAGTCTCTGTTTTAATATGGTTTTTGTTCCATTTCTATTGCAATTGTGACAAGTTATAGGATGATGGAATTTTTTGGGGGTGTTTGTAATTCTGTCCACTTATCTAGCATGGTGCGTTTTATGTCCAAGTGAACAGGCTCAGGTACTTACTTCATGACAATAGAGGATAGTTATCTCACTCACTCGCTCTTATCTTGAAAAAATAAATTTTTAATTTTTTTATTTTAGGCAAAAGCTGGCAGGCTGACGCACACCGGCAGCTTTACAGGACGGATTATCTGGTAACCGACCATTTTAACTGGTAAGTCCACTCTTTCTGCCAGTACTTCCTTTCCTTCCTGCAAGTTTACTTGCCTTTTAACCAGTGCAATCCCTTGGCCAATCGGAAGTTTTTGGTAACCTCACCTTTCAATGGTTAACCATCTAATCCTGTGCGGTTTACTTCACCTGACTTGCATCAGGAATACTCATTGGTAGAAAGACACTCCGGTTTATTTTCAATAGCGCTAGGCTATTGCACATTCCATCAAAGTTGAGGTGCTGTCTTTTGCACATGAATGATGACATAAACCACGTCCTTTGAATATTCTGAACTTTCGTTGCTCATGAAATGGCACAGATTTACATGAATTCGTTGGTGAGGCTTATTAACCAATAAGGTACAAGAGGTTGTTATATTTTGAATATAGTTATGGCTAAAGGGCATTATTGGACATAATGCACAGTGGGGTGACATTGGGTGCATCTCAAAGCATGGGCTGCAGCCTTTGAAGGCTGCATTTTTAGGGGTCGTCATATACTTCCATCTGCCACACTAATATTTAGGGTTGGAGAGAGGGATAAATTTAGGGTTCTGGGGCCGTATGCATGACGCCAGGATAAGTAACTTATCTGGAGGATAGACTGTCCCCCGGATAAGCGAGGTAAAAGTGGTATGCATGTAGAGGGGAGAGCACTATCTGCGGTCCTTATCTGGGGATAAAGTTATACCCAGTTTCAACTGGGGATAGCGGCTTTATTCCACGGATTCCGCTGGTCTCGCTGCCTGTTTAGTACAGCTGCTTTCTGAGACTTCCACTTAACTTTCAATTCTGAAATAGTGCATTCTGCGCAGCCGCACAAATTCACCCTTGCGGCAATTCGGGTCCAAATTTCAGTTTGAATTTCGTTCGCTACTGCACATGTATTAGCTGTAAATAGCACTGTACATTCTGAGATTTCCACCAAAAGAACACGGATTTTGGTGTCAGAAAAGTTACTTTTCCGCTGCCGCTTCAGTTGTGAAACAACTGACGCCTGCTGCATTGTACGTTGTAGAAATTTAGCTCTTTGTTGTACAACTATAAAATGAGCAATGTGTTAGTGTGTCACGAGGAATCCCGTACCGACATGCGCAGAATGCTATAAAACACAGCGAGTCCCCCTTTCTAAAATGGCGCTTGCGTGTAAACCTGGGATGGCTATTCCCTACACTATTCTTGACTCATGCATACGGAGAGCACGCGGCAGTTATTCCTCGGATAGTAATCCGGAGGATAGGCGCTATCTGGGGGTAAAGTTCTCCCTCCTCCATGCATACGGCCCCAGGTTAGGTTTGGGGCCAGGTTTAGGGTTAGGGGTTGGATTAAAGGTTAGGGTCATAGAAACCAGTGACGACTCACTTAAACCAAAGCTCTTTAATGGAGATGAAATGAAGTCATGTCAGTTTGGCAGTTTAAATTAAGTGACAACCCCTAAAAGGCAGCTTTTGAATGTCGCAGCCTACGCTTTGGGTGCATCTTAAAGCATAGGCTGCATCTTTTGAAGGCTGCATTTTTAGGGGTCGTCACTTTCCATCTGTCAAACTAACATTTACGGTAAGGGACAAGGTTAAATTTAGGGTTAGGTTTGGGGTCAGGGTTAAGGTTGGGAAAACCAGTGACGACTCGCTTAAACCAAAGCTGTTGAACGGAGATGAAATGACGTTACATCAGTTTGGCAGATGGACTTAATTGATGACCCCTAAAAATGCAGCCTTCGAAGGATGCAGCCTAAGCTTTGAGATGCACCCTTTGACGCTGCTGGAAAAATGCTATGAGAGATGGAAATCTGAATATTTTGGATTTTCTGTGCCAATTCAGATTATTGCATTCTCATATGGTATATAATTGTAGCCAGTAGACAATCACTCTTTCATTCTAATTTCTTAACCATTACAGGCCATGTATTGGTCTTGGATCATTCATTAAATGAACTGTTTAACGGGAACGACTTGATGGCAATCATGCGGTGAAAGGTGAGGTTACTGCAGGCCCTCTAAATATCTCGTGGCATGCCACTACCTTCAACAAATACGCAGAGAATCCATTTTTCTGGGAATTCTGTACACATTTGGATAGTCATAAAGGGAAAAATTGGGTTTCATTCTTTATTATAAATAAATTTCAATACCCTGAACCTAATGCTGACCATTTGCACTTCAGATTTCATGTTTGTTTAATCTCTTTGCAAGAGTACTGTGCCAAAATGAACAAATTTTTGACAACTAAATTTTATTCAGGACAAACTGTGTATTGCCTTTGATTACTCTTCAGGGTAATGACTTTGAAATGTTGCCCCACTGCCACTCCCACACGCTGAAGCTCCTTGATATCAATAGCCTCTTCTCAGTTTTGATAAAACGTATGGGACTGTAGTGGCATGTGTGGTGCTAGGAGCCATATTCTAGTAGGGATTGTAGCAGGAGGCCTGGTGCAGAGTGAGCATTTCCTCTGCTGGCCCTGTGAATAGTGGACCCCTGTCGATGCTGCTCCACTGACCTGGCACAAAGTAAAAGCCACTGTGATGGAATGTCTGAGCTTTTGAATTGCTTCAAGTCAGAAATGGTTGTTCAGCCACTCCAGCAGGCTGCTTCAGCACACAGTGCAGGCACTATCTGCACATTTAAACTAGTGAGGTAGTCGACTGCCACAAGTCATGGTGTGCTTGAAGAGCCATTTTAGTTGATGGAAATTCCATTCAAATTTCGGCCTCCAGATTATGCAATTTAGTTACAGCAGTGTCCCCCCCAAAAAAAAAAAATGGGAGTATTCAGTTTGGATTTTTTATTTCAGAATTTTGGCAGATTCTCAACATTTGGTTCATTTGGAGGAATGTGGCTGGAAGCCATTTTGTTGGATTTGTAAACTTTGGGCCAGTGACCAATCATTGGAGGTCAGTGAGTGACTACGTGAAGTTGGCTTTTTTTTTTCCCCCCATATAGGATTCCTTAGGGAAGGCTCCTTTTCCACCAGAAAAGATGTACTTGGAAGGTCCCCTGCTTTGTCTGTAGTCTGCATAAGAGATGCACAAGGAATTGGGGTTAATGTGAAAATCTTCTTTCTGTGGCAGTTCACTCAGCCTGTAAGATATCTTTAGCATTGGCCATTAACTCAGATTGTGCCTACCAATAAGGCAATACCCACACCCACTTGTTTAAGTGTGACCTAACATCCATCTGGCTTTGAATCCATTCTTTTTTAAATGTACACAAGTCCAGTCTCTTTGAATAAGTAACTGGGAGTTAAAGGCTTATCCTCCCAGATTGTTCAAAGGTAACCACCTTATCAGGCTCGGCTCTCTGTGATTGAGCAGAGTAAAAGGGCACTGATAAATCTGCTTTTCAGCCAGAACAGTTTTTGCTTTATTGGTTAATATCCCTGCTTTGAGTGGGAAAGTGTGTGTTTTGGTCCATGCTGAAGCGTACTTCCTGTCCTTCCAGTGTCACACTCGGACTCCGTGTGGAATTTCGGCCATGAGCTCTGTCGCCGTACTAACACAGGAACTCTTCAATGAGCACCGCAGCGGTCTCTTACCTGAGCAGGCTGGTTGTAAGTACATCTGAGCTATCAACTGCAGTTTTGCCAAATGTCGGCCTGAAGTGTACGCTCAAGTTTCCTTAATATTCCAATTATACTGCCCAACAAAGGCTAAGTGCAGTAACTACAAAATAATTTAAGCAGAAAAAAAATTGCCTCAGAATTTGTTTGCTGTCCCAACAAATAGTTGGCATATCTATCAGATTATGGTTAATGGACTTGCTGTGGTATAATTACTATCCAAATAAATCCTGACCTCCATTTACTTTCAGGCCCAGAACTGCACAACTCGCATTTTATCCAATGTGTAGTTACTGCACTTAGGCTTTGTAGGGCAGTATACCCCCCCCCACCCATAAGGGGCTGGAGTATATCCACCTTATTCCTGAGGGCGCTACTGTAGATATGATGAGGGGTGCAACTTCCAGCGGAAAAAATTTTTATCATTAGTTTTAGTCAAGAACAGCGGCGTTTCTTTCAGTTAACTTGGCGATTACAGCTCATGGGTTTTTTTTTTTTTTTTTTTTTTTACAAATTAACTTGCTTTTCTTAAAATGTCCCTTCAGAGCTCCGGCACCTATTGTGCTGTTCGAGGCTGAACTAACAACCAGAGGAAGCTTCATTTATGGTTTGATCAACATTGTTTTGAACACGCACCCAGAACATAGGGGATTGTCCTTGTGTTCAGCGAAACGGTTTTCATGGCCTACCTACAGAAGAGGAAGCCAGAATTTGGCTGAAAAACCTGAATTTGAAAAGACCCCCAAAAACATTAGGTGCTCATTTCATTATGTCGACAAACACCGATTCCTACTTTATGGCTAGGCTCAGACAGACCGCCCATGGAGGAGACGCTGGTCCTCAGAAGCATTTTGACAGCAGTGCCAGGAGAGCACAAGGTATGATTTCACGTGTAGGGAGGACAGAAAATTGTTGTATTCGTCCGGTAATGCCAGTCAGTGTAACTAACGTTTCATCCTGTGCAGTTTAAGATGAGGCTGTAGAAGTAGCAATAGTCTACTACAATTTAAAAATGGCCTACTCTGTTCCAAACAATAGTCTTGCACTCCAAACCTCATTTTACTAAAATTAAAAGTATGGGGAAAAAAATGGATTCACTTTGTTTTACATGTTATAGTATTGGATTAGCTAGCAACTTAATACCGTATAATGTAGTTGGCTGGAGTAGAGCTAATTTGACTCGTACTGTCGGACGGCTTAATTTACTCTGTATAACAATCCATTACGTTTCATATGTAGAACAATATTTACCGCTGAAATAGTGTTTCCTTCATAAATATTCTCAGAAAGTACTTGTATATCTGTTTTAAGGTACATAAGGTCGTATACTACCTCCTTTAACAAAACGCAACTGACCTTGTTGCTGTGGAAGTACTGCATACGCTTCGGAGCTTTGTAGATTGTTCATAGCTTCGCAGTCTGTGGCAATGGAGTCGCTATTGTAGCCAAATGCGCTAGTGTGGCCACTGCTTCAGGTCGTTCTCCCATTTTTCGATAGTAGAAGGCAGCGGTACCGTAACTTTATCACGTCTGAGGGCTAAAAGGTGATGTTCCCTCATAAATTATTATCCAATTGCTTAAAAAAAAAAAAAAAGATTCGCGTGAGCCGCTGCCATAGTAAACAGGTCAGTGACAGGATGCAGCGGAAGTTACGCCCAGTATTCGCACAAGGGATCATGGGATGCGGGAATGAGGTGGATGGTATATACCAAAGAATTCTGTCCATCCTCATATCCGTCTGCACCAGTTTGTCTGACCGATTTCTCAAAAACCACCCATCAGATTGTTTTCAAATTGCAGTCATGCATTCTACACTTTTTTTTTTTTTTTTTTTTTTTTTTTTTGGGGGAGGGATTACACTCTTCATATTTTGAACTTACAAAATTTACCACTGCAAATGTTTGAATAATTTCTGGAAACCTGCTTATTGGATTGTTTTCACATTTCAGGCATGCATTCTACACTTCATGCAGAGGAGCAGTGCCAATTTATATGAAAATATGCCATTATCTCTTCAGTGTTCAAGGGTCGGGTGTTGGTGAGCTGTGCTCGCTTTCATTTGTTGAAATGTGTCCTGTCCCTGTTCTATTAGCTTCCAGTCCTGAACCTCAGGGATCATCTGAGGAAGAGGCACCGCCTACCTATAGGGATGCCTTCCCTCCTCTGCCTGAGAAGGCAGCTTCTCTCGAGGCAATACAGGAGTTGGACAATTCCTGGGTGTCTAAGCTTCGGCCGCTGCAGGCTTCTATCATCACGCAGGCAAGTCGGGACCACTGCTTCACTTCTTTGGCCCACACACCCTGCCTGGAGACTAATTCTCACTTTGTCACCTAGGTTTTCCACGTGCCACTGGAAGAGCGCAAGTACAAGGACGTCAACCAGTTTGGGGAAGGTGACCAGGCCAAGATCTGCGTAGACATCATGCAGAAGACTGGAGCACACCTGGAGCTCTCTATGGCTAAGGATCAGGGGCTGTCTATCATGGTCTCTGGGAAGTTGGATGCTGTCATGAAGGCTCGAAAGGAGATTGTCTCACGACTGCAAACTCAGGTAAGACTCTTTTGTGCACTCTGATCCCAACCTTTGAGTTTTGCTACGCATATTAGGACTGGTCTCGCTTATCTCGCTTATCTCAGTCTCAAGTATTTGAAGCTACTAATTGGCAAAATCTATTGCATGGCATTCAGCATGATGTATTGAACTTCTACTTTATAAGAATAGCCACTGTTATGGTATATAGATTATTTATTTTTTGTTTAGTCATGCTAGATGCATTGTTAAAACTACAAAACTCAACTGGCTATGTACAATGCATCTGGGAGAAAAAACTGTTTGCATGGTCGCATAGCTTCTGAAAGTTTAGTTTGTTTTGCTGTAGAAAATCAGCAGCTTTTATTACCCTAGACAATTAGATCATGGAAAACCATAGTTTGGGACATTAAGTATGTTAAGGAAATTCTCACACTGATTTGACTGTGGAAATGTACCTCAGGGTACTATTGGTCATGTTTTGTCTTGTCAGATTGACAAACCCAGTATGTGGGGGGGGTTTTAGCGCCTGAACTGTGCCGGCTATGAGCCTAGAAAAATCTGAATACACAAGTTGGGGAGCAACTTGGGGAAATTCAGCATTTTTATTTTATTCTCTCCCCTCTCCCTACCAATAGGCCACTGCCACAGTGGCCATCCCTAAGGAACATCACCGCTTTATCATTGGCAAGAACGGGGAGAAACTGCAGGAACTGGAGCTGAAGACTGCAACCAAGATCCAAATTCCACGACCCGACGACCCCAGCAACCTCATCAAGATATCAGGCACAAAGGAGGGCCTGGAAAAGGCCAGGCACGAGGTTCTTCTCATCTCAGCTGAGCAGGTAGCTCAGCGAAAAAATTTTTTATTTTTTTTTTCCCTCCTTCCCCTGCTGTTTCCCCAGCACAGGCACGGTCTGTGTGGGTCTAGCTGACTCTACCCCTAGTGACTGAGTGAACCCTCTTTTCCAGGACAAGCGGGCAGTGGAGAGGGTGAATATAGACAAAGTGTACCACCCTTTCATTACTGGGGCCTTCAACAAGCTGGTGGGTGAGATGATGCAAGAGACGGGTACCCGCATCAACGTGCCCCCTCCCAGTGTCAACAAGACTGAGATTGTCATCACTGGAGAGAAGGAGCAGGTGGCCCAGGCAGTGGCCATGATCAAAAAGATTTACGAAGAGAAGGTGAGCCTGCAACAAACTTTCATTGCTGAACATGGTGTAATTGTCTGACTTCTGTCTAACTGGTGTATGCAATGTCTGGAACTGAGACAAAGTGGTTGAAGAGACTTGTCCTTGACACCCCCCACCCCACCCCACCCCGGTTTGGTGGTTTTTTTTTTTTTTTTTTTTTTTGGCAGAAGAAGAGCTGCACGACCATTGCAGTTGAAGTGAAGAAGTCTCAGCACAAGTATGTCATCGGGCCCAAGGGAAACACACTGCAGGAGATCCTGGAGAAGACTGGAGTCGCGGTTGAGATCCCACCCTCTGACAGCAGCTCTGAAACCATCATCCTTCGAGGGGAGCCAGCCCGGCTGGGCCAGGCTCTGACTGAGGTCTATGCCAAGGTAAGGAGTTTGCCTGACCAGGTGAGGTTTGAACTGCCCACAGTGAGACTATAGGCTTCCTGCGCGTTCCATGTGGTAGCTAATTGTGCTTTTTATTTTGCTGCAGGCCAACAGCTACACTGTGTCCTCGGTCTCAGCCCCTTCCTGGCTTCATCGATTCATCATTGGAAAGAAGGGACAGAACCTGGCCAAAATCACTCAGCAGACTCCCAAGGTCTTTATCTTTTGAATTTCTTTCCCCATGTAACCTTTGTCAATTATAATGGAGGTATTTGCAGTTTTAAGTGATATTCTTGTTGCTATTAAAGGTGCATATTGAGTTTACTGAGGGAGAGGACAAGATCACTTTGGAAGGACCCACCAAGGATGTTCACCTGGTGCAGAGTCAAATTGAAGCCATTGTAATGGACCTGGTGAGAATGGAAATTTCACATCTATGCAAAATATGCAACTATTGACTAGGTTTTGTGAAAAGTACAGACATGTATAAGTTTCACCATTGTAACTTAAAGATTGGAGCCTAGCTTTTTATTACAGTATGTCAGATGGCACCCCTGTGTGCTTTCCTGATAGGTGAGCCGTATGGACCACACAGAGATCATTGTGGACCCAAAGTTCCACAGACACCTGATTGGAAAAGGCGGTGCCAACAGTAAGTATTGCAGTTTAATTGGAGTGCAGAACTGCCATGCATACCCTACATTCCTTTGCTTTTGAACTCTGGTATGTGTAGTCAATTAAATTCCGGTCTTGTGGATTTGGGTGTGGCCTGGTGCCTTTCTGTGTGGAGTTCTTGTGAGTTTGCTCCCACAGTCTAAAGACATGTAGGTCAAGCTAATGGCAGACTATATTGCTGAGATTGGCATACATGAGTGAACGGTTTGAAGAGGATGACAAATGGCAAGAGATTGCTTCACAAAAATGTGCTCAGTGTTAAGTTGATGAATAATTCCTACCCTTCAGTTAACCGCATTAAGGAGCAGCACAAGGTGTCAGTCCGCATCCCCCCTGACAATGAGAAGAGCAACCTTATCCGCATTGAGGGGGACCCTCAGGGTGTACAGGAAGCTAAGAAGGAGCTGCTGGAGCTGGCATCGCGCATGGTGAGCTCTGCTTGGCGTTCCCTCCTGTCTAAGTGCAGATGATGCAAGCCCGGCACCACGGGGGTGCTAAAGGGGGCTTTGCCCCCTCAGTCGTATTTTCTGCCCCCTAGTTTAAGTTTTATTTACCCCGTAGGACACCGGCAAAATATTGGCCCAGACAATGCACAAAACGAGGCTTCCCATGGCTCTGAAACATGGCACTGCTTGTCGTGCGTTGTCAAATGGATTTGTATGTCCCAGAACGCTGTACGATGTGATTAAGAAAAATCAAACCGTTAAAACTGGTAACACCCAAGTTGGCTAGCCTGCTTAAGATTTTAACTTCACCGCCGCGTAAAGTAGCTTGCTTGCTGTTAGCCAAAAAAAGTTGGTTAGAAGATGGATATCAGAACATGGCTTTTTAGGAAAAAACAAAACACCTCAGCTGATGCCAGTAGCCCCAGCTGCAGCAAAGATATTGCAGAGTCTGAACAGAATCTGCTAGCTCCTCCAGCCGCAGATGTTACCCTGGCGGGCCCGGCCACAACCAGCACAGTGGGAATGGGTCCACCGCCTGCCCCAACTCCCGTCTTGGGACAGAGGAGCCAGCCCAGCTGCTCTTATGACGTATAGGTAGTCATTTTCTCCTTTTTAGCTGTCATCACTTGGTTGGAATCGTTCATAGATTTTTATTTTGCATCTTGTAGGCCTACGTTCCAAGTGCTCTGCCAAGTGCTCTGATTCCCAAATTGTGTGCTGAGACTCTGGTTTAATACTGGCTTCATCTCTGAAATATACAATATGATTTTGAAACGGTAGTCAAGCCTTTCAGATGCTTTTTAGCTTACCGGCCCAAGGGCCGATAAGCTATTGTTGTGGTGTGGCGTCCGTCGTCCGGAACTTTCTTAAATTTTTTGGCCTGATGAATTTGTGTAAATTTGCGATAACATGCTACTTGACCATATCTCCAGACTTCTTTTTTTCGGATTTTTGATTGAATCATTTATGTCCGTTTTATGGACCCTTGAAATTTTGGCCCCAATGTTGAAGAGAGGACTGAGAAATTTTAAAATTATTTCTCAAACTGCGTGATAAATTATTTTTCTTCCAGGCAATCAACTTACCTTAGTACCGTCAATGTTCAGTGCGAGTGTCATTTTGATTGAATCGACGGAAGTGGGTCTAGTGGGGGCGCTGTACTTTAACATGGGGTCTTATGGAGAATGGGCAAAATTGCTTGTGGAAGCTAAATGGTTGCAGATCGAGATTAAGTTTGTATTACTGACGTATAGGAAGTTATATTTGACCTATATTTTGGCTCTGTTAAAGTTGACCTCAGATGACCTTGAAAGGTCAAACTTGAGGTCAAGCAAAATGTTACAATTTTCAAAGGCTTCGGGGCTTGAAAATAAAGATTGGGAACATGTGTATTGAACATTTCAAATAAGACTTCCTATAAACTTTCATTTGGTGGCCTTGAACTTGACCTTTGGTGACCTTCGAAGGTCAAACTTTCCATAGTGAAATTTCAATGACTTCTATCACCAAAACTATTAGAGAGCTTAGGTTTGTATTGCGGGCATAAAGGAAGTCATGTATGAAGTTTCATTTGGTGACATTGAACTTGACCTTCACTGACCTTGAATGACCAAACTTCACAGTGAAATTTCAATTACTTTTATCCGCAAAATCATTACAGATAAATGTTGGTTTGTATTGGAGATGTATGGAAGTCTTATATGAACTTTCATTTGGTGGCCTTGAACTTGACCTTCAGTGACCGTCGAAGGTCGCACTTCACATAGCAAAATTTCAACGACTTCTATCACTAAGACTCAGGGCTTGCAAAATTCTAAAATGAATGGTAGCTCGTTGGACAAGCGCAAGTGAATTCCTGGTTGCCCGAAAAGTTTTCTCCAGTTTGCAGATGTTTTACAACTTTTGCTGTTCATTACGAACAGAGGGGGGGGAAAAAAAATCATCAGCGCCGAAAAGTGTATAATTTGCGAGGAGAAAATCATTTATGTAGGCGGCATTTTCATAAAGGAAATTTGCATGACGATGTTCATCAACACCAACAAACGTTCATCATTACCATGCATTCTTTCACACCACGGAACATTCGTTTCTTTCAGTAGAATTTCAATAATGTATAAGCCTACGTGTAATGCACGAAATGAAACGTAGCGTTTAATGACTTCTCCCTACTCCTTTTTATGCAACTTGAACAATGGAGAAGGAAAAAAGCGGGTAGAGCCGGTACCACATGGTAGAAATGGAGCATAAGTTACTGTTGCTTTTTTTTTTTTTTTTTTTCCATTTAATGGACGTCCGTATGTTCTACATGATATTCTGATCACTGATGTGCGAGCACACTCGTCACTTCGTCAGAATATCGGTAAAACATAGGCCTATAGGCCTATGTACTGACGTCCCGTTGCAAACGTCTGATGGCCAAATCAACTGACATTTTACAACGGCACACAATCGAAATATTCAATTGTTGGAGGGTTGTGTAATTAAATCTTGTAAGTGGTTGAAAGTGGTGGCATTCTTAAAATCATTTGCAACCTCATGCCTTTCCATTTTGTTTGTTTTGGAATGGTGTTTAAAATTAATTTGGTCGTTGGAGACACTGACATATGTTCCGGTCTTTTGACTCTAGATGAAGGAAGAAAAAGAAACCATTATGGATGCTTCATAATCCCTTTTTGACCGACAATAAGCGGCACATATACAACTCTAAAAACAAAATCAGATATTTTAGCGCCTGGATTATAGCGATTTAGGTGATATATTTATGAAAGCTACATTTCTCTGGACGGACGGATTGAAACCAGCACCCGTAAGTCCTCAGACTCATATCGTGAAGTGAAATGACAACGAAGCATTTTATCTTACGGGTTGTCTTGTTTTGCTAGATATTTTGTCATGGTGCACGTTCTCTAACGAACATGAACAACTTCTGTATTTAAGTAATCAGTCATTGAAGTGTTCATCGATGTGTTTTACAATTCCACATTAATTTGGTCTCTGGCTCCAATGTCTCATTTTGAAAATTGTATGTTGCTCTGACAGTGGCCGATTAGCTTCCTCGAGTGCAACATCACAACATATTCTTGCTTGTGATATAGTGTTGCTGGTTTTAATGGAAAACGCGCCCTCGTATAGACGCAAGATTTCTGGGTAGAGAGTTTAAATGCTCGCATTCATAGTCCCACACCCACTCGAAGTCCGCAGACACTGCCCGGTTACCCCCTCTGTCCATGTGGCCGCCACTACAAAACGGGGGGGTGGAAAAAAAATTGTGGAAAGTTGTGTTAATTATCCCTCTCTTCCGCTCATGTGTAACCACAAGCTTGTCGTTTCGGTTCTGAGGCGATTGAAACGAAACGCAATTTGGGAAAGATGCGAGTCTAGAACACTGCTTTAGATGGTTAACTTTAATAAAATATATTCACTTTGCTGTGGGCCTTTTTAAACAACACACAAAAGCAACTAATGTCAAGGTTCACTTCTCTCTCTCAAACATATTATAATCGTGTTCTGTGAAAGTGATTTTGAGTGACCGTTCAAAGGAATGGCCATCCAACGTGATTCCTAGCGCATGTATGCCTTTATTCCCGTTTGATGGTTGGGAGTCAAGTCATTGCTTATGCCTGCACCAACCAAACTAGACCGCGACGGATCAAAATCCTGCTATTTGTCTATGGCACTTGGCAACCGGTAGTTTTAAAGTTGTGACAGTCACGCCTAAAATATTGTGAAATAGGCCATAGGTTTTCAGCAACAAATCAGATTTTGTTTCAAATGAATTTAGTGGCCGCATTGGTACAGTGAATAAAACATTAAGATATGAATTTATTTTCCAATGTGGTGTGAAATTTTCAGCCAGCCCGTCGAGCAAGCGCCTCTTAATTTCTGCTTGTCCGACACAATTTTTTACTTGTCCCGGGCGCTCAGAACAGGGTTTTTTTTTTTTTTTTTTTGAGCCCTGAAACTATTAGAGGGCTTAGGTTTGTATTGTGGGCATATCGGAAGTCATGTATGAAGTTTCATTGGGTGACCATGAGCTTGACCTTCAGTGACTTTCAACGGCCAAACTATACAGTGAAATTTCAATTACTTTTATCAGCAAAATAGTTTGAGTGTAGGTTTGCATTGGAGACGTATAGTAAGTCATATGAACTTTCATTTGGTGACATTGAAATTGACTGTTGGTGAAGGTCATTTTGACCTTTTGAAGGTCAAACTTGACATAATACAATTACAATGACTTGTATTGCCAAAACGGTCACAGATGGAGTGTAGGTTTGTATTGGAGACATGTATAGGAAGTCATATATGAATTTTCATTTGGCGACCTTCGTATTGACCTTCAAAGGTCAAATGTGACCTGGTGAAAATTGACTTGTATCACTAAAATGGTCACAGATGGAGCCTAAGTTTGTGTTACTGACATCTAGGAAGTCACGTATGAACTTACATTTGGTGACATTCAACTTGACTGTTAGTGAACTTTTGAGGGTCAAACTAGACAGTGAAATTACTTGTATCACCAAAATGGTCACAGATTGAGCCAAGGTTTATAGAGATATTTAGAAAGTCATAAAGTCCATTTGCTGACCACAACTGGACATTCTGTGACCTTTTACCCTTTAACTGCCTCAACCTTTTGGTAAAGCATGTTTTGAGTCACTGTCTCATTGAAAGATTTGTTTAAGCCATCCCTAACACTCGGTTGAGGAATGTTATGCTGAAAAAATCAATCCAATTAAGTTCAACACATCTTTCAGTGAGATACAGTGACTCAATGTGCTCTACCAAAAGGTTGAGTGGGCAGTTAAAGGGTTAATTTCACAATTGACATATTGAATTTTCAATGACTTGTATCACCAAAACTGCTTCAGAGCTTAAGATTGTTTTTGTATTACAGGAAGTCCTATAAATGTGTGAACTTTTATTTAGTGGCCTTGAAATTGATTTTCATTGATTCAAATGTCAAACTTCACATGAAATTTTTATAACTTGTATCATCACTAGAAGACTACTTGCCGGTAAGCTACAGAACCCTTGGTCCTATTTTTCATGGTTTAATCAATTAATCTAAGCAAACCTACGACCAGAACAATTTTCGGTGGTGTGGTGACGGGAGAGTGTGCCCCAAATATTTCTAGTTCATGTTATTGCCATGACACGCTACCCCGTGGAAAAGGTGGGGAATCGTTCGAAAAGCCAAAACGCCACTATATCAGCACCCGCAGGCAGAAAAGAGCATTAGGCATTTTACTATATAAAAAGATTAGCCCCCTCGCTATTTCTGATTTCCTCCTCAGTCACTTCATCCTGGCTCCGGGGCTGAGATCATGCCACTGTTTCTTAGTGGTCTGCTTATGAAGTATCTTGTCTTGGAGCTCTGTGGTGGTCTGTATTTTGTATAAATAGCACTGTGCCATAAAATGATAGTGATATGGACCTTGATATTAATTTTCCCACTTAAAATGCAGAATATTCAATAGAATGTCGGTTGGGATCACTGGTTAAATGGACCAACCTGCGTGACTTTACAAATATAAAAATGTATTACAATGGTTCTACTTGAATGCATATCCCAACAAGAAACTCCAGTTAACAAACAAGTGGATACTATTTCCCATGGGAAGCACATAAAATTTTAAAAGATGGCTGCATTAAATTTTTACTGAAGATTTATCCTGATCATTAACATTAATCTAGCATTGTTACCCTCAGTTGTGGATAAGCAGTCATACCTTTCATTTTTGAGCAAATGAGAATCTGGAAACTTGACAATGATGTTTTGTATATTTATAAATGGAGCATTTGGTGTCATGGTGTCCAGATAATTGTGCGTTCCTCGTTTTAAGCTTGTATTTGCTGCATTGATTTAGATGAGGCTCTTCTCATTGGGGTCAATCCACCTCAATTCAACAAGTGGGTTCTGCTCGACCATCTCAGATTTGCTTCAAATTTTTACCAGATGAAGAACAACCATAATAATTAACTCATGCAAAATATTAGACTTATATATCAAATATATACCGAGAAAAAAATTTGAACATGGTACCCCCCTCACCGTTTTCGGTGCATTTTGCGATCGTCTTAAATCTACCGCAAAGTTCATACTGCATTATCTCAAAGTTTTCTAGGTAGAGTCATGAAATTTTCAGGGCAGAAAGCCTGCTATCTATAGATGTCATTTGTCTTATTTGAAGGGAATAGCCTTGGTTTTGACCATGGTGTGACATTGTGAAATTTGGAAAAAAAATTTAGCACTTTCACGAACTCCTATATTCACTGGCCCATCAAACACAAACTAAACTTGGCAAATGTAAAAGAACCTCTAGTTATTTGACACAAGTCTATATTGTTTTGATATTAACATAACTGGTTGTGTAGCATACATTTCTTTTTTTTTTTTTTTTTTTTTTTTTTTTTTTAAATAAATCGCAAAATATTATTTTTCATTAAATTTCATCTTCCAATTGCTCAGGTATGACAGGCTGTACCAATCAACAAAACATATTTCCTGGAAGGGCATCTTATATGCATACTGCATGTGAAATTTCAAGATGGTTCTAGGACTCCAACCAGGAAAAATATTTTTTTGAAAAATAGACATATCGTCGCAATTTACGTCATCGCCAGTATAGGTTTGAACACTGTCACACATTTACCATAACTCAAAGAATTTTATTTGAAAAACACAATCTAATGGATGAATCAACATTGTTTCCAACTATAAACAGACATGATGAAACCTTATTTAATATTTTTCAGTTGTTCTGTGCAACGTTTTTGTGTTTCCTGTGGAACTGTATCGTCTCCCAGTAGTTGTAACAGGTGAATCGATGATTTCAAGGACATGGCTCAGCGGAACCCAGCAAACATCATCTTTTCTGGGCCAGAAGAAGCTTTTGTTTGGACCATGTGGATGCATGAACGAAAACTTGAACATCATTTTCCTCATGGTCAACGCTTTTGATATTGCCTATCCACCACTCTCGGTCATACATGCAACTGATGTATTTTCCAGGTATCATGTCCTGTAACTTTAGAGTTGGTGCTGGATCAGGGAACACTTCCTGTGATTGCTTCATTCTTTCACCCGTTTCAAGACAGATCTGAATGATATCTCAGGAGTGGGTCTTATTTATACCTGATCTGATGATGTCGGCGAAATCTGACCTGGTCATGGTGGAGGCTGATCTAATATGCCAGCCAAGCATTTTCCAAGAAGTGTTGGGATTTCAGTGGGCTTATTCCCTGACATCACCAGCAAGCTGCCACATGTTTCTTGGACAGGACACTTTCATGAGATCAGGAAATTGAGATATGTCATGACATGTACATGTATGATGAAACAATAGCTGGGATAAAAATGGAAGTAGTGAAAATGCACAAATACATGTACTTCAAAAATGTACTTTTCCTTGTTGGAGTCCTGGAACCATCTTGAGAGAGAACAAACTGAAAAACATGAAATAGGGATTTTTTCATATCTGTTCACTGTTGGAAGCAATTTTGATTCAAATAAAATTCTTTGAGTTATGGTAAATGTGTGACAGTGTTCAAACCTATGCTGGCGATGACGTAAATTATTGACGATATGTCTATTTTTCAAAAAAATATTTTTCCTGGTTGGAGTCCTAGAACCATCTTGAAATTTCACATGCAGTATGCATATAAGATGCCCTTCCAGGAAATATGTTTTGTTGATTGGTACAGCCTGTCATACCTGAGCAATTGGAAGATGAAATTTAATAAAAAAAATTTTTTACGATTTTAAAAAAAAAAAAAAAAAAAAAAAAAGAAATATGCATGCTACACAACCAGTTATGTCAATATCAAAACAATATAGACTTATGTAAAAGAACCTCTAGTTATTTGACACTTGCCATGTTTAGTTTGTGTTTGATGGGCCAGTGAATATAGGAGTTTGTGAAAGTGCTAAATTTTTTTTTCCAAATTTCACAATGTCACACCATGGTCAAAACCAAGGCTATTCCCTTCAAATAAGACAAATGACATCTATAGATGGCAGGCTTTCTGCCCTGAAAATTTCATGACTCTACCTAGAAAACTTTTTGAGATAATGCAGTATGAACTTCGCTATAGATTTAAGACTATCGCAAAATGCACCGAAAACTGTGAGGGGGGTACCATGTTCACAAATTTTTTTCTCTGTATATATTTGATATATAAGTCTAATATTTTGCATGAGTTATTATGGTTGTTCATCTGGTAAAAATCTGAAGCAAATCTGAGATTGTCGAGCAGAAAATGTTCTCTAAATCTGTTGAATTGAGGTGTAATGACCCATTGGTTAAATGGCAGTCCCTATAACCCACAGTGTTAAGTTGTAGCTGCATTTTTGCAGTTTGCCTCATGGTATATTCCTCCTGTCCTTTTCAGGAGAACGAGCGTACAAAGGATATGATTATTGAACAGCGTTTTCACCGAGCCATCATAGGACAGAAAGGAGAGAACATTAAGGAAATACGGGATAAGTTCCCAGAGGTGAGTTTAATTTGACATTTAGGTGCATATAAAATGTATCATTTACTTCTATGTCTAGAGTGTCACAAGTAATCCCTGGACATTGACTTTTATGTATTCATCCTGAAGGTCGTCATCAACTTTCCCGACCCTGCGGAAAAGTGCGATATCGTTCAGCTTCGTGGGCCCCGGAATGAAGTGGAGAAATGTTCCAAATTCATGCAGAAACTGGTCGCCGAAATGGTGAGATAATTGCCTTTTGGTAAACTCACAGAAAACCCAGCTTTCGATTTGCCTCCATAGTTGGAGCCCTTTTACTCATAACTGAGAGTGCTGTGAATTACAATCCTTTTTTTAAAAAAAAAAAAAAAAAAAAAAAAAAACCTATTGTATGATTTGTCATGAGCTGAAATCTTCATTTGTGTTCTGAGGTGTCCAAGCAATCAAATGAACATGGTTCTCGGGTCATTTTTATTCAGGTGGAGAACAGTTTTTCAATATCTGTCCCCATCTTCAAGCAATTCCACAAGAATATTATTGGCAAAGGAGGAGCCAATATCAAAAAGGTATGAAGGCTATAATTTCAGCCAGTGTTCAACATCCTATTCCTGTTGAGGGGGACTACTGATTGGCGGTACTTTCTTAGATCCGAGAGGAGACCAACACGAAGATTGACTTGCCCGCGGAGAACAGCAACTCCGAGATGATTGTTATTACGGGAAAGAAGGCCAACTGTGAGGCTGCAAGAAATTGTATTTTGGCCATCCAGAAAGAGCTGGTGAGATTGGGCAAATGGTTCACTTGGTCACATCAGTAACATTTTAAAAAATGCTTTTTATGCAATTGCATTAATTCTGGGAAGGTTTACTGAACTGTGCAGTTGCACAGCTGATCTGAAATGGTAACCGTAGTGGATGAAGCATCTCGGCTATACCGAAAAAAGCGTCTTTTAAACTATGCTGTTTCTAAAGTTTTTGCAAATTGAGCAGTGTGGATTTATTCCCTGCCCTCTGCTTCTGCCTGGAGCACTAACATCTCCATTCTGTTTTTAGGCAAACATCACTGAAGTGGAAGTGTCCATCCCCTCAAAATTGCACAACTCCCTGATTGGCTCCAAGGGACGATTTGTGCGCTCTATCATGGAGGAATGCGGTGGCGTGCACATCCACTTCCCCACTGAAGGGTCAGGGATTGACACCGTCACCATCCGAGGGCCCGTGGAGGATGTGGAGAAGGCCCGCAATCAGTTGCTGTCTTTGGCTGAGGAGAAGGTGAGTGCACATGGGGTAAACTGGGCCATAGGAACTGTTTTTGTGTTGTCTCATGCTACTTTTCATTGATTGGACAAGTGAGCCTCCTAAACCTCCAGGTGTGCAGAGCCCATGAGGGTGAGTAACATCAACAGTATTATTGTAGCCCCCGGACGAAGTCGGGCGGCTACTATGGATTCATGCGTGTCGTCTCCGCCACCGCGTCCGTAGACTCTTCCTTGTAGACGCTCTATAGGCTGTAAATATTTGACCGATCGCTGTCATATTTGGTATGGACGTCAGTCTCAGTGAAAACTCTGATGGCATTGCAGGCCCGAGGACCTGCTAAAATCTGAACATTGCAGGTCTGAACTTTGAAAAATTAAACTTACAAAGGAATTCCAAGTATAACTTTGTTTTACATATTCACTTTTGTGATGTTTATAGCGTCATGTTGAGAAATAACTTGATTAAAAAGTCCTGCATTCAAAATGTAATTCAAAGGGGAAAAGCGAAATTTTCACCGCTAGGTTTGCTGTTGTGCACTACCTGTAGACCAAAACAAAGTGTGTCATGAGCCACACCTCCCTCTACCTCTGCTCTCCACCCCCGACCCCACTCGCCTCGTCTGCGAACGACTATCTGCAAAGTGCAAACACATCGAGCAAAACATCACCATTTTGTGGAACATGTCGAGTAACGAAGTAACTAAGTTATAACTTAGTTATAATGCCGCAAGAAAGCACTTCCTTTTGGCGAGTTTTCTATGCTGTTTTGTCCGTAAATTAATCATTATGCCAATAATTTAGTGTGTCACCCATTGGCATTAAATGTCTGTTCGCCACTAATGGTGTTCGCAGCAGTGACGTGCGGTCGGAGGTTAGTTTGGTGAGGCAGAATCCTTCCCTTTGCTTGATTAGCAATTAACTAGTTTAGTAAGACTGTTCGGCAGAATGACAGGCCAGTTTAAGTTTCCGCGGCGTTATTACTCAGAACCTACGCACTACCGTAACGCCTGACCCATTGCTGGGACCAAGCCGCTAACAACTCAAGCTTCGGACATTAACCCATGCTACGATTGTAACATTAAATTTAATTGAATCGACATAGGCACATGTCGCTAACATTACTGTAACACAAAAGCAGACATTTGACTTCATGTTACTTGTCCAGGAGATGAAGAGCTAGCTCAGAGTCAAATTGTAGCCCCTTTAGCTCTCGCAGTGCTCTCCACCTTGGAAATGCAAGGCCAATATTAATCCGGGTTCTGTCCCTTTCTTTATCTGACAACTTCTTCGCCAACGACTATTGTTTCTTTAGAAGTAATTTCGGATCCAGCTCATCTTCAGGTGAACGTTTTGTTCCGCTCTCCGCCATTTCGCTTTTAAAAAAATGCGCAATGCCACCACTGCCACTGCTCACTGGCTGTAGCCTTTTATAGGGAGGGCGGGCCAAACATCCGTTTTAAACAACTTTAGTCCTGACCTGTTCTCAGTCATTTTCATGATTAACGAAAGGTTCACTCCGAGCACTCCACACTTAACAGGTGTTGCTTGTTCTCCGGCGACAATCATTCATCTGGACGCGTATTTGCTGAATTTAAATCGCCGTTATTCAAAATTGCATACCTGCAAATAGCTTGAGCCGCATAATTTTTATAGCCTATTTCACTGGCGAAAGTGCCACTTTTCTCCTCAATACCGAGAGTAATTTTGAATAACGTTGATTTAAATTAAGCAAATACGGCCCAGATGAATGATTGTCGCCTTATTTAATCGGGAGAGCAAGCAACACCTGTTAAGTGTGGAGTGCTCTCGGAGTGAACCTTTTGTTAATCATGAAAATGACTGAGAACAGGTCAGGACTAAAGTTGTTTAAAACGGATGTTTTGTCCACCCCAATTCTCAGTTATACTGAATTTACCCTATGATTTCATAGCTGTTAGATCGCATATGGCGAGAAACCGTGTCTTCAGTTGCCAATTACGATAATTGGAAAACGCGTCAGTTTTGGAAAATGACTGAGAACTAGCCAGGACTATCCTAATTGTCATAAAGGGACATGTCTGTGCCCCCCCAATTCCCTGTTCTAGCGCCGGGCCTGTTTGGCAAACATTTAAAATAATTCAGTATCAATCTTAGCTCCATGTAAAGTGAATAAACATGTTTCCCAGATAATGTTTACCACATTTTAATAACTGCTGATTTGTTAGATTGGAGTTATATTGACTGAAACACTAAGCACAGTTAAATGTTGGAAAATGTTTATGTAACAAAATTTTAAAACTCCTCAATAGTCGCCTATATCAGTCTTATAATATTCCAGCTCATCTTCCTTGGTCAAAGGGACAAGTGCCTTTAGACACGACACTCTGCTGCCCCATGGGGCAAGCAAACAGGAGTCATCAGGAGATGGCATATCCCCCCGGCCCCACATATTGAAAGAATGAAAATGTCACCTGCCCCGGAAACAGACCATACCCCCTAAAATTCTAAGTTAAAAATGTTTCCATGGAAACCAGAAAAAATACAAAATTCTCCAACTTCGGATTAGCAAAAGGTACCACTTCAGGTCATGATTAATGTGCGCACCTAGTTTTGTTAAAATATTGAACGGTTTTAAAGTTATGCTCCGGAAACAAAATGTTCAGACAGGCGGTTGGACGGACAGTCATGTGTGCGGTAGTCTATCTCCCTGTATTTTATGCTGGTAATGATAACAAACAAATGGACAGGCCAAAAACAATATGCCCCCGAATCTTCCATTCTGAGGGCATAAAAAGTGAATTTTTGTCAGTTACACCCAGACAAGTGACTTGTGCCTGGACAAGTGGAAGGTAAATTTACTTATCCAAAGGACAAGTGCCTCAAAGTTATGTCAAGCCCTGGATGACTTGTTTCGTTGCCGAGATAATTGAGTTCAAAGTTTGCATACTCCTCGCCCCATCCACTAGTCCAATGGTTCTCAAACCCAGTCCTCGGGGACCACTGTATGCTGGTTTTCATTGCAATCCCAGAATTCTATTAAGATGTTTAGTCTTAATAAGTTGGGGGTTTTTTTTTTTTTTTTTTTTTTTTTTTTAATCAAACTTCACGTTATGAGAAATGGTATACCTGCCATGGGACATGAAAGTCTCATGTCCATATTGTGTTTATAATGCACTTAAAGTTCTCTTTTCCTACAATATAAACACAAAATGTGTGCGAGTCATTGTCAATTGCTTTGCCTTTTTACTCCTCATTATCAAATAAATGGTTCAATTTAGCAACCATGCATCAATAATTGAATTCAGAGCCTACTCGTATTTGGAAAATTATTGGTATCTTTTTAAATCTTATTCTGCCGCTTCCCATATAGTATGGTGTGAACGTGAAACTTAAATTTTTCATGGTATGCATAGCTATGTTTTAAGCAATATTGTCAAAGGGTAATGAAGAAAAATTAACAATTCATCAAAAATGTGGTTTTGAATGAGAACCTGCATGAACGGTGGTCTCCCAGGACCGACTTTGTGAACCACTGTCTACTGTTTTCAACCCTGGGTAGAACCCCAAGGTGACGGCGGTCAGAAGCAAGATTCACAGGGTGTGCTCGAGGATTTTTTTTGTTTTGCTTTAGCCACAGTGGCTAAACAACCTGATCATGTTTTTAGCCACAAATCTTTTTAGCCACACAATGGAAACACTGTTGCACGTGCAACAATGGTGGCTGTGCTGCACTATACTGCTACTTGTGCAATCACTTAGTTATGTTTATACTCCAGATTATATAGCCAACAAGCTGGCTAGTTGACAATAACTGAGCAAAGTCTTTGTTAATAATCATATTTAAGTCATAAGGTTTTGCCCTAACTTTACTCGCTTGGCTAGCTGTAATGGGCATGAACTCCTCTGTTAAATTGCTACGCTTTCGTGCATCTGAACTGTACTTCAGATTTCTGTGACGTTTGCTACGTTACTACCTGGCTATCTCAAGCAATCACTGTTACAGCTAGCTACCTAGTGAAATTGGGTGGCCATATAATCTGAAGAGTAACGTAATCGATCGCATAAGCAGCTGAAATTATCCACGAAGAGATGCCTCAGCTTGCACTGTCTGCTTGCTGTTCACTCAACAGAAGCTGTTTATCAAGGTTGAAAAGAGGTCGTGGGGGTGTGAACGCGATGAAAGTGAGCAATCGGTCAAGTTCACGGCCCGTTCAGAGGGGGGAATCTGGCAACGGCGTGATGCACTCGAATTGGCAAAGAGCCATAAAAAAATCTTTCACCGCAGATGGATTTATTTCGCCAGTGGTGATGTGGCGAATTGCTGGCGTGCACCCAGATTCATACTTCATGACAGTGCACTTTGGTATGTGGCGCTGTATACATTGAAAGTAACACGGCGACAAACAAGTGAACTACAAGAGGATGCCATTTGTTTGTCGAGCATAAGGCTTGGTATTGCCGGCCCAGTCGGGCCTGTAAATGTCCAAATGTGGTGATGAATTGCCAGTCCAACCCTTGTATTGCCGGCTAAGGTCTGCGGACCTTTTAAGTTTCGCGAAGACTGGGGCATGTTATACTCCACTTTTGACGCCTAGCGATTTTTGCTTGCCATGGTGACAGTATTGGCCGAAATAATATGCAAATTAGCAGTAAAACACAGATTTCCTTGTGGACGCAGTACAGGCTGCAATTGACCAATTCCTTTCATATTTGGTATGGACGTGTTATACTTATGACACCTATCAATTTCTGTTGCCATGGCAATAGTATTGGCCAAATAATCATAATAAAAAAATATTTGAGCGGGCTTTTCGGGCTACACCCATGCATGTAGCTGACTGAACTGACAAGTTAAGGATGGGAATTAAGATTTTATCGATACCAGTGCCATAATTAATTCTGCTTATTGGTCTGATTCTTTTTGGTTTGGTTTATTGATTTCTGATCAGCTTTGTGTGGGGGGTTTTTTTTTTTTTTTTTTTAAATCTTAATTATGCCAGCACTGTTCTTAATTGTTTGGATGCACCGATAACATTTCCCTGTTAACGCTCACCTTTGGTTACTTTTTAATTCGGAGTACCAACAGGAGGACTTGGAATATTTGAGCCCTGTAGCTGAAGAGGCATGTAACTTCACGTTTACAGTTTTTCAGTAATTGCGGTTGTTAGATATTCAGTATTATTCATTCAAGCTAAAAGAAGTTTAATTGTAGATGGTTTGGTTTTGCATAATGTCTAAAATTAAAAAAAAAAAAAAAAAAATATGAAAGGAATTGGTGCAGCCTGTACTGCGCCCACAAGGAAAAAAGCGCTATTCACATGCTGCACACACCCACTCCCCATGTCATGTCCTTGCAATCTCTGGTATGTGTATTGGGACACACCTTGCCCTGTTGGAAAGAAGTTAATGTTATGCCCTGAAATGAGTGAACCAGCTGATTGCAACTAGATGTCAGCTGTCAAAATGGTTGGCTCCTATATTGCCTAAACATGGCGCTGCTTAAAAATACGCGATTTGAAACCATCATATACTGTAGGGCTTAGGTGTCGGTTATATTGTGATTTTTCTTGGTTATGTTAGTGATGGAAAAGTACCATTATCCAACCAGTTTGGTTACTTTGTTGTAGGGAGACGAAATTCAATACACATATGTAGCATTCCCGGACATACAAAAAACTCATTGGAGCCACACCCTAAACCCAACAGGAAGTCGGCCATTTTGATTTGAATTTTTGAATTTTAAAACAAACTCCTAGGGTTTTCAACTGATTGACTTCAAATTTGGTACAGATCATCTAGAGACCAAACTGATCAAAAGTTGTGCTCTGCATGTCTGTAGGTCAATGGGCGTGGCCGCTATGCCGTCCCCATTTCAGATGCTTCGCCATGCATATTCCAGCAGCTCTCCCTCCCTCATATTTCATCCAAACGACTTCAAAATTCCTGTACATAAGAGCCCCGCCCTGAACGCCTCCATTTGCTCATGGCGCCCCCTTGTGGAAACAGGAAATGCCATATTTGACATTGACATTGGCCGATTTGCTCTAAACTTGACATTTGTGCTGAGGGTCTGCCCCTGAATGAACCTGCCAACGTTTAGTTACGCTCCGAGCGCCCCGGTGGATGAACTATCACCTTATCATGACTCCTTAGTGCTTTGTCCGATTCGCTTGAAACTGTATCACAGGTTGGTGCCTGTACTTGACCTGTCCAGTGGTCGTGAGTGCACACCTGCACCCATCAGGATCTTACCACTACCCACAATGTGCACAAGGGTGCGAGGGCCCGTTCATCGCTGCTTGCAGGTTTAATAAATAATAATAATAATAATTATAATAATAATAATATATTATTATTATTATTATTATTATTATTTATTATTATTATTATTATTATTATTATTATTATTATTATTATTCCGACATTTCAAAGGCCAATTTCGCCCCTTTCCCAATAATGAAAACGCGTCTAATTTTCCACATTCGTCCGGCCGGATCCAAAATTCGATATTTTTGTGGGCTTGCACGTTATCAACGCGAAATGCCGAAATGGCGCCCCCTAAACACGTTTCAAAATTCCCATAGGGAAATTCGGTTACTTTCTCATAGGCAGACAAAATTCAGTACACATATGTATCATACCCAGACATACAAAAAATTTCATGTGAGCCATGCCCAAAACCCAACAGGAAGTCGGCCATTTTGATTTGAATTTTTGAATTTTAAAACTAACTCCTAGGGTTTTCAACTGACTTCAAATTTGGTACAGATCGTCTAGAGACCAAACTGATCAAAAGTTGTGCTCTGCATGTCTGTAGGTCAAAGGGCGTGGCTGCTAGGGCGTGACAAAGTTTGGCGACTGGACGAAAAAATTTCACAATGCTCTCACCCCACATACTTGATTGTAGCAACTTCAAACTTGCTGGAAATGATTGCTCTGCCCTGAACTTCCCATTTTACTAATGGCGCCCCCCTGTGGTAACTGGAAGTGACCAGTTTTTACATTCACTTGTACTGATGACACATAGTTGAACCCATCAACTTCATTCCACTGCTTTAACATGCAGAACAAGTTGGTGAAGCTACATTATGAATGCAGCGAAGCTACAAGTAATGGCGTCCCTGTGGCGACGCTGCGACTATCGATCCCTCGCCATGAAAATACGTTTGGGTTTTTGATGTCTTTTAATAAACTCGCATCATCATAAAAATTAATACACAGGTCACGTGTTGCCAAAATGGCGCCCCCTAAACACGTTTCAAAATTCCCATGGGGTAATTCGGTTACTCTCTCGTTGGCAGACAAAATTCGGTAAACTTGTGTATCATACCCAAACATACAAAAAATTTAATTGCAGCCACGCCCTAAACCCAACAGGAGGTCGGCCATTTTGATTTTAATTTTTGAATTTTAAAACAAACTCTTCCTAGGGTTTTTGACCGATTGACTTCAAATTTGGTGCAGATCATCTAGAGACCATGCTAATCAAAACTAGTGCTCTGCATGTCTGTAGGGCTAAGGGCGTGGCTGCTAGGGTGTGACAAAGTTTGGCGACTCGCCAAAAAAATTTCTAAATGCTCTCACGCCAACATACTTGACTGTAGAAGCTAAAAACTTGCTGGAAATGATGATGGCTCTGTCCTGAACATCACGATATCATAACTTCCCACTTTACTAATGGCGCCCCCTGGTTGTAACAGGAAGTGACCATTTTTACTTTAACATGTACTGATGACACATAGTTGAACCCATCAACTTCATTCCACTTCTAAAACATGCAGAACAAGTTGGTGAAGCTACATTATGAATGCTGTGAAGCTACAAGTAATGGCGTTCGTGTGGCAACGCGGCAAAGATGGATCCCTAGCCATGAAAATAGGTTTGTTTTTGATGTCTTTACTGAACTCATATCATCATCAAAATTGATACACAGGTCAAGGATGGCAAGCTGTTAAATCTGATAGGGGTCTCGCCTATGGGGGGAGCAAAATGTCTCTATAGCGCCCCCTTGTGGAAACAGGAAATGCCATATTTTACATTGACATTGGCCGATTTGCTCGAAACTTTGCATTTGTGCTGACGGTCTGCCCCAGAATGCACCTGCCCACATTTGGTTACGCTCAGAGCGCCCCCTGGTGGATGAACTATCAACTTTTCATAACTCCTTCCTGCTTTGTCCGATTCGGCAAAACTTTATCACAGGTTGGTGCCTGTACTTGACCTGTCCACTGGTCGTGAGTGCACACCTGCACCCGTCAGGATCTCACCACTACCCCCAACGTGCACAAGGGTGTGAGGGCCTGTTCAACGCTGCTTGCAGCTTTAATTAGGGGTTCAATCCCGTAGGGCTGAAACCCTATTTTTGTGCTGGTTTATTATTATTTTTCTTCAGAAATGTTTTCGCAAATTCCCGTGAGATGGTAAATGGTAGAGACCTGAAATTTTGCACATTGGTTGGAAGTTGTGTGTAAATGCTGACCAAGGCATTTTTAACTCAGTAGGCCTGATGGTGGTGCTATAATTCAAGAACAGGTTTTCACTTTAAAGGTCATAATTCCTAGGCTGTAAGTCCGATTCACACGAAACTTGGTACAGACATTCCTTGGTCCAATCTCTACAACTTTCCCATAAAGACCTCTAAGATCCGCCATATTTGATTTTCCGAAATTTTGAATTCTTTAACAAACACATTTTTGACATCTCCTCCTAGGCCGTAGGTCCGATTCCTTCGAAATTTGCTGTGGATCATCAGTGGACCAAGCTTATCAAAGATTGCATAAAGCTTGTTGAAATCTTTTGTTTCCAAGATATTGACCAATGAACTTCAGCAGGGGCGTGGCTTAGCACAAATGGACAAAATTCAACAACCATTTGGCCAATCATCACAGAACTTGCAGAAAATGTCCATATAAGTACCAGGAACTTACCATGACGGTTTCATGCAAATCGGCCCATAGGGGGCGCTATAACACAAACCAGACTATAAATCAGCAATTGTTTGTCCTATAGCCATAAAACTCACAGGATATATTCATATAAGTACCTGAAACATACCCAGAAAATTTCATTTAAATTGACTGATAGGGGCCGCTATAAGTGCAAAACAAAGCAACGTGGTATAACACAAATCAGACTATAAATCATAAGTAGTTTTTCCAATCATTACAAATCTCACAGGATATGTCCACATAAGAACCTGAAACATAGCCTGAAAGTTTCAATCAAATCGACCAGTAGGGGGTGCCATAAATGCACAAAATAGCTTAACATAACACAAATCAGACTATGCATCATAAGTTGTTAGTCCAATCATTACACTGGCAAAATAGGTCCACATAAATACCTGCAACACACTCTTTAAGTGGTTTTTGTCCCCTGCCACCACAATAGCTAGCGGAGCGGGGGACATTGTATTCAGCTCCGTCCGGCCGTCCATCATGTCCCGTTTGTTCTGAACGCGATATCTCAAAGGTTTGACCGATTCCATTCATCTTTGGTGTCAAGGTGTATTAGGGGGGTGCTCACAGCCCACTCGATTTACATGACCTTGCCATTATTCTCAAAGTCATTACGACCATTTGACCACTTACAAATACCTTGTCAACATATCTTAGAACGGTTTGACCGATTCCATTCATCTTTGGTGTCAAGGTGTATTAGGGCCGGGGGACATAGTATTCAGGTCCGTCTGTCCGTCATGTCCCGTTTGTTGTGAATGCGATATCTCAAGAACGGTTTGACCGATTCCATTCATCTTTGGGGTCAAGGTGTGTTGGGGCCGGGGGACATAGCATTCAGCTCCATCAGTCCGTCCGTTTGTCCGTCCATCACGTCCCGTTTGTTGTGAACGCGAAATCTCGAACGCTTTGACGGATTTTATTCATCTTAGGCTTCAATGTGTAATTTTGTGATACGCCGACCCCAGTCGATTTCCGTCTCCTGGCAGGGGACATGGCCACGTTTAGTGGCAACACTTGTTAATTAAGCTGTTAAAGCTTTCAACTACTAATGGTCTTTCTTGGCTTGAACCCTGGAATTGCCGCTTGCAGCTATATTTTTATTTGTTCTCTTCCCCCCCCACCCCTCCAACCCATCCAGCAAACAAAGAGCCATACTGTAGAGCTCCGTGCCAAGCCTGAATACCACAAGTTTCTGATTGGTAAGGGTGGAGGAAACATCCGGAAGGTGCGCGAAAGCACTGGGGCTCGCATAATCTTCCCCATGGCAGAAGACAAGGACCAGGAGCTGATCACCGTGGTGGGCACGGAAGAGGCCGTGCGAGATGCAGCAAAAGAGCTGGAGGCCCTCATCACGAGTCTGGTAATGCATCTCCACCTGACCTGGTCCATTATGCTGATTCTGCTGCTTTGAGTAAAGGGTCAGTATTGTCGTTTGTAGAGAAGAGTGTGCAGTGTGGCCCTTAAGGCATGCTGACTTCATCCGTATACTGTTCACCCACAGTCACCATTCCATCACATTCCTTACTGTGATCTCTTGGCATTTTCACTTTCTGTGTATTGAGTATGGAGATGGATGAAGAGGGCAGATTATCCGCTCTTGCACAAAACCTGCCACCGTAATGAAATGGATGCACATAATGCTATTTTTATGTCGTGTTTGGTGTACAGTGGACCTTTCTGACAAGCTCTGCCCCTCTTAGTTACTGTTGCTAAGACCCACAACTATGCAGCCCAGTTCCATGTTGATTACAGAACAGCAGAAGTTAGAGCATCACTCTCACCCGTAAACCGCAATATTTTCAGGAATATTTCATACTGAATGCATCCAACTGGTCTGGCAAAGTCTTCTAGAAAGGCCTTAACTATTTAATGCGAGGATATACACATGATGTCAAAATTTTTAATGGAACGGGTGGAGATACAAGAGTAACCACAAAGTGCTGGCACTCAAAGCAGAAAACCCAAGCACCCAATAAACTGCACATCGAAATCAAACCAGGCAAAATAGAGGAATTGTACTGCACGTGTAAAGCAGGGTAAGTAGTTTTCATGTTTGTTGCCATCACAGCTAAAATGAACACTGGATTTGGTACGCTGTCTAAGGTCAGTTGGCCATGAGTCAGACAATGCGCTAGCTAGACTTTGTTATAAATCATATTGCGCAATGTAGCTAACCCTTAAACTAGCTACTTTAAGAATAATCAAGTTATTAATCTTACGTTTGTTATTTCTGTTTTCCTCCAAACCAATTTCGATGAGCTAACTTTACTCATTTCGTCTAAGCAACTGACCTGAATCCGATTATAGCTAGTTAGCTGGCTGGCTACTTAGCCAGCTTTTCTCATGTTAAAGTTTCTAAGCAGATTACATCATGCCATTACAAAATCCTTCGCCATCATGGCTACTTGTTTTATATTATCTAGTGTTTGGGAATGCCTGTGCTGGGTGGCATGAAGGAATCATGTTCTAAGCAGGTTTGTAGCTACATCTGGTATTGCGTGCAGAAGTCCTCTGGGGGAAAAAACAATACTATGTTAACATGTACATCAGTGATGCCGTTGGTGTAGTTCGGTCTTCTCAGCAAAAACGTATGCATAGATCTTTGGTACCAAACTAGAAGTCGAAATGGCAAAGAATTTCACTTGCTTACCTTCGAGCAAACAGCCTTGTTTGATCTAATTCACATCAAGTTCCTTGTGAGGCTTTCCAGATGCCTTAATCTTTCACAGACGCTTTTCCAACCGCTTTTTGGCTTTGGAAAAGGATTAATTGAGCTCTCTGTAGCCAGGCCAGGTATCTTTCGTCAGTATGACACATTCCCCGAGTGCCTCGAAGAACTATTCCCAAAAAGTCAGACACCTTGTCCATTTCGTACAGCTAATGACTGCATTTCATGTGAGACAATTTGGTGGTGCTGTCGGGGCAGGCAAGACCTTTGCAAGATGGGACAATCTGATTGGCAATTCTACACTTGATTGACAGGTCGGAAAGGTCCATACTGTTTACAAAGCTTTCTGCTTTCTTCAGAAGACATCCCAGCTGGGGTTTTATTTGTTTTTTTTTTTTTTACTTATTTTTATAAAAGGCACACACTCAAACTAGCTGGACTAGACTTTCTTCAGTCAATTCGCATTTTAATGAAGATTTCAACCTTTTCAAATTCCTGCTTCAATAAATGGGTTACTAACAGAATATATCCTACTAGCCTGAAAATGCTATTTAAACCAAATCAGTTTCCGGAACAGTGGAACCGTAGCATCTCATGACCTGTTCCTCAAACTTGTTTTGCTGCAGGAAAATGTGGTGGAGGACTTCATCACAGTTGACCCAAAGCACCACCGCCACTTTGTAGTGCGTCGTGGGCAAGTGCTGAGGGAAATCGCTGAAGAGTATGGCGGTGTCATGGTCAGTTTCCCACGCACTGGCACTCAGAGCGACAAGGTCACCCTGAAAGGTGCCAAGGAATGTGTTGAGGCAGCCAAGAAGCGTATGCAGGAGATCATTGAGGACTTGGTGAGTTCATGTGAGAAGGGGCATAATCACTACCAAAGATCAAGCTTTCAGTAAATAACTGTTGGTAGCATTAAGTTCATCTATCGTATGATTACTGACCATAATTGTATACCTTTCTTATTGGTTTTAACTAGAATTTGATTGCGTATTGCTCTCGTGCCTCCCCACCTAGAACAATTCACCTATGGCTAAGCCCCGCCTCTCCACTAACTCGGACAAACAATCAACATTTTTGAACAGGCGCTAATGGCAGATATCAGTTGGAGATATTTTTCAGGATGCTATTGATTTTTTAGCAACAGAAGGCTCAAATATCATCAAGAAGTAAAAAGAGTTACACTATGCATTGGAGAGATAATTAATGAATTTAGAGTGCAGAAGGTCAACGAAAAGTTTAAATTAGAAGCTAAAATTTTCAGGTCTCAGTGCAAACGCGATCAACCGCATCTCTTTTCTGTCACCCTCTCACACAACAAGATGGAGGATCAGCATTGTTCGTGCACTGCAGGGTAAGAAATTTTAACGTACGTTTTATTGCCACCGAATTTAAGAAATCTAACTTTCGTTACGTTAAGCTGGGCTCTTCCAAAAGCTTTATCCAGAGGAGACACTTCTCTCGGTTATGATGTGGCTTTGGGAAGGGTATAAAATACACCCCATCGCCCAGCCTCTCGGGATTATCCCAAGCACAGAGTTTGACTTTTTTTTTTTTTTTTTTTTTTTTTTTTTAGAAACATTTTAAAACCCCATAAAAGCGAACGATACGGAGTTTCCGTAATGCATTTCAATGGAAGTTCAAGCTCAGAATGTCGGAGTATATGGGGAGAGAATATGCACTGTGATTGGCTCATCGCATTTGAGGGCGGGGCTTAGCAATAGGTCAGTTTGCTGTGCGCTGCTCAGGGATGTGGGTCCAGATTGTTGGCTTAAGTGCCTTGCCATCTGGGTGCCTATTGGTTTCTCTGAGCTAGTGCACAGTGAGGGTCCTATGCATGCTAGGACTTTGACTGAGTGAGTGGTGGCTGACTGGCATGCTTTTTGGGGCAAGATGACAAATGGTCTGCCCTCTCCTGAGATGGCAGCAAGAGTCTTGTCTGCGCATGGTTCACTAATTTCCAGATATGGGTGGGATTGGCAATGCCAAAGGGTTCAATGCTTCCTTTAGACTTGTATCCCTTGTATCTGACCTGCACACTTCACCAAAAAATACTGAGTCATGTGCAGGTAAATAACCACCTCTGTGATCTGAACCTCAGATGACTGGAAAAGTCCCATTCAACAAACAGGGCATGAAATTACATTTGGAGTCATTTTGTATCATTTTTACTGTCAAAGGAGTGATGCTACCAGTTGCGAGAACTTTGTATTGTATAAATATTAGACTGAAGTGGTAGCCTACTTTCCCCATGTTTGCAGGAATAACTAATGAATACAAAGACAAAAGTTGCTGTTGGATATGAGAACCTGGTGAATAATTTCATATCCCACTAGGATTGCATCAAGCTAATTTTGCTGGTGTTCATTCTCACGTTACTTTGCCATTGCCCACTCTCTTGTAATACTAATTAACAACCACAATGAATTGGTTTCTTTCCATTTAACAAATTTTGCCTTTTTGACTGTCTTCTGATTTTAAAAAAAATAAATAAAATAATAAAATTTCACAAAGTACAATGTCACTAAGGTTGTTGGTTTGTTTTCTTGAAATGATAAAGATTGAAATGCACCAGGTATTACTAAATTAAATGTTTCAGTATCACTTGATTCCAAATGACTTCCTTTCCTGACATTTGAATCTGAGGTTGCACTGTGTCCTGAGACTGCCTTTGGTTTTCAGGATGCTCAAGTGACGATTGAGTGCATGATCCCCCAGAAGTTTCACCGCTCCCTTATGGGTCCCAAGGGTTCCCGGATCCAACAGATCACCAGAGATCACAATGTGCAGATCAAATTCCCTGAACGAGAGGATCCTCAGGGTAAAGTTTGCATTTTGGGCTTTGACTTAGTTTGATTGTATCCGCTTATAAAAGAATTGGGAGGGAAGCTTTGGATCAGCAACCATTTTTCTACTAACAATTTCAAGTTTGGTGTGGACGTTGCTTATGATGAGAGGACCAAACCTAGCATTTTTTTTTATTTTTTATTTTTTCCCGGGGGGGGGATCGCATGGGTATCAATACGGCCACTCCACCAGATGGGCGTTTATTTCAGTCGCCCCTGTCGGTCTGTTCATAATTTATTGCTCTCATTTTGGAATACAATTTGAATTCATTTTTGTTTTGTTGGTCAGTGGTGATATGAAGAGGATCCCTATTCATTTTGGTAATCATAATTTTTTTCATGTAGTTGTGGCACAGAACTTCCCTATACATGGCTTGAATAGCTTTTTCTCACAAACATGGATACAACAAATTGTACCCTGTTTTTAATTTTTTTTTTTTTTGCTCTATCCCTTACTTTTGTGGTGTGGTACAGTATGTTAGTATTTGATAACTTTTTCTTCCTTCCTTAGCCATGTGGTTTCAAATCTTTTGTATTGGTTACCTTTCATGGTTTTGTGCCATTGACAAGGATTAGTAACTGTTGCACTCAATATTGACCAAAGTATTGCCTTTTATTCAAATAACATGCCATTGATAAGGCTGCCAAGTGGGCCTATCACTACATTTTTTCAGGTTAACATGAAGGTAGCGGTTTGTCAGAGCTGTTTCCTTTGTCAGTGCATGTCTTGAGTTTGATAGAGATTTACACTTGGCAAGAGTATTATCAGATGGCAGAGTGGTCTACTGTGGTGATGATGATCGAGAATTGAATGTGGCTGTGTTTTGGTGTAGTTCCAGGTTCTCCAACTGAGCCAGCTGTCCAGGAGAATGGGGTGGCAAACGAGGAGATGAAGGAGCCTGCAGACCCCAATCTCCCAAATAAGCGTGACATCATTGTGCTCTCTGGACGCAAGGAACGATGCGAGGCAGCAGTGGAAGCACTTAAGGTAGATCTGAACGCTGTGCCCTTCCTGTTCTGTCTGCTTTCACCTGGCCATTCATTTTTAACAGCTTGTATTGTGACCACTGGATTACGTCTTCAACCTTTTTTTAGGCATTGGTTCCTGTAACCATTGAAGTGGAAGTGCCCTTCGAACTTCATCGTTACATCATTGGCCAGAAAGGAAGCGGAATTCGCAAGATGATGGATGAATACGAGGTAGGTCTTTGATTAGGACGCGTTTGAATATATCCTCATTTCCGACCTCCATGAGCTTGTGTTGGCGTTCTGCAGTGTTTCATGATTAGTTCAACCTCTCCTCCTTAGGTTAACATTCAAGTGCCGGCTCCTGACCTCCAGTCAGACATAATCTCTATCACTGGTCTGGCCTGCAATCTGGATCGTGCCAAAGAGGGCCTCCTGGAGCGTGTCCGAGAGCTGGAGCTGGAGCAACAAGATCGAGTATGTGCCAGTCTGTCTAGGGCAGAGCAGGCCAAGTGCTCATTTTGACTGGTTTCATGCACAACAATAATTTTCCATTTTAAAACTCATACCTTTTGTTACCCTGTGTTAAACTCTAGGATTGCATTTTACTGTGGACTGTCAGAAACGAAGACCCTCTTAAACGATGACGTTGACACCCATGTTGCTTCTGGGTTGGGTCTTATTTGCTTTGCGTTTGTTCCCAATCTGTTTTCTGCCACGTTGACTGCCTTGGAGCCGTTACTGAAAGTAACTAACGAGTACAACTCGTCATTGGTCTAAGCAAAGAAAAATCGCTGGACTTTTGGTTTCCACCATTGCTGTTTTTCTTTGATTTCTGCAACGAGGCAACCAACCAGAGTAGAATGTCTGCTACCTGTTTACACCTACACTGGGCATGTGTGTGTGCTTGTGATATGCACTTTCAGATGTGATGGTATGAGCTGAGATGGTTTCTGAAACTGTCCCAAAATTTGTGTGAATTGAGATCGTAGTAGTTTTAGAACTGTTTTCAAATTAAAACGTATTGGTGTGGACATAGCCTGGGTTAAATGGGATGATCTTATGTCACTGGCTGCGGAAATGTCCAGATTTTGTTGAACTGTCAAGTCTTGCTCACAATACTCTATTGTACTCTAGTAAATGTATACTCAGATCTCGTTTTTTTGAGTTGCAATGAATGGATCTTTGGTCTTGGGGGGGGGAGGAGAATGCATAGCCGTGCCATGGATGGAAGCCTGTATGCTACTGAATTGGAGTGAGATGATTCCTCGTGAATTTGAGTGTTGCATTTGTGATGCATCTGTTCAATCTACGAAACAAATCTGGTCTGTATGGGTTTTTTTTTTTTTTTTTTTTTTTTTCCCTTCCCCTTAGGCTCTCAAGAGCTTCAAACTGACCATTACTGTGGACCCCAAGTATCACCCTAAGATTATCGGGCGTAAGGGCGCCATCATCACCCAGATCCGTAATGAGCACGATGTTAACATTCAGTTCCCTGAGAAGAACAGTGAGAACCAGGTATCTGAGGGTGGACATCTCTTACCATTCCCAGTATTGACGCTTTTACTGGTCAATGTTCTTCCAGCTAGACAGTACCACTTGGTGTATTGTTTTAAAAAAAAAAAAAAAAAAAAAAAAAAAAATGCAATAAAATAACAATTCCTCACCTCTTTTCCACTTAGTGACTACATATGATGCCTTTTCTATATCAATGGACCTTTTTTTTCCCCCCTAGCCTCCCATAAGGTTGTCATTTGTCGTCATTTTTGGGAAGGGGAGGGGGAATCTGGGGAAAAGGTTAAAATGAAATTACAACCTTTTGGCATGACCTGTTTATTAACCAATTCTGTGGTTACGATAAGGACTTCAAGTGTGCGTGTATATCTCTATACCAGTAAGCCAATGGTGACAAATGTCTTGACTGGTGGAAGGGGTAACACCTGCGGTCTCTGATCCTTCACTGCGCAGATGCTCACTATTTCTCTGCTTCAGGATCAGATCACCATAACTGGGTATGAGAAAAACGCAGTTGGTGCCAGGGATGCCATCCAGGCCATTGTGGATGAGCTGGAGGAGATGATTTCTGAGGACATCACCCTGGACAGCAGGGTCCATGCCCGCATCATTGGGGCTCGTGGCAGGGGCATTCGGAAGATCATGGATGAGTTCAAGGTGGGCAGGGCAGGAGGGAAAGGAAAATGGATTCCTGATTTTGGCTTGTGGAATTTTGATTGAATGTGTCTTTTCTTCCACAAAAGATTTGCAATTTGGGTCTCTGAGATTTTTCCACTCCCCAACCCCCAATCAGGTTGATTTGAAGTTCCCTCCAAGTGGGGCTGCAGACCCAAACTTGGTGACTGTCACAGGCCACCCTGAGATGGTTGATGAAGCCATAGATCACCTCCTGAACCTAGAGGAAGAATACGTGAGCCTTATCCTTTCGCAGTTTTACTGTACTGTGCAGCATAAATGCTTATTGGAATGAGTATTAAAAATGAACAGTAATGTATGAGTGACATTTGCATATGTTAAGTCGATGGGGTTTTTATCTGAGTGCAGATGGCTGATGTGGTTGAGAATGAGTCCAAGCAGGCTTACATGAAGCCGCGGGGAGGTGCTGCTACCACTTTGGAGGAACACAAAGGCCCATCAAAAGGCTTTGTGGTGAGGGATGCTCCCTGGGCTACTGTGAGTGAGAAGGTGAGCAGCTATGGTGGTTCACTTCAGCCAAAGGATTTTGTTAGAGGTGATCCAGAGCTGTTGAGCACTCCTTTTGTGGTGTAAATGGAATCTATTTTCTGTTCTGACTTCTCAGGCTCCCGACATGAGCAGCTCTGAGGATTTCCCCAGCTTTGGCTCAGCTGTGGCACCAAAGGCCTCACCATGGGGCCCCAAACGGTTCTGAATTGGAGAATTAAAATTTATGTCCATCCTGCCTAGCCATGCTAGCAGCATTTACCCACTTCCTTGGATTGACTGACAGGCCACCAACCCCTTTGAAGTTCCAAAAAAAATTACAATATATGTTTGAGGGGGGGTTAATTTCACCTGATGCCCATCATGCTATATTGGGGGAGAAGGTTGGAATTGGTGTTTCTGAATGGTCCATATTTGAGTTGAAGTGATGGAGCATTACCAACATTGTCACACTGTTCATCTGTTGCCATGAATGTGTGTTGGCCATCTTGTTTTGCAATCATAACACTCACTGAAAGCTGTTGCTAAGGTGACCAAACAATGCTATCATGGTTGGATGAATGGTCCACAAGTTGCCTTGGAAACTAATATTTATATATGGAATTGAGGAATGTCTTGCCTTGGAAAAAGCCTGCCTTTTCACTTCAGAACCTGGAGCCTATGAAGACTAGGACTCTGGCACTGTGCTGGAGTGACTTTTTTTGTCTTGGTTTTTCTTCATAGCTTGAAACCCTTTTCTAATTACATGGGTAATATGGTGAAAGGTTGGGAAAGTAGACCCTTAAATGCTACCGAAACGTGTATGTTCACTGCCAAATCCTGTTGAATCTTGGGTGTGACTTGCTCTTGAACTCCAAAAATGCCCATGTCTCCTGCACACTACATTGACTGCAAATGCTATACCAAATGTTAAATGTGTATTTTTTTTTTTTTTTTTTTTTTTTTCCCGTATCTGTGGGGAGATGCTAAAAGTTGGCCTTGGGAAGGGGGGGGGAATAAACCCTTTACTAGCTGACTCATGTTTCCAATCGCACAATATGACAACTTGGATTTTTTTTTTTTTTTTTTTTTTTTTTTGTACCCTGTCAGTGTACCTTTTTTTTTTTTTTTTTTTTTTTTTTTTTTTCCCCCCCTCTTGCTCTTTTCTGTCTTCCATTTGCTGGGCAGATTATTGTTTCCATGGCAACAAACTGTGTTGGCCTTAAGAAAAAATGTATATGCAAAAAATTATGAGACTGGAATTAAATGTCCAAGAAATAATGATAACATTAAAAAAATCGAAAATTGGTTTTGAGTCCTGCTGATTCTTATGGGGAATTTTTTTTTTAATTCCTATATTTCCTAATTTGAATTGTGCAATGCATTTTTGGCAAATCTAAAGCTCAACATCACACGATTTCTCAATGCGTACAATGTACCTCCCCCAGTTTCTTACGATTTCTGGCCCAATGATTAACGTTAGGCGTGAATTTGCCTTACAACAGACCTAAAAGGAAAGTGGAACCTCGACAAGTAATAACCCTCAGGAAGACCGGTTGGGTTGGTATTGTTTGGAAGAAATTCTGGTCTAAATTGGGACCTTAAACAATTGATCCTAGTAAAACCAGAAACCATTTTGCAAAGTGTTCAAATATCAATGTTAAATGGTCCAATGTTGTATACAGGCGGTGTTGAGTCCCCAAAACCAGTATAATTGCAATTAAGATGAAGCTCCAAGAGTATTTGTCTTTACTTTCAATAGAGAACTGCCTGACATGTTTGTGGAGATGCTAAAATGCTGTCATCTGGCAGTCTATCACTTGCACAACTGTGGTTCTATGACTAGCGATTTATATCCTGCATGTAGTAGGCCTCAGATGACATGTCCAGTCCATTAGCAGCAGAACATTTGCACAATGATAAAATCAAGCTTCCTATTTATGAAATGCACCATTAACAATGCAGAACATCTGCTGTGCAAGCCATTAAATGCTGCGAGTGAGCATGCTTATTCATGGAAAGAAAACAAAAAGGCATGAGAAGGTAAGTCGGTTAGCCAAGAGTGGGTCGTTCCATCCCCACTCGCCTCCCAGTTCACGCCATGGATTTCCTTGAAAAAATTCATGTTGATGCATCTTAAGAAATGAAACCCTGCTAATTGTTATTGCTGTACTCCCAGTAGTTTTCGAGTTATGAATTTTTGAAATATGAGTGACATGACAATTTTTGCTGGAAACTTTTGAGCCTCCTCAGAATTGGGTATTTGACTGGAATGAGCTGAAATTTTTTTACCTGAACATAAAAATCACTCCCATACTGTACTTTGATTCATGTTTCACTATTTGAAAGCAAATTACTGTATTCTATTCGGCCTTTCATTGAAAATCGTTTAGTGCTCGAGTGTCTAAACTTCAATTTTTAAAATTGAATATCGCTGCAAGGTTTGAGAATTCATGCCCCAAATTTTATGATTATACAGTTGTAACTTTGGTTCCTCAACCTTTAAGACCTTTTTTTATATGCATGCAATATTAAGGGCTACACAGTGGTTTAAATTTGGCCACGGAACTGAAAATGCTGTCTTTTGATTTTTGGACTTTAATTGTGCAAGGGAGACGAGTGGTAGATTATTATATTATATATATATATATATATATATATATATATATATATATATATATATATATATATATATAAATATATTTTTTTTTTGCTATGTTATTATACATCTTGGTTAACATATCAAATTTTCAGGTGTGCTAGGTCATCTTCAATATTTATTTTTCCAAACTGTACAGTAATCCCATCAAATCAACAAAACATTGCATCAATATGATATCTTAGCATTTTTTGGTTCACAATAGAAAATATTAAGAGATCAACTAGAGCTTAAAAGCAGGTTAAATTAACTAATCTGGCAGCACAAAACCGAGCTTTAACTTGGTAACATTAACAAAATATCAGTTGTTTGAACTTATTCCGAACGACACAAAAAAAAAATCAAATTACAATGTATTATGTACTATTATTACAGGTAAAAATCACATGTATTTGTAACAGTCATTTTAATGTATGTGGAATCATGGACAATTGAGGCCCTCCATGCAAGAACTAGTTATATCACTTTTTCATGTTTTGAGAAAAATGAAGTTTAGCATTTCAACTCAGAACTTTTTAGTTACTAATCTTTAGGACAAATGATTGTTTACACATATTCCTGGGACTGGTAATTATTTTAAACAATCATTTGTCCTAAAATTGCAACAAAAAAGTTCTTCTCATTTTTCCAAAACAAAAAAAAATGAAAAACATGGAGACTTCCAGATATGATGAAACAAAAGAAAATAAGCTAGTTAGTCAATTTACTCTTATGGTTTAAAGTCAAAGTGACGCCAAAAAAAAAGGCAGTTTGATGAAACAAATTATTTTAAAAAGCAAATTTATTACTAGCGCTAGTAATAAATTTGTTTTTCAAAATTTTATTGCATTCACTTTGACTGAAAGGCAGACTGGAAAATTGACTAACTAGCTAATTTTTTAGAAAAGCAAATTTATTGCCCAGTATATGTGGAATCATGGACAATTGAGGCCCTCCATGCAAGAACCAGTTATGTCACTTTTTCATGTTTTGAGAAAAATGAAGTTTAGCATTTCAACTCAGAACTTTTTAGTTACCAATCTTTAGGACAAATGATTGTTCACACATATTCTTGGGACTGGTAATTATTTTAATCAGCAGTGAAAATGGTGGTAGGGTCACTGACCTCCTTGTAATTTGACACCAAAAAGTGACATAACTGGTTCTTGCATGGAGGGCTTCAATTTAGAAAGGGCATGTCGTCAATTTTATGTGAGAGGGTCATGATCACTTGCCTTGTCCTCATTGATTATTCTCAAGGAGCCATATTGATCAGTATTTTTAGGCAATCCAAATGGATCACAACACGATGTTTGAAGAAAGGTATATTTTGTCAAAAACACCTTTTGATGATGTTGGCAGACAGTAGCATCACCTGGTTGATCACCGCAATCACTTCGCCACTCGCGTTACTCCTTCTCACTTCCCAGATCACCAAATGTTATCAAAGCAGACTTTCCATGAGTGTAAGTTGCCTTGTGACAGTTATCTTTTTCTTGAAGACTTATCCCAACAGAGCAAGGCTCCATGACATCTGTAGTGCTTTTTTTCAACAGATAACTGAGATTATCCAAATCCAAGTCTTATATTCTCCCAGCTGTGACGTAATCATGTTAATCTGCTGGACCTTGCTTTTCTGTGGACATGCCTTGACTTGTCATTAATTATGTCTATATTTAGATCAAAATTCTGAAATTCATAATGAATCTCATGGATTCAAGCCCAGACCAATTCATGGTGATGACGTTATGGCGCAATATTCATGACAATAGTACTCCTCAGATAGCATGTTTCACTAATGTGGTCATCTCTTGGACTAAATATCTTCAGTTTTATTAATTTTTGGCTTTGGAAATGCATAAATAAGCATAAGAAGCTAATTAAATATCAGCTTGCTGCATTACTGAAAAGACAATTTTTCAAAAAAATGAATATTGAAGATGACCTAGCACATCTCTGAAAATTTGACATGCTATTATTTAAGATCTATATTACCTTAGGAAAAAAATTCATCTACGTACAGTGGGGTGCAAAAATTTGGGCACCCCTGGTTTAAATGTCTGTTACAATTAATCTCCAAGTGATTGAAAGCAAACCTGAACACTAAATGCTACAAAGTTAAACATGACACCTTTCTGCTAAGTTAAATGCAAGGTTTGTTGTTATTTGAATTTTTCTGAGTTTTTAAATAAGAGAGGGAAAAGGGCCCTGTGCAAAAGTTTGGGAACCCTTTTGGATTATTCTTTGTTACCTTCTAAGAAGATGATTACTAAGGCCCAGACCCAGGTGATTTACTCGTTAGGGCTTCAATGAGTCAGGTGACTATAATTCAAGGGTTGAACTATATATTCTGAAGTAACTCCATGCCTTCTAAAGTATCCTACTGTGGTGGCTGTTGTGTCTGGTGTTAGAAACCATAGGTTCCTCTGAACAGTTGTCCAAAGATGTCTAAATCAAGATAATTCACTTCCACCAACAAGGAGAGGGCCAAAAAACTCTCCCAATGTTTCAAACTACCCATTTCTACTGTCAAAAACATCGTAAGAAAATGGAAAATAAATGTAACAATTGAAGTCAAGGCAAGATCGGGAAGACCAAGAAAAATTTCAGATAGAATGGCCCGAGATCTGGTGAGAAATGCTCAGAAGAACCCACACATCGCTGCAAAAAGGAGTAGCAAACACAGGTCTAGTTGTTCACAGGACATCAATACAGCGTACCTTAAGGGGACCTATAGCTAAGCAAAATGCCAATTTTGGTTCAAAATTTTAGTTTTGAGGTAAGAAGATGAAGTGGTCCTTCAAATAGTCCGTAATGTGGAGTCGTGTTCCGAAGGAAACATTCGTCACGAACATGGTCTTCAAGGCTGGAACAGCTATGAGTGTGGTGACTTTCAATGATGGCCAACGAGGAATTGCCTCCATTCTTATGAAACTTGGCCTAAAGGCAGGGGCACACTCAATGAGAGGCTATCACGAAATGGACAGAAAACGTGTGAAACAGTGAAAAACGTGCTCTAGAAAAACAAAACGAATAGACGCTCGACAAGCACATAAAACTAGGGAAGAAAAACAGATTGAAGAAGAGGGAGTTACTTATGAGGCTGGTGCCTTTTAAGGAGGTAAAAAAAAAATCCTAAAAACAAATTACTAAATGTATTCCTCCTGAGAACATTACTGTCAAGCTTCGGCCACATTATTACTGGCGAACTAAAATCACGTTTTTCTAAAAACACAGATTTTCAACAAGAAAATACAGATTTCTCAGCAACTGTACATCCAATTAACTTCATATTTGGCAGTTTACTTCATTTTGTGATGATCTATGTCTGTACAGAGGTCTTTTTGCAATATGTACTTCTGAATATGAGTAAATCAAATTATGCATATTTAATTAGCTGTTTCCCGCTGAAATTGATTTAGGGGGGTCAAAATCAATACTAGAACATGGAAACCTGGGAAAAAAAGCTCTGTAGTGACATTAGGAATGTTTTTTCCTTCACATTACAGCTGAAATTATAACCAAACACTGTTTAGTTATCTCAATAACTGCGTTTCTCTAAGTATCTATATATTCATTAAAATAGCCATTGCCATGGCAACCACTGATGTGATGCTACAGAGACTCAGCGTTTTAAGTTGCGATTTCTTTTTTTTCTTTTTATAAATTTGGCATCTCCAATCCCACCCGAATTTGGAATGTCCAATTGGGGAACTATGTACAAGGCTTTTGCATATGCAACCCCCTGTTGCCAACTCAGGAGAGTGAAGACAGCTGGCGGCTCTCCTCCAAAGCAAGCGCCTGTCAGCCACCGCTTCTTATATACTGATTGGTTGAATCCTCGCAAGTTCAGAATGAGGGCGGAGGATACCTGAACATGAACACACTTAGAATCTTCCTGACGAGCACCTGTCTGACCAACAGGAGGCGCCTAAGCAACGAACAAAGCAACTTATATTACCCTTCCCGGCAGACCCTTCCCAATTTGCATCCCTGTAGCGCATTGGCCAATTGCGCGCTACTTCTGAAAAAGCTGCCTATACCACTGCCGGTTGGTGCGACCGAGGCTCGAACCCGCGCCGTGATAGTCACTTCTGCTTCCAGTGCGATGCTTTAACCGAGTGAGCTATCCGGCAGCTCAAGTTACAATTTCTAATAGAATTATTTTGATAATAATTCTTCGTTTAAAAAGTGAATATCTTGGAAAAATATCTTCTTAACTGTAAGTCTCCTTAAACAACAAAGTCCTACATGGCAGAGTTGCAAGAAAGAAGCCTTTCCTACGACCTCAGCACATGTTAAGCGTCTGAAGTATGCAAAAGAGAACCTTGGGAAACCTCAAGCCTATTGGAACAATATGCTTTGGACTGATGAAATCAAAATTGAACTTTTTGGTCACAACCAAAGAAGGTACGTTTGGAGTAACAAGAGTTGTCCGAAGACAACACAGCTCGCCAGAAAACTTTAACCTTGCTGTCCACGGACGCAGACGCCGATGTACAGGGTATGGAAATAGCTCTCTGAGGACATTCCTCCCGGTGAGCTAAAAAGGGTGAAGCATTTGTAGGGAAGAACATGCTGCCAACTGTTAAGCATGCAGGTGGATCCATTATGCTTTGGAGTTGTGTAGCAGCTCGGTGCACAGGCAATATTATGCGGGTGGAAGGAAGAATGGATTCCACCAAATATCAAGACATTCTAGAGGCTAACGTTCAAAGCTCAGTCCAGAAATTGAAGTTGAAGAGACGTTGGGTATTCCAGCAAGACAAAGACCCAAAGCATACCTCAAAATCCACCATGAATTACCTCCAGGAAAGACGGATGAAGGTTTTGGATTGGCCAACACAGTCCCCAGACTTGAATATTATTGAAAATCTGTAGAGAGACCTCAAACATGCCGTGCATGCATGAAGACCAAGAATATTTCTGAGCTTGAGGTGTTCTGTCAGGAAGAATGGGGAAAAATTCCAAAGACAAGAATTGAATGACTCTTAGCTGGCTACAGAAAGCATTTGCAAGCTGTTAAAGCTGCCTGAGGAGGAGTTACAAAGTACTAGCTGACAGGGTTCCCAAACTTTTGCACAAGGCCTTTTTATTTATTTTATTATTTTGAAACTGTAAAAAGTTAAAAATAAAAATTATTCTTGCTTAAAAATGTGATGACGTGTCATGTTTAACTTTGTAGCATTTAGTGTTCAGAGTTGCTTTCAATCACTTGGAGATTAATTCAGGGTTCCCACTCTTTTTCACTGACCAAATTTCAAAACTTTTCCATGACTTTTCCATGACCTAAAGTGAAATTTCCATGACCTAACGGCGCCCACTATTGAAAGAATTTTGCATACTTGAAGGCCAAATATGGATTGTTATCCTTTTCCACTTATCTTTCAATATAACTTTGTGCAAACTATCGATATTTCACTGGATCTTTCAACTTATTATTATACTTATACTTATTCTTAAGGCGCTACTCCACTAGACAGTTTTTACTGTTAGAAGTTGCTGTCGGAGAGAAAATCTCTAGTGGATAACGAAACGACAGGTAATTCCGAGAGTACAGAAAAACTTTCGGAAGTTTGTCGCAGAAGTTATTGGTGTCAAGTGGAAGGACTATTGAAAGAATGTCATAATGACTCGCGACAGCACTCTCAGAGAATAGAACCGGTTCCATTTAGGGGAAGCTACTTTCGGGAAGCGCAATAGTCCGTGAATGGTGTGGTGTATAAAAGGGCGTGTTGTGTGGATTTCTTCCTATGTGACAAAATGGCAAGCACTAGTGGCCAAGAATGGATGAAATCGGAGACATTTAAACAGCTACCAAAACCAACCCAGTTTATGGGATGTTAGCTCATCAGAATATAAAGACTGGATGAAAAAAATGGCTGCTTGGGCTGATCTTGCAAAAGCATGTTCCAGGGACTTCGCTTGAGGTACAGCGAAAGATGCATAATTTACGGAACCAGTTCAATGGCGAGCAGTGGCGGGCGGTGGACGGAAAACTGGGGGGGCGGAAAACATCCCTTGAAACGGATGAGATTAGCGACCCGATTTCAATTATTGTTCTTAGTCAACATGTTAGGTTCCCTTATAATGAAATGTTTAGGCGAGTGAATAATAAATTCTATACAATGTTTAATTCACATGCCTTAACAGGCAACTCTTCACGAAAAAACCACTGTGGATTTTCCGCGTTAAATTTTGTCACATCCTAAGCAAGTCGTCAAATCTGTGCGTAATGATTGTTTAATTGAAAAAGCTTGAAATGCGCTCTTTTTTGCGTTCAATTGGTGCGTTTGATTTCTCGTCTTAACGAAGACAGTAGCTTCACCTGAGAGGGGAGAGTTCAAGTGTCTTTTACCAGGGAAATTGACTGAAAACAGATCAAGACTAATAAGCAGTTTAAAGACATGTTTATCGCCCTCCTTGTTCTCTGTCCACCGCCCGCCACTGATGGCGAGCTATGTACAATTAAAACCAAATCAGGACAGGGTACAGAGGTTTCCTCCTTTTTATTACTCGGGCCGGTAGGCCACGAGTCTAAGTTTCGGCTCCGGATCATGGAGGTAATATATAGAACTGGAGAGAGCGAGGAAGTACCGCCCCTATTACTTTCAATGGGAGATGCTAGGCTAGCTACTTCAGCCCAGGAAGTATGGAATTGACCGACGCCATCTATAAAAGTGTCATAGATATGTACACGTAGATGCCGCGTTCCCTGCTTCTGTCCATTGGAACGATGGGTCTACGCGGGCGCCATGTTGTGTCGGTGGAAGCCGTGCATACCTACGGCATTAGTAAGTGGGGGTAGAGGTTAATCAATGATTTTTATCATCACAACTCAACAAATTTTCAAACAATTTTAACATGTTGACTGCCGACTATGAAATAACTTCGTAATGGCGGGTCAGGGCCAGTGCTAGAACTGAAAATTTGGGGGGAAATATCCATCCCTTAATGGAGGCGTTGCACTGGATGCAGAAACCGTAGTGTAAGTCACGTGATCCCCGAAGTAACCCAGGAAGATAGCTTTGATTGAATGGGGATGCATCGATTAATTATTATTTATTTATTTAAAAAAAATTATTTCCTTGCTCTGAAAGGTCGCATGTATAACCGGATATTGAACCTCAGGTCCAAGTGCTATGCCTTATCCACGAAACTAGCTCAACAAACTATATATTCACTGGTCGATTTAGCACTTGTATAGCTCTGCTGTGTTTGAACTTGAGCATATTGACGCAAGGATTTTCAGGCATAAACTGGCTTTGAAAACAACAGTTGAATATTTAGCGGTTAATTATCGCGAAAATACAAAAAACAAACCATTTTAAGCGATTATACTGCTGAGGTCTTCCAGTGCATAGCATAATGGTGAGAGGACTCTCAGGTAGAATGGCTAAAACAATAGCAAGCGCAGATTTACCCACAAACAGCTTTTATGACAAAATATCAACGGCAAGAAATTTTTTTGCTCATCTCTGTAGCATTTAAAGTGTATGCCTGCTGTTCTTTGAGTATGGTGACAATTTAAAATGACAAGGCTTATATCGTTGGAATTTGTGGACTGTCCTTTTTAATTTGAGGTATCGTTTGTATGCATAGCACAAATTCAGCAGAAATGCTTGCGATAGAGCACTTATTTTATTTAAGGTTTGCTAGATGCTTATTTACTTGCTTGATACTTGAATTGTGTTCGGTTTAGGTAAAAACGGTCAACACGATCTTTTCGCCGAGTTTCTTCGCTTTAAGAGGATATGCCGCATGACGAAGTTGCTACTAGGAAGCATGCTGTATTTATTATGCAAATTCATTGCCCCCCCTTACGGGGGCGTTCAGACTTAATGTTAATATTTGTATAGAATAGGCATGGGCGACGCTCTACATAAACTCTAATGGAATGTGTAACAGCTGAACTGGGGCGGTAAACAAGCCTCAGAAAACTTATATAAAATGACGTAAATACCATTTTCATACAAAAAGAACACCATGGTTTGATTAAAAGCAACCTTTTCAATAGGATACCCGCATTTCATACATGAACTCTACGTATTATGGCCAAAAACGCGATTTGAACAGAGCTATTGTTCGCTCGTTGGATGAATGCGTGACCTCAATTTGTGCCGTGTTTACAAATTTTCAAGCGCAAGGCGTGGCAAAAATAACCATTTAGGAGGTAGATTTCAAATAGCCCGCGCCACGGCCCTGATTCACTTACAGCCATCTAATTTGAGAAATTACGAGTCTGTCCGTCCAGGCTAGACCTCCAGGGGATGTGAAATAAGTTCGACAGAAGTTGGTGAAGTTCGTCGCGAGTTCGCCGTGATTTCTTCTCAACAATAGCAAGAAAGGTGAGCGTATTTTTACTGTACCCTACGTAGTTTGTTGACAGAATATCCTGTGACCCTATTTGTGAAGTTTCAGTAAAATATACCAAGGAATAAACTGGCGCCAGGCCTTTGAAGCCCACCAGTCACAAGATTCATTCACGTATATGCTTCAATTCGAGACTGCAAGGATGGAAATCTGAATAATCAATTAGGAAAAATTCTCGGCTCTCGGTAATTCTGTATATCGTTTAAACATTTTGTCAATCGGATTATGTAAGAAGACTGAAAATAAGCGCCCGCTTTTGGTTTGGATGTAAAAGCGCGTATTTAAAGGAGAATACATTGTACATTGATTAAGCATTGAACTCTACATAAGTCGAACTGTTTTAATGTTTGTTGGACACTGCTTCAGCTTCCTGGAAGCAAGTACGCGCAAATCTGCTGTCTAGTGAGCATTTCAAGTTCGATGTACTGAGTAATAACGCCGCGGAAACTTCAACTGGCCCGTCATTCTGCCGAATAGTCTTACCAAACTAGTTAATCGTCTGATTGCTAATCAAGCAAAGGGGAGGTTTCTGCCTCACCAAACTAACCCCCGACTGCACGTCACTGTGTTTTACTATGAAATATTCACAGTAGCTCATTGAAACTATCATGGGAGGAGGGTATATGGACATTGTAAAAAACAGTGCAAAGGTTTTTTTTTTTTTTAATCACCACGGTTATTGAAGGGGAACGTTTGATTCATTTTTCAGTAGCAGTGGGAGGGCAAACAACTGCCGCATCAGCGACTTCACTGCATTTTATATAGTAATGGGCGAGTAGCGTTAATGTTTGCCCTCCCACCGATAATTTTGAAATTTTTGCAGGCCATTGATCCAAAAAAACTTCACAGGCAACCCATTCATACCATTTTTAATATCAATGCAATACCTAATGTTTGTTGAACATAATTGGGTGAAATCCAATGCAATTTTCCATTAAAAAGGGCCTAGGGGGCGCTGCTGTACTTGAGAAAAGGGGTAGATGACTTTAGCATCAATTATTTCTGTTAGGGTACCCTAATGGATAATTTGGCCTGGTTTATTTCTGAATAGACTGTATTTTCAAAAATGCCCTCAGGCTTCACCCCTCAATTTTCACAATGGGTTTTTGTTGAAAAAATGCGAAGTCAGCCATTTTTGGGACCCTGTGGCTCTGAGACCCTTTCCTGTGAAGGCGTTGGACTTGTGGCAAACTCTTTGTCTGTGTCTTCTGTACTTACCCGCAAAAAATCATTAGAAAATAATAAAAACTTTGTTCTCAGCAACTCAAGAAATGTTGTCATTTTATTCATTTGTATTGCCCATGCCTATATAAAATATATATTTAACACTAATTTCTTTAAATCTTCACTTTAAAACCAGTTTTTATTGCAACAAAACCGTTGACTTACTTGTGAACTTCTGGTACGTGAAGCAGCTTTTCTCGTAGTGCTCTGAGCAAAGAACTGAATGTTTTGTTGGTTTGTAACGCTGTCCACGGTCAATTCTTCTTAATTTAACAAGCCACTCCTTCAAAAGGGCTTCACTATTTCATGGAAATTGATGGAAACTTATTTTGCCGTATTTTCCAGACGACTGAATGGCATTATTATTGGTGCAAGCAACAGCAGCACAAGATTTCCCCATATTCACTATGCTGAAATCAACCTTTGTGTACATTTTGCTTCGGGGATCACGTGACCACCTACGTAACTTGCAACGACCTCATTGACAGCAATTAGTCCAGGCTAATTCTAGATGGTTTTACACATTTTCCAATTCAAGAATAATGAAGTGGCAATTGAAGACATGGCTTCTCTCCCCCATGCGATCTAACAGCGACAAAATAATTGGCTACATTCAGTACAGAAAAATAATTTAATTATAAATAGGTCTATGCACTGGCACTCAGCAACGTTCATTTCTTTTCCAGCGAGGGCGGCATTTCAGAACTCTTTTGCGAATGAAGCCGCTTTCACACTGGACGCGAAACAAATTTTTCGCACGACAGATTACATTCAAAGTCAATGCAAGACGCAAATACACGCGTTTTCGCAAGTATTCGCATCTTTGCATTAACTTTGAATGTAATCTGTCGTGCGAACAATTCGTTTCGCGTCCGGTGTGAAAGCGACTTTAGGATGTTAAATACATTGGCATGCTAACTATAACATTATAGATATCGATGTCTCTTTATCTTGCAAGCTAGGTAGCCAAATAGCTCGCTCGCGAGTGTTCCATTGTAAGCGAACTGTAGCCTTTTTTGCTCGCTTGCCAGTTGGCTATATAGCTTAATACATTGGCGTGCTAGCTATGACACACAGTTCGTCTTTGGCTTGATAGCGTGAAACGCGTGTATTCGCGTCTTTGCATTGACTTTGAATGTATAATCTGTCGAATTCGTTTCGCGTCCACTGTGAAAGCGGCTTCATTCGCAAAAGAGTTCTGAAATGCCGCCCTCAGTGGAAAAAAAATTAACGTTGCTGAGCGCCAGTGCATAGACCTATTTATAATTAAATTATTTTTCTGTACTGAATGTAGCCAATTATTTTGTCGCTGTTAGATCGCATGGGGGTTACGAATTAAGCTGTATTATTTGTTACATATGGCAGCCACGTATATGATACAGGATACTTACTTAATTTAAACATGCAGGTTTTCATGCAAAAAATGCTTAATTACGGTAAATAGTAGTTCTATAACGACCTAAGATAATTGACTCTGAGTAAAATTTGGTTATGTTCAAAATTTAAATATTAATAACTTATCAGTAAGCTAATTGACATTTAAGGTTTAAGACGGTGAAAATAAATGACTGGGGCAGCATTCAAAGACATTGACTGAGTGGCCTGACCCCGCCTGAATCCCCGACACAATATGGCGGCCGTGTTGACCCTTCCGACAACCCGGAACTCAGCATCTACGTGTATATAGGCTCGTTCAAGATGAGCCAGGTCTGCGCAGATTCGACCAAAGGCGATCGGCGCACAATGCATGCCGGTTAGTTTTGTGTCCGACTTCATCCCGCCTTGCTCTGACGCATTACAAAAGTGGACGGCGATAAAATCGCGACAGCGAGGCAGCCGCAGTTTTTCCAGCTGGAAATTTCACGTTCCCGTTGGTGGAAAGGACGTTCCCTATAAGTTGTAAAAAACGTTCTCCCCTCGTATTTTTGTGGAGTTCCTTTAACGTGTAGGGAAGGTTTTTTGGGGAAATTTTAAGGAACTTTCAGGACGTTCTGGGAGCGCTTTGGGAACCATCAAGAAAGAACATTCCGTCTACGTTATTTCCACAACGGTCCCCTAACCTTCACATTATAACTAACCTTTGGAAAACCTTATGCGGGGCAGATAGCTGATCTCTTTCCCCCAATTCACCTCGCTGCTGGGCAAATAGCCACTTCCCTTTTTTTTTGGCCAGTTTTCTTCTCTTTAATTAGATAGTCATCGGAAATCAGGCAAGACACAAACTGACTGATTTTAAAATGTCACTGTTCCTTAACATCCGCATTTGTGCACAATGAGGCTTATATAGAAAGCGCAAGGTCGCTGTTTGACTGAGCAGTAATGCAATACAGGTTGGACAATATTTGCGCGAGCGATGCTGCTTAACTCATTCCCTACGGTAAGCCGGTGCCAACGGCATGGACCTTTATGGCCGATGTCATAGCAGCGCGAGACCTGTATTGTTCTGACTCTAACTTGTGAGAAATGGTAGCTAACCTAGCTAACAGTTCAACGGTACAACAAAACTTTTCTATAACGTTTGATAATTTTACTTACCTTTACTGAGTGTTGCGATTGCACCAACACTAATCTAAACAGTAATGAAATAACTTTCCATGCTATTCCATTCTATACTTAAATGTCCTATTCCCAGCGCTATGAAATAATTATAGCTACAGTAGAAGTAAACTAACAGAGACACCACCTTCACCATTACCAATGTCACTCATTCGAAGCTAATCACAGAGAAATGGATTCAATGACACCTATAAATTATCCTCTAACCACCTAAATTGATTATCAAAATTATTTAAATAAAATATCAAAATCCTCGCTAAATTCTCAGTTTCTCTCCGTGGAGCAGTCTCTCCGCAGTCTTCAACCCGTGACTACTACAATCTCCCCAGAGTACCTATTTTTATTGCGCGAGACAAGATAACGTTTGAATCTGTTAGATAAGGCGACGCGTAGACATAAAGTATTCTTCAAACCGTTCATAAACATGGGAAAAAATAATAAAATAAAAATCTTGAATAAGATTATAAATTCCTGCTCATTATTATTAGGCTATCATCATCATCATCATCATCATATCGTTAACGTTAACTACACTGAACAAAAATATAAACGCCCCATGTCAAATTTTTGAGTTTTTATGAACAAAAAACTGGAACCGGGATTCGTCTGTGAATAGCTGTCATGATTCTGCTTTGTCTGTTCTGGTTCTGCCATGTCTGTCTTGTATTCTGCCATGTTTATTATGTTTCTGTATTCCCTGTTATGTTTATGATTATGTCTGTTAGGTTTTGCCATGTTCTGTTTAGTTTTTGTACCATGCCATGTTTTCGTTTTTGCCAATCCCTTTCCACTTTTCTGTTTTAGTCCGGTCCATGTTTTGCCCATGCCTTCATTGCACTTTGTCTCCCCTGTCTGGTCTTTTGTAAGCTACAGCTTCTCCCCAGTCCCGCGTGTCACATGCTTAGGTGATTTCATGGTTTCTGAGTTTCAAACATTCCTTCCGATCTCGTTTGCTTCCTTCGCCTCTCTTTTTTATTTTACTAACCAATACTAACAGTTTGTTGTTTTTGTTAAAGTTACTAACCCGGACTAACATTGTATATAATACTAACTTACTAACGAGCACTAGGGATTGTATAGCTGCACTTACTAATTGATTAACAAGCTCTCAGCACTCGCCCTGTTCTAGTCTCCGCCTCTTGCCTTCACTTAGTCTTTGCTGCAATTCAGCGGATCCTCCGCACCTGCTCCACTCTGTCCTGCCTCTCATTATCTGTGCACGTTAGAACTCCCTAATCGGAGCTGTATGTTTTGTCATAGGTTGTCTCGTGATCCCTGTCCGCGTTTTGGCTTTTGCCAATTTCATGTGGTTAGGTTCTCCCTCATGTTTTGCTCCCACGTAATTAGTCTGATCCTCTTCACCTGATCCTAATCATAGCATGTGACTTCCCTTGAGTGTATTTAAGCTGTCGTCTCACTGCAGTTCCCCGTCAGAACGTTTCCCGCGTTTACCTGTGCTGCTTTTGTTTCTCGCCTTGTACTCATTGTGTTACCTTTCTGACTGGACCGCCCGACTACCTCTTTTTGGCTCTGATTTGGCTTTTATATCTGCTCCTGTGTATCGAACCCTTTTTGTCTGACCACGATTTCTGTATTGCTGCCCTGGTTTTTTCGACTCTGGATTCTGCCCCTAGGATTGTGGACTTTGTACTTTTGCCTTCGGTCCTGTGGGGGGTTTACCCCCTCGCTAATAAAATCACATTTTTTGCTACTTCTGGTTATCGCGACTGGCTCCTGAACGATACCTCACAGTAGCACTCTTCACCAGCGCTCCAAGGGCCATCAAATATGTGCGTTTGCCCATGCGAGTTGGTTCTGACGCTGGACAGCGGTGAGATCCAGACCACGGTGAGGACGCCGAGCGTGCAAGTTGGCTTCTCGCAGGCGGTTACAGACCGTCTGGTGTGATGCATCTGTTGTGCAGACCAACGGTCTCATCCGCTGTGCGTGTCGCTGATCTGAGCCGATCCCGCAGGTGGATGAGCTGGATATAGCGATCTTGTGCTGGTGTGGTCACACGTGGCCGACGTGGATGAGGTCGATCTGCAGTACTGCCCGTCTGTCGGAAACGAACTCTCAAACGGCCTATCGTCCGATAGTTAACATTCAGCTGCACAGCAACCGCCCTGGTGGACATCCCTGCATCCAGCATGCCAATGGCACGTTCCCGCATGACCTGAGACATCTGAAGCATGATGACTTTTGACATTTTGGGGTGGCCTTTTATTGTCCCCAGTATAAGGAGTGTCTTGGTACTGCTCATTCTGTCTGATCACTGTCTTGAAATGCCACACCCATGTACTGAGTGAAATCACTGAGCAAATGCTCACTGACAGAGAGATGGATTAAAAAATGGCACACAAATCAAGAGAAATATCCCTATTGTACAAGTAAAAGTCAGCATATGCTCACTTAGAGTTGTTAACGTCATGTGGCATCAATATTTGACATGGGGCGTTCATATTTTTGTTCAGTGTAGTTAACGATACAAAGATGAGACCGAACATTCTGTTAGTCACATTCACAGCGCTCACTGGATTTTGCCATGACATCAGATTTAAACCAGGATGGTGACATATTGCACGTGGCATCCTACCATAAACTTGCACCACAAATCTATGTAAATACATTGGCTTTTATGAAAATCATGCTGGTCTGTGTACAAGTCAGACTCAAATGGAAAGCTCCATTCACAGAAAAGACGTCTCAGTCGGCATCCCATTTAACTACACATTTTGATTTGCATTCTAGCGCCTGCATGTGTCTTTGTTTAATTTGTCCTTTCTGGTACAACTTTCTTGCAAATGAATCACTGGGCAAGAGTTGGCTAAGATATATCTCTGATGTGCAGTACAGATGGATGGTAGAATAATCAGGTTTTATTTACAGTAATGTGCAAATATAAATTCACATAAAGACACCAGTTTATTGCGAAGCTGGCTTAAGTATTGTTATGATCAAAGATTCCAGAGTACTAGCGTAGCGCTCTAGAATCTTTGGTTATGATTTCCTCCAAATTAAGAACGTTTTCCGTTAGTTCCCAAGTTCACCAACAAGGAACCAAATGGGAACGTTGTCAGTAAGTCCCAAATGTTTTCTTTATAACATTACAGTGCCACCAAAATAGAACATTCCTCGTAAGTGCCCAAGGGAACATTATCATGTCACCAACAAGGATCCAAATGGGAACGTTGTCAGTACGTCCCAAATGTCTTTATAACGTTACAGTGTCACCAAAAGATAACCAAAATAGAACGTTCCCCTAAAGTCCTCAAGGGAATGTTATATCACCAAACAGGAACTAAATGGGAATGTTCTGATTATGTCCCAAATGTTTTTCTTTCTAACGTTACAGTGTCACCACAAAATAACCAAAATGGGACGTTCCCTTAAAGTTAGTTTGGTTGCTTTGAACTGTTGCACTTTCATAACCTAAAGAGGACGTTTTAGGAACGTTCCCATTGTTCTCTAAAGGTTCGGGACGTTCGTCACCTCCAGAGAACCTTTAGAGAGTGTTAGATAAAGTTCTCAGAACGTTCCCTTCTAGCTGGGTTTAGAGCCAGGCGCTGCAGTTGCTCTCCACCGACTGCACCGCCTGGCTCTAACCTGATCTAACAGCTGATTGGTTGAGAGGTTGATTCAACAATATTACGTTTTATATACACTCTCTTCCTTTGTTGAGTGGGAGAGAGTTAATTTTATTTGTCAGATTTGAAGGTTTTGTCTGATTACAGAAAACGTGTGGCTGATGGTGACGCTTAATTTGGATTCATGTCACAGATCATGAACTGCATATAGTCTATTATATATTAACTGTATATTAATTGTTTTAATTATTGAAGTATTTAGCAGCGCAAAGATTTCTGGTAAGTGGGATGAAGCCTACAGATTTGTTCAACGTGGATGTACGTATTTCTGACTTCCTGTATATTCTCTGAAGGCTGCTAGAAACTGTCCGACTTGATTGCAGCTTGTTGTCACCGCCCCCCGCAGCAGCCGCCTGCTCTCGTCTACTTTCCAGGCGAGGCGCAGTTCATCTCGAACTAGCCTATTTATACATACACAAGATGGCAAAGCTATTCTGCCGTTTCCGCTTTGGTCCAGCCTACACGTCGTCCACTCTAGTTTTCTTATATCTCTGTGATTATAGGCTCGTTCGAGATGAGCCAGGTCTGCGCAGATTCGACCACCGGCGATCGGTGCACAATGTATGCCGGTTAGTTTTGTGCCTGACTTCATCCCGCCTTGCTCTGATGTATTACAAAAGTGGACGGCGATAAAATCGCGACAGCGAGGCGGCCGCAGTTTTTAGAGCCAGGCGCTGCAGTTGCTCTCCATCGACTGCACCGCCTGGCTCTAACCTGATCTAACGGCTGATTGGTTTAGAGATTGATTCAACAATATGACGTTTTATATACACTCTCTACCTTTGTTGAATGGGAGAGAATTTGATTTTATTTGTCGGATTTGAAGGTTTAGTCTGGTTACAGAAAACGTGCGGCTGATGGTGACGTTTAATCGGGATTAATGTCACAGATCATGAACTGCATATAGTCTATTGTATATTAACACTGCACTGTTTTAATTATTGAGGTATTTAGCAGCGCAAAGATTTCTGGTAAGTGGGATGTGAGGATTTTTAGGGTGACTTCCTGTATATTCTCTCAAGGCTGCTGGAAACTGTCCGACTTGATTGCAGCTTGTTGTCACCGCCCCCCGCTGCAGCCGCGTGCTCTCGTCTACAATCCAGGCGAGGCGCAGTTCATCTCGAACGAGCCTTATTACTCGGGCCGGTAGGCCACAAGTCTAAGGGTGCGTTCGAGAGCGTCTGCAAGTAAGACGGCTGCGCGAGATTCCCGAAATATTACGCGAGAATCTTGCCGAAGTTGCGCGAGATTCCCGAAATATTACGCGAGAATCTTGCCGAAGTTGCGCGATAAGCCCTCCAAACCCTGCGATAGCTGCAGCTATCGCATGGTTTGGAGGGCTTATCGCGCAACTTCGGCAAGATTCTCGCGTAATATTTCGGGAATCTCGCGCAGCTGGCTTACTTGCAGACCCGCTCGAGCGCACCCTAAGTTTCGGCTCCGTTCTTCTTTTTCGGGGTCGCGATTATCCTGCGCATGCGTGACCCGAGTACAGGCTCTATTTTCTTCTATTGGCCCATAGATAAATAGAATACTGCATTGCTGATAGGGTACGCTTAAGTGAAGCATCTGTTCCAGGAGCGTAGCTATACACCGGGAAGTTAAATTCGCACGTACACTCCCATTCATTTTCGCCCACTGTAAAATTATATTTTCAAAAACACTTGCGTGCGAGTCGGGGTGATTTTGGTCTCGCTGTGCAGAGCAACATTTTCTCTCCCTAAATATGTGGCTTTTTTGGAGGATGGAAAGCAGCACACTTTCTAAAGGGAAGATCGAAATGTTACTCGGTGTCAACGTTCAAGTGCGAGCAGAAAAGTTCAGTTACGGTGACCTAGGCTTTTAATGACCCTCTGATAAGATAATTGCTTCGAAGTTTTCACTGTTATAGGCAACGTCGATGAATGTCCGTATACGTTATCAAATTACTCTCTGGTTTCCTCACTTCATTGTACCCTGATTGAGCATATCTGCCGTTGACTGAATTGTTCGCACTGAATCATATGGCTAATGCCAGCGTTGTTAAAAGGAAGCGCTAGTAAACTCTGGCTACTCCTTTACTAAGCGTCATCTTTGCCGCTGTCCCGTTATAACACTGCTCTCAAAAAATAATCACCGCACAGCATGAATTGAGGGGATAGAGAAAGGTTTTTTTCTCCTGATTTCTGACAGCCAAGCCTTTCTCCCCTCCTTGTCTTTTGGAACTCTGTATAAACAGGCAAAGCGACTTGTCCATTGTTTTAAAGGGGACCTATTATGCTGATCCTTCTTTTAATACATATTAGTAATGTTATTATTTTGGTTGTACATACTCAACCTCCAAAAAGTTTCTAAACATAAGATACAGAGGTTTTGCCGTAATCCAAGAACGTGATTTTGTGAACGTGATTTCCTCTCTGAACAGCTCCTCCCGAGATCTTTGCGAGATCTGGGCAAAACCTGACGTCAGGTTCTGCCGTCCAATTAGTACAGACCTAGCCAGAGCCGATCACGTCGCTGGATCTGCCCACACCGGAAACTATTCTAGCAGGCACTAACAACGGCAGATCATACTATGCCTTAGTAGCGTCTACACTTTTGGAAATACAAAAGAAGAACCGCAGATCATTTGAGGTGCAGTTTTGTCAGTATCTCTCCCAAAGCTGCTTGTCCATTTACTTTTAGACGCGAAGAAAAACACCTATTTCTCTTCCAAAAGAGGATGCCACCAGAAATCAGTGGGTAGCTTTTTTTGTTTGCTGGCAGCAAACAGCCACGGCCAAAGGGAACGTTAGCTGTTTGTGCTCAGCATTTCACCAAAGACAGCTTTGTCAATAAAGGATAATTTGACACAGGATAAGCATTTCAGCTGCTTCTCAAACCTGAAGCAGTTGCATCGATCAAGCGCTCGGAGCCACAAACTGTAAGTAACGATATAACAGCAAATAATGTAAGTGAAGCTAACGTGTTATGGGTGGCTAGCAGGACCGCTAGCGATAGTTAGCACTAACAACTGGCCTCAAACACAGGCTTTGTAAAATATCTGAAGATAAAGCCTGTATTGGTCGCGACTGTCCGTGACTCACAGACACAGAAGCTGTAAGTTGCTTTGACTGCATAAGCCAACCTGACGTGATAGCCAGTTGATTGTGGCTGTAGCACAGCGGCTAACGTAGCCAAGTTACTGTTGCTAATGTTTGTGTCCTAAATATGCACGAGTAATATCAGGGGAAATTCTACAGAAGGTGTGAGAACATAAACCTCATTTGAAGCTAACTTTTAATACTTGTTTGTAATTTGGATGCTTGGTACAACTGTCCACGGTAATGGAACTTGCTGTCTGTAAAACCTGTATTGCAAGGGTTTGGCTCTGTGGTTATGACCGCTCGGTTACCAGCTACTGCATGTTAGTTTGCGTGCCGCCGTGCTTATTAAAAATGCTCCTGGTTAACTTATATGCAGTAATTCTGATCGGTATGCTTGTGTTACTTCGGTAAGCATCAATGTGGCAGTTTCATCATAACGTTGCCCGATTGTTGCCACTACAGTTGAAGCTTACCGGAGAGGTGCTGTATGTGTCCACAAAGTTGGGCTGAAAAGGCTGCAGTCAGACCAGACGTAGGTTTTGCAGAGCTTGGGATTCCTGTTTGGGTTTGTTTACGGCTGCGTGTGATCGCTTCACTTATCCATAACCGGGATCAGCTGGATCCCTATCACAAATATCTGGGCTAGCTCTCTGATTCTATCGTGAAAGCAATCGCGAAACGCAGAAGCTCTAATGTGTCTGGTATAACAACTGATTTCTCTACACTACTGTGACATAATTTCATCCCCTTTAGAAATTGTTGTGGCTAATAAAAAGCCGAAAAAGGCGGAGATTAAATAGGAAATTCTTTCCTGTAGAAGTGATCGATTCGCTAGCTCCACATAAGCAACCTGTCCACGCTAACGGAACTTACGGTCTGTAAAACCTGTATTATGTTCATAACATAACCGAGCTCTCTCTCGCTATCGTGTACTATCCATAAAGCTGCTTTCACATCGGACGAGAAACGAATTTTTCGCGGGACAGATTACATTCAAAGTCAATGCAAAGACTTGAATACACGCGTTATGGGTGCGTCAAGCAGCTTTCACACCGGACGCGAAACGAATTTTTTGCGCGACAGATTACATTCAAAGTCAATGCAAAGACTCGAATACACACGTTATGGGCATGTCAAGCCACTTTCACACCGGACGCGAAACGAATTTTTCACGCAACAGATTAGCTACATTCAAAGTCAATGCAAAGACGCATACACGCGTTATGGGCGTGTTAAGCAGCTTTCACACCGGACACGAAACAAATTTTTCGCGCGACAGATTAGCTACATTCAAAGTCAATGCAAAGACGCGAATACACGCGTTATGGGCGCGTTAAGCAGCTTTCACGCCGGATGCAAAACGAATTTTTCGCGCGAGAGATTACATTTAAAGTAAATGCAAAGACAATGCATTGACTTTGAATGTAATCTGTTGCGCGAAAAATTTTGTTTCGCGTCTGGTGTGAAAGCGGCTTATCGCGCCCATTTTCTGCGAGCAAACACAGGTCATTCCGACGCAATAAGTAACCATTACCACGGGCAATTTCCGAAAGGTCCGTTTAGCCTGGAGCTTTCGCCTCTTCGTTATACACCAGCGCAGAATCTGTTCGTTACTCCACGCTAACGACACACCATAGCTATGCACACGAACCAGCAGGTCCTTATAATACACACCCAAGCAGTCCATAAGTTGTTGGTCCACTTTTTGCTGCGCCTCACTGTCCATGTTTCCCTCTAAACTCAGACCCACCGGATTTCTACGGTCTCCAGTCTACACTTGGGTTTGTCGACCCGTTCTTCAAATGTGTCTATATGGGGTGGATTCTAGCTTTCCCTCAATCCTAGCTATAGAGTAGAAACACCGGTGTACTCACCATAGTAGCCGTAGGTAGACAGCAAATTCGAGCTTGAGCTGCCAGACATTCACGCTGCGTCCTCCACTTTCACCGTTGCGTTTATTAGAACAAGTTAATTTCTTTAGATCTATACACATGTACTGCGTTTGATTGCGGAATATGCCCGTCGATTCCTTCTCAATGAGAGATGCGTCTCAGTTTCACTCTGAGGAGGCGGACCCGGAAAACTGCGTTCTGCTGCCTCGTCCCGCCTAGATCCGCCCTCCACAGAGCTGGCCAGTCAGAAGAAAGTGGGCACACGGGGAGTGGGGGCCATAGCGGAAGAGCCACCCCAACGAGGCGTTTCAGGCAGAGACTACAATGGACTACAAATGGGGTTTTTTGAGGATGGCAGTATGAGCTAAATGAGGACCCTGTTTAGGACTTTGGACGATCAGGAGTACTCTAGGGGAGTCCAAGATCAAAATGTAACCTTGGAAATATAGCAAAATAGGTCCCCTTTAAATATTATGCAGGTAAGAAACATTGTCCTTGAATATCAATTACAAGTAGCTAGCTAGTTAGCCACCACGTTAATTTTATTAACTGCTAAGTCAATGCAGTCCCCGCGACGGTAAGGGTACCAAGGCAGCTCGCTGGAGACCGTTATCGATCGCTAATGTTTGCTTTAGTCAGCGGTCTATTTAAGTCAATGGGATGGCTAATTAGCTTGCTAGCAAGCGAACACGATTTTTTCTATTAAAGTGACAAATTTGCATTTCTACGTTAACTTACGCATGAAACATTTTATTAAAGCATTTCAAATGACTACTGCTGCAAAAGGCAGCCGCACATCTCGGCATTTTAATGCTTATATTGACTTATTTGAAATTGGCCTCATAGGAAACCATTCATTTTTATGAAGAAGTATCAATACGGCGGCCAGATGCTTCACTTTGGCTAATGTAAATATGACATCATCAGCAATCTAGTGTTATAAATATATATATCTATGGATTGGCCCAGGCCTAGACCCGGCCTGAGTACAGGCTCTGAGGAGCCTCTTGTTTTATTATAATGAAGGTGGCAACAACTGCCGCGACCTGTTGTCTCCTCGCCGGCAACATGGTAAATGAGGTCGAGTAGAGCGAGTAGAGACCCTCGTGTCACATGATATAGTCATCGATCGATACTGTCAAACTGTAATGATCCCTCAAGTGGAACGTCATGAGAAATTTTATGTCGACAGTCAATCGGAGCTTCTGTCAGAGACTTTTTAATCTGAGGTGGATAGACGTTTGATATTTCTGTCGAGAGTTGGCTGACAGAAAGTTTCAACATAATCTGTCTAGTGGAGTAGCGCCTTTATTCATCCTGTCCTGTAAACACTAACTCCTCCTACAGTTTTCACAGCACCCATACAAGCTGCATACCAAATGATTCTACTATACATGTAGATTGTTGTTTGTCGAAATCGTATTGATATTAATTATAGTTTATAAATAATTAGTAGTGGTGGGACGCGATTAAAAAAATTAATCTAATTAATTAAAGGCTTTGTAATTAATTAATCTCGATTAATCGCATTTTTATCAAATAGTAATATTTGACACATTAAGCAAAGGTTTTCAATTCAAATAAATTCTGATGGATGACTGAATCAATGAATAGACATATATGTGAACTTAAACAACAAAAAAGTTTATTTTTCATCTACAACACCAATTCTGAAATAGTTGAGACAAAGTGTAAATTGTGAATAAAATCAAAACGCAATGACTTTCAAATCACACCAGCCAGTATTTTATTCACAATAGAACGGAGATAACATAGCAAATGTTGAAACAGAAATTTTACAATTCTATCCACAAAATGAGCTCATTTCAATTTGATGGCTGCTACAAGTCTCAGAAAAGTTGGGACAGGGACCTGTTTAGCATGGTGTAGCATCCCCTCTTCATTTAAACACAGAATGGAGGCGTCTGGGCATTGAGGAGACAAGCTTCTTGAGTTTAGCCATTGGAATTTGATCCCACTCTTGTTTAATACAGGCTTCCAGCTGCTGGAGAGTTTTGGGTCTCCTTTGACAGACTTTCCGTTTAATTATGCACCAAATGTTTTCAATCGGTGAAAGATCAGGACTGCAGGCAGGCCAGTTCAGCACACGGATTCTTCTACTACGAAGCCATGCTGTCGTAATAGCTGCAGTATGTGGTTTTGCATTGTCCTGCTGAAATACACAAGGCCTTCCCTGGAATAGATGTCGTCTGGAGGGGAGCATATGTTGCTCTAAAACCTTTATATACCTTTCAGCATTCATGGTGCTTTTTAAAACATGCAAGTGTCCCACACCATATGCACTAATGCATCCCCATGCCATCAGAGATGCTTGCTTTTGAACTGAACGCTGATAACAGGAGGGGTGGTCTTTCTCCTCTTTAGCCCGGAGGACACGACACCCATGATTTCCAACAAGAATGTCAAATTTGGACTCGTCTGACCATAGGACACTTTGCCACTTTGCTACAGTCCATTTTAAATGAGCCTTGGCCCACAGAACACGGTGGCGCTTCTGGATCATGCTCAACAATGGCTTCCTTTTTGCTTGATAGAGTTTTAGGTGGCATCTGTGGATGGCACGGCAGACTGTGTCTACAGACAGTGGTTGCTTGAAGCATTCCTGGGCCCATTTAGTAATGTCAATGACAGAATCATGCCGCTGAGTGAAGCAGTGGCGTCTGAGGGCCCGAAGATCACGGGCATCCAGTAAAGGTCTTCGGCCTTGTCCCTTACGCACAGAGATTTTTCCAGTTTTTCTGAATCCTTTGATTATTTTAATGCACTGTCGATGATGAGACCTTCAAAGCCTTTGCAGTTTGATGTTGAGGAACATTGTTTTTAAAGTATTCCACAATTTTTTTTACGCAAGCCTTCACAGGTTGGAGAGCCTCTGGCCATCTTTACTTCTGAGAGACAGCCTCTCTAAGACATCCCTTTTATAGCCAATCTTGTTAAACACCTGATGCCAGTTAACGTAATTACTTGCTAAATGTTGTTTCAGCTGATTCTCTTATATATTAATTGCTTTTTCAGCCCTTTTTTGCCTGTTTCCCAACTTTTTTGAGACGTGTTGCAGCCTGAAAATGTGAAATAAGTTCATTTTGTGGATAAAAATGTAAACTGTCTCAGTTTCAACATTTGAAATGTTATCTATGTTCTCTTGTAAATAACATATTGGCTCATATGATCTAAAAGTCATTGAATTTTGATTATATTCACAATTTACACTTCGTCCCAACTATTTCGGAATTGGGGTTGTATATTTATATGTGCATTTTTCATCTGTCTACTCCATTCGCAGATTAGTGCAAACTCAAAGTGCAATTATAGCCATTACATTCAAAATTTTAAGACTTTGGGTGCATTACCGCCACCTACCGGGCATCAGTGTGTGCATCAGTGCGACCGGTATGCCAGAAATTAGAGAATTGAGAAAGGTGCGATTAAATGCGTTATTTTTTTTTTTTTCGGCGTTAGTTTTTCTTTAATTAATAATCGAAATTAACGCGTTAAAGTCCCAGCCCTAATAATTAGCAATTAAAAATGAAAAATGGATCCATTCTTTTCCTATGGACACAAGACTCTCTTGCACGACTATCCTCTCTCTGTTATGGTTCTGCCTTGTGTGCTGTTTTGTCATTGTGCTTATTACTTATATATTGTGCTTGTGCCTTTTCTCCCATGCCTCACTCTTGGTTTACTTCTCAGCTTTCATTCTCGCCGTCTAATGACTGATTCACTCTGCCCAAACTCCTGTGATGTCATGTGACAGCCTTGAGCATGCCTGCGTCTCGTTGTCCAATCACGTTTCCTCTTTCGGAAACGGCTGTGGTATTTCATTCATTGCTTCCACCTGTGCTTAATTCTGGGTCTCGCGAAACTCTGAGTGAATAGTTCTCTGATAGGATCATTCCTATCCCGTACTAACCTGCACTTATTAGAGGGTGATTGTATATATTTCGTCACGTAGTATTAACCTTAATTAACTCACTAGCGAGTGCGAGTGTTTCAAGCTTTTGTAATTCCTTCCTAAACTTTCCCTGATTAACTGCGTTTAAAGCTATGCTTTCCCTTGCTTCTCGCGTGGTGCTTTTTACTCGTCACGTTTAGATTACCTTAATCTAAACCGTCGAGTTTGATTGTCTCAGCGTCTTGTCTCGAGTCATGATTGTTAACCCGGTTCTCGTGAAATTGTTTATTAATCCCATGTGTTTCTGTTTCCGTTAGAGATTGCGTTCCGAGTCCCCGCCTCCTTCCATGCGTATATCAGTGGGCTGAGTGAGACAGTCAGCAGACGGAGCTTTGTTACACTCAGCTCTGCATTGTGAAATCTCCGCTCCTGTGCCTTCCCTTGTATGATTTCCCAGTCTAGTATTTTGCTGTGCCCTCGTCTTGTCTGCCCTTTGTCTAGTCTCCCAGTGTTTCCCGTCAGTTTAGTTAGGTCCAGTTTTTGTTTTTCCAGTTTAGCCACTCTTGGAGTGTGTACTTCTGTTTTCCCCTGCCTTGGGCAGTGTACCTTAGTTTTCCCATTGGTTCAGTGCATGTGCACGGTGTTTTATTTCTGGCTTGTAGCCAACCTTTCTCATTTAGTGTTTTGTGTTTCAATAAACACTTTTGGATCCTGCATCTGGTGTTCCCCCGACCTCTTCTTAACACTCTCTCTCTTTATATTGGCTGAACAGCGTGTGTCACAGTACCTACCTAAATAAATTAGATTGGCATTTTATCGATTACTTTTTTACAGTTATGGCGGGGCGTGGAGTATCTCAATAGCACACAAACCTCAGGGACCACTCAAACTGACTCTCACACACAAATACACACCACAGGGGCCACTAACACTGACCCTCACACAAAAATACACACCACGGGGCTACTCCCACTGACCCTCACACACGCAGCCACCACAGGGTTCAGCCAATCAGCGACCTTGTGCCGCACCACTGAGGTGTCTCGAGACAATAAAATTTTTCTGTCTTTACTGGCCTTGCACTTATAAAGTAAAAATAACTGAGATTGCGTCAGCTTATTCTCGAAAATATGAATGCTCTGAACAAATTTTATCTAGCCTAGCTGGAAACATTAAAAATGATTGGCAGGTTTGGAAAGTTTTGTTAATAAATTAATTAATCTCGGTTTATTATTGTGCTTTCTTTCTGCACCATAGAAACATAATTTTAAATAGAAAGTTATATCTATACTCTGGCAGAGGGGTGTGATACAGCCTAATGATGTTGTGTTTAAAATGGGGTTTTGATTATGGCTCCGTGTAATTCATTTGAAAATGTGGTGGCCGTTTCTGACAAGTAGCCAAATTTGGCTAAACAGAAAACACGAGAAAATGACTTCATGGTTTTACCATTCAATCCTTCTGAGCAAAGGATAAAAATGTTTAGACTGTCAAGGGGGACAGATGTTTTACCCATGCAGAGGGCAACTTTTGCCGTCCATTAGAAATGGAACTGAACTCACCCCGCGACTGTAATATATCTTAATTGTGTAAGCCGATTTACCACTGATCGTAGTACAGTACATCGGCCCAGATAAGCCATGAATAACTTAGGTCAGTGTTTATAGTGTGACTGTTGTTACAACCAAGTTTATAATACTTACTAGTGAGCAATCTCTTGTTTTTATTCATCTATTCATTTATATTCCCGGAAATGGCCACCGCATTTTCAAATGAAGTACACGGATTCAAAACCTCTTTTAAAGTATAAAATCATTGGGCTGTATCACACCCCTCTGCCTGAGTGTAGCTATGGCAGTCTACTTAAAATTATGATTCTATGATGCAGAAAGAAAGCACCATAATCAACTGAGATTAACAGCCAACAGCAAAGTGTGAATACAATTCATTAACACCACTCGCCAAACCTGCCGATATGTTTATAACGTTCAGTAGTTAGGCTATATAAAAATAATCTGTAGGCTTACAGAGCATTCATATTTTCGAGAATAAGCTGACACAATCTTGGCTATTTTTACTTTATATTCATCGGATTTTGTTTGGTGCCACCAACTAGTTTATTAGGCTATTAATATGCCAGATCACTGCAGTATAAAAAAGCGGGCGAGCTGCGTATTTCTACTAGACTACATTGATTGGTACCAGCTCATTTTACCAGCTTAAAATTTTGAACAATTACATTCATAACAATTCATTTGTCTAAATGACAGGCTAGATGAATGATTTGGCCAACAGTTATACTGAGGGTAAGGCATGCATCAATGATGCAACAGCAGCATTACAGGCATGGACTGTGCAGTGAGTGGTTTTGAGACCGTACCTCGGTGCAAGGCCAGTAAAGACAGAAAAATGTCACTGTCTCAAGACAGTCCTTCAGTGGTCCAGGGGTGCGTTTCCCAAAATCACAGATGCTAACTTACATAGTTGGGCCCATTGACTGTGAATCATCGACCTAAGTAAGTTGCTTACAACAGTTAGCGACTACATTTTTGGGAAACGCGCCCCAGAACAAGATTGCCGATTGGCTGTATGCAAATGAGTTTCTGTTGGTGTCCGCAACTCTCGTGGGGAAAAAAAAATTCGCCCCCCCTCCCTCTCTTCCTTCTACACAGCAAGGTGGTAGTAGAGAATCATGTTCTGACCAAAGATTCTAGAGCGCTATGCAATGAAAGAAGTCATGCTGGAGCAGTGGCGCGGCTGGTGAATACTTTTGAAAAATAATAGCCTGCCTACCTAATAATATACTGAGAGGCATTAAAAAAGCAAAGTGGTTTTTATCGTCTAATTTGAAAACTGATCGTTTTTCCTTTTGCTAATTGACATGATGACCTTCAAGTCTGGTAACCATTGCAATATGTCAAGCGTCTGGGTTCGAATCCTATGATTATCTAAATGCAGCAAAGTTCCCTGGATCATGGTCGTGAATCACATTGGGAGAAATCATTTTGCACATGAAAAGTTGAAGATCAGGGCCAATAAAAACACACATAGACAAAGTCACATCATTCCCACTTCAAATGCCACAAACAAATAAATTTTGGAAGAATCAAAAATTTTGAATGTTGAATGATGGCCAGTCTCAAAGAAAAGATTCTGGGCGCATTAATGTCCATTAAATGACTGTATCCAGACTGCAGGGATGACACAGAATGACCAGATGTGTCAGCTGTCGTCCCCGACAAAGTGTGTCATCTGTGACGCCGCAAAAACACATTCCATAAAACGTCTTCTGCCATGTCAGATAATGCATAAGAACTGCTGAATTGACTGCCAATGTAAGGATAACAGTGAGTGCAAGTCTCACTATCAAAAGCACAGTCTTCCGTGTTTTGCAACTACGAAAGAAACCATTTACCACTACTTAAAACAGTCTATGTTATTGTGCATTTTTAATGCCTCTCAGTATACATTCAGACTTCTTCAGTTTCGGTTTAGAGAAAATAATATTCCATGACTTTTCCAAAACTTTAGTGAATTTACAAAATTCCATGACTTTTCCAGGCCTGGAAAATGACATTTTAAAATTCCATGACTTTTCTATGACCATGGGAACCTGTGAATTGTAACAGACATTTAAGCCAGGGGTGCCCAAATTATTGCAGCCCACTGTATCACTTGTCTCCCTTTCACTTTGAAGTCTAAAATCATCATAAAACAGCATTTTCAGTTTCGTGGCCAAATTTAAACCACTGTGTAGCCCTTAACCCCTTAACTGTCACCTGCATTTTCTCACATTTGGCCCGGCCCTAATTAGGGCCCAGTGACAGTTAAGGGATTAATATTGCATGCATATCAAAATAGTCTCTCAACCTGAAAGACCTATGCTAGAACTGTATAATTATAAAATTTGGGGCGAGAATTCTCAGCTGAGATATTGAATTTTTAAAATTGACATTTAGGCACTCAAGCATGAAAACCAACTATGTTCAATTTAAAACCCTAGAGAATGCAGGGATTTGTATTGAAAGGGTCAAATATGAATCAGAACATATCATGGCACTTGTTTGTATGTTCAGTAAAGATTTCAGCTTCTTCCAGTTAAATGCTTGCTTCGGGGGAGGCTCAAAAGAAAGACATTTTCAATGTGAAATTATTTTTGTCATATTTCAAAAATTCATAACTCGAAAACTATTTGGAATATAGCATTAAGAATTGGCACGCTTTCATTTCTCAGGTAGGTGTACCAGCATGATTTTTTTCAGGAAAATCCACGACGTGAACTGGGAGTAGTTCCGAAATTTAGGTGAGTTGGTATGGAATGACCCGAGTGTAATTTGACCTGGTCATATGGATAGACCTTGTACATCATTTGATGAACCGTAGTTCAATATCACAATGCTTTTGTGTAAATAGGATGGGCTTGTGAAATTTACTCCCCGGTAAAGTTTATTTTTACTTTGAGCACAATTCAAACTAGAAACCGCAGGCGGTTACTCGGCTACCAAACCCATTTGCTGATCCAGATTTCAGTTTATGCATTCAAATCAGAACTCAGTGTAAGCAGTCATTAAACAGTGCAAAGTTTGCACATGGTTCCTTTGGGGAACGGTTGCTTCTTTTGCTTTCCTGTCAAGACATCAGCAGAGGATCTGTATACTGACATTCAGTTATCATGTTTTTCCTCTGCAATTGAAAAATTCTAATATTTAATTTTATCAGTAAACCAGATGTGGTATGGCAGTCCCATTTGTGTAGTGAGGAATGAAATTAACAGTGCGATCTAGTGTTTGATGGACGTTGTAACACGTTGGCGTGTCGTCACATCTCCAGTCAGATTCTGTAATGTTCTTCACGGCCAGTCGGTCAGAGCTCAAAGAGGAACGTGTTTATAGGCATTTTGAATAATTACAGATATTTTTCTTGCTAGACATTTAAAAAGACACTAAAGATATACATGTATTATTACGAATTGCGAGCCTTTAGCACATCTTTATGAATTGTCATTTGTGGACCCTACTCTTCTGTAAACTCATTAATCCCAAAAGGAAATCTTCGCCTTAATTCATAGCTATCTGAGACAGAACACCCAAATATCCCCGCAAGAGCTAAATGACAGCCAGTTATATATGTAGCATGCCCTTCAGCAGGAGAAAAGTGTGTATTCCTTAAGTTAGACTGGTTGAATTACCAAATTCATTAAAGTATGATGAAACATCCAAATCTCACTGATTAAATTCACTTACTAAGTGGGTCAATAAATTTAAAAGTTACATAGAGCCTAGTTTTCCATCATCAAAAGAAAGGCATATTCCTAATGTGTCTTATCGGCGACACCCTTGTGCTACCCGTAACATCGCAAAGGTTTTGAAAAGTTTGCGGCTCTTTGAATTTGTACGTTAACTTATTTCTACTGTTCGGTTTTATTTGTGGACATCAGAATACAAAAACAGCATACAATAACAGCAGAGTTTTATATTTCACTAGAGTTCAGTATTCAGAACGTCCTCTAACAACAACTGAGTGTGCAGGCAGCCTAAATTGACTTCATTGCATAAAGCATACAGCCCATTTTTTCAAACTTTTTCTTGTCCTTTGAGCTGAAGCTGTATATCAAATTTGAGAGCAATCTGTTCTGCCATTCTGGTGAAGAAGATGTTTAAAGATTTTACCTTTGACACAAAATGGTGGAAAAAGGAGGTCATGGAACGTAACGGTTATCACACTGTTCGCGAGCCTTCAACTATTCCTCTCAACAGGCAAAAGCTGTTAAATCTGTCTGTTACGATTAGGCGGCAATTCAGGATGCAAATACAGCTAGCCTATATATTACAATTTTGTATTTACGCTATATTGGAGATCCCACAACTTAGGTGTTTATTTGTCCAGAGCCACTATTTTGATTTATTGGTTAGATCCATTCAAGGTCTGTAACTATGCTAAGTTTTATTGTTCTAGTGACAATGATTAACGGTCACGTGACCGCCAAAGTGGGTCAGTTTTTCAAGTTTAAACAGAAATAACTCAAAAATAGTTTGTCGTACAAAAAAAATAACTGCAGATTTGATCTTCTGATGTCAGTCCACACCTAGAACAGTATTTTGTGTCACTGCGTTTGAAAATTTTAAAATCGATGACGTCCCGAGATATAATTAGGTCACAGCGAACTTCTTCAGTTTTTACTGAAACTTCACCGTTATCTCAAACTGTGTGTCCCCTTTTCCGCTAAAGCTGTATGTCAAATTTGACAGTAATCTGTTCTGCCATTCTGGTGAAGAAGATGTTTAAAGATTTTACCTTTGACCCAAAATGGCAGAGAAAGGAGGTCATGGAACGTAACGGTTATCACACCGCTCGTGAGCCATCAACTATTCCTCTCAACAGGCAAAAGCTGTTAAATCTGTCTGTAACGGTTTGGCTGCAATTCAGGACGAAAATACAGCTATATATTACAATTTTTTGTTTATGCTATATAGGAGACCTCACAACTTTAGTGTTGTCCAAAGCCACTATTTTGATTTATTGGTTAGATCCATTCAAGGTCTGTAAGTATGCTAAGTTTCGTTGTTCTAGTGAAAATGACTTAGTGTCACGCGACCGCCAAAGTGGGTCAGTTCTTCAATTTTATGTCAATTTTGACTGATTTTCAACCTTGTGGTATTCATAAAATCATTAATATTCCTCTGATTGACTTGAAATTTGGACTGAAGTTGTATCTGTTGATGATAGGTTTTGTTATTATTACATCCCATTAATTATTCATAAATGTTCCAAACAAGAAAATCCTATGTCATTTCATAGAACAATCTTAAACCTTTCACATGAGACTAATTTGAGTAAAATCCCATGGGTTATTGAAATATCAACCATGTCAATTTATATCAAAATACTACATTTTATGAGGTTAAAATCATGTTCAGTATGGTTATTTCTTAGTTTTTACATTATTATGGTTATTTCTACACTTTACCCTGAAGACCCCTTAATCAGGTTCGCCTGTGCATCAGCTTGCTAATGCAAATGGCTAATCAGCCAATCATGTGACAGCAACTCAATGCATATAGAGCTTGCATACATGGTCTAGAGGTTCAGTTGTTCGAGCCAAACATAAAACTGTGGAAGAAATGTAATCAAACTGATTTTGACCAAGGCTGCTTGAATGCACAGGCTTACCACAGCTTCAGCCCTGGGGCCTACAAAGATCAGGTCCTATTACAAACCAATATATCAATTTCTTTAAAAAAACTCAATAGTTTGTAATTTTACATATTTTCTGCCCAGAACTTGATATTCATGTTTGTGGCTGACAACTGGTCCAACACACAAGTGATCCATGTGGCTACTACAAGTCATAGAGACACAAACAGCCTAACAGAATGTGCAGTAATACAAACCCCAATTCCAATGAAGTTGGTATTGTATAAATGTGAATAAAAACAGAATGCAATGATTTGCAAATCTCATAAACCCACATTTAATTCACAACATAACATAGACAACATATGAGATGTTGAAAGTGAGACATTTTACCATTTCATGAAAAATATTAGCTCATTTTGAATTTGACGGAGGCAACACATCTCAAAAAAGTTGGGACAGGGCCATGTTTACTATTGTGTAGCGTCCCCTCTTAACAACAGTCTGTAAATGTCTGGGAAGCAAGGAGACCAATTGCTGGAGTTCTGGAAGAGGGATGTTGTTCCACTCTTGTCTGATGTAGGATTCCAGCTGCTCAATAGTCCTGGGTCTTCTAAGCCAGATTTTTCGTTTTATGATGCGCCAAGTGTTTTCTATTGGTGAAAGATCTGGACTGCAGGCAGACCATTTCAGTACCCGGACTCTTCTACAGCGAAGCCAAGCTGTTGTGATGGATGCAGTATGTGCGTTAGCATTGTCTTGCTGAAATATGCAAGGTCTTCCCTGAAAGAGATGTTACGGTAAAACCTCTATATACTTTTCGGCATTGATAATGCCCATCCAGATGTGTAAGCTGCCCATGCCATGGGCACTAATGCAACCCCATACCATCAAAGGTGCAAGGTTTGGAACTGAGCGCTGGATGGTCCCTCTCCTCTTTAGTCCTCAAAACACGGCGTCCGTAGTTTCCAAAAAGAATTTCAAATTTTGATTCATCTGACCACAGAACAGTTTTCCATTCTGCCTCAGTCAATTTTAAGTGAACTTTGGCCCAGAGACGACGGCGGCATTTCTGGATCATGTTCACATATGGCTTTTTCTTTGCCTGATACAGCTTTAGCTTGCATTTGTAGATTGCACGGCGAACTGTGTTCACAGATAATGATTTCTAGAAGTGTTGCTGAGCCCTTGCAGTGAATTCCAGAGCAGAATTATGCCTGTTTTTAATGCAGTGCCGCCTGAGGGCCTGAAGATCACGAGCATCAAATTGACCTTCGGCCTTGTCCCTTGCGCACAGAGATTTCTCCAGATTCTCTGAATCTTTTGATGATATTATGTACTGTAGATGGTGGTACATTCAAAATCTTCGCAATTTTACATTGAGGAACATTTTTCTGAAATTGTTCCACAATTTTTAAATTCAGTTTTTTGCAGATTGGTGAGCCTCCGCCCATCTTCACTTCTGAGAGATTCTGCCTCTCTAAAATGCTCTTTTTATACCCAGTCATGTTACTGACCTGTTGTCAATTAACATAATTAACTGTAAAATGCTCCTCCAGCTGTTTTTTATTCGTACCTTTTACTTTTCCAGCCTTTTGTTGCCCCGTCCCAACTTTTTTGAGATGCATTGATGCCATCAAATTCAAAATGAGCAAATATCTTTCATTAAATGGTAAATTGTCTCACTTTCAACATCTGATATGTTGTCTATGTTCTAATGTGAATTATATCAGTTTGTGAGATTTACAAATCGTTGCATTCTGTTTTTATTGACATTTTACACAGAATCCCAAGTTTTTTGGAATTGGGGTTGTAGACTATTACTACTTCTTTGGCCACTGTTACATTTTAAATGTACAGGATGTAAAGTTCGTTACACTGGCTGACATTACCAGACAAATACAACAATACAGTTTTCCTCCGTTGTCGACGAAATGTAAGGAGCAGACATACAATGTTTTAGGTGGTCTTTTCAGATTAAGGTTTTTCAGCCACATTCTTCTGGCTTCATCTTCCATAGGTAGGCGATGGAAAGAGTGAACACAGTCCCAGTTTGTTCTGCATGCATGTTCAAAACAGCTGTTCGAGCCACAAGTTTATCTTTGCCTGGTTATTCGTACATCCTCAAACAGCACAACACGTGCCAGAGCTCTGAAGAGGCATTTTTAAAAAAACAAGTTTGTTTGTTAAAGAAACGAGGCGTAATCTCTAACGAAATTACTTTTGACGGAACCGCCGCCGTTATTAATTAGTCACTTGCGAACAGCTACTTCCGCTATCATGGCAGAAGTTGCACCCATAGTCACATCTAAAGTAGCAACCCCAGAGCAAGTTGGATAGCTGAATTACGGACAGTCCCCGTGTCGTGGAAAATCTGGTCCCCCCATAAAATCTAGTCCTCCACGTGACTTTTGTTGCATATTGTGCGTGAATTTGCATCAACTCATGTCATTTGAGTCATCTACGTGATTTGTGTAGTAACAAAGTATTCTCAAAAATAAACAAGCCAATTCATCAAATTGAAATGAAATGATTAGTACCGACGTTGGTGGACGTTGTATAATCATTCGCTTGTACTGAGGTAACTAGTTAGCTAGCTTGCTAATAAGGCCACAGTTCACTTTTACTGTAATAACTGCTAACAAGCCAGCTGAAGTGATAAAAAACTCTGTAATGAATAGTTAGCACACCAGTGTAGCGAGCTAGCCAACTACCTTTCTAATGAGATTACAGTTTGCTTCTACTGTAGTAACCGCTAGCCAGCTAGCTAAAATCATAGCAAACTCTGTTATAGCTAGCACCCCAGTGTAGCTAGATAGCCAGTGAGCTAACTAGCTAGCTAGCTTGCTAATAAGGCTACAGTATACCACATGCACGCAGCCGCAATTCAATTAATTCTACACTGTTTCCACAGTAAGCAATATGAAAATCTCGCAAGACTTGTCATTTGACACGCATTATGCGACAGAAGTCACGTGGGAGGATTTTATGGGGGGGGGCAGATTTTACATGACCCCCGGCGTCATGTTATATTTAAAAAATCCACCTCAAAATTCACATGACATCAAATCGGGATTGCCATCTAACCCAGAGCCATGTAGAGAGGTCTACATGGCTCTGATCTAACCTATTTCATATGTCCTCAGCCACTTTGGGAACACTACGACGTCATGACTGTTGTGATTGGCTAAGGGATACTTCAGATGCCCAAAAGGTACAGGAAAAAAAAAAAAAAAAATTGCGACCGGGCCTGCCCTCGACGTCATTTGTCCCCGCCCTGAACGAACGAGATTTTATTGATTAATTAATTTTATTTGCATCCAAAAATAAATGGTATTTGGACTGAATGTTAAAAAATTTTTGGTTGAGTTGATTAGTTTATCTGAAATGATCCAGTTGAAATGGAAATGACTTTGTTGTGCGAAGAGTTTCACATCGAGCAAAAACACTTCAGCATGACGTTATGTAAACAACGAATAGTATGGACATATGGCGTTTCATTAAAGGGCATCCAAAGTCGATTCCCATTGTTTTTGTTTATCGGCCAGTCAGCGAGCGGCACCTGCGCAAACAAAATAGAAGGATTATCTATGCATGTACACAAAACATTGGTTCGTATGAATGAAATTGGTCATGTGACAATGCAAGATGTCAACAAAAGCAAGTGATTTGTTCGTAAACATTGGACATTCAACATCCCGTCTGAGAATCAACTTTAGATGCCCTTTGTTACGGGTAGTGGTGGTTTTTGGGTGTGTTTTCTCTTTCTCCCCCTCCTCTCCTCCTCTCACTCTGCTGCAGGCTGTGGAATCACCTGCAGAGTGCTTAATGGACCACACCTGTGGCTGCAATCAGGAGCTGGCCTTCAAAAGGAGGAGAGCAGGGAGCCATTCTTTTTTGCAGCAGCAGCCCAAATGAAGGTTCCTCACCAGTGTTCATGTGGAAAATGCCCGGGCCTTCAATGGAAGACAACTTTTCTTTTCTTTTAGGATCACCTTCAAGACTTGTGGCAACTCCATTTAATCTAAGATTTTGCTGTAAAGGTCTTTGTTTTTTTAGCTGACTTTGTTTAAATAAATTTTCACTTATTTTGGATGGTTCCTGTCTCTCTTCATTTTCCCATTTTTTTTTCCTTTAATTGTTATTTCCCCTTCATCCCCTATTTTTCAAGGAATGTAACAATTTGGGGGCTCGTCCGGGAGTTGAACCCGGGACCTTTTGTTACATTCGCCGAAAAATAGGGGATGAAGGGGAAATAACAATTAAAGAAAAAAAAAACCAGGAAAATGAAGAGGGAGACAGGAACCATCCAAAATAAGTGAAAATTTATTTAAACAAAGTCAGCTAAAAAAACAAAGACCTTTACAGCAAAATTTTAGACTAAATGGAGTTGCCACAAGTCTTGAAGGTGATCCTAAAAGAAAAGAAAAGAGTCTGTTGTCTTCCACTGAAGGCCCGGGCATTTTCCACATGAACACTGGTGAGGAACCTTTACTTGGGCTGCTCCAAAAAAAAGAATGGCTCCCTGCTCTCCTCCTTTTGAAGGCCAGCTCCTGATTGCAGCCACAGGTGTGGTCCATTAAGCACTCTGCAGGTGATTCCACAGCCTGCAGCAGAGTGAGAGGAGGAGAGGAGGGGGAGAAAGAGAAAACACACCCAAAAATCACCACTACCCATAACACCCTTTAATCAACAGCCAAAGCTCTTCGAACAGAGTAGTAATGATAGCAAAAGTCCACGGTGTAGTTCTCCAGAAGCTGACCACACTGCCAAGACTAATATTATGGCGCTTTTCCACTATGTAGTACCGGCTCTACTCTACTCTCCTTTTTTGCTTTTCCATTAAGAAAAAAAGTACCTGGTACTTGGTACCACTTTTACCTGCTCTCCTGGGGTTGCAAAAACAGCCGACCGGGTACTAGTAGGTACTCAAATGTGACGTGACAACATTGCAGCCCACTGATTGGTCAGAGAGAATCGTCACTGGGGAAGACGACTCCGTAGTCGACCTCGGGAAATCTCATTCGAGTCAGATTGAAGAGTCTCAAGATTAGCGTAGTTATTATGATCACCGACTTATATTGTTTTAGGCTACTTGTTCGATATACTGTGCACTGCCTTACCTTTCAAACACGGTTTTGCTTGTTCACCAAAGCTGCTACATTCATGAAATGCGTTTCTCTTTGCCTCTGACCCTGTTCCTGGCGAAATTAAGTGACGGTATTGTGTCCAGTTCTGTTCCCCTAAATAATTCCCCTTGAGAAATGTGATGCTACCCCTGTTTAAAGAAAATCGCGCAGAAAAATAACTTCAAGGGTGTTGACGAATCATTTTTGTCTTAATGTTATCACTGATGAGATGACGCATCATAAAGCGATGAATTCTGATTCTCTGCCATCTCCTGCGATTTGCAACGAGGAACTCTGCAATGATCACTTAATTATCCCATGCTTTACCAATTTGTTTGTTTGCGGTCAAATTCAGAGTGAAATATACATTCGCTCTCCATGCCTTTTACGGATATCATTGCTTTGCGTTGTTAGGTGGTATGCAATTTTATGTGAAACTGAATCGGGCACGACAATGTCAAACAGAAAATAGGTACAATTAAAACCGCAAGCGGTGTTATGGCCCTCGGCCTCCCGTCCGATCACCTCCCTTGCAGCCGGTGGGGCCAATTTGGGTAGAAGTCAAGATTTTCTTCAACCACGACTAATTGCACTGTTGTGCATTTTTGTTGTTGCCATGGAACACGATTAAAAATAGGGGTGAACATTTTTGAAAAATAGATGTGTGTCATTTGCTATTTGAAAAAAATTTCTCCCATTGAAAAATGTGTTGTGCATTTTATGTTGTTCAGCCATGGGGAACATTTTAACAAAAATAGGGGTGTGTCCTCATTTGCTTTTATCATGGTGTTCAGTTTGACATGATTTTAGATGGTATATTTTGACCACAAATGTCCAAATTTTTTTAACTATGGAGGAGATGAAAAAATTTTTTATTCCATGCTTTCAAAAATGGGGCATCAAAGAGCCATTTTACCAACATGGGCCAAGTCTCTACCAATATTTTATCAAAAAAAAGTATAATTAATTTTGATTTTTGACCAGAAATGCTTTTTTCAATATTTTTTCTTTTCAAATACAAAATTTTTACACAAATTTTGATGCAAAACTGACTTTTTGTTCAATGTTGAAAGTTCATTATTTGTGTCCAATTTGTATGTCCATGGGGTCCAAAAAAATGTGTCCTCATTTGCTTTTTGGTTTTATTTGATAGATGTACCAAATTTTTTAAATTTTAAAAAAAAAAATTTTTTCCCCAATGGGGCTTAATTTTAAAGCTAATCATTTTTCAAAATTGTCATTCCGCATATTTTACATTGGGTCCAAAATGTAATTAGTAATTTTTTATACCACAAATGGCCGCTTTATTGTGCTCATCAAGGTGAACATTTTCAAAAATGTAAATTTTCCAAAATGTGGTTTTTAAAAGTTTGGTGCAAATTGATGCAAACCCTAGGAGGAGATGTTGAAAGTATGAGGGGTGTGATTTTATAAAAATATGGCCAACTTCCTGTTGGGTTTACGGAGGGGCCGTAATGTAATTTTTTACTTGTCCCAATGTGAGCTATGTCTCTACCAAGTTTCATTTTTCTACGTGGAAAAAAGTTTGGGGTGGGCTCCCATTAGCGTAATGTATTTTGATTTTTGACAGGGTGTGGCCAAGTCATTTTTCAATATTTTTTCTTGGGGACTTCAAAGAAAAAATTTTTTCGCCAGGCTTGAATTATAGGTTGAATAAAATTGACTTTTTGTTAATGTTCAAGGGGTCAAATTTGCGTTCAAAGCGGGGAAAGGATAATAATAATAATTAAAACCACAAGCGGTGTTAAGGCCCTCGCCCTCCCGTCCGATCACCTCCCTTGCGAGCGGTGGGGCCACTCACCAATGACAGGACAGCATATCTTGTCTTTCATTGCACAATTTCCAATTGCCAAATTTTTTTTGACTGTGAAAATAATTTATTTCCTCCCATTCCAAAAATATAGGGGGCGCTGGAGAACCATTGTCTGTATCAGGGTGTTTGGGTTGTCATTCTGCAGAAATGTTACATTGGGTCTAACTCAATCCGACACTGTATGCGTGAGATATACATACTTTTATACTTCTGATAATGGCTGCTTTGTTGTAAGCTCATCACAGGCACACCCAACCTTTTATCAAAAATGTAAATAGTAACTTTTGACCACAAATGTGTGTAGGTGATTTTCAGCAAGTTTGGTGCAAATTGGATGAAAACCCTAGGAGGAGATGTTGAAAGTATGAGGGGTGTGATTTTATATGTCCACGCTTCCGCCCAATATGGCCAACTTCCTGTTAGTTTTAGGGTGGGGCCATAATGTAATTTTTCACTTGTCTCAACATGGGCTATGCCTCTACCAAGGTTTCATTTTTCTACATGGAAAAAAGTTTGGGGTGGGCTCCCATTAGCGTAATGTATTTAGATTTTTGACAGGGCGTGGCCAAGTCATTTCTCAATATTTTTTCTTGGGGACTTCAAATAAAGAAATTTTTCACCGGGGTTGAATTTTTGGTCAAATAAAATTGACTTTTTTTTTATGTTCAAGTGGTCAAAGCCAAGAACCCATTCATTTCATTTGAGCATTTTTGTTGTTGCCATGGGAACACGATTAAAAATAGGGGTGTGTCCTCATTTGCTTTTTAGTTCAGTTTGACATGATAGATGTGTGTACCAAATTTCTTTTAAGTATTTCAATTTTTTTTTCTCCCAAGCAAAAAATGTAGGGGGGCGTCCAAGAGCCATTTTGCCATACTGCTGTACGAGTTACATATCATTGTGTTCAGATTGTCATTCCACACAGATGTTACATTGGGTCCAACTCAATCCGACACTGTATGCGTGAGATATACATACTTTTATACTTCTGAAAATGGCCGCTTCATAGTAAGCTAATCACAGCCATGCCCAACATTTTATTAAAAATGTAAATAGTAAGTTTTGACCACAAATGTGTGTAGGTGATTTTCACCAAGTTTGGTGCAAATTGGATGAAAGCCCTAGGAGGAGATGTTGAAAGTATGAGGGGTGCGATTTTATATGTCCACACTTCCGCCCAATATGGCCGACCTCCTGTTGGGTTTAGGGTGGGGCCATAATGTAATTTTTCACTTGTCCCAACATGGGCTAAGTCTTCACCAAGTTTCATTTTTCTACGTGGAAAAAAGTTTGGGGTGGGCTCCCATTAGCGTAATGTATTTTGATTTTTGACAGGGCGTGGCCAAGTCATTTTTCTACATTTTTTTTTGGGGACTTCAAATAAAAAAATTTTTCGCCAGGCTTGAATTTTTGGTCGAATAAAATTGACTTTTTGTTAATGTTCAAGGGGTCAAATTTGCGTTCAAAGCGGGGAAAGGATAATAATAATAATAATAATAATAATAATAATAATAATAACGGAACCATGCGGTTTTAATAGTCCCTCGCCGGCTTCGGCCAGGCTTGGACCTAATAACGGAACCATGCGGTTTTAATAGCCCCTCGCCGGCTTCGGCCAGGCTCAGGCCTAATAATAACGGAACCATGCGGTTTTAATAGGCCCTCGCCGGCTTCGGCCAGGCTCGGGCCAAATAAAACAAATAATAATAACTTGAGAAGCAATTTCTGAAGAAATTGCGGGTGTGAATGCTGAAAGCTGAAGCCACACTGCGATGCTGTCTTGAATACAATAAAGTTTGAATGATTTGAATGTTTTCTGACGCCACACTGAATAGCTGCCATGAAAATATAATAATATTTGAATTATGTAGAATACTTGAATGTTTATTAAAAAACTGAAAGAAAGAAAGCTGAACAAAGAAAGAATGAAAGAATGATTGAATGAATGAGTAAAACATGAACCAGCTCAAAGTTTGAATGTATTAACAGTCAAAAAAAAGACTGCAGTCTAAAATGTCCAAGATGGACACAGAAAGACAGACACAGACAGGCAGGCAGAGTGACAGACAGAGACAGGCAGACTGACAGACAATCTTTTAGACTGTTCATGATTTCAAAGCTTGAGCTGCTTCACATGTAATTGTCTCTGTAAGAGCTTTTAACTGTTGGTGAAATAGGCCCTTTCAGTATTCAAATTTCACTGTGCTGTTACATACAGGCGATTGGCCGAACTGCAGTTGATTCGGCCAATCACCTGTGGGCAACGGCGCAGTGACATTTGAATGACCTATGACTGCAGTCTAAAATGTCCAACATGGACACAGAAGGACCCAGACAGGCAGGCAGACTGATAGACAGCTTTTTAGATTGTTCATGATTTCAAACCTTGAGCTGCTTCACAAGTTATTGTCTCTGTATGAGGCTTTAACTGCCAAAGAGCATTTTATATGTAATCTAATGACCTCAGTATTGATTAGCTGAGTCCCCAGCTGTACGGGTTGCCTGTCATTTATTCATTCACTCATTCATTCTCCGTAAATAATCTACGGTATGATAGGCTTTTTTGATTTGTTTGTATGATTTTTTTTTTTTTTTACAAGAATCGAACACAGTTAACAAAACATACAATATGAGACAGAGTTGTGAAGGATTGAGAATATTTTAAATATTCATTTGACTAAATTAACAGACTAAATACATATCCGCGTTTGCTGATGCGCTATGCAAGGAGCTACGGGGAGTTGTAGGCGACAGCTCCTGTCGCTAGCAGTGGCGGCCAGTGGACAGAGAGCTGGGAGGGCGATAAACATGTCTTTAAACTGATTATTATTCTTGAACTGTTTTCAGTCATTTCCCTTGATTAAAGATATTTTAATTCTCCCATCTCAGGTGTTGCTAATTCTCTTCGTTATTCGAAATGCTTAAATTAAGTGAATCCAATATGCCAGGGATATGTAGTACATTTTGCTGCTGTCACAACAGTCGTCAGAGAATCTCCAAACGACAGTTTAATTCCATCGCGAAAGACTTCGCTACACTGGCAGAATAAATGGTTGGCTTCCTTCAGAAGGGACCACTGGCAGCCTGCATCTAACTCCCAGGTATTGTGCTGTCAGCGCTTTTTTTTCCAGCAAGACGCGTTTGTCTTCAACTTAGCTAATTAGGTCCCGAGCACCGACCGGTGCCAGGAACCTATTGTTTTTGAAGGGATTTTTCTTCTTCTTCTTCTTCTTCTTCTTTGTTATTAGGGCCCGAGCACCGACTGGTGCCAGGGCCCGGAACGGGTCCTGGCACTGAAGGTGCGAGGAACCTATTGTTTTTGAAGGGATTTTTCTTCTTCTTCTTCTTAGTTATTATTATTATTATTATTAGGGCCCGAGCCGACTGCAAGTCGTCCGAGGACCCTATTGAAATCGTACTGTTTATTTTTAGGGCCCGAGCCGACTGCAAGTCGTCTGCGGAGGGCCCTATTGAAATCGCGCTGTTTATTATTATTATTAGGGCCCGAGCCGACTGCAAGTCGTCTGCGGAGGGCCCTATTGAAATCGCGCTGTTTATTATTATTATTATTATTATTTTTATTATTATTCTTCCGACATTTCAAAGGCCAATTTCGCCCCTTTCCCAATGCTGAAAACGCATCTAACTTCCCATATTCGTCTGGCCGGATCCGAAATTCGATATTTTTGTGGGCTTGCACGTGATCGACGCGAAATGTCGAAATAGCGCCCCCTAAACACGTTTCAAAATTCCCATAGGAAATTCGCAACTTTCGCGGCAGACAAAATTCGGTACATATATGTATCATACCCAGACATATAAAAAATTTCATTAAAGCCACGCCCTAAACCCAACAGGAAGTCGGCCATTTTGATTTGAATTTTTGCATTTCAAAACGAACTCCTCCTAGGGCTTTTGCCCGATCGACTTCAAATTTTGTACAGATCATCGAGAGACCAAGCTGATCAAAAGTTGTGCTCTGCATGTCTGTAGGTCAAAGGGCGTGGCTGCTAGGGCGTGACAAAGTTTGGCGACTCAACGAAAAAATTTCACAATACTCTCACGCCCACAAACTTGATTGTAGCATCTTCAAACTTGCTGGACATGATAAGTGCTCCGCCCTGAACGTCCAGATATATTACCTTCCCACTTTACTAATAGCGCCCCCCTGTGGTAACAGAAGTTACCAGTTTTTATTTTCACTTGTCCTGATGACACATAGTTGAACCCATCAACTTCATTCCACTTCAGAAACATGCATAACAAGTTGGTGAAGCTACATTATGAATGCTGTGAAGCCACGAGTAATGATGTCCGTGTGGCCACGCAGCGACAATGGATCCCTCGCCATGAAAATATGTTTGGGTTTCACAATGCTCTCACGACCACATACTTGATTGCATCAGCTTCAAACCTGCTGGACATGATGATTGCTCCACCCTGAAGATCCCGATATATTAACTTCTCGCTTTACTAATAGCGCCCCACTGTGGTAACAGCAAGTGACCAGTTTTTACTTTCACTTGTACTGATGACACATAGTTGAACCTATCAACTTCATTCCACTTCTAAAACATGCAGAACAAGTTGGTGAAGCTACATTATGAATGCTGTGAAGCTACAAGTAATGGCGTCCGTGTGGCAACGCGGCGACTATTGATCCCTCACTATGAAAATACGTTTGGGTTTTTGATGTCTTTAATAAACTCGTATCATCATAAAAATTAATCCACAGGTCAAGTCTGGAGAGCTCTTACATCTGATAGGGGCATCGCCCAAAGCGGGAGCAAAATGCCTCTATAGCGCCCCCTTGAAATATCCAAAACCATAGGGGTTTTTTTGGAGTAGGAAGATGAAAATTGGTACACATGTATATGTTGTAAAGACATACAAAAAAGTCTCTAGCACCGTTGGTCCACTCCAAATAGGAGGTCGGCCATTTTGATTTTAACGTGTCATTTTGGCCTGATTTCCACACGTTGTATTTTAACGAACTCCTCATAGAGATTTCGTCCAATCAACCTCAGATTTATTTCAGATCATCAAGAGACCATGCAGATCAAAAGTTGTGCTCTGCATGTCTGTACGTCAGTGGGCGTGGCCGCTAACAGGAAGTGACCAGTTTTTACTTTCACTTGTACTGATGGCACATAGTTGATCCCATCAACTTCATTCCACTTTTGCAACATGCAGAACAAGAATATGAAGCTACATTATGAATGCTGTGAAGCTACGAGTAATGGCGTCCATGTGGCAATGCGGCGACTATTGATCCCTCGCCATGAAAATACGTTTGGGTTTTTCATGTCTTTAATGAACTTGTATCATCATGAAAATTGATAAACAGGTCAAGGGTTGTGAGCTCTTTCATCTGCTTGGGGAGTTGCCCATGGGGGGAGAAAAAAGGCCTCTATAGCGCCCCCCTTGAAATTTTCAAAAACCCCTCCCCATAGGGGTTTTTTTTTTACATAGGAAGATGGAAATTGGTCCACATGTGTATGACGCACCAAAAAGTCTCTGGCACCATTGGTCTACTCTAAACAGGAAGTCATCCATTTTGTTTTTAACGTGTCATTTTGGCCTGATTTCCACACGTTCTATTTTAAAGAACTCCTCCTAGAGGTTTCGTCCAATCAAACTCAGATTTCTTACAGTTCATCAAGAGACCATGCTGATCAAAAGTTGTGCTCTGCATGTCTGTAGGTCAGTGGGCGTGGCCGCTATGGTGTCCCCATTTCTGATGCCTCGCCATGCATATTCGAGCAGCTCTCTCTCCCTCATACTTCATCCAAACAACTTCAAAATTCTTGTACATGATAAGAGCCCCGCCCTGAATGCCTCCATATGCTCATAGGCAATCTCGCTCATGGCAACCCCTTGTGGAAACAGGAAATGCCATATTTTACATTGACATTGGCCGATTTGCTCGAAACTTCACATTTGTGCTGAGGGTCTGCCGCTGAATGCAGCTGCACAAATTTGGTTATGCACCGAGCGCCCCCTCGTGGATGAACTATCAATCTGTCATAACTCCTTAGTGCTTTGTCCGATTTGCTCGAATCATCATCACAGGTTGGTGCCTGTACTTGACCTGTCCTATGGTGGTGAGTGCACAACTGCACCCATCAGGATCTCACCACCACCCCCAACATGCACAAGGGTGCGAGGGCCTGTTCAACGCTGCTTGCAGCTTTAATTATTATTATTATTATTATTAGGGCCCGAGCCGACTGCAAGTCGTCTGCGAGGGCCCTATTGAAAGCGCGCTGTTGATTATTAGGGCCCGAGCTGACTGCAAGTCGTCTGCGGAGGGCCCTATTGAAATCGCGCTGTTTATTATTATTATTTATTATTATTATTATTATTATTTATTATTCTTCCAACATTTCAAAGGCCAATTTCGCCCCTTTCCCAATAGTGAAAACGCTTGTAACTTTCCAGATTCATCCGGCCGAATCCGAAATTCGATATTTTTGGGCGTTCTTACACGTCCAACCCCAAATGCCGAAATAGCGCCCCCTAAACACGTTTCAAAAATTCCCATAGGGAAATTCACATTTTGTCAGAGGCAGATTTAAATTCGTAGACTGATGTAGCCTACCCAGACAAACAAAAAACTTCATTGGAGCCACGCCCTAAACCCAACAGGAAGTCGGCCATTTTGATTTGAATTTTTGAATTTTAAAACGAACTCCTCCTAGGGATTTTGTCCGATCGACTTCAAATTTGGTGGAAATAATCTAGAGACCAAGCTGATCAAAAGTTGCGCTCTGCATGTCTGTAGGTCAAAGGGCATGGCTGCTAGGGCGTGACAAAATTTGGCGACTCGACAAAAAAATTTCAAAATGGTCTCTCGACCATATACTTGATCTTACCAGCTTCAAACTTGCTGGACATGATGATGTCTCCGCCCTGAACGTCCCCATATCATAACTTTTCACTTTACTAATAGCGCCCCCGGGTGGTAACAGGAAGTGACCAGATTTTACTTTGAAAACGAACTCCTCCTAGGGATTTTTCCCGATTGTCTTCAAATTTGGTCGAGATCATCTAGAGAGGAAGCTGATCAAAAGTTGTGCTCTGCATGTCTGTACGTCAAAGGGCGTGGCTGCTAGGGCGAAACAAATTTTGGCTACTCGCCAAAAAAATTTCAAAATGCTCTCACGCCAACATACTTGATCGTAGCAGCTTCAAACTTGCTGGAAATGATGAGGGCTCCGCCCTGAACGTCACGATATAATAAGTTCCCACTTTACTAATAGCGCCCCCCTGTGGTAACAGGAAGTATCCAATTTGGTTACTTTGTCGTAGGCAGACGAAATTCATTACATATGTGTAGCATACCCAGACATACAAAAAACTCATTGGAGCCACGCCCTCAACCCAACTGGAAGTCGGCCATTTTGATTTGAATTTTTGAATTTTAAAACGAACTCCTCCTAGGGTTTTCGACCGATTGACTTCAAATTTGGTAGAGATCATCTAGAGACCAAGCTGATGACAACTTGTGCTCTGCATGTCTGTAGGTCAAAGGGCGTGGCTGCTAGGGCGTGACAAAATTGGCGACCATAAAAAAAATTTCAAAATGCTCTCACACCAACATACTTGATCATAGCAGCTTCAAACTTGCTGGAGATGATGATGGCTCCGCCCTGAATGTCGCAATGTAATAACTTCCCACTTTACTAATAGCACCTCCTGGTGGTAACAGGAAGTGACCAGTTGGGTTTCTTTTTCGTAGCCAGAAGAAATCCAATACACATATGTATCACACCCAGACATACAAAAAAACTCACTGGAGCCACACCCTAAACCCAACAGGAAGTCGGCCATTTTGATTTGTATTTTTGAATTTTAAAACGAACTCCTCCTAGGGTTTTTGACCGATTGACTTCAAATTTGGCAGAGATCATCTAGAGACCAAGCTGATGAAAAGTTGTGCTCTGCGTGTCTGTAGGGCAAAGGGCGTGGCTGCTAGGGCGTGACAAAGTTTGGCGACTCACCAAAAAAATTTCAAAATGCTGTCACGCCTACATACTTGACCGTAAAAGCTTCAATTGTGCTGGACATGATGAGTGCTCCGCCCTAAACGTCAGGATATCATAACTTCCCACTTTACTAATTGCGCCCCCTGGTGATAACAGGAAGTGTCCATTTTTTACTTTAACATATACTGATGACACATAGTTGAACCCACCGACTTCATTCCACTTCTAAAAAATGCAGAACAAGTTGCTGAAGCTACTTTATGAATGCTGTGAAGCTGCAAGTAATGGCGTTCCTGTGGCAACGCGGGGAAGATGGATCCCTTGCCATGAAAATACGTTTGTGTTTTTGATGTCTTTACTGAACTCGTATCATCAGAAAAACTGATACACAGGTCAAGGATGGCAAGCTCTTAAATCTGATAGGGGCCTCGCCTATGGGGGGAGCAAAATGTCTCCATAGCGCCCCCTTGTGGAAACAGGAAATGCCATATTTTACATTGACATTGGCCGATTTGCTCGAAACTTCACATTTGTGCTAAGGTCTGCCCCTGAATGCAGCTGTACACATTTGGTTACGCACCGAGCACCCCCTGGTGGATGAACTATCAATCTGTCATAAATCCTTTGTGCCTTGTCCGATTTGCTCGAATCTTCATCACAGGATAGGTGCCTGTACTTGGGCTGTCCTATAGTCGTGAATGCACACCTGCACCCATCAGGATCTCATCACCAACCCCTACATGCACAAGGGTGCGAGGGCCCATTCAACGCTGCTTGCAGCTTTAATATTATTATTATTATTATTATTTATTATTCTTCCGACATTTCAAAGGCCAATTTCGCCTTTTCCCAATAGTGAAAACGCTTTGTAACTTTCCAGATTCGTCCGCCGATCCGAATTCGATATTTTTGGCGTTCTCACGTCCGACCCCAAATGCCGAAATAGCGCCCCCTAAACACGTTTCAAAATTCCCATAGGGAAATTCGGTTACTTTGTCAGAGGCAGACAAAATTCGGTAACCATATGTGTCATAGCCAAACATACAAAAAATTTCAAAGGAGCCACGCCCTTAACCCAACAGGAAGTCGAGCATTTTGATTTGAATTTTTGAATTTGAAAACGAACTCCTCCTAGGGTTTTCGACCGATTGACTTCAAATTTGGTGGAGATCATCTAGAGACCAAGCTGATCAAAAGTTGTGCTCTGCATGTCTGTCGGTAAAAGGGCGTGGCTGCTAGGGCGTGACAAAAATTGGCGAGTGGCCAAATAAATTTCAAAATGCTCTCACGCCAACATACTTGATTGTAGCAGCTTCAAACTTGCTGGAAATGACGATGGCTCCGCCCTGAATGTCTTGATATCATAACTTCCCACTTTTTCTAATAGCGCCATCCGGTGGTGACAGGAATTTACCAGTTCGGTTACTTTGTCATAGGCAGACGAAATTCAATACACATGTGTATCATACCCAGACATAAAAAAAGTCATTGGAGCCACGCCCTAAACCCAACAGGAAGTCGGCCATTTTGATTTGAATTTTTTAATTTTAAAACGAACTCCTCCTAGGGTTTTCGACCGATTGACTTCAAATTTGGTACAGATCATCTAGAGACCAAGCTGATCAAAAGTTATGCTCTGCATGTCTGTCAGTCAAAGGGCGTGGCTGCTAGGGCGTGACATAAATTGGCGACTCACCAAAAAAATTTCAAAATGCTCTCACGCCAACATACTTGATCGTAGCAGCTTCAAACTTGCTGGAAATGATGATGGCTCCGCCCTGAATGTCATGATATTATAACTTCCCACTTATCTAATAGCGCCCCCCTGTGGTCACAGGAAGTGGCCAGTTTGGTTACTTTGTTGTAGGCTGACGAAATTCAAGACCCATATGTATCATACCCAGTCATACACAAAACTTATTGGAGCCACGCCCTAAACCCAACAGGAAGTCGGCCATTTTGATTTGAATTCTTGAATTTGAAAACAAACTCTTCCTAAGGTTTTCGACCGATTGACTTCAAATTTGGTACAAATCATGTAGAGACCAAGCTGATCAAAAGTTATGCTCTGCATGTCTGTCAGTCAAAGGGCGTGGCTGCTAGGGCGTGACATAAATTGGCGACTCACCAAAAAAATTTCAAAATGCTCCCACGCCAACATACTTGATCGTAGCAGCTTCAAACTTGCAGGAAATGATGATGGCTCCGCCCTGAACGTCAAGATATAATAACTTCCCACTTTACTTATAGCGCCCCCCTGTGGTAACAGGAAGTATCCAATTTGGTTACTTTGTCGTAGGCATACGAAATTTGATACATATGTGTACCATACCCAGACATACAAAAAACCCAATGTAGCCACGCCCTAAACCCAACAGGAAGTCGGCCATTTTGATTTGAATTTTTCGATTTTTAAACGAACTCCTCCTCGGGTTTTCGACCGATTGACTTCAAATTTGGTACAGATCATCTACGGACCAAGCTGATCAAAAGTTGTGCTCTGCATGTCTGTATGTCAAAGGGCGTGGCTGCTAGGGCGTGACATGGTTTGGCGACTTGCCAAAAAAATTTCAAAATGCTCTCACGCCAACATACTTGATCGTAGAAGCTTCAAACTTGCTGGACATGATGAAGTCTCCGCCCTGAACGTCACAATATTATAACTTCCCACTTAACTTATAGCGCCTCCTGGTGGTAACAGGAAGTGACCAGTTCGGTTACTTTGTCGTAGGCAGAAGAAATTCGATACACATGTGTATCATACCGAGACGTACAAAAATCTCATTGAAGCCATGCCCTAAACCCAACAGGAAGTCGGCCATTTTGATATGAATTTTTCAATTTTTAAACGAACTCCTCCTCGGGTTTTTGACCAATTGACTTCAAATTTGGGACAGATCATGTACAGACCAAGCTGATCAAAAATTGTGCTCTGCATGTCTGTATGTCAAAGGGCGTGGCTGCTAGGGCGTGACAAAGTTTGGCGACTCACCAAAAAAATTTCAAAATGCTGTCACGCCAACATACTTAACCGTAGAAGCTTCAATCTTGCTGGACATGATGCGTGCTCCGCCCTGAACGTCAGGATATAATAACTTCCCACTGTACTCATAGCGCCTCCTGGTGGTAACAGGAAGTGACCATTTCGGTTACTTTGTCGTAGGCAGACGAAATTCATTAGACACGTGTATCATACATAGACATACAAAAAACTCATTAGAGTCACGCCCTAAACCCAACAGGAAGTCGCCCATTTTGATTTGAATTTTTGAATTTTAAAACGAAGTCCTCCTAGGGTTGTCGACCGATTGACTTCAAATTTGGTACAGATCATCTACGGACCAAGCTGATCAAAAGTTGTGCTCTGCATGTCTGTATGTCAAAGGGCGTGGCTGCTAGGGCGTGACATGGTTTGGCGACTTGCCAAAAAAATTTCAAAATGCTCTCACGCCAACATACTTGATCGTAGAAGCTTCAAACTTGCTGGACATGATGAAGTCTCCGCCCTGAACGTCACGATATTATAACTTCCCACTTAACTTATAGCGCCTCCTGGTGGTAACAGGAAGTGACCAGTTCGGTTACTTTGTCGTAGGCAGAAGAAATTCGATACACATGTGTATCATACCCAGACGTACAAAAAATCTCATTGAAGCCATGCCCGAAACCCAACAGGAAGTCGGCCATTTTGATATGAATTTTTCAATTTTTAAACGAACTCCTCCTCGGGTTTTCGACCAATTGACTTCAAATTTGGGACAGATCATCTACAGACCAAGCTGATCAAAAGTTGTGCTCTGCATGTCTGCATGTCAAAGGGCGTGGCTGCTAGGGCGTGACAAAGTTTGGCGACTCACCAAAAAAATTTCAAAATGCTGTCACGCCAACATACTTAACCGTAGAAGCTTCAATCTTGCTGGACATGATCGTGTCCGCCCTGAACGCCAGGATATAATAACTTCCCACTGTACTCATAGCGCCTCCTGGTGGTAACAGGAAGTGACCATTTCGGTTACTTTGTCGTAGGCAGACGAAATTCATTAGACACGTGTATCATACATAGACATACAAAAAACTCATTAGAGTCACGCCCTAAACCCAACAGGAAGTCGCCCATTTTGATTTGAATTTTTGAATTTTAAAACGAAGTCCTCCTAGGGTTGTCGACCGATTGACTTCAAATTTGGTACACGTCATCTAGAGACCAAGCTTATCAAAAGTTGTGCTCTGCATGTCTGTAGGTCAAAGGGCGTGGCTGCTAGGGCATGACAAAGTTTGGTGATTCGCCAAAAAAATTTCAAAATACTCTCACGCCAACATACTTGATTGTAGAAGCTTCAAACTTGCTGGAGATGATGATGGATCCGCCCTGAACGTCAGGATATAATAACTTCCCACTGTACCAATAGCGCCCCCTGGTGGTAACAGGAAGTGACCAGTTCAGTTACTTAGTCGTAGGCAGACGAAATTCGATAAACATATGTATCATACACAGACATACAAAAAACTCATTGGTGCCACGCCCTAAACCCAACAGGAAGTCGGCCATTTTGATTTGAATTTTTGAATTTTAAAACGAACTCCTCCTAGGGTTTTCGACCGATTGACTTCAAATTTGGTCGAGATCATCTAGAGACCAAACTGATCAAAAGTTGTGCTCTGCATGTCTGTAGGTCAAAGGGCGTGGCTGGTAGGGCGTGACAAATTTTGGCGACCCGCCAAAAAAATTTCAAAATGCTCTCACACCAACATACTTGATCATAGCATCTTCAAACTTGCTGGAGATGATGATGGCTCCGCCCTGAACGTCAAGATGTAATAACTTCCCTCTTTACTAATAGTGCCTCCTGGTGGTAACAGGAAGTGACCAGTTTGGTTACTTTGTCGTAGGCAGAAGAAATTTAATACACATATGTATCCCACCCAGACATACAAAAAACTCATTGGAGCCACACCCTAAACCCAACAGGAAGTCGGCCATTTTGATTTGAATTTATTAATTTTAAAACGAACTCCTCCTAGGGTTTTTGACCGATTGACTTCATATTTGGTAGAGATCATCTAGAGACCAAGCTGATGAAAAGTTGTGCTCTGCGTGTCTGTAGGGCAAAGGGCGTGGCTGCTAGGGCGTGACAAATTTTGGCGACTCACTAAAAAAATTTCAAAATGCTGTCACGCCAACATACTTGACCGTGGAAGCTTCAATCTTGCTGGACATGATGAGTGCTCCGCCCTGAACGTCAGGATATAAAAACTTCCCACTTTACTAATAGCGCCCCCTGGTGGTAACAGGAAGTGACCATTTTTTACTTTAACATGTACTGATGACACATAGTTGAACCCATCAACTTCATTCCACTTCTAAAACGTGCAGAATAAGTTGGTGAAGCTACTTTCTGAATGCTGTGAAGCTACAAGTAATGGCGTTCCTGTGGCATTGCGGCGAAGATGGGTCCCTTGCCATGAAAATACGTTTGTGTGTTTGATGTCTTTACTGAACTCGTATCATCAGAAAAATTGATACACAAGTCAATGATGGCAAGCTCTTAAATCTGATAGGGTCCTCGCCAATGGGGAGAGCAAAATGTCTCCATAGCGCACCCTTGTGGAAACAGGAAATGCCATATTTTACATTGACATTGGCCGATTTGCTCGAAACTTCACTTTTGAGCTTAGGGTCTGCCCCTGAATGCAGTTGCACACATTTGGTTATGCACCAAGCACCCCCTGGTGGATGAACTATCAATATGTCATAACTCCATTGTGCTTTGTCCGATTTGCTCGAATCTTCATCACAGGTTGGTGCCTGTACTTGGCCTGTCCTATAGTCATGAGTGCACACCTGCACCCATCAGGATCTCACCACCACCCCCAAAATGCAAAAGGGTGCGAGGGCCCGTTCAACGCTGCTTGCAGCTTTAATTATTATTATTATTAGGGCCCGAGCCGACTGCAAGTCGTCTGCGGAGGGCCCTATTGAAATCGCGCTGTTTATTAATATTATTATTCATTTATTTTTTTTTATTATTATTATTATTATTATTATTATTCTTCCGACATTTCAAAGGCCAATTTCGCCCCTTTCCCAATGGTAAAAACGCGTCTAATTTTCCACATTCGTCCGGCCGGATCCGAAATTCCATATTTTTAGGTGGTCGTTCATGGTCGAGGCAAAATGCCAAAATAGCGCCGCCTAAACACGTTTCAAAATTCCCATAGGGAAATTTTGTTACTTTCTCGGAGGGAGACAAAATTCGGTACATGTACGTATCATATGCAGACATGCAAAAAATTTCATTGGAGCCACACCCTAAACCCAACAGGAAGTCGGCCATTTTGATTTGAATTTTTGAATTTTAAAACGAACTCCTCCTGGGGATTTCACCCGATCGACTTCAAATTTGGTACAGAGCATCTAGAGACCAAGCTGATCAAAAGTTGTGCTCTGCATGTCTGTCGGTCAAAGGGCGTGGCTGCTAGGGTGGGACAAAGTTTGGCGACTTGAAAAAAAATTTCTAAATGCTCTCACGCCAACATACTTGATCGGAGCAGCTTCAAACTTGCTGGACATGATGAGGTCTCTGCCCTCAACGTACCCATATCATAACTTTTCACTATATTAATAGCGCCCCCCGGTGGTAACAGGAAGTGACCAGTTTTTACTTTGAAAACGAACTCCTCCTAGGGATTTCGCCCGATCGTCTTCAAATTTGGTTCAGATCATATAGAGAGTACGCTGATCAAAAGTTGTGCTCTGCATGTCTGTAGGTCAAAGGGCGTGGCTGCTACGGCGTGACAAAATTTGGCGACTCTCCAAAAAAATTTCAAAATGCTCTCCCGCCAACATACTTGATCGGAGCAGCTTCAAACTTGCTGGAAATGATGATGACTCCGCCCTGAACGTCATAATATAATAACTTCCCAGTTTACTAATAATGCCCCCCGGTGGTAACAGGAAGTGTCCAGTTCGGTTACTTTGTTGTAGGCAGACGAAATTCAATACACATATGTATCATACCCAGACATACAAAAAACTCATTGGAGCCACGCCCTAAACTGAACAGGAAGTCGGCCATTTTGATTTGAATTTTTGAATTTTATAACGAACTCCTCCTAGGGTTTTCGACCGATTGACTTCAAATTTGGTGCAGGTCATCTAGAGACCAAACTGATCAAAAGTTGTGCTCTGCATGTCTGTCGGTCAAATGGCGTGGCTGCTAGGGCGTGAAAAATATTGGCGACTAGCCAAAAAAATTTCTAAATGGTCTCACACCAACATACTTGATCGTATTAGCTTCAAACTCGCTGGAAATGATAATGGTTTCGCCCTGAACGTCATGATATCATAATTTCCCACTTTACTAATAGCGCCCCCCGGTGGTAACAGGAAGTGAGCAGTGCGGTTACTTTGTCGTAGGGAGACGAAATTCGATCCACATATGTATATACCCAGATATACAAAAAACTCATTGGAGTCACGCCCTCAGCCCAACAGGAAGTCGGCCATTTTGATTTGAATTTTTGAATTTTAAAACAAACTCCTCCTAGGGTTTTTAACTGATTGACTTCAAATTTGGTACAGATCATCTAGAGACCGAGCTGATCAAAAGTTGTGCTCTGCATGTCTGGAGGGCAAAGGGCGTGGCTGCTAGGGCGTGACAAATTTTGGATACTCGCCAAAGAAATTTCAAAATGCTGTCACGCCAACATACTTGAATGTGAAAGCTTCAATCTTGCAGAAGATGATGATGGCTCCGCCCTGAACGTCCAAATATATTAACTTCCCACTTTACTAATAGCGCCCCCTGGTGGTAACAGGAAGTGACCATTTTTTACGTTAACATGTACTGATGACACATAGTTGAACCCATCAACTTCATTCCACTTCTAAAACATGGAGAACAAGTTGGTGAATCTACATTATGTATGCTGTGGAGCTACGAGTAATGGCGTTCGTGTGGCAATGCAGCGAAGATGGATCTTTTGCTATGAAAATACGTTTGTGTTTTTGATGTCTTTTCTGAACTCGTATCATCATAAAAATTAATACACAGGTCAAGGACAGGAAGCTGTTAAATCTGATAGGGGCCTCGCCAATGGGGGGAACAAAATGTCTCTATAGCGCCCCCTTGTGGAAACAGGAAACGCCAAATTATACATTGACATCGGCCAATTTGCTCGAAACTTCGCATTTTTGCTGACGGTCTGCCCCTGAATGCACCTGCCCACATTTGATTACACTCAGAGCGCTCCCTGGTGGATGAACTATCAACTTTTCATAACTCCTTCCTGCTTTGTCCGATTCGCTCGAAACTTTATCACCGGTTGGTGCCTGTACTTGACCTGTCCACTGGTCATGAGTGCACACCTGCATACATCAGGATCTCACCACTACCCCCAACGTGCACAAGGGCGCAAGGGCCCGTTCAACGCTGCTTGCAGCTTTAATTAGGGCCCGAGCCGACTGCAAGTCGTCCGAGGACCCGATGGAAATCGTACTTTTTATTTTTATTATTATTATTATTATTATTATTATTGCGACAATTCAAAGGCCAATTTCGCCCCTTTCCCAATGGTGAAAACGCGTCTAACTTTCCAAATTCGTCCGGCCGGATCCGAAATTCGATATTTTTGGGTTGTCGTTCATGATCGACGCAAAATGCCAAAATAGCGCCCCCTAAACTTGTTTCAAAATTCCCATAGGGAAATTTGGTTACTTTCTCGTAGGCAGACGAAATTCGATAAACATATGTATCATACCCAGACATACAAAAAATTCATTGGAGCCACGCCCTAAACCCAACAGGAAGTCGGCCATTTTGATTTGAATTTTTGAATTTAAAAACGAACTCCTCCTAGGGCTTTTGACCGATCGACTTCAAATTTGGTAAAGATCATCTAGAGACCAAGCTGATCAAAAGATGTGCTCTGCATGTCTGCAGATCAAAGGGCGTGGCTGCGAGGGCGTGACAAAATTTGGATACTCGCCAAAAAAATTTCAAAATGCTCTCACGCCCATATACTTGATCTTAGCAGCTTCAAACTTGCCGGACAAGATCATGTCTCCGCCCTGAACGTCCCAATATCATTACTTTTCACTTAACTAATAGTGCCCCCCGGTGGTAACAGGAAGTGACCAGTTTTTACTTTGAAAACGAACTCCTCCTAGGGATATTGCCCGATCGACTTCAAATTTGGTCTAGATCATCTAGAGAGCAAGCTGATCAAAAGTTGTGCTCTGCATGTCTGTAGATGAAAGGGTGTGGCTGCTAGGGCGTGACAAATGTTGGCGACTCGCCAAAGAAATTTCAAAATGCTCTCACGCCAACATACTCGATCGGAGCTGCTTCAAACTTGCAGGAAATGATGATTGCTCCGCCCTGAATGTCAAGATATAATAACTTCCAACATTACTAATAGCGCCCTCCGGTAGTAACAGGAAGTGACAAGTTCGGTTACTTTGTTGTTGGCACACGAAATTCGATACACATATGTATCATACCCAGACATACAAAAAACTCATTGAAGCCACGCCCTAAACTCAACAGGAAGTCGGCCATTTTGATTTGAATTTTAGAATTTTATAACAAACTCCTCCTAGGATTTCTGACAGATTGACTTCAAATTTGGTTCAGATCATCTAGAGACCAAGCTGATCAAAAGTTGTGCATTGCATGTCTGTCGGTCAAAGGGCGTGGCTGTTAGGGCGTGACAAAGTTTGGCGACTTGCAAAAAAAAATTCAAAATGCTGTCACGCCAACATACTTCATTGTAGAAGCTTCAAACTTGTTGGAGATAATGAAGGTTCCGCCCCGAACGTCACGATGTAATAACTTCCCACTTTACTAATAGCGCCCCCTGGTGGTAACAGGAAGTATCCAATTCGGTTACTTTGTCGTAGGCAGACGAAATTCGATACACATATGTACCATACCCAGCCTTATAAAAAACTAATTGGAGCCACGCCCTAAACCCAACAGGAAGTCGGCCATTTTGATTTGACTTTTTGATTTTAAAACAAACTCCTCGTAGGGTTTTCGACCGATTGACTTCAAATTTGGTACAGATCATCTAGAGACCAAGCTCATCAAAAGTTGTGCTCTGCATGTCTGTAGGCCAAAGCCTGTGGCTGATAGGGCTTGATAAATTTTGGCGACTCGCCAAAAAAATTTCAAAATGCTCTCACGCCAACATACTTGATCGTAGCAGCTTCAAACTTGCTGGAAATGATGATGGCTCAGCTCTGAACGTCACAATATCATAAATTCCCACTTTAAAAATAGCGCACCCTGGTGGTAAAAGGAAGTAAACAGTTCGGTTACTTTGTCGTATGCAGACGAAATTCGATCCACATATGTATCATACCTAGACATACAAAAAACTCATTGGAGCCACGCCCTCAACCCAACTGGAAGTCAGCCATTTTGATTTGAATTTTTTAATTTTAAAACAAACTCCTCCAAGGGTTTTTGACAGATTGACTTCAAATTTGGTACAGATAATCTAGAGACCAAGCTGATCAAAAGTTGTGCTCTGCATGTCTGTAGGGCAAAGGCTGTGGCTGATAAGGCGTGATAAATTTTGGCGACTCGCCAAAAAAATTTCAAAATGCTCTCACGCCAACATACTTGATCATAGAAGCTTCAAACTTGCTGGAGATGATGATGGCTCCGCTCTGAACGTCACGATGTAAAAACTTCCCACTTTACTAATAGCACCCCCTGGTGGGAACAGGAAGTGACCTGTTCGGTTACTTTGTCGTAGGCAGACGAAATTCGATACACATGTGTATCATGCCCAGACATACAAAAAAGTCATTGGAGCCACGCCCTAAACCCAACAGGAAGTCGGCCATTTTGATTTGAATTTTTTAATTTTAAAACAAACTCCTCCTAGGGTTTTTGACTGATCGACTTCAAATTTGGTACAGATCATCTAGAGACCAAGCTGATGAAAAGTTGTGCTCTGTGTGTCCGTAGGTCAAAGGGTGTGGCTGCTAGGTTGTGACAAAATTTGGCGACTCACCAAAAAAATTTCAAAATGCTGTCACGCCAACATACTTGACCGTAGAAGCTTCAATCTTGCTGGACATGATGAGTGCTCCGCCCTGAACGTTAGGATATAATAACTTCCCACTTTACTAATAGCGCCCCCTGGTGGTAACAGGAAGTGTCCATTTTTTACTTTAACATGTACTGATGACACATGGTTGAACCCATCAACTTCATTCCACTTCTAAAACATGCAGAACAAGTTGGTGAAGCTACTTTATGAATGCTGTGAAGCTACAAGTAATGCGTTCCTGTGGCAACGCGGCGAAGATGGATCCCTTGCCATGAAAATACGTTTGTGTTTTTGATGTCTTTACTGAACTCGTATCATCATAAAAATTGACACACAGGTCAAGGATGGCAAGCTCTTAAATCTGATAGGGGCCTCGCCTATGGGGGGAGCAAAATGTCTCCATAGCGCCCCCTTGTGGAAACAGGAAATGCCATATTTTACATTGACATTGGCCGATTTGCTCGAAACTTCACAATTGTGCTAACGGTCTGCCTCTGAATGCAGCTGCACACATTTGGTTATGCACCGAGCACCCCCTGGTGGATGAGCTATCAATCTGTCATAACTCCTTTGTGCTTTGTCCGATTTGTTTGAATTTTCATCACAGGTTGGTGCCTCTACTTGGCCTGTCCAATAGTCGTGAGTGCACACCTGCACCCATCAGGATCTCACCACCACCCCCAACATGCACAAGGGTGCGAGGGCCCGTTCAACGCTGCTTGCAGCTTTAAATATTATTTATTATTCTTCCGACATTTCAAAGGCCAATTTCGCCCCTTTCCAAATAGTGAAAACGCTTGTAACTTTCCAGATTCATCCGGCCGGATCCGAAATTCGATATTGTTGGGCGTTCTCACACGTCCGACCCCAAATGCCGAAATAGCGCCCCCTAAACACGTTTCAAAATTCCCATAGGGAAATTCGGTTACTTTGTCAGAGGCAGACCAAATCCGGTAGACCTATGTATCATACCCAGACATACAAAAAACTTCATTGGAGCCACGCCCTAAACCCAACAGGAAGTCGGCCATTTTGATTTGAATTTTTTAATTCGAAAACGAACTCCCCCTAGGGACTTTGCCCGATCGACTTCAAATTTGGTGGAGATTATCTAGAGACCAAGCTGATCAAAAGTTGAGCTCTGCATGTCTGTCGGTAAATGGGCGTGGCTGCTAGGGCGTGACAAAGTTTGGCGACTCAACAAAAAAATTTCTAAATGCTCTCACGCCCACATACTTGATCTTTGCAGCTTCAAACTTGCTGGATTTGATGAGGTCTCGGCCCTGAACATCCCCATATCATAAATTTACACTTTACTGATAGCGTCCCCCGGTGGTAACAGGAAGTGTCCAGTAATTACTTTGAAAATGAACTCCTCCTAGGGATTTTGGCCGATAGACTTCAAATTTGGTGGAGATCATCTAGGGACCAAGCTGATCAAAAGTTGCGCTCTGCATGTCTGTAGATCAAAGGGCGTGGCAGCTAGGGCATGACAAATTTTGGCGACTGGCCAAAAAAATTTCAAAATGCTCTCACGCCAACATACTTGATCGGAGCAGCATCAAACTTGCTGGAAATGACGATGGCTTCGCCCTGAACATCACAATATAATAATTTCCCACTTTACTAATAGCGCCCCCCTGTGGTGACAGGAAGTGTCCAGTTCGGTTACTTTGTCGTAGGCAGATGAAATTCGATACACATATGTATCATACCCAGACATACAAAAAATCTCATTGGAGCCACGCCCTAAACCCAACAGGAAGTCGGCCGTTTTGATTTGAATATTTTAATTTTAGAATGAACTCCTCATAGGGATTTCGCCCGATCGACTTCAAATTTGGTTCAGATAAATAGAGACCATGCTGATCAAAAGTTGTGCTCTGCATGTCTGTAGGTCGATGGGCGTGGCCGCTATGCTGTCCCCATTTCTGATGCCTCGCCATGCATATTCGAACAGCTCTTTCTCCCTCATACTTAATCCAAACGACTTCAAAATTCTTGTATATGATAAGAGCCCCGCCCTGAACGCCTCGATATGCTCTTAGGCAATCTTGCTCATGGTGCCCCCTTATGGAAACAGGATATGCCATATTTAGGGCCCAAGCCGACTGCAAGTCGTCTGCGGAGGGCCCTCTTGAAATCGCGCTGTTTATTATTATTATTAGGGCCCGAGCCGACTGCAAGTCGTCCGAGGACCCTATTGAAATCGTAATGTTTATTATTATTATTATTATTATTTTTATTATTATTATTATTTATTCTTGCGATAATTCAAAGTCCAATTTCGCCCCTTTCCCAATGGTGAAAACGCGTCTACCTTTCCACATTCGTCCGGCCGGATCCGAAATTCGAGATTTTGGGTGGACATTCATGGTCGACGTAAATTGCCAAAATAGCGCCCCCTAAACACGTTTCAAAATTCCCATAGGGAAATTTGGTTACTTTCTCGTAGGCAGACGAAATTCGGTACACATATGTATCATACCCAGACAAACAAAAAATTTCATGGGAGCCACGCCCTAAACCCAACAGGAAGTCGGCCATTTTGATTTGAATTTTTGAATTTTAAAATGAACTCCTCCTAGGGATTTTGTCCGATCGACTTCAAATTTGGTACCGATCATCTAGAGACCAAGCTGATCAAAAGTTATGCTCTGCATGTCTGTAGGTCAAAGGGCGTGGCTGCTAGGGCGTGACAAAATTTGGTAACTCGACAAAAAAATTTCAAAATGCTCTCTTGCCCATATACTTGATCTTAGCAACTTCAAGCTTGCTAGACATGATGATGTCTCCGCCCTGAACGTCCACATATCATAAGTTTTCACTTTACTAATAGCGCCCCCCGGTGGTAACAGGAAGTGACCAGATTCTACTTTGAAAACGAACTCCTCCTTGGGATTTTGCCCGATCGACTTCAAATTTGGTAACGATCATCTAGAGAGCAAGCTGATCAAAAGTTGTGCTCTGCATCTCTGTAGGTCAAAGGGCGTGGCTGCTAGGGCAGGACAAATTTTGGGTACTCGCCAAAAAAATTTCTAAATGCTCTCAAGCCAACATACTTGATCTTAGCAGCTTCAAACTTGCTGGAAATGATGATGGCTCCGCCCTGAACGTCACGATATAATAACTTCCCACTTTACTAATAGTGCCCCCCTCTGGTAACAGGAAGTATCCAATTTGGTTACTTTCTCGTAGGCAGACGAAATTTGATAAATATGTGTACCATACACAGACATACAAAAAACTCATTGGAGCCACGCCCTAAGCCCAACAGGAAGTCGGCCATTTTGATTTGAATTTTTGAATTTTAAAACGAACTCCTCCTAGGGTTTTCGACCGATTGACTTCAAATTTGGTACAGATCATCTAGAGACCAAGCTGATCAAAAGTTGTGCTCTGCAAATCTGTAGGTCAAAGGGCGTGGCTGCTAGGGCATGACAAATTTTGGCAACTCGCCAAAAAAATTTCAAAATGCTCTCACGCCAACATACTTGATCTTAGCAACTTCAAACTTGATGGACATGATGATGTCTCCGCCCTGAACGTCCACATATCATAAGTTTTCACTTTACTAATAGCGCCCCCCGGCGGTAACAGGAAGTGACCAAATTCTACTTTGAAAACAAACTCCTCCTAGCGATTTTGCCCGATCGACTTCAAATTTGGTAACGATCATCTAGAGAGCAAGCTGATCAAAAGTTGTGCTCTGCATCTCTGTAGGTCAAAGGGCGTGGCTGCTAGGGCGTGACAAATTTTGGGTACTCGCCAAAAAAATTTCAAAATGCTCTCAAGCCAACATACTTGATCTTAGCAGCTTCAAACTTGCTGGAAATGATGATGGCTCCGCCCTGAACGTCACGATATAATAACTTCCCACTTTACTAATAGTGCCCCCCTGTGGTAACAGGAAGTATCCAATTTGGTTACTTTGTCGTAGGCAGACGAAATTCGATAAATATGTGTACCATACCCAGACATACAAAAAACTCATTGGAGCCACGCCCTAAACCCAACAGGAAGTCGGCCATTTTGATTTGAATTTTTGAATTTTAAAACGAACTCCTCCTAGGGTTTTCGACCGATTGACTTCAAATTTGGTACAGATCATCTAGAGACCAAGCTGATCAAAAGTTGTGCTCTGCAAATCTGTAGGTCAAAGGGCGTGGCTGCTAGGGCATGACAAAGTTTGGCGACTCGCCAAAAAAATTTCAAAATGCTCTCACGCCAGCACACTTGATCGTAGAAGTTTCAACCTTGCTGGAGATGATGATGGCGCCGCCATGAACGTCATGATATATTAACTTCCCACTTTACTAATAGCGCCCTCTGGTGGTAACAGGAAGTGACCAGTGCGGTTACTTTGTTGTAGGCAGATGAAATTCGATACACATGTGTATCATACACAGACATACAAAAAAGTCATTGGAGCCACGCCCAAAACCCAACAGGAAGTCGGCCATTTTGATTTGAATTTTTCAATTTCAAAATGAACTCCTCCTAGGGTTTTTGACCGATTGACTTCAGATTTGGTACAGTTCATCTAGAGACCAAGATGATCAAAAGGTGTGCTCTGCATGTCTGTAGGTCAAAGGGCGTGGCTGCTAGGGCGTGACAAAGTTTGGCGATTCGCCAAAAAAATTTCAACATGGTCTCACGGCAACATACTTGATCTTACCAGCTTCAAACTTGCTGGACATGATGATGTCTCCGCCCTGAACGTCCCCATATCATAACTTTTCACCTTACTAATAGCGCCCCCGGGTGGTAACAGGAAGTGACCAGATTTTACTTTGAAAACGAACTCCTCCTAGAGATTTTTCCCGATTGACTTCAAATTTGGTCGAGATCATCTAGAGAGCAAGCTGATCAAAAGTTGTGCTCTGCATGTCTGTAGGTCAAAGGGCGTGGCTGCTAGGGCGAAACAAATTTTGGCTACTCGCCAAAAAAATTTCAAAATGCTCTCACGCCAACATACTTGATCGTAGCAGCTTCAAACTTGCTGGAAATGATGATGGCTCCGCCCTGAACGTCACGATATAATAACTTCCCACTTTACTTATAGCGCCCCCCTGTGGTAACAGGAAGTATCCAATTTGGTTACTTTGACGTAGGCAGACGAAATTCGATACATATGTGTACCATACCCAGACATACAAAAAACTTATTGGAGCCACGCCCTAAACCAAAGAGGAAGTCGGCCATTTTGATTTGATTTTTTGAATTTTAAAACGAACTCCTCCTAGGGTTTTCGACCGATTGACTTCAAATTTGGTAGAGATCATCTAGAGACCAAGCTGATGACAACTTGTGCTCTGCATGTCTGTAGGTCAAAGGGCGTGGCTGCTAGGGCGTGACAAAAATTGGCGACTCGCCAAAAAAATTTCAAAATGCTCTCACACCAACATACTTGATCATAGCAGCTTCAAACTTGCTGGAGATGATGATGGCTCCGCCCTGAACGTCGTAATCTAATAACTTCTCACTTTACTAATGGCGCCTCCTGGTGGTAACAGGAAGTGACCAGTTGGGTTTCTTTGTCGTAGGCAGAAGAAATTCAATACACATATGTATCACACCCAGACATCCAAAAAACTCATTGGAGCCACACCCTAAACCCAATAGGAAGTCGGCCATTTTGATTTGTATTTTTGAATTTTAAAACGAACTCCTCCTAGGGTTTTTGACCGATTGACTTCAAATTTAGTACAGATCATCTAGAGACCAAGGTGATGAAAAGTTGTGCTCTGCGTGTCTGTAGGGCAAAGGGCGTGGCTGCTAGGGCGTGACAAATTTTGGCGACTCACCAAAAAAATTTCAAAATGCTGTCACGCCAACATACTTGACCGTAGAAGCTTCAATCGTGCTGGACATGATGAGTGCTCCGCCCTGAACGTCAGGATATCATAACTTCTCACTTTACTAATAGCGCCCCCTGGTGATAACAGGAAGTGTCCATTTTTTACTTTGACATGTACTGATGACACATAGTTGAACCCATCGACTTCATTCCACTTCTAAAACATGCAGAACAAGTTGGTGAAGCTACTTCATGAATGCTGTGAAGCTGCAAGTAATGGCGTTCCTGTGGCAACGCGGCGAAGATGGATCCCTTGCCATGAAAATACGTTTGTGCTTTTGATGTCTTTACTGAACTCGTATCATCAGAAAAATTGATACACAGGTCAAGGATGGCAAGCTCTTAAATCTGATAGGGGCCTCATCTATGGGGGGAGCAAAATGTCTTCATAGCGCCCCCTTGTGGAAACAGGAAATGCTATATTTTATATTGACATTGGCCGATTTGCTCGAAACTTCACATTTGTGCTAAGGGTCTGCCTCTGAATGCAGCTGCACACATTTGGTTACGCACCAAGCACCTCCTGGTGGATGAACTATCAATCTGTCGTAACTCCTTTGTGCTTTGTCCGATTTGCTCGAATCTTCATCACAGGTTGGTGCCTGTACTTGGGCTGTCCTATAGTCGTGAGTGCACACCTGCACCCATCAGGATCTCACCACCACCCCCTACATGCACAAGGGTGCGAGGGCCCGTTCAACGCTGCTTGCAGCTTTAATTATTATTATTATTATTAGGGCCCGAGCCGACTGCAAGTCGTCTGCGAAGGCCCTATTGAAATCGCGCTGTTTATTATTATTATTATTATTATTATTATTAGGTCTTCAAGATGAAGTCTGTGAAGACCTATTGTTTTTACTTTGCGATTTTTTGGATTATTATTATTATTATTATTTTTCTTTGCACTTTTTTTGTGTGTGCGATTCTGAAGTAACGGCTGGACTGATTTTTATGAAACTTTCAGGAATGATAGCCTGTGTGATGTAGATGTGCATGACGTCAGCCGATTTTAGATTTTTGGCTCCAAAAAGGGGAGATAACTCTTCAAATTTTTTTCTTCTAACCTCAATATCTCAAAAACTATAAGAGATAAAAATGTTTTAAAAATTTCCTCAGATAGCCCTCATCATGCTCTACAACTTTTATCATATGACCAACGACGGCCGGTATGGTCATTTTTCCGCTAAAAAATAAAATTCAAAAATCAGAGTGAAATTTTCGGTTTTGACCCCAGTCGTCTTCAAAAATTATCTTCTCAAAAATGGCAATAGATACAGAAGTGTTTTATATTTCATTCGAACCTACATTGAATTGTCTACAAAACGACTGAGCTGAATTTTGAAATTCGTAATTGTTTTTGAGTTATCTGCCCTTGAACTAAAGGCACGGAAAAAACGCAAATTTTTGGTTACATGTTCAAAGGGGCATAACTCGATAACTTTTCATCCGATTTTGAACCTGATTGTTTCTATCTATTCAGGATATCATGTTTCACAATCTGCTTAAGAATATTATCATATCAAAGTTTATAGTTAATTAATTAAAAAATTAAATTCTCAAAAATTGAAAATTTTGTGAATTTTGCAATTCTCGAATTTTTAGCGTCACAACTATACTTCATACAACTTTGTGTTCACATAAGATCTGTAGGGAATTCAATTTTACATTTCATGTATTTTTTTCAGAACTATATCTCTTACAGTTTTTGAGTTATCTGTCCTTGAACAATACCACCGTACACCAAAACTTGATAAAAATGTGAAATTTGACTGTTATGACAGTGTAAGGTCCCTTGTATAGTGAAACATTGTTAGTTTATGTGTAATCGAAGAATGTTACGCCATGAAATGTTGGGTCTGGGTCAAAGCGGGGTCTGAGTCAAAGCGGGAGTCTTGAAGACCTAAGTACTGCCGCAGCAGTCCTAGTTATTATTATTATTATTATTATTATTATTATTATTATTATTTCTTCTTCAGAAATGATTTCGCAAATTCCCGTGAGATGGTAAATGATAGAGACCTGAAATTTTGCACATTGGTTGCAAGTTGTGTGTAAATGCTGACCAAGGCATTTTTATCTCAATTGGCCTGATGGTGGCGCTATAATTCAAGAAAAACAGGTTTTCACTTTAAAGGTCATAACTCCTACGCTGTGAGACCGATTTACACGAAACTTGGTACAGAAATTCCTTGGTCCAATCTCTACAACTTTCCCATAAGGACCTCTAAGGTCCGCCATATTTGATTTTCCGGAATTTTGAATTTTTTGATAAACACATTTTTGACATCTCCTCCTAGGCCGTAGGTCCGATTCCTTCGAAATTTACTGTGGATCATCAGTGGACCAAGCTTATCAAATATTGCATAAAGCTTGTTGAAATCTCATTTTGTTTCCAAGATATTGACCAATGAACTTCAGCAGGGGCATGGCTTAGCACATAAATGGACAAAATTCAACAACCATTGGGCCAATCATCACAGAACTTTCAGAATATGTCCTTATAAGTACCAGGAACGTACCTTGACAGTTTCATGCAAATCGGCCCATAGGGGGTGCAATAACACAAATCAGACTATAAATCAGCAATTGTTTGTCCTAACTCACAGGGTATATTCATATAAGTACCTGAAACATACCCAGAAAATTTCATTTAAATTGACTGATAGGGGGCGCTATAACTGCAAAACAAAGCAGCACAGTATAACACAAATCAGACTATAAATCAGCAATTGTTTGTCCTATAGCCATAAAACTCACAGGATATATTCACATAAGCACTTGAAACATACTCTGAAAATTTAATTCAAATTGTCCGATAGGGGGCGCTATAAATGCAAAACAAAGCAACGTGGTATAACATAAATCAGACTATAAATCATAGTTTTTCCAATCATTACTAAACTCACAGGATATGTCCACATAAATACCTGAAACACAGCCTGAAAGTTTCAATCAAATCGACTAGTAGGGGGCGCCATAAATGCACAAAATAGCCTAACATAACACAAATCAGACAATACATCATAAGTTGTTGGTCCAATCATTACACTGGCAAAATGGGTCCACATAAATACCTGCAACACACTCTTAAAGTGGTTTTTGTCCCCCACCGCCACAATAGCGAGCGGAGCGGGGGACATAATATTCAGCTCCGTCCGGCCGTCCGTCCGTCATGTCTCGTTTGTTCTGAAAGCGATATCTCAAGAACGGTTTGACCGATTCCATTCATCTTTGGTGTTAAGGTATATTGGTGTGATACGCCGACCCCAGTAGATTTCCGTCACCTTGGCATTATTCTCAAGGTCATTACGATCATTTGACCACTTACAAATTCCTTGTCAACATGATATCTCAAGAACGGTTCGACTGATTCCATTCATCTTTGGTGTCAAGGTGCATTAGGGGCGGGGGATATCGAATTCAGCTCCATCCGTCCGGCCGTCCGTCAGTCCCATTCCATTTGTTGTGAACGCAATATCTCAAGAACGGTTTGTCCGATTCCATTCATCTTTGGGGTCAAGGTGTATTAGGGCCGGGGGACTTAGTATTCAGCTCCATCAGTCCATCCGTCCGGCCGTCCGTTCGTCACGTCCCGTTTGTTGTGAACGCGAAATCTCGAGAATGATTTGACCGATTTTATTCATCTTTGGCTTCAATGTGTAATTTTGTGATACGCCGACCCCAGTCGATTTCTGTCGCCTGGCGGGGGACATGGCCACGTTTAGTGGCAACACTTGTTAATTAAGCTGTTAAAGCTTTCAACTACTAATGGTCTTTCTTGGCTTGAACCCCGGAATTGCCGCTTGCGGCTATATTATACATTTGAAGTTGAATAGAGAGATTAAAAGTAAGATAGGATCATACAAAGCAAGTCTGAGTTTACTGTATACTTGAATATTCCTTTATACAGGTCCTGATCTGCAAACTCGGTACAACCACACTGCATTGTATTTCTCAAATTCATTCAACTATCTGACTGCACTTCAGGTTTCAGACGTAAGCTTCACAAATAATTCAATGTTTTGTTTTTTTTTCATCATGTGATTACAGAAGCCGTCCTCAAATTCAGACCTCAGTGTTACCCAGTGAAGACTTGGATCATGCCACAAGCAATTATTTCGTTGTATTGCTGGAGAATACTTCTGAAGTAATTTGTAAATGAAAACCTGATAAAATGCTTGTCAAAACTGCTCAACTATGCATTGTCACAGAAACTTGCAATGGTTCTGTTAGACAGTCATTTACAAGGAGGCAGATAAGTCCATGTTGATTGAATAATAATGGACTTGTAACTGGCTTCTCTTATGTATGCTTGTTCCGTCTGTGTCACCTTCCTTATATGCCGTCGTCTTCAAAGATTGGCATAAACTGACTTTTTTTTTGTTTAATAATGCATTCAAAAGCTGTTCATCTTGACTACTGAGCCTTCAGTTTTCCAACCAAGACTCTAGTCATCTGTCCTTGGACTGGGAGCACATGAGAAATGTGATGTAATTGAATGCACATTTCCTGTGATGGTGGTAAATTAAACCTGTAATGTACAATCAAGGTCTTTACATTTACATTGAGCAAAAACTTCACTCTGGAATTCTTTCACATATACTATGTCCTCTGCTGCAGTAAATCAGGCATGCAAATGAGTTAAATTAAAAAAATTTATTTAAACAAAAACCACACTGCATGTTGTTGTCTGTGGCCCATCAACAACCCACTGGCTACATTCGCCGTGGGGAAACATAAAGGAGGCCCCATCAGGTGGAAAGGCTGGGGGAAGGCAAATGGTTTGGAGAAAAGATTGAAGTGGAAGGAAGAGAGAATGGAAGGTGGATGGAAAGGAAGAGCTGGGAAAACAATAGGTATGATGGCTAGTATAAAATAAAATAAATAAATGAATAGAAAGTACATCAAACATCACATAAAGCAAACTATGACTTTTTTTGCGCCCATAACTGATGTTGAAAATCCAAATCCAGCATCACCCTACTGGATTTGGTCTTTCAGACACAGGGCAATGTTATTTAAAAATATATCATTTCCCATAGGGGTGAAATGAACTCTACATGCAAAAATTGGCCAGGATCTCTATGCTTTATCTGAGGATGATGCAAAATCTCTCCAATACACGAAACAAAGGTAGCCATCACACTGTTGACATATTGCCGGGCTTTGTCAATCTTCTTTGGATGGGAAGATCTCCACCGGCATTGCTGGGTGATGGCAGAGAAGATGATCTTCATCCGAGGGAACTGCCGATGAAGATCTTCCAAGTCCTGCTTGATCCCTGCGACAAGCTTCACACTCTTGATTTTACCGAGGTCATTGCCACCACAGTGGATCAGCAGGACCTCCGGCACAGCTCTTCCCCTCAGGCACTGGTGGATGAAGGGGAGGAGGTTTCCCCAAACCATGCCACCCCAGCCAAACCACTGGACCTGGGCATCCAGACCTAGGTTGGTCCCGATGGTCTCCCTTGCACGGTTTTCCCCACGGCGGATGTAGCTGTCCCCTATGATGTAAACTTTTGGCCGTGTTGGTTGTAAAGTGCAAATGTCACCTTTAAATGAAACACTTCTGCTGGCTTTTTACGCAATTTAGCACATTTAATATTTGTATTCTATTTTTCCATATTTTATCTGGTGCTATTGTGCTTTTTATGCATGAAATGAATGTGATTTAATGTTATAAATCAGTTTTTATGACATTCTCCCGTGAAAAGTCTTATAACCACAGGCGTCGGTTTTCAGATATTCCCATGAGATTTATACATACTCTTGGCCACTGTGGAGGATGCCGAGTCCATTTCGTCGTCTAAAAATGAGGATAACAAAAATTGAACAATTACTATGCATTCAAATACATCGAGTCCACATAAAAGAACGTGGAGGGGTGTTGCATTGCTAAGTTAACTATCACAGAGAATGAATTGCCGGTCCCCCAAGCCTGGCCATGATGGTTATCTTCAACTGCGAACATTTTTAAGAAATACAACATTAGCTAGCGGTAAGATATGCGACTTCTTAAACACAGCAAGCTAACTTTGGTTAGAAGGACAGTGTATTTTAATTCAAAACTCGATCTAGCGTTCTAACGTGTTGAAAAATTAAAGGTAATTAAAAAATTAAAAGTTCGACCCATTACTCAGCTAGTGCATGCGCATTCGAAATGACACTTCCCGGTGGAACGTGATTTAGAAAATACAACGAAAGTTGGCGTTAATATGCTCGCCACTCGCAACATTGGGTAAGTGACAGTGGAGAACATTGACTGGAGCTAGCTATGTGGCCGAGATGTGGCAAAAATCGGTAGCGTTACTTAATGTAATTAGCTACATACCTAGCTAGTTAAACAAGATTCAGTTATAAGATATCATAGATAGTCAGTTAGGTACTTCAACTAATTTCGAAAAAGATGACTGTGAGGTGGGGTCTGTTTAGCCATTGAGTCCATTTACCTTTTGAACGAGCCTACGAATATTTATGCTGCCGGCAGTTGTTGGGTCCTTTCACTTTCCTGCACCGTCTCCCCGTGAGAGCTGGCCATTACAGGCACTTACGTTAATAGCGCAGCTGCCAGATCAGGTGGAAAGTTCAGGGGGCTGTTTGGGTGGGTGTGTGGGCGGGATTCGATAGCGCGGCTCTACCCCCCGATCACTACTGCGCCGACTCAGGCTCCAAATGTGCAACATGGCAGCGGCCATATCGAGGATATTTTGGCTCCATTGTTGTTGAATGGGAGTGAATGGAGACGCGTCGTCCATGTTTTATACAGTCCTTGGTTGGTTGAGGTTGTTTGCGTTGTGCTGTGCCGCGAAGCAATTCACCGACAAACCGCTCGGTGGCGTCAGGTTTCCGAAGGACCTGTGGTGGAATCACGTGAGACTCGTTGGTAGAGTGTTTACGTTACGTTATGGGCTGTATTTCATTCCGTAGGGTAATTACAATTATACATCCTACACACTGCGAAATTACCTCCCTTCGTAGGGAAAACGCAGCAGGGAGTACGGTCGTTTGGAATGTCCTTCGACGTATTTCGCAGCTGCTGCTTTCTGCTTAAGCAAGTATAAACAGACGCAGCCAGTTCACGGGAGAACTGTTTTCACTGGCCATTTATCGGTTTCGCGGTTGCTTTATAAGCAACCGCATCGCTTTCATAAGGCGACAAATAGCCGCTGATAAAAATGAAAAACGACATAACTAGCGATAGCCAGTGGACTGGAGTATAATCCATCAAGTTCGTCAGCTTTCTGTGCGCTAGGTTGCTATTAGCCACCGTTGTCATTTTCTTGAATGACGTTGAATCACACACGTCACTAGGCTCGGGTCGGACCAATCAGTGCCCTTGCGGTCTGCGTCGCTTTGACGTGCAGTTAGAAAATTTTCGAGGTGCGCGGCAGGTGACGCAGAGGCTCTGCGTTGGGGGCTCAGGTTGCCACAGGGGCTCTGCGTAGCGACAGAAATCCAGCTTAAGTGTCACTTAACTGAGCTTGAAGTAGCAAGCTGGCGCTCGCATGCTAACGGTAGTCTTGGACTAGTTATAAAGGGAAATTCCCATTGCGTTTTGTATGCTATTGTTATCATCTTGTTTTCATTATTATTATTTTTTGCTAAAGAGGAACAAAAGTGCAAGTAGTTATGGCACACTAACGTTTGAGATGCTCAAGTTAACTTTTCAGCTAACGCAATGTGAGCTCACTGGCTCGATATCCTCGATTTTATCATTTTACTTCATGAAGATGGACATGAGGAACATCGTCTGTGGAGGTAAGTCGCTGCGACAGTAAAAATAATTTTAAAATAAATATAAGAATGCGGTCAAACTATTGTGGTTATTCAAAGCATTTCTAACGATACTTCCCTTAACAGAGATTTTATGCCCTGTGACCATGCACCTGGCTTGGCCGCTTGTCATATTGGGGCGATGTTGCTGCTTCACGTAGCCCGACAGATCAGTCAAATAGTGCATGCAGCAATGCCGTATATTTGTCAATACATATTCAACAAAGCATGACTACTGAAAATGTCGCCACTGCAAGTTCTGTTGATTGTTGTCCTTCGTAGAGCCTACACTGAAAGAGTTGACTCCATAAGTAAACATTGTGCTAAAGATGCTATGAGGCAGCATTCAGTTCTAGATCTGCTCCCAAAGATTCAACAATTTGTGGAAGAAGTGATCCCACGGTATAGCCCAGAGGTAGGCAACGAGGGCAGTATCTGTCCCTGGTTTTCACACGAACTTCTGGCCTTTAGTTGATTGTCTAAGTTAGCCGAACCATTTATGAAATCTGACATTTCAGGCGCATTTCTTTAAATTATCATGAATGACCACCAAAGACTGTGCTTGTCTCCCTTCATAAAATATTTTTCTTTGATCTAATCATTGGACAAATCTATATTTGCGTATGCAACCAATTAAATAAATTAGTCAGGGTAATTGATAAAAATAAAAACCTGCATACACACCGGCCCTCCAGGACCGGAATTGCCCACCCCTGGTATAGCCCATAATATAGAAGTCACTCATAAGTAACATACTTAAATGTTGTGTTATTTCTACTGTGATTAGCGCTATTATGATTTTTTTCCTAAGTTATTGTAGTCGTGTGGTGATTTGTCCAAGACTGGTTAACATTAACAAGTAATTTTTTAAACCTGTCCTTCACTCCCTTTGCCTTCTCCAGCACTCCTGATCTGGCCTCACCAGTGCCTCCAACTCAGCAGTCTGTCTCTCAGCATGAGACTCATAGACTAATGTGGCTTCTGTGTGGCTGAAATTCTGATGTGTCCTGATGAGATGAGTTAGTGGGGCAGGTCAGTGCCGTGGAGGGACCAGGCTACTCCTCAGACACGGAGAGCAATGGATGAGGGCTCTCCTCAGAGAAACAGGGTACTTTCACCCCCCTGTGCAGATGTAGACACCAGTGGACATGGAGCTGCTCTATTTCTGCACGCAGTTACACTATTCTATCACTAGATAGCACACCCAAATCGTTTATTACATATTCACGACAGAGCCTTGCCTGTTACCGATTCAGAGTATGAATGTGGACGAGTTAAAGGTGCACTATGCAAGTTTGTTTGACATCACTTCTGTTGACATTCGAAGTCAAACAAAACAGAGGTAGCCCGCCCCTCCCTCCCATGCTACTGTAACTGTCAACTCGTCAGTGATTGGCTGAAATGGTTTGTTATTTTATGGGGTTGTGTTTATTTTGCAGTTTGTGACGCCTGTGCGGTCTCCAGAGCCCGGGTTTTTTTTTTTTTTTTTTAGTGAATCCAGGGGCAGGCAGCTAGTGGATCATGGGGGGATGTCAGCGAATTGAGAGAAAAATATAATCGCGCAGAAAACAAACAAACTTGCATAGTGCACCTTAAAAGGGCATCTAAAGACGATTCCCATTGTTTTTGTTTATCGGCCAAGCAGCGAGCCGCACCTGTGGAAACGAATCGAAATAGAAGGATTATCTACGCCGCGTGTACACAAAACATTGGTTTATATGAATGAAATTGGTCATGTGACAATACAAGATGTCAACAAAAGCAAGTGATTTGTTTGTAAACATTGGACGCTCAACGTCCCGTCTGAGAATCAACTTTAGATGCCCTTTAAGTCCCATCCCCGCTTCCCAGGAATTGTGGGAATTGCACTCCTCTGCCAAGCCTCGTGCAAACTGCTTAACCTTCATCCTATCGGCCAATTTTACAAACGCAAACTACCAAGCGGGGTCTGTATGGACCCCAGGAGGGAATACCTTGAAATCAATGCAGTAAGAACAAATTCAATGCAGCAAACACATATAACTTTATTGAAGAACAAAATCCACTACTGCTGAATATCAAACAAAATCCACTACTGCTGAATATCAATGATGTATTATAAATGCAATAACATTGCAATAATATTGCAATAACTAGCATACAATTAGCAAATTATACACATGCACAAAAGAAATTTTGGCATTATATACATGATTTTTGCAGCTCATGCAGCTGTAAAACATTCTGGATTTCAACTTCTGTCTTTTCTTACTGAATTTAAAACAAAAAAGTAATTGTAAAATAATTTAGGGCTTTTGTTTTGTAGTGTAGTGTTTTGTATAATGTCTTAATCTGTGTGACCAAGGGAATAATCTGTTGGCCATTATGAATCTGAAACAACCAAAAAGTTAACTTTCAGTGTGCTAGTCAATTATAAAATAAAAGACAGATAAGTTTTGTAACAAATTAGTTATACCTTCACAATGCAAAAAGCTGGTGCTTTAGTGTTTTAATTAAGACATAAATTCATGAAACGGTGAGGCAGTATGTCACATATTTTTAAAATGGCAAACGAATATATAGGTGCAGGGTCCAGATGGACCCCACTTGGAAGGATGAAGGTTAATGTACCTCATTATTGTATCCTGGTGAAACAGGCAGTGATGCATTGACTGAATGTAATTCCTTAACATTTGGATAAAACGAAAATAAGTGGAAATTATTTAACATAACATAACATGAATGGCGAGAACAGGCCGTTCAGCCCAACTAGGCTCACCAGTTTCTTTGTACTATCGTGAATATATCACTTCAGATACTCAATGACTCGATGGTATCTAACTTTAAGTCAAGCCTGCTCTTGAAAACTCCCAAGGTCTCTGCCTCAACAATATGGTCAGGCAAGCTGTTCCACACCGAAATTACTCTTTGGGTGAAGAAATATTTCCGAATATCAGTGCTAAATTTACCTTTGGTCAGCTTCCATTTGTGACCCCGAGTTCTACTAACAACACTTGGTTGAAGGAATCCTACATAATTCACTTTGTTAATCCCTTTAACATATTTAAAGACCTCAATCAGATCACCCCTTAGTCTCCTTTTCCTAAGACGAAAGAGATTAAGGATCTTCAGCCTTTTCTCATAGCTTTCATCTTTAATACCCGGAATTAGCTTCGTGGCTCTTCTCTGAACTTTCTCTAAAGCCTCTATGTCTTTCTTAAAGTATGGTCCCCAGAACTGTACACAATACTCTAGATGTGGTCTGACGAATGTGTTGTACAAAAGAAGCATCACCTCCTTGGATTTGAACTCAATACTTTTGGCAATGTATCCCAGCATCCGATTGGCTTTTTTAACTGCTACGGCACAATGGCTAGAGCCTGTGAGGGTTTGGTCAACAATCACTCCCAGATCTTTCTCTTCTGGAGCACATTCCAGTTTAAAACCTCCCATGAAGTAATTTCCTGCTTTAATTTTGGTAGATGTTATTTACAATAATCTTTAAGGGTGCCATTAATTGTGAAACCTTAATTTGGAGGAAATTGATTTTTTTTTTTTGGAACATTAATATTGTTCAGTATTTCTCACATGTCATTTAGAATTTTGCTGTAAGTATATATATATATATATATATATATATATATACACATATGTATTTTACATTTTTTTTAAAGAATTGTTTGTGCATTGCTAGTCAGGGGTGCCTGTAATTTTGGAGCCCACTGTTCTAGGACTGGGTAAAATTCACATTGGTAGAAGTGAGTAATACATACTTTAAAAATTAGGAGGACCTTTTTGCTTAAACTATTTTCTGTGATTTTAATGTTCTGGCAGATGTCCCTGAAGTATTGAACAGCTGTGAGCTTTCTTGGAGTGCATCCCGTTCATGCCAGACAGGAGGATAAAGATCTTCTTGCACGTATGTTTGTGTTGTTCTTCTGGCGGTATTGCACTGTTAAAATTACTTGATTTTAAAGTGTCCCTGGCTTGGTCTCTTCACATTATTCTTTGCCTTTGTGCATGCAGGTACCTTGTTTGGATCAACACCGAAAAAGGAAAAGACGGTAAAATTCCAAATGAGGAATTTCGAAGAATGTATAACCATTTTAAAAGGACAATTCAAGGCATTGATACTCATAAAAGATATTGTGAGAATCTTGACTAAATGCATTTTTTTCCTTTTATTACAAGGGATTGTTTTTTTATGCATTGTTGGTTCCCAGTTGCTGATGACAAAATTTTCTTGAATTGACAGAATAAATAATTTAAAACTTGAAATTTATTCTCTGTATATTTGTGATAAAGTGGTACATTCCACATTTTATTCAGAAATGATGTAATTTTAATTAGAACATTATGGTGAGAGGATACAATAAAAGCGACGGTAGTTGCAGTAATATGAAACACGACGACAGATCCTATTGCTATAAAATGTATTTCATACAGCATATGTATTTTGGACTACAGTAACTTTTTTTAACAAATAACAGCAATTTATTTGCCAATTGCTGTCAGTGGCTTACTGTTATTTTTACAAGATGTTTCAGGGTAGCACCTAACTAATTATGCGGATAATTTCTGAAGTCTCATATTGTAGCTTTATTGTCGTTATCACGTCTTAATCATTATTGACATCATATTCGGTGGAAAAAAATAAGTTGACCAAACTTAAAGTTGGGAAACCGGCTGCAAAGGATCGTTGAGTTCACTCAACTTAAGTCCCAATTTCATTCTGAAAGAACTTGGGATTTGAAGTTGAGCAAACTGAAAAATGCTTTGCAGCTGGTTAAATTATTATTATTTTTTATTCTGGGTCATTTTTTTTTTACAGTGTTGTATAATACGATTGTTAATCGTGAACAGGTTGAGAGTAGCCCGACCCAGCAATGAAGATAATCGATCACTGCGCGTATTGGTGCTTAATATTTGCAAAAATTCTATCCAAACGTGAGCTTCCAATATGTGCATTAATCTATATCAGTAAAATTAGTCGGCAGATATGTTAGGTGCCGATAAACTGGGTTTATTTAACGTTTACCGAAAGCCACGTTCACGAATCTGGACCACTGGACAGTTGAGATGCAATCGTCAACATTATAGTTACGGGATTAGAAGCAGCAGCTGTGCAAATTTCGAAAGGAATAAAAGCAAGAATACAACTGAATAGATCACGATCGTGCAGGCCATCTTACGCACTATTTAGTGGTGTAAAATCAGTAATGCTGTGAAATTCACATTCTTTCCGCATATTTGCGCAAGGTCTGAGCCGCAAATAACTGGTTTTCATATTTGTTTTCGTGCTTTAAAAAAAAAGCATTTGGCCGCGAGAAAACCATTTTTCTACTCGCTTTATGTCCGTTTTCATTCATAGAATACGTGGCCCATGGTACAACCTCGGGCTGAGAACCTTTTTTGCACCGCGTTTGGAATTGGGAAACCCATTTGGGCTAGGTAGAAATGTGACTGGGTGAAAAGTGAAGGAATCGCTATATTTGCAAAGAGTTTTCCCACTTCTTGACGACGTACAAGCCCAGTGTATTACTTGTCCATAAGCCTTTCAAAATCTTTCTGAATTTGCAAGGAAAATTGCGGAAAAAATAAAAGCTGGACCGGGAATTCTGCATAAGAAGCAGCGAATAGGACACCAAGTTATGCCTCGTATGTCATGTCGTTGCTTAGTAAAGAAAAGTACATTTGGAATGGCCTTTTTTGTATTGGTTCTAACCGACGTATCGTGGCGACTTCGCTAGAGTTCTGTGTTGTGTTCTGTATTGCTAGCTCTGTTCCCCCCCGGGCGCTGTGATTGGCAGCACTACTCTGTTCTACGGGAGCCAATCACAGCGATCCAGGGGATACATATAGGCAGGCTGATCAATGGCTTGTGTTGGTTATGATATGCTCTGTCACTGAGAGGTTGTGCCATTGTGAGGAGATATCGTTGTGTGTACTCGAGTATGGCGGAAGAAATAACCAAAGTTCCGCCTCTGGGGCGATGCGAAAACTCCAGGCCCTGACTCTGCCTCTGCTTATTGGGGAAACCGCTACACTGGTGTCTGGAGTGGGATCCAGCGAACTGCGGTGAGAAATCCGGCGGTTGCAGGCAGAAATAGCTAGCCAGAGTCGGCGGATCAGCCCCGCGGTGGTCGCGGCAGAAGAGACTCACACTCCCGCGCTGAGCCTGGGAGAGCGAGGGCGGCAGTCAGTGCCGCAATGGGAAGTCAAACTGCCACGATTCAGCGGCTCCTCCCTATGGGAACACCAGAGCAGCTCCGCCACTACGTTGCCCTCGCAGCGCCTGGCTCCCTCCACGAGGCGCTGAAGGAGGCCAAGTGGGGCAGGCCACGCCCCCAAGTCCGGGTGGCGGAGTGCCTCGAGGAGTCGGAAGAGGTGCGCTGGACGCGCACTTCGCCTGATTGTTGCTACCTGGTGTTGCTACCACTGCGATGAGCGGGGACACATCGCCCGCTGCTGCCCGCCCCAACACCAAAACACCCTAAACCTAAGCCGGCCGAGCCTAATCTGAGCAAACAGCGATCTGCCTTTTTAAAGGCGGATAGGTGGCAATTCCCGAAAGTTCCATTCCTCTGCTTTTGTAAAGACATATGAGCAGCCATTTCATCCCCCTGCCTTTCTAAAGGCGGGGGATGCAGGAATTCCATTTTCCTGCCTTTTTAGAGGCAGAGGAGAACAACTTTCCACAGATAGGCCGGCTGGGCTCAGGAAATGGGTTGTACCTGCAGTGCTGGCTGGATGGGTAACCCTGCAGGGTGCTTGTTAATACGGCGCCACTATCTCCCTGGTCCTACAGTGGTCCTCCACGACACCCACTGGGAGCCCACTGACACACAGCTGCAGTCTGTGACAGGCCAGCAGATGGGCATGATGTCGGCGCCCCAATGGAGCGGGTAGGGGTGGACGTCCTTGGGTCATTTCCAGTCACCGAAGCTGGGAATCGCTACATCCTGGTGGCGATGGACTATTTCACCAAGTGGCCTGAGGCGTACCCCGTGCCCGACCAGAGCGTGGAGACAACAGCGCGCTGTTTGGTGGAGCAAATGAGCTGCATAGTGACCAGGGGTGGAACTTCGAGGCGCAGGTGCTGGCAGCAGTCTGCAAAAGGCTGGGGGTGGCAAAGATGTGGACGACTCCTCTCCACCCACAGAGCAATGGATTGGTGGAGAGGTTCAACTGGACCCTCGCCACCCAGTTTGCCATCCTCACTAGTGTGGGGAAAATTACCTCTTGTTACCTGGTGGTGTTCGTTAAGGGTGGAAGACAATTGAAATAAAGACTTGACCAGATTGTGATTGAAATATAGTAAATTTATAACAGACAAAGAGTAAAAATTACAAACCGCAACAGAGGAATGTTCTCAGCCACAGTTTGGAGAGCGCTCTGCCCGGGCGTTGCCCGGACATCAGTCCTTATAATCCACAGTCCCTTAGCTGTACATCAATTGGCTGTAGATCTGTCTATAACCGTAGTCTAATCAGCTCCCGCCTTACTTCATAGTATTGTCCAGTCTACTTTGGACAGGTCACAGAAAGGCGATTCTGGGATACCTGACTGCGCTTAGGGCGTTTTCTTTCTTGGCAGAAACTGTGCATTCCTGTGCCACTCTTGACCTTGGTCCTCTGTACAGTTCCTCTCACACACAGACACACATTCTGGGTAAATAGGTTTATAAGCTTTGAGGTATTGACATAAAAGATGTTTTAAGCAGTAAAAGATAATAATAATACAAAAGATGTTTTGATAATAATACAGATGATAATAAGATGATAAGAATACAAAAGATGTTTTTGTATTATTCCACAACTCCCTCCTTTGGCCCCATTTTATGGGGGCAACACTAAATGCTGAAGCGATTACATTCTCACCCTTTTGTGCTGTGAGCACCTCACGTTACATATTGCTATCAATGGGGTGATTGCATTAGCATCCTAAGCGCGCCTAGCAAAACCCGACCTCCAGGCTCTACTTGACCACTGGGACCCCTCCTTGGGTGCCCCCTTCACCCCTTGACAACTCAGGGATCCACATGACCATGGCTTGGCCATGACGCCAGTGGAGGTCGGCAGCTAGTTGCCGGCCCAGCGTCCGCTCCAAAGCGAAACACTTTAGTCCTACAGCAAATCTGCATATTCCGGCATTTTAATTTTACTTCATATGTGCAAGTGCACTCATCAGCCACTATCACGGAATATGGATCTAGCACATGAGCACATGAGCACACTCTAACGTCATAAATTTACTAAGCCAATACCCTTCATCCACTCAAATCTCATTCACACTCCTCCTCAGACAACCCCAGAATCTCCCGGCAGTAGGCTCGCTGAAATTCAGGATCAGTCAAAAGTTGTTTTCTGAGGTTTGGCAGGTCTGAGCAATACTTCTCCGCCCACTTCCAGCAAGCCCAACCTGCTCCTCCGCCTTGTCCATGTTTGCAGTAGGGATTTCCAATGGGGCAGTTGGGCGTGTAGGGTTCTGGAGGACACACCCACTCGTCACTTCCTGTCACATTCCCGGTCACCTGTTGGTACAGTAACATAGTCGCCTCGTCGGGCGAGGTTAGGGCAAGTCCCCCAGCCTCCAGGCCTATGGGGTCATCTCGGTACTCCTCTAACTCAATATCTTCATACCCCCTCCATTTGGAGGGGTCAGTACCACAGTTGATTACGTTACATAAATCAAATTAAAATGTGTTCTCACTGTCCGGGTCCACCTTTAAAATTACCTTGGCTCCACAGCGGTCTGAGTTCACTGTAGCTGCGTCTGTTACCAGTACCAAGGCCAAGATTACTATAATACTTGCTATTTTCACGTTACTTTTGGGACGTGCATTGAAGTTAGTCTTGTCCGTGTTTTCCGGTAATGTATGTGTTAGGACCCAACGGTGTATATACTGCAAGACCAGGCTGGTGAATGCTCCCCCTGCTATTAGTCCTCCTACTGCTGCCGCAACCATCAACATGTCTTTCATGAATTCTTAGTGTGGTGTAGGTGTCGTATGGGCATCTTTCTGAGTGCGTTCAGTGTATAGCAAAGCGCCTACTAGAAGTAAAGAAAATCCTACTAGGAGAGCTAATCCCTCCTTTCCTATTCCTAGCAACAATTCATTACGTTTCCTCACCCTCCTTCGATTCTCCATCTCCATCTTCCTTGTTGATGTCCTGGAATGACAACAGGTTAGTTCTTACCTGCTCTAGTGACCGCTCTGGCGGTCTTGCTTTTGCATAGTGTGCAAAATGATGCCAGGTCTTATCTCCCTCCTTTTCGACCCGCACTGCGCGGTCGGAAACCTCAGTGATCTTGAACGGTCCCGTCCAGATCGGTTCGTCCCAACGTGGACGGCCTGGTGCCTTTAACCAGACCCAGTCGCCAGAAGTCACCCCTGGGGCCGGTGCCCGTTGTCCTCGTCTCCTGTGGAATTTGCTGCTTGCACCTGGCGAGAGAAGCTTAGTCATGTTGCCCAAAGTCCGCATATAATCTGACAGATCTGTTTGCAGCAAGGCTGCGGTGGGGACCAGGTTAGGGTCTCCCGGAGGCCCAAGCATGGGCCTCCCAGTGAGTAATTCATGTGGTGAAAGAAAAGTGTCGCCGCTGGTTGCTGGCGCATAGAGTATAGTGCCAGTGGGAGGGCCTCAACCCAGGTCAAATTAGTGGAGTACATGGCTTTTGCCAGTTTTGCTTTCAGGGTTCCATTAGTTCTCTACACTAATCCTGCTGATTGCGAATGATATGCACAATGCTTTTTCAGTCCTATTCCTAATTTTGCTCCCATGTAGGTCAACACTTCATTCCTAAATTCTGACCCATTGTCACTATACAATGTCTTTGGAATTCCCCACCTAGGAATAATTTCTCTACTCAGGATTTTTTGCTACTGTGATTGCTTCTATAGCTTGTACCCCATTTAGAAAAAAGGTAATATCAGTATTAACGATACCTCTTCCCCTCACATGGTGTTAAATGTATGAAATGTGTGGAATGGCCCAGGGGGTGTAGGGATTGCCCCCTTCTGTACTACTACCCATCTTTGTCATGTTGGACATTTCTTAGAAAAATTTTTTTTTTTAGTAAATAAGTGATAGTAACTTTGCTCTGTTGCTCTATTAACCCCTTGGTCCCCCCTCTTGGTACATGGCACTGCCCATGCACCAAATCTACAGCAATATGGAAGAGGGATTTCAGCAATATAGGTTTACCATTGGGTCCTACCCACCCGTCATCAGTGTGTTGTGTTCCATGTGATGTCCATTGACGGTTTTCTTGTGGGGGAGCAGCATCATGCTCTGCTCACAGCAGGTCACATGAAATTGAGTCTTCAGATTGGTGTAATAGCCCCACAAGAGTGTGTTTGGCTGTTGCCCTTGCTCCTCTGTCTGCAAAGGTGTCAGCCAAACTGATTGGATCAACATGTTTGGTGTGCAAAGGGTTACAATTAACACAGTTTCATGAGTACAGACAGCATATCCAACACATGGGTTGCCTTTATCGACTCTTGACGCCAAACCATCAACAAAGTATTCAATCTCAGGATTTGATAGAGGGGTGTCCTTGAGTCCAGGACATGCAGTACTATTAGATAGGACTTCTTTGAAACAATGGGAACAAAATGTTTTTTTTTATTTAAAGAAACATGATCAACAGTTTATTGCCATATAATTCTGCAGAATGAGAGCGCAAACAGGGACTCTATGTCCACAGCAGTCAGAGGTTGGTTTCTGCTGAATAATTTCAACAAGCAATTCTTATATGGGTCATCCATGAAATAGAGAGCCAGAGACCCTGCATTTTCTACAGGACTATATAATTTACAAAATTGGATGCCACCTATAGAAAATGCCATGCATGAAGGCCAGAGTATATATTAAAAAAAAAGCCAACCCAGGCAATACAATTGGTCTTCTGAAAAAGATAAATAAAAAAAACTGCATGTCTTGGAAAAACTTGTGGATAAAAAGTGTCCAAATTTGTGACACCCACCGCCCCCAGACTTCGAATGCAAAATTCCACAAATTTCCAAATAAAAATCTGTCTGAAATGGCATTTGTTCTTAACATCAACCCCAAGTGACTAACCCACAACGGCAACCAACTGGGAAATCCAGATGTACAACACTGCAACCAGCGCTCAAAATATTGCTGTGAACGCAACTCATGGTGTCCCAAAAAGCCACGCCGAAACAGCGCCGAGAAAACCCAGGAAACATAATATATTATCTAGATTTTTGCACCGACGTGTTGATACTAATCCGTTGCACAACCGTCCAAAATACCATCCCAGAAAACATACAGGCCTCTACAAAATTCCTCCTTTTGTGGAGCAAAATTCTTCAGCGTCATATTTTCCAAGTTCGTTCAACACGAGCCGGGCTCGCCGCCCGATCTGCTGTATCCCTTGGGGTCTCACAGTGGTCATAGATATGGATTTCCTTTCAACCTCCTACTACTTATCCGGGAACCAGTCTATCGTCTTCATGAAGGAAGCTGAGCAGGTTAGTATTTTTGTGTCCCCAGAAAGTTACGTTCGAATGAAGTGACGTTCAATCACTTAAAATCTTTTGGTAAATCACCGATTTTCAACACAAGTATGTTTTCTATAGGGATTCATAATTTGGCCTGCCGTTTCACGTGTTTTAAGGAGTGGTGCATCGTTTTTGGTCGCGGAAGTTAATTTGGATTAATTAATTACAGGAAAAATAACGCATTTAATCGCACCTTTCTCAGTTCCCTCATTTCTGGCACACCGGTAACACTGATGCTCACACTTTAGCCCGGTGGGTGGCGTTAATGCACCTTAAGTCTTAAAATGTTGAATAAAAAGGCTATAATTGCACTTGGGAGTTTGCATCAATCAGTGAATGTAGTACACAGATGAAAAATGCACTGATAAATATAGATCACATATATGTCTATTCATTGATTCAGTCGTCAACCAAAATTTATTTGAATTGGAAAAACTTTTCTTATTGTGTCAAAATATTTTTTTGCATTGACAAATGCAGAATATTGCATTTGTTCCGTCCTCAGATGAACATAACCAATGAGTGACTTATCAAAGCCCTGCCAAACATGTTCAGACCTTAGAGCACAACTGGGCATTGCCAAACTGCTGGTTGGTTTTAAGTTTGTTCTCTGTTATACTAATTGAACAAGTTGAGACTTGTTATATTTTGAAATAAAATTTTTATTGCATACTTTTGTGTTAGTTTCGTGTCCTTGTTACATCGGCAACGCTGAACGTTCAACACCTTGCCTCTTGCATCCCATAGTAGATCTTGCCATTTAACTTGTGTCACATTTTGACTCATGGGAACGCCAACAAAAAGTGAACCAGTACTTCATGCAAAATCTTTGTTTCAAATTTGAACAGTCATGTCACACTTTGGCTCTCTTTTTCATGGAATGACCCATACCCTTCTAGCCAGGCATCCTTCAAGCAATCAATCACAAAATTACACAAACATTTTATTCTTTGAAGATTTCTGCTCTAGGGATGCGCTTGGAGGAGTCACATCTTGTGCTTAGGGGCTCAGTTTCAAGGCCTGGTACAGATAGAAACAATTCTGTTATCTTGCTAAGTTGGGACATTTCCCAGACATGAGTCCATAACTCCTATCCAGGTGCATGTACCCCTCCTATCAGTACTTTCCCTCAGACAGTTTTCTCAGAGCCTGAAGCGGAGAACAAAATAAGCATTGACATTTCTAACAAGTATATATTATTTTGTTTTTAAGCAGTAAAACTATAATGTAATAAAATCTTAGTGCACGTAACACTATTAAGAGGAATTATAACAGCAACAACAAAAATTCCTTCAGCAACATTAGTCAAGTCAGGTCTATTTATAGAGAACATTTAAAACAACAAAGTTGAATCAAGGTAGTGTACAATGATAAGTGGCAGGTAATAAAATGGGGAAACTAAAACATCTATAAAAATCAATAAATCTGTAAAACGATATCAAGCAAAAGAGTCGATGGAATTCACTAGATCCTTTCTTTACCTGCCGAATAAATCCCAATTCAAGAACTTTGTCTTGTGTATTTTTAACTTGGTCTGAATGTGTTTCACAAAATCATCAATTTCACTGGAATTGTTTGGAATACACTGCTTTGTCGATCACAGTGCATGTGCCACCTTGATAAATTAATTTTATTTAAAAATTCATAATTACTAAATTTGCCCATCCTTGCAACTGAGCTCCTGTCAATTTTGCATTAATTTTTTTTTTTTTTTTTTTTTTTTGCAGTATACTTATGAATAGGTATTCCTCTGTATTCTGGGTCAAAAATGGTGTAGTAACAATAATATCTTTTCAAAGTGTTTTTTTTTTTTTTTTTCATTAATTATGTTTGAGCAATCCACCTCAGTCTAGGGTTCCGCTAAAAGCATGGAGGAGATGCACAGTCAGGGCTTATTAGCCCCAGCCATAGTGTCAATTCCCCATATCCTCAGCAGAACCAGGTGGAGTTGCTTTAGACTGTGTTACAATATGCAATTTCTTTTTTTTTTATTATTCACAAAAAATGGGTATGTATTGAACATTCAACTGTAATAATTTTTCTGTTGGGCTCCCAGCACATAAAGGTAAACAATCGTCCCAAATCTGGTCAGCTCAGTCAGTTTCTATTATTTGAGCTCTCAAGACTCAAGTTTCCGTCACTGTCCACTTTCATAGTCCGCTTCTCTCTCGCTATTTATAGGAGGAAAAGACTTTGTCAGCCTAATCAAAAATAAATTGAGAATGTGATCACGTTATTAGTCGACTTTTTCAATTATATGGTGATCCACCTTTTGAATTTAGTCACGTGATAATACTCCGAATTAGATTTCCCCAAATTTATTTTAGAACTCTGCAGCTGAATCTTAGCTGGCCAGCAAATCACTTTCAAGGTTTTTTCATTCCTTATCTTCTGCAGTGAGTCCTCTGTGGAAAAGTTTCAATTGAATGAGTTTAGATGCATACAACAATGAACAAAAACTTCATCAACATAATTTTGCCGTTTTTCCACTCGCTTGGATCCTTCCCTGTAGAAGTTAAATAAACAGATTAAGGTTATCATGCCCCTCTTAGTTTTTTCCCATGTAGAATCACTGGTTGATAGTCCCTGTTTAAAGGAGAAAAGATTTTTCATTAATTCATTTGCCTTTCTTCGGTCAGGAAAGCTTCCAGTCACATTTGCTCAATCACAATGCATCATCCCTCTGCTCTCTGACTTCTGCATGTTGACCTGTCACTTATTAGTGCTCCCTAATCTGCTTCGGTCAATAAGGCTCCATTCCTCTATTGTTTTGACTCTGCATGCCACTTTGGACTGCGCTTAGGGCGTTTTCTTTCTTGGCAGAAACTGCGCATTCCTGTGCCACTCTTGACCTTGGTCCTCTGTACAGTTCCTCTCACACACAGACACACATTCTGGGTAAATAGGTTTATAAGCTTTGAGGTATTGACATAAAAGATGTTTTAAGCAGTAAAAGATAATAATAATACAAAAGATGTTTTGATAATAATACAGATGATAATAAGATAAGAATACAAAAGATGTTTTGTATTATTCCACACTAGCCAGCACCAGCGCGACTGGGATCAACACCTGCCCCTGGTCCTGTGGGCGTACCGCTCGGCCATGAAGGAGTCGAGCCAGTGCACCCCAGCAGCTCCGATGTTTGGGCAGGAGCTCCAAATGCCTGTGGACCTGGTGTTTGGGGCCCCACCCGAACCAGTGGAGCCAGCCACAGGGTAGTCGGATTACTACCGGCAGTTGCTGGAGCGGCTACGGTTGGCCCATGATTTCTCCCGACGGGTGCAGGAGACTGCAGGGTTGCGTCAAAAGCGCAACTATGACGTCCGGTGTCGGGGGCAGAGCTACTGCCCGGTGAGGAAGAAGGGCCTGTCCTCGAGGCTCCAGCACCACTGGTGGGGGCTGGGTGAAGTCATCAGTCATGTGGGAGAGGTGACTGGCCGGGTCCGGATGCAGCACAACAGGCGGTTGGTGGTGTTGCATCAAGACCGGCTCGCCCCCTACCGCCCCCGCCTTCCCAACGTTGCAGCCAGCCCATCTTCAGCTAACAGCCCGTTTCCCCACTTACCAGCTTCACCACCAGCGGCTGCAGTAACTCCGCCGGTTATACCGTTGCCCAGTCCGGCGACGCCAGATGCTGAGGCGCCTGGCGGACTTTGACTGTACATAGTTGAGTGAATTCCCCCCCCCCACTGTGATTAACTGCACTACTCCGTTCTACAGGAGCCAATCACAGCGATCTAGGGGATACATATAGGTAGGCTGATCAGTGGCCTGATTTGGATGTGATATGCTCTTACTGAGAGGTTGTGCCATTGTGAGGAGAAATTGTTGTGTTTACACGAGTATGGCGGAAAAAATAAAGCGAAGCTCCGCTTCTGGGGCAATGCAAAAACTCCAGACCCTGACTCTGCCTCTGCTTATTGGGGAAACCTCTACACTATGAATAAGCACTGCCACATTACGCCCGTAATCAGGCTTGCATTAACAATACGCCACAAAAATCCGATGGGAGAAATACTATTTATATTAGGCTAGTTCTTGCAAACAATACACACTTAGCACAATTAATTTTGAATAATATATTGTCTTATAATACTCTGTATATTACTTGAAATACAAACGATTTTTCCGCTTTTGGTTCCTCTTGCTACTTGCTGGCTGAGTGCTATGGGAAGTGAAATTTCTTGTTCCTGTGAAATTTGTTTTCTGAGCGTTTTCATGAGCCTAAATCAATGCCCAAGAACGCGGGCTCCGGTGCAGGTTTTGCATGGCAACAAAACTATTTCCTACACTGAATCTAAATTGAAATCGTTGGTTTTGGGTATAAACCAACGTTGTAATGAATGGGGAGGGGATTAAGAAACGTGGCTGAGTGCTATGGGAAGCAAAATTTCTTGTTCCTGTGAAATTTATTTTCTGATAGTTTTCATGAGCCTAAATCAATGCCCAAGAGTGCGGGGCTACGGTGCAGATTTTGCATGGCAATAAAACTATTTCCTACACTGAATCTAAATTGAAATCGTTGGTTTTGGGTATAAATCACCATTGTAAGGATTGGGAAGAGGGTTAAGAAACGGGTTTCATCTTTGGTCGGTTTTGCGACGGATGCCCGACGTTGGCCTGCTGGACATTCCACCGTCTGGCCAACGTCAATTTGCGACGTCAGCCTGACGGAACTGACGACGTTGGCCCGACGTATGCTTGCTATCTGGGGTTTTGTCTGTCACAAACAAGAGATGTTGCGGAACCACCTCTGACACCGGATCGGATCTGGGTTTGTTTTCAGCCAAAATACCCTACATGGAGCAGACACGGAGGGCAGAGAGCCCCCACTCTCCCTGTAACAAGTTACAAGTCAATTCATCTAACCGTAACCGTCCAAAGCTGTTAAATTGAGGTAAAAAATGATCCATAAAGCAAATATCCTACATAGTCCCTCGACTTTAATAAGCAGTTATTGTAAAAAAAAAAAAAAAAAAAAATTAAGTGATGAAGTGATTACCTGATTTCGTGCTTCCACTTCCAGATATTCTTTGACGTGTGCACGCAATAGGCTCGTTCGGGATGAGCCAGGTCTGCGCAGATTCGACCACCGGCGATCGGTGCACAATGCATGCCAGTTAGTTTTGTGTCCGACTTCATCCAGGCCTTGCTCTGACGTATTTCAAAAGTGGACGGCGATGAAATCGCAACAGCGAGGCGGCCGCAGTTTTCAGAGCCAGGCGCTGCAGGTGCTCTCCACCGACTGCACCGCCTGGCTCTAACCTGATCTAGCAGCTGATTGGTTTAGAGGTTGGCTCAACAATATGATGATTCATATACACTTTCTAACTTTGTTGAACGGGAGAGAGTTTGATTTTATTTGTCAGATTTGAAGGTTTAGTCTGGTTACAGAAAACGGGTGGCTGATGGTGACGTTTAATTGGGATTCATGTCACAGATCATGAACTGAATATAGTCTATTGTATATTAACACTGCACTGTTTTAATTATTGAAGTATTTAGCAGCGCAAATATTTCTGGTAAGTGGGATGTGAGGATTTTTAGGGTGGGGACACCTCGGGTGAATAGGATGTACGTATTTCTGTGACTTCCTGAATATTCTCTCCAGGCTGCTGGAAACTGCCCGACTTGATTGCAGCTTGTTGTCACCGCCCCCCGCTGCAGCCGCTTGCTCTCGTTTACTTTCCAGGCGAGGCGCAATTCACCGCGAACGAGCCTAATACATCCATGGGTGTGATTCGTGCCACGGCCTAGCTAAAGAGCTCACTGACCTGATGAACGTCCGTGTCTATCCCGTGACTCATAGTGACCTGTCGCCGTCGCTACTTCTGAAGAAACTTGGTAAACGAACTACCGCCGTGACGAAGTGACCTGACGCCGTCGCTTCGACTGAAAAAAGTTTTACTTTAAGTTTCTTGTATCACACTGAAAAATGTAAACTATCAAAGTGAGTGCAGAGATGGGAAAATTAGACTAAGAAATAAAAATGTGAACCTTTAGGTTTCTAATCGAATATTCATAGTAAAAGTCAAAATGCGGTATGAAATTTAACCCTTTCAGGCACGCAATATTCATTGAGAGACGTTTCTTTGCTTAATATTGCAGTTCATTGTTGTAGCATTGGCTACGGTTATCTCAAATGTTTTCTGTATTGTTACGACAATCTCTCCAATATGTTCACAATTAGAAACCTAATCTACCATTCGTCGTTATTAGGCTCGTTCGAGATGAGCCAGGTCTGCGCTATTCGACCACCGGCGATCGGCGCACAATGCATGCTGGTTAGTTTTGTGTCCGACTTCATCCCGCCTTCCTCTGACGTATTACAAAAGTGGACGGCGATAAAATTGCGACAGCGAGGCGGCCGCAGTTTTTAGAGCCAGGCGCTGCAGTTGCTCTCCACCGACTGCACCGCCTGGCTCTAACCTGATCTAACAGCTGATTGGCTGAGAGGTTGGCTCAACAATATGACGTTTTATATACACTCTCTACTTTTGTTGGATAGGAGAGAGTTTGACTTTATTTGTCAGATTTGAAGGTTTAGTCTGGTTACAGAAAACGTGTGGCCGATGGTGACGTTTAATTGGGATTCATGTCACAGATCATGAACTGAATATAGTCTATTTTATATTGACACTGCTCTGTTTTAATTATTGAAGTATTTAGCAGCGCAAATATTTCTGGTAAGTTGGATGTGAGGATTTTTAGGGGGGGACACCTCGGGTGAATAGGATGTCCGTATTTCTGTGACTTCCTGAATATTCTCTCAAGCCTGCTGGAAACTGCCGGACTTGATTGCAGCTTGTTGTCGCCGCCCCCCGCTGCAGCCGCCTGCTCTCGTTTACTTTCCAGGCGAGGCGCAGTTCATCTCGAACGACGCTAATAGCAGCATTCGCGCATTTGGCAAGCCGATAGTGCCATAATTCGTCTGTATAAAACGCGTTGTGGGACGAGAATGCGCGTGTGTTGCGCAGTTGTTGCTTTTTCTTGGGCGCTTTTAACGCCGTTGCTCGCGAGAACGGCGTTAAAAGCGCCGTTTTCATATGAAAATTAACGGCGTTATTTTCGGCGTTGTGGAAATATTCAAATTAGTGGCGTTATTTTCGGCGTTGAGGAAAATGGCGTTAAAAGCGCCGTTTTCATGGTAATGAGCTCCTCCCATTGATTTCTTTCAGCCAACACATTTTAACTGCTCTCCTCCAATCACCTGCCAAGGGAAACAGACCACATCAATGCAACCCAGATTCCCTTCTGTAGATCTTCCTGTTAGAAAGTTTGCACAAACCTGCAGTGCATAGCTACAGTCTCTTGCGAGCCTGAAGGAAATAAACCATGCACACTTTTTCAATAATTAAACATTTCTTTGACAAATAAGGTTGCTATTTTGTGAATAATATTGCCAGTTACATAGCATACTGTTTATATGTATGAGCAGTATCTGTGGTTCATCTGGTTAGATCCTTGGTTCCCAAACTGTGGTTCGTGTACCACTGGTGTTACTTGGCTCCCTCTTGGTGGTACTCAGGGAGTTTCACAGTTTCATATTTTTTACTAAGGGATTATAGCACGTGTGAAGGCTTATCGTCGCTCAATCATTCCAATAAGATCCTGCGTCAATCGCGGTTAACTTCTGACCAGAAAATAGGCAAACCTACTTCGGGATTCGGCCAAGCAATTTCACTACATTATCTCTGAGCCCCAATCATGTTTACCAGCTTGTCTGAACCAAGTTCCAATGCGACATATCGCCACAAACATCGTTCGTATTGTTTATCAAAGTCAATGCAAAGACGCGCGTCAATGCAAAGTCAATGCGTTTCGCGTTTATTTGCGTCTTTGCATTGACTTTGAATGTAATCTGTCGCGCAAAAATATTCGTTTCGCGTCCGGTGGAAAAGCAGCTTAATAGTGTTGCATCTGATTTTACTAATCAGGGTCTGCACTGAACCCCATGCACACTTTTTCAATAATTAAACATTTCTTTGACAAATAAGGTTGCTACTTTGTGAATGATATTGCCAGTTACATATGTGGCAATCCGAGGGAGGGCCCGGGTAGGGACTTGAACCTCTAGACCCCCGGGTAACAGTTTAACACGCTGACCACGTCGCCAAAGAGCCAGGCTCATTGACAAGAAAGCCAGGGCGCGCAGTTATTAGGAGGCATTCTCGTGACAGGACCCATCAACTGTCACACATACCATACCGTTTATGTATGAGGATCATATAGCACAGATAGCATCACATCCCTAATCATAAAAGCATATCAGAACTACGATTTCTTTCTCTTTATTCAGCATTGATCTCTGCATTTTACTTTACTATACCTTGCAGCCTCATCTTGAGCAGTTTGTCCACATTTCTCTAATAATTAAAACATATATTTGACAGATAATGGTGCTATTCTTAGAATTGTATCACCATAGCTACAAAATCTATGTATTTTCTTCTTCACTCACCAGATGGCTGAGAGGGTGATACCCATGAATTACCATTGCTTTTGCTCGAGGAGCCACAGGTTCAAATCCCAGTGGAGACATGCGCTTCATGCACTTCTATGGATGCCCGCTCGATTTATTCATACACTTTGGCGATTTTGGATGAAAAGTACATTACACCAGGGTAAACATCTGTGAGCCAATTTGCTGGTAGCCTGGAATTTTTTTTTTTTTTGCCTTACCTTGCAGTCTCACCTGTGCTGCAGTCTGTTCACCAAGCCAAGGAAATAGCCCACATCCTTTTGCTTTAGTCTCACAACCCATTTCTAAAACACATTCCACAATCCATCTGATATCATGTATTGGCAACTTCACATTAACCACCTTAGATTTACTATTTACTGACATTTGTCACCAGGTGAAGGCACAAGCTCGCCCACCTTCACCTTCTACCCCAAGGAATGAACCACACCCACCAATAAGGGTCACAGGCAAAGGAGGCACAGCACAAAAGGAGTAAATATTTATTAAGTTCCAAGAATGAACAAAAATCTTTAAAAGGACAATATTTAGAGTGAAATTGGAAACTGGTCCTATTGCTGTCTAGGGCACCCCCCTCAGCTAAATGGGGTCCTCCCGCACCAAACATTCAACAACCCCCCCCAACTGCCTTTTTCACTGTCTGCAAAATGTTAAATCTGTTCAAACTGTATTTTACCTACGTAAAAGTGAACATTTTTACCAATATCATTACTTTTTTATGATATTATTAAAAAATATTCACCTGCCTCCCTAGCCATTTTTTTCTAATTTGGATGTTACAGCAAGCAAACATATATCTAAGGATGGCCAGCGTTGGTAAATGAGAGGTTGGCAGTAGTAAATGAGAGGCCGGCGGTGGTGAATGAGGACCCGGCAACTAATTCGCTGAGGTTTGTAACCCATTGGATTTGCTATTGACTTGGCTGGTCACTGGCATTCCTCTGCTGGCCACTAGCATTCCTCAGTAAGCAACGCACTGGATTTGCGACTGACTAGGCTAGCCACTCACGTACCAAGGCTGGTAACCTATACGTAACTTGGCACTGGATTTGCGACTTTATTGTTTCTTATTGTTTCAAGAGAGGGCACGGGAGTCCATTGGCGTGGATCTCGGCCTGGATGCCCGGGTCCACTGGTTCGGCTGGGGTGGACTACGGTGGCAAGGCCTACTGCCCTTTTTCTACCACTCCCTTCGAGGAAGAGCAGCCCCGGATGTCCTGCTCATTCACTGCGGCGGGAGTGACTTAGGAAGGCTGAAAAGTGTCCATCTCGTCGCAGGAATGAAGCAGGATCTGCAACATCTCTGTCAACGTTTCCCCCATATGGACATCGTCCTGTCGGAGATCACCCAGAGACGTCGATGGAGATGGGGACATCCAGGGAAGATGGAAAAGTCCCGTAAGTGGGTGAATAGTGTGATGGCCACTTTTGTTTTGGAGCTGGGTGGCAGTTTTGTGCATCACCCCCAAATACAATTTAGCCATCCTGAACTGTTTCTTAAGGATGATGTTCACCTGTCCGCTAGGGGTGGTGACATCTTTTTAAGTAACTTAGTTGCAGGTTTGAGAGGTGTAATCCAGTTTGGGTGAGGCTGGATTTAACCTCTCAAACATTTGAAGCAGTTCAGGATAGTTAAATTGTTTTGGGGTTGTGATGCACTTATGGCCATTGCACTGTTCAACTGTCACTGCTCTTCCTCGAACCCCCACCCTCCCCCCAATCCCCGTCCCCACTCAAAAAAACCTTCCCATTGCCCCTTCATCCGCCCCATCAAAAAAAAAAAAACTTCCCATTGCCCCCTCATCCGCCCCATCAAAAAAAAAAAAAAAAAATCTTCCCATTGCCCCTCATCCGCCCCATCAAAAAAAAAAAAAAAAAAAATCTTCCCATTGCCCCCTCATCCTCCCCATCAAAAAAAAATCTTCCCATTGCCCCCTCATCCGCCCCATCAAAAAAGAAAAAAAAATCTTCCCATTGCCCCCTCATCCGCCCCATCAAAAAAAAAAAAAAAACTTCCCATTGCCCCCCCCTCATTATTCCACCACACCCCACCCCCACAAAAAATATACTCCTAATTTTTATCCCTCCCTCCCCTTTACAATTCTTTCCTTTTCACCCCTCCTTGCCCATTAAGTCTCACCCCAGCCAATCACCGGATGGACTCCTTCCTCTTTCCCCCACGATGAATGTAGCAAGTAGCTGTCCATATTATTATTATTATCATCATTTATTTGCCTGGATATTCTTATCCAAAGCGACTTAAACAGTTATAGGGTCAGTTGCCCTGGATAAATTATACCCATTCATCCGAGAATTAAACCCCTGAGTTTGATAGCTATTGCAGTCTGTCCCAGTTCAAGTAATCTGCCATACTTCAGTTCAACAAACGTGTGGACTTAAACCTCAAACCTACATCCCATGGACTTTGTTAGTTTGTAATTTCTATCCCAAACTGTACATAACTTTGCAAAGGCCTGTCTACTCTAGATAGAACATTGGTGCCGCATAATTGGAGGCACAGACATCTGAAGGTCCACCTGTCAAAGCACAGCACTGCATAAATATTGTATGTCTTTTAAAAATACCCTGTATCTCTGATGGAAAGCTGTTTGTTTGTTGCCTCAATTGCACCATATTACTTGGTGCATCCATCCCATGGACTTCCTTTCTGTATCTCCCATGGCAGTTGTGCTTTGAAATGAAACAATGATGCCGGTAAATGGGCATAGACACAGACATCTGAAAAGCTCCACCTGCATTTTAAGAAATGTTTTTTTATGAATTGTATGTTTTATTGCCCATTGCGCTACCAAATAATAAGTATATTACTTATTGCAATGGTTGCTGTGATGAGCCAAGAATAACCCATTTGATTATACTGTAATCAAACATTCCACTGAATGCAATTAACACGTTGACTGCCAGCTAATGGCGGGTCAGGGCCAGCGCCAGACTTGAAAATTCGGGGGAAATTATCCATCCCTTTATTGACAACAATTGGTCCTGGCTAATTCTAGATGGTTTTCCTTTATAAGCACGTTTTCTAATTCAAGAATAATCAAGTGGCAATTGAAGACACGGCTTCTCTCCCCCATGCGATCTAACAGCAAATAATGGGCTACATTCAGTGCAGAAAAATAATTTAATTATAATTAGGTCTATGCACAGGCACTCAGCAACGTTAATTTTTTTTCCAGCAAGAGCGGCATTTCAGAACTCATTTGCGAATGAAGGTAATTACGGTAAGTACCTACACCTGTTTTTGCAGCACGGTCACGCAACTTGCTGTAAAAAATAGCCAGCTGTTAGACTGGAAAATGAAAACGGAGGAAACCACGTATACTTGTCACCAGAATTACCTTCATTCGCGAAGAGTTCTGAAATTCCGCTCTTGCTGGAAAAAAAATTACCATTGCTGAGTGCCAGTGCATTGACCTAATTATAATTAAATTATTTTTCTGCACTGAATGTAGCCGATTATTTGCTGTTAGATCGCATGGGGGAGAGAAGCCGTGTCTTCAACTGCCACTTGATTATTCTTGAATTAGAAAACGTGCTTATAAAGGAAAACCATCTAGAATTAGCCAGGACCAATTGTTGTCAATAAAGGGATGGATAATTTCCCCCGAATTTTTCTGGCGCTGGCCCTGACCCGCCATTACGAGTTATCTCGTAGTTGGCAGTCAACGTGTTAAAAAGGGTTTCTGATTTTTATCACTGTTGATTGATCATTAATACCAATATATTTATTTGTTATTTGTCACCTACAGACCCAGTGACCCATTGGATGTTCTGATTGTTGGTGAAATATTTTTATTCTTCATTTCGTTTTAAATCTGCTCTCATATCAATACTTTTACTTTCTGCTGGCCGCCGGACATGGAGTATTTTGCATTTCGTGTCCGACAGTCTTGATCGTGCATGCGATGTTTAATTCACAATGTCAATGGTGATGGAATTGATTTGCTCACTGACTGCAAGTACTTTTTTAACCCTGGTGTGGAAATAAAGCGTGAATCCGTTCGATCCATCTGACTAATTTTCGAGAGAGAGACCGAATAAAGGCTGTTGTCTATCTTCAACGGAACAAAACAGACGAATAAAAAGACCAAGGAAGGTCGATAGCTGTCAATTTGCATTTTGTAAAGGTCGAACACAAACATTGTTACGTTTATACGCCTAATAATTGCTGGAATACTCGAAAAATTTGAACTTTTATGACTGTCAGACGCAGAGTACTCTGTCCGACAGTCACTAAATTTGTCATAAAATGCACTAAGTCCCGCACCGATGTCGACTATTTTGAGCAGAGCTTAAACAGAGGCATTGGTTGAAATTCTCGGTACTCATCTTGAAGAACTGAGCCGTCTTATCAAAACATTCACGTTTAGTATCTAAAAGATTCAGATTTGAAGAAATTAAAAACAATAATCTACTGTCGGACAGGGAGTTAAACTGAAACCATCCGACGGTCGGACACGGAGTTATATTAAAGGGGACCGATTATGCTGATCCTTCTTTTAATACATATTAGTAATGTTATAATGTTGGTTGTCCATGCTCAACCTCTGAAAAGTTTCTAAACATAAGATACAGGGTTTTGCGTAATCCAAGAACGTGATTTAAGTGAGCGTGATTTCCTCTCTGAACAGCTCCTCCGAGATCTTCACAAGATCTGGGTAAAACCTGACGTCAGGTTATGCCATCCAATTAGTACAGACCTAGCCAGAGCCAATCATGGCGCTGGACCTGCCCACACCGGAAACTATTCTAGCAGGCACTAACAACGGCAGATCATACTATGCCTTAGTAGCATCTTCACTCTTGGAAATACAAAAGAAGAACCGCAGATCATTTGAGGTGCAATTTTGTCAGTATTTCTCCCAAAGCTGCTTTTTCCGTTTACTTTTGGACGCGAAGAAAAACAATGATTTTTCTTCCAAAAGACGATGCCACCAGAAATCAGTGGGTAGCTTTTTTTGTTTGCTGGCAGCAAAATGCCATGGCCAAAGAGAACGTTAGCTGATTATGCTCAGCATTTCACCAAAGACAGCTTTATCAATAAAGGATAATTCGACACAGGATAAGCGTTTCAGCTGCTTCTCAAACCTGAAGCAGTTGCATCGATCAAGCGCTCGGAGCCACACGCTGTAAGTAACGATATAACAGCAAATACTGTAAGTGAAGCTAACGTGTTACGGGTGGCAGCAGGTCCGCTAGCGATAGTTAGCACTAACAACTGGCCTCAAACGCAGGCTTGGTAAAATATCTGAAGATAAAGCCTGTATCGGTCGCGACTGTCCATGACTCACAGACACAGAAGCTGTAAGTTGCTTTTACTGCATAAGCCAACCTGACGTGATAGCCAGTTGATCGTGGCTGTAGCACAGCGGCTAACGTAGCCAAGTTACTGTTGCTAATGTTTGTGTCCTAAATATGCAAGAGTGATATCAGGGAAATTCTACAGAAGGTGTGTGAACATAAACCTCATTTGAAGCTAACTTTTAATACTTGTTTGTAATTTGGATGCTTGGTACAACTGTTCACAGTAACAGAACTTGCTGTCTGTAAAACCTGTATTGCAAGGGTTTGTCTCTGTGGTTATGACCGCTAGGTTACCAGCTACTGCATGTTAGTTTGCGTGTCGTGCTAATTAAAAATGCTCCTGGTTAACTTATATGCAGTAATTCTGATCGGTATGCTTGTGTTACTTCGGTAAGCATCAATGTGGCAGTTTCATCATAATGTTGCCCGATTGTAGCCTCTACAGTTAGTGATTTCTTCACTTATCCATGACCGGGATCAGCAGGATACTTCACAAATGTCTGAGCAAGCTCTCTGGTGCTACCAAGAAAGCAATGCGAAACGCAGAAGCTCTACCGGTTTACAAATGATTTCTCTGTACTACCTTGACATAATTTCATCCCCCTTTAGAAATTGTTGTGGCTAATAAAAATCCGAAAAAGGCGTGGATTAAATAGGTAGTTCTTTCCTGTAGAAGTGATCGATTAAGCTAGCTCCACATAAGCAACTTGTCCGCGCTTAACGGTTTGCAAAACCTGTATTATGTTCATAACATAACCGAGCTCTCTCTAGCTGTCGCGAACTATCCATAAAGCTGCTTTCACATCGGACACGAAACGAATTTTTCCCGCGACAGATTACATTCAAAGTCAATGCAAAGACGCAAATACGGGCATCTCAAGCCGCTTTCACACCGGACCTTGAAACAAATTTTTTTGTAGCGACAGATTACATTCAAAGTCATGACCACTTATCAGCTACTACGTGTTAGTTCCCCTGCTCTGCTAATTAAAAACGCTCCTGGTTAACTTATATGCAGTAATTCTGATTGGTATGCTTGTGTTACTTCGGTAAGCATCAATGTGACAGTTTCATCATAACGTTGCCTGATTGTAGCCACTACAGTTGAAGCTAACCGGAGAGGTGCTGTATGCGTCTGCCGAGTTGGGCTGCAGTTAGACAAGACGTAGGTTTTGCAAAGCTTGGGGTGAGTTTTTGGGTGCTTGTGAAACGATCGCTTTACTTATCCGTGACCGGGGTCAGCCTGATACATCCCCAATGTCTGAACAAGTTCTCTGATGCTACCGGTGAAAGCAATAGGGAAAAGCACAGGCTATAACGTGTATGGTATCACAAACGATTTCTCTGCATTGCTGAAGATTGAATAATAAATCGGCGACTGAATATTAAATTATTTCCTGTAAAAGTGATCGATTCGCTAGCTCCACATAAGCAACGGTTCACGCAGACGGAACTTACGGTCTGTAAAACCTGTATTATGCTCATAACATAACCGGAGCTCTAGCTTGCTCTCGCGCACAATCCATAATGCGCCCATTCTCCGCGAGGAAGCGCTTGTCATTCCGACGCAGTAAGTGAACCATTACCATGGGCAATTTCCGAAAATGCCGTTAAGCCTGGAGCTTTCGCCCCTCCGTCATATACCAGCGCAGAAGCTGTTCGTTGCTCCAAGGTAACAACACACCACAGCTATTGTGGGTGAAAACACTTGTGGACCAAGTGTTCTCCTAACCCTTGTAAATCTACCTTCAAGGAATGGACACATTCTCCAGAGTCTGATGCGATTGGGTTTATAGCAAGTCGCTCAAAGTGAAGTACAAAACCCAGGCTGGTCTGCGCAAACCACATAGCATTCATTCCTCATCAATGACCCGACACAGACTGACCACTGACTGTCCGAACCCTCGTATTTATTATCGTTTTGGCACGTCCCTCTAGGTGGGATTAAACATGACTCATCCCACCTTATCCAACATTATTACTTTCTGATTGGTTCATTGTCATATAGCAACACTCCACCCTTAGTAACAAGTTTGGCATTACATCATAGTGTAAATTAATTTTAAGCCTCCAGGGACGCTCGAAGACCGCATATGAGCCTCCCAAACCTGGGTTCAGCGAAAGTTCAGTAACTTATCTGGGTCATGGATGGTTCCAGAACACTTAGGTGCGCATGCTCAGGTACTGGGACTGGGCTGACCGATATGGTCATTCCAGAAGATTAGCTCATCCAGCCAGCCTTGGTTTGCCTGCTAGAGGCCTTCTTATCTTGCTTTTTTGACAGATTTATGAGTTTTTGTTTCTTCACAGCTCCACAGGCTTGCAGCAGTTCTAAGGGACCATAAGAACCTGGCTGAGTTTTCTCTGTTGAACTGTGATTATAGTATTACTCTGAATTTAGAACCTTTTGGGATATTTTTCCCACTACACTATGCACACGACCCAGCAGGTCCTAATACACACGGAAGCAGTCCATAAGCTGTTGGTCCGCTTTTAGCTGCTCCTCACTGTCCATGTTTCCCTCTAAACTCAGACCCACCGGATTTCTACGGTCTCCGGTCTACACTTGGGCATGTCGACCCGTTCTACAAATGTGTCTATATGGGTCGGGTGGATTCTAGCTTCCCCTGCATCCTAGCTAGGAGTAGAAAAACCGCGGTACTCACCAACTGTTGCCGTAGCAAACTGTAGCCGATAGCAAATTTGAGCTTGCGCTGACAGATATTCGCACTGCGTCCTCCACTTTCGCCGCTGCGTTTGTTAGAACAAGATCATGTCATTAGATCTATATTCAAGTATAACGTTAGATTGCGGAATTTGCGAGGAGGGTCTGCCTGCAAGCTGCAAGACGGAGGCGTAACGTGTAGTAGGCGTAACTTGTAGTAGGAGGCGTGTCTTGTACTTTTCTAAATCGCGGTCCACGCGAGATCTTCCTCTTTACCGGTAAAAAGTCTGCTAAATCGCGGTACGCAACTTCATATAAGCTGTCTGAATGAACAGTGAGATGTGAAACAAAAAAGCGTAGCCTATATGATAGTGGCGGGAAACCACTGAGCTATGGAACCCTCCTGTGGTAACAGAACGCAATAGACCGGAGTTGCATGCTTCCTTTACACGTAGCCGGATATCTATAAAGACGCATATTTATCTATGTGGTTGCATCATTTACATGTAAACGGAGGTTTCAGTCACTTAAAACGGATACTTTCGAAAACTCCGGGCAAAGTGGAGATTTCTGAAAACTCCGTCTTCAGACACTCGTGAATAGGGGAAACGGAGTTTTAACCCTGTGACGTGACGGTCCTCGTCGGTTTTCAGATCTCCGGTTGGCTATCTATTTCTTTGACCTGTTTGTGACCGCCTTCTGTGGCTGTTTTTGATGATCATGTAAACGGAATTATTTTCTTGTGCGGGGGAGGCGAATATACCCGTTTTCATAAATACCCGGGTACGTGTAAACGAAGTGGTAGTCTTCATGTCTGTATTTCTGTCTGTGCGTCCCATCCGTGAATATCTTCATACCTCCATCCGTCTTTTGTGTTGGGTTGCACAACTTCGTCAGAGACGGTAAACTAATTCAGAGTTAAACTGCAATATCAATATTGACCAGTAGGTGTCACCCATGTAAAGCGAATGACACTACTTCATACAGGAAATATGAGAAGTCATAACAGAACATTTGCATTGGTCAACTCAATGGAAAATGCGGAGTGAATATTAGCTGTGAAGTCACCCGTGGTTTTTTTTTATTATTATTTTTTTTTAATTGAGAATAGATTTTCAAAAAAGTGTAAATCCATTGTATATAAAACAAAAGCGTCACCGCCTCATAGAACTGTCCAACACATGAACCAAGTATTTGATAGTGGGCGTGTCTTGTGATGGGCGTGCCTGGTAGTGGGCGTGTCTTGTAGTCTTGCAGGACGCAGACAGATACTAAACAAAAGCGTCCTGCCTCATAGAACTGTCCAACACATGAACCAAGCATTTGGTAGTGGGCGTGTCTGATAGTGGGCGTGTCTTGTAATGGGCGTGTCTGGTAGCGGGCGTGTCTTGTAGTCTTGCAGGACGCAGGCAGATACTATTGGAATTTGCCCGCCGCTTCCTTATCAGATTGCAGACGTGTCTCAGGTTTCACTCTGCGGAGCCGGACACGGAAAACTGCATTCTGCAGCCTCGTCCCGCCCAACTCCGCCCTCCACAGAGCTGGCCTGTCAGAAGAAAGTGGGTACACGGGTAGTGGGGGCCATAGCGGAAGAGCCAACCCAGTGAGGCGTTTCAGGCAGAGACTACAATGTACTACAAATGCAGTTTTTTGAGGATGGCAGTATGAGCGAAATAAATACCCTTTTTTTACTTTGCACGATCAGGAGTACTCTAGGGGAGTCAAAGACCAAAATATAAACTTGGAAAAATAGCAAAATAGGTCCCCTTTAAAACCCTGTCCGACTTTCGGACACGCAGACACTGCGTACAACGCAACGTCGATGAATGTCCGTACACGTTATTAAATTACTCTCTGGTTTCCACACTTAAATGTACCTATTACATTGGTTGACTATTTGCCATCAACCGAATTGTTTATATTACATCATATGGCTAATGCCAACGTTGATAAAAGGAAGCGCTCGTGAACTCTGGCTACTCCTTTACTAAGCTTCATCTTTGCCCCTGTCCCGTTAAAACACTGCTCTCAAAAAAGGCCACTGCACAGCATGGATCGAGGGGATAGAGAAAAGTTTTCTCCTGATTTCGATCAGCTGAGCCTTTCTTCCCTCCTTGTCTTTTGGAGCTCTGTATAAACAGACAAAGCGACTTGTCCTCTGTTTCAATTATTATACAGGTTAGAAGTATTGTCGTTGAATGTCAATTACAAGTAGCTAGCTTGTTAGCCACCTAGTTAATTTTATTAACTACTAAGTCAATTCAGTCCCCGCGACGGTAAGGGAGCCAAGGTAGCTCGCTGTTGACCATTCTCAATTGCTAGCGTTCGCTTTCAGTCAGCGGTCTATTCAAGTCAATGGGACGGCTAATTAGCTAGCTAACGCGAAACGCGATTTTTTTCTATTAAAGTGACAACTTTGCGTTTATACGTTAACTTATGCTTGAAACGTTTTATTACAGCCATTCAAATGAATATTGCTGCAAAAGGCAGCCGCACATCTTGGCATTTTCACGCTTCTATCGACTTATTTGAAATTAGCCTCATATGAAACCATTCAATTTTTATGTTTGGTGTATCTAAATGGCGACCGAGTGCTTCGCTTTGGATTATGTAAATATGACATCCTCAGCAATCTAGTGTTCTAAATGGGCTATGTATATCTATGGCTCACGCATGTTGACGGATAAATGTTTCATGCCTATTCTAAAGAATACAGTTATTTACGTCCTGTGCGACAGAAAGTCGCCGGCATTTCACGTCACTTTTAGCCTAGCCTGGTGCCATCGGCTAAAAGTGCTTACTATTAGACCGTAATGCTACATACGAAGTAAAGACTTCTGCTACAAAATGCAGTTTCTCTGTAGAAAATATTATCGCTGACATGAAGGCTCATAATGCTTTTAGTGTAAAGTTATTTGATGTCGAAAGTGAGACAAAATGAATGGGGGTGAATGGTGAAGCTACCGCTAATTGATCATCTGCTATCTACTTTGAGTGTTCAATTGACCTTCAACTTCCGGGTGTATTCCTACCCCCTTGACCAAAGCGCACACGGCAGAATAGCTCCGCCATCTTGTGTATGTATAAACGTCCAATGAGGCACATTTAAACAGTAAACGTGGGTGACGACAAATGTTATTTTTTGGGCGGGGGGGGACTTGTTTTCCGTGTTCTTTTTTTATCTTTTCATACTTAAAAGGACGAATAAGGAATTGTAAATCAACAATATTTATGCTCCATTATTTGGCAAAGCTAAAGAATAAGCGCTACGATTGCCTTTCCCTTTATATTATCGCTCAGTTAACAACATTTTCATTTCGTTCAAAGAAAAAGCGTTCGCATTCAGCTGTGCCTGTGAGTCTGACTCAGGTCTTCTACCTGGAAGAAACTTGTCATTATATGCATATATGAATTTATATGTATGCTTTGAGTATTAAGATCAGAACAACTTCATTCTGAAGTGTTCATACCTACTTGTTGTCTTCATTTAGTTCGTCTTTGCCCTGACACAATGGATAACAGGATGATACTGCGTGTTGCCCCAACTGGGATCAATGTAGAAGTCTCAAAACTAAAGTATGTAAATGAAACCGCGCCAGTTTGAGTTTCCGCGAATACACTGTTCATAATAAACGAATAAACTGAAGCCTTTTTTGACAGGTAATTTAACTGGCACTTTTTTGCCAGTTATTTTAGCTGTAATTGTACAGTAAGTTTACCACAGAGTTCAGTACATATTCAGTGTAAACCACGGTTAAATGCGCACAGGACTCCACTTACAGTTTAAATGACAAGGAGACAATGCGTTAATTTAACGGTTAAATTCAGTCAGTTTATAACAGTGTAGGAAAGCCGAACTTGATTTCGTTGCTTTGTTGCGACTGCGTATGTGCATGGTGCAAACCAGCTTGTCCGGTATACACAAGTGCTTTTGAATGGAATGCATTGTGACGGGACTGGACATTTTGTCCGGTGTAAGCGAAAATCCGTTATATAAAATCCATATTCGATGTTTATTTAATCGAAAAACATTACAGAAAAATCGGGACTTGAACTGTTGTCCGGTATGAGCGATTTTCCGTTTTATAGGAGGAGGGTTAAGGCGAGTTCTACAGTATTTTCCATTGAACATATGCCCCGACATACATACAAAAGATGGCGGCCGTGTGCTGCCACAGAAACGAGGAGATTGTCCATTCTAGTTTTTTTATATCTCTGTGGCGCTTGCGGTCTAGACTAGAGCTGTGTTCGAAATCGCCCCCTATCACGGATGTAGTGCACTATATAGTATGTCCGCCATTTTGTAGTGTTGTTCGAATTCTTTTCATCCACTATATAGTGGACTATAAAATACCCACAATGCACAGCGGAATCGAGTGAGCAAGCGATGTACACCATAGATATATACACCTAGATGCCGCAGGACTGGGGTAGAGGCGTCCCCACATGGCGGCCATGTTAGTACAGGGTTAGCGGAAGCCTCAGTGTATGTACGTCTATTAGGGTAAGAAGTATCAAACAATTTCTACAAATCATTATTTTCTGAATTTTCGACCGATTTCCAAGCGGTTTGATTTGTTATAAACGTAACACATTTAGCTATGATCCAGGATATCTTGATACTCTAAAATGTCGGTTTTACTACCAAACTTTGTATTCACAGCAGTCAAGCGCTTAAACTTAAATCTACACCGAAGATGCCAGATTTTTGTGCAGCATATGGATGCTGAACGAGATATCCATACCAGATCCCTTGGAATTACCTTTCACTGGTAAGATGTAACGATAGATTTTGGATGTATTTGTGCATTGCAACATTATGTTGAGAGCTACTGTAACTATTTGTCCACCAGCGAAATGCTAACGTAGCTAGGCTAGACTAGCCCTAGTCATGGAAGCTGAGACTTTATAACAAATAAATCATAATTATAATGTATAGTTATTCGGGTATTTATCGATACCGCCCAATTTTATTACAATCCTATCTTTTCTTCTGAACGACTAACAAAGAGGATGTGATTGTATTTCAAAGCTGGTTACTAAGGCTGCCAGGTCAGATCCTTACGTTAGTATGAAGTTACAAGATTGTTGTTGACTCAGGTATTTTATACCGGTTGGATACAGAGAAATGCTCTTTTTATTCACAATTTCTCGATCATTTTTGTAATATTAAAAAGGCCTGAATCTACTATCATTTTTAAATGATATTAAAAAGACTTGAAGAAATATGTTGCAGTTCATAGATATTTCTCATATGTATTTTATACATATTTCAATATGTTGCAACATTATGACAGTAAGATAAAAGTATACTAATGTATAATACATTGTTGTCTTGTTGTTATAAAGCTTGTCAAAAAAAAGTTGAATAAATTTTAAATTATTTTGGTCAAGAGTAAATACTTTAAATTGGTAATTGAGTCTGTTATTGAATTTAACCTTTATCTGAAGGGGAAAAAAATCTTGTCTCTTTTTTGCTATAGTGCAGGGAATTTTTTTCATCTCTTGCCTCTTTTTTGACATATTTTCAAGGTTTCCCAAAGACGGTGAATTGAGGAGACGGTGGGAACTTGCTGTGAGACGGGGTGGTTTTGTGACCACTGAGAGGTCCTTGCTCTGCAGTGACCACTTCAAGCCGGACGACTTCGAATGAATGAAATAAATAATGCTCAGACAGTTTTAAAACTAGTCTCAAGACCAAACTTTCACAGATGCATTGTCTCATCTCACCCAATGCTGCATTTTATTTCTCTCTGAGCTTGTTCTTTTTAATCCAGGGTTTTATTTGCCTATATCCATTTTTATTCCTGTTCATTGTTTTCTATTCCATTACAATTCAATTACTTCTTGTTATTTTATTCATATAATTTCATTTATGTCTGATCGTATAATTTATTTCAGGTGTGCATCCTTGCAAATTCTTTTACTATGTAAAAAGCACTTTGAATTGTCTGTATACGTGAAATGAGCTATATAAATAAAGTTGCCTAACTTTCAAGGCTTATTTTTTTAAATGTATAATATTGTGTTACAGATTAATACTATTTTATGAATTAGTAATATCGCCTTGATAGCAGTGACTGCTAAAGGCATGAAATTGGGCAGAAATGTGTTTTTTTTTTTTTTTTTATTGATGCAATTTTTGAAATTAAAATACAGTATTACTACATCATATTCATTTTTTCGGGGTTTAGCGAAATATTAATACCTACGTTGTCTTTTTTCCTTTTAACATGTCCCGGCAATGTCACCAGGGTCGGCCCCAGAACTGGAAACTGGGGGGAGGGGCACAGACACATCCCTTTTTTAAGCAATAACTAGCTAGTCCTGACTAGTAGTCAAGGGTTTTCCTTATTGACACGTTTTCCAATTATAGTAATGATCCATTGGTAGTTGAATACTCGGCGTCTTTCTCCGTGCGATCTAACAACGACGAAATAATGGGCTGAATTCAGAAGAGGAAAATAATTTATAAACAGGTCTATGCTTTATGAGAGACAAACTGTTCTGGAACTTCTGCGCTACTTTATCGGCACATCAGGCGATCTAACCTGCGCTTCATGATTGTTAAAATCGTTGAAATAAAAGCATTTGAAACGCCTTTGTGCAATTTGTAATAACGCAGTTTTAAATGCACCGAAGTGCGCGTCCAAATGAATGATAGTCGCCTTACTTTAACGGGGGGAGCTAGCGATGCCTGATAGTGTGGAGTGTTTTCGGAGTGAATATATTGTTAATTTATAAGATGATTGAGCCCACGTCAGGAATAATAATTGTTTTTAAGGGGGGTGTCTGTGCTTACTGATAAGTTATTAATATTTAAATTTTGAACAGAACAAAATTTTACTCAGTCAATTATCTTAGGTCGTTAGAACTACTATTTACCGTAATGAAACATTTTTTTCATGAAAACCTGCATTTTTAAATTAAGCAAGTATCCTGTATCATAAATACGTGGCTGCCATATGTAACAAATAATACAGCTTAAATTTGTTTGAAAATTTATTGAGTTGTGACGATAAAAATCATTGATAAACCTCTGGCCCCATTGACTCATGCCGTAAGAACGCACGACTTCCACCGACACAAGATGGCGCCCGCGTAGACCCATCGTTCCAATGGACAGAAGCAGCGAACGCGGCATCTAGGTGTATATATCTATGGATGAACACTACGTTGTAGTGCCGTATACCACAATGCACTGCGGGTGTGTTTTCCACAGAAGAGGAATGTGAAGAGCGAGATGGCTCCGCCCTGCAGAAATACATTCTCCAATGTTCCCATAAAGCTGCTTTCACACCGGACGCGAAACGAATTTTTCGCACGACAGATTACATTCAAAGTCAATGCAAAGACTAATAATTAACTAACCGGCTAATTATTGTCCATGATATGTTACCAAGCTTGTTAAGTAGCTAGCTAACTAAGTTATACAGCTAGCAGATAGAGCCAGAGCATCTTCATCTTCATCGAAATGTAAAGTAGTACAGGTAGGTAATAAAAACATTAGACGGGATTACTTCATGGGAGGTTTTAAACTGGAATGTGCTCCACAAGAGAAACATCTGGGAGTGATTGTTGACCAAACCCTCACAGGCTCTAGCCATTGTGCCGTAGCAGTTAAAAAAGCCAATCGGATGCTGGGATACATTGCCAAAAGTATTGAGTTCACATCCAAGGAGGTGATGCTTCTTTTGTACAACACATTCGTCAGACCACATCTAGAGTGTTGTGTACAGTTCTGGGGTCCATACTTTAAGAAAGACATAGAGGCTTTAGAGAAAGTTCAGAGAAGAGCCACGAAGCTAATTCTGGGTATTAAAGATGAGAGCTATGAGAAAAGGCTGAAGATCCTTAATCTTAATCAGATCCTTAATCAGTCTTAGGAAAAGGAGACTAAGGGGTGATCTGATTGAGGTCTTTAAATATGTTAAAGGGATTAACAAAGTGAATTATGTAGGATTCCTTCAACCAAGTGGTGTTAGTAAAACTCGGGGTCACAAATGGAAGCTGACCAAAGGTAAATTTAGCACTGATATTCGGAAATATTTCTTCACCCAAAGAGTAATTTCGGTGTGGAACAGCTTGCCTGAAAATATTGTTGAGGCAGAGACCTTGGGAGTTTTCAAGAGCAGGCTTGACCTAAAGTTGAGTATCTGAAGTGATATATTCACGAAAGTACAAAGAAACTGGCGAGCCTAGTTGGGCTGAACGGCCTGTTCTCGCCATTCATGTTATGTTATGTTATCTTCATTTAGGTACATGGCAACAGAAGAATTACACTTCCATGACTCCGCGGGGTGCAGATGGTGTCGGATTACTTATTGGTTTTGGTAGCTATTGAAGTTGGAGAGTTGTTGAATTGGTTCAGTGACGGTTGACTAGTTAATGTAAGGGGCAGTTTGTTCCAATCTAACAGTGCGAGGAAAAAATGAGTTCTGTTATTTGGTAGTTCTGGTGCTTATCACTTTATAGGCGTGGGCAGAAAAGTGGCGGCTAGAGTATTTCATATCACGAGGCTGAAGTCTGGTACTGGTGACAGGGGATTCACCCTTGTGAATCTGGTAAAACTGGCAGAGCCTGGCTATCTTGCGTCTTTCTGTTCTAGCTAAGTGTAAAGCTCATTCTAGAAAACCATCACGGGGTCCAACAGTAAAGCTGCTTTCGCACCGGACGCGTTTCGCGTGTATTCGCGTCTTTGCATTGACTTTAAATGTAATCTGTCATGCGAAAAATTTGTTTTGCGTCCGGTGTGAAAGCAGCTTAAAGTGTCTGGTTTGTTTACATGATGCTCGGCGAGTCCGCTCACATCACAGGAATATCCAGCGCATTGGCGGACGCAACCATATTCAGAAAATTCCGGTGTAGTGTCCGAAATCGCCTTTGGTCATTCCTTATGTAGTGCACTATATCATAAGGCTCGTTCGAGATGAACTGCACCTCGCCTGGGAAATAGACGAGAGCAGGCGGCTGCAGCGGGGGGCGGTGACAACAAGCTGCAATCAAGTCGGACAGTTTCCAGCAGCCTTGAGAGAATATTCAGGGAGTCACAGGAATATGTGCATCCTATTCACCCGGGGTGTCCCCCCCTAAAAATCCTCACATCCCACTTACCAGACATATTTGCGCTACTACGCGCATGGGAGAATAGACCCCTATGTGAAGATTACCTGAAGAGAAGTTAGGGTCAGGATGAATTAAGGCAGAATACTGCTATTAAGAATGAAAATCTTTATTTCATGACTTACATCAAATTGCTTTATTGATATGAGAAGCAAACATTCAAATTAGCAGGGATGGAGGTGATTTGCATAAATTATGCAAATTAGGTGTCCAAGATGGCTGCCACAAAGGGGCATATCATGACAATTTCAAAACACCATACCTCAGTAACTAATAGACATATCAACTTCTTATTTTGCACACAGGTTGCCTGATCCAGCATCTATGGGCTAAACCTCTTTAAGTTGGATACTTTAACAAAATGCAAAGGCTTTTTGAAATTTTGCTCTTGACTTGAAAATTCTCCACCTCATTATATGTTCAGCACCCCCTGAAATTAAAAGAGTACCAAAATGGTCATATTTTTTAAGGTTCAGGACAACCATCATGCTGTAAACTATTTATGTTCCAAACTTCATTAAAATCGGACCAGTGGTTTTTGAGAAATGGCGCATGAAAAATGTGGAAATGGTAATGGTATTTTCATAGCAGTAATCTACCTTAAAGCTGGAATTTGCAATTTTTTTTAAAAAATCACTTTTTGTCACATTTGTTAAAACTGTTACTATGACCTGACAGTGGGATGTGAGTCAGATGATCTTTGAGAAAATCGGAGTCATCTGGCTCCATCTAGTGCTTCTAATTCCCTCTGCAAGATTTCACCGCGACCGGGACAAAACAACCAATCAGAGCCAGGATGAGTGACTGACGATGTCAGTCATTTCTCGTGCACATGCAGCGGGCTGCCCCCCCTTGCGCTTTTAACCTGTGTCTACGTCCGGCCTCTGGAGTTTTACCGAAGCAATAAATCAGGGGACGTGGCTTTGGTCAGAGACTTGAGGGGAGGGGGTGGGTTTAGAGGTGAGGCTAGATTCAAATCTTGCTCGCTGTTCCAAGATTGCATACTCTAGCTTTAAGGTCAGTGTGTGTTAAAAATACCATGTTTCAGCAATAAAGGCATATTTGTCCACTGGTTGTAGTTGACTACATATATGTCTTGTTTTTCTTGTTTATTCCATTAACTTTTTAACACTAACAAAATTTGTAGGGGCTGCATGAAACTTGTTCATGAATGATATGTAGGTAGAGATCATCTGACCTACCTTTGGGGTCAGGAGGTCAAGGTTTTTAAGTAAACTGCCTGGTAATACAACATATGAGTGTGTTTGAGGGGCAGTACGGTGGCATAGTGGTTAGCACTGTTGTCTCTCAGCAAGAAGGTTGTGGGTTCTGGTCTGGGGCCTTTCTGTGTGAAGTTTGCATGTTCTCTGGGTACTCCAGTTTCCTCCCACAGTCCAAAGACATGTATGGCAGGTTAATTGGAGACACTAAATTGCCCATAGGTATGACTGTGAGTGCGAATGGTGAGAAGAATTGAATAGTGTCTTGTAATGAACTGTGGAGGGCAGCATTATGCCGTTCGGTATACAGTTTGCCGGAATCTCAGATGAAGAAGAAGGAGAGTGTTTGCTACTGTATTGTTCACATTCATGAATTATAGTTGACTTGTTGAAAGTTAAAATGAAGGCTGTGGGTGGTTAAGTTACAAGCCTATTGTGCTATATCAACTGTTATTTTTATGTTATTTTACTTAACCTTTATTTATACAGGGGAACCCATTGAGACCTCAGTCTCATTTGCGATGGTGCCCTGTTAACAACACAAAACACAAAACAGAATACAATGCAATACATTATCATAAAAAAGTGGACAATAAACAATAAAGTTATCATACAGGAGTGCATACAATACATGTGGCTGAGAAAATTACAGTAATATTCTTCAAAACACACAGTCCCCAACTTCTAAATCCTTTATCACAATTTATGAAATTCTCTAATGATATCAATTTACCCAGTTTAAATGTTTCTTGAAAATTGTTCCACGTCCTAGGAGCACAGTAGTTAAAAGCAGTTTTACCAAGTTCTGTTTTAACTCTGGGGACTTCTTGGACCAGCCAGTCCTGAGATCTCGCCTGGTAATTGCTACTGCGCCTTGAGATAAAAGTTGTAAGATAACATGGTAATCTGTGTAAGATTGCTTTATAAATGAAGGTCAACCAGTGCTGCCTTCTCCTAGTAGCCAATGATGGCCAACCCACAGCTTTATACAGAGAACAATGATGCGTTCTAAATGGATCTCTAGTAATAAAACGAAGTGCAGCGTGATAGACTGTATCGAGTTTTTCCAAGGTCGTTGGGGCAGCGTGCGTATAGATGATGTCACCATAATCTAACACTAACAAGATGGTTGATTGAATTAAAAGCTTCTTATTATCTCGAGAGAAACGAGCCTTTTCTGTAAAAAAAACCCAATTTTATGTCTTAACTTTTTTGTAAGTTCATCAAGGTGTACTTTAAAAGACAGTTTTTCATCGATAAATATTCCAAGGTATTTGTAACAAGACACTCGCTTGATTTCAGAGCCATCCAAGGAGCGAATTAAAAATGAACAGTCCCTCAAAGAACAAGATCTAGAGAAATGCATACATTTTGTTTTTGCCACATTTAAAACGAATTTGAGCTCTAGAAGTGAGTGCTGAAATGAAACAAAGGCTCTTTGTAATGCAGATAATGCCTCATTCAATGAAGAAGCAGAAGTATAAAGCACTGTATCATCAAAATAAAATTGCACCTTACAGCCATTATCAAATGAGACCATATTATTAATGTACAGAGTAAAAAGTAAGGGTCCTAAATTCGAGCCCTGTGGTCCCCCTTTAGTGACCTCCAAAAAAGTTGATTGAGCAGAGTCTGCTGCAACACATTGTATTCTATTTGAAAGATAACATGAAAACCATTTGCAAGAATATCTTGTTCAAATTTGGCACTTAAGTATGCATTACCTCTCTTGGCAATATTCTTTTCAACTTATTCTTGTGAAGCCTACATGTAGTTTATGGTGTAATGACTTCTGTTGGTTTAAACAGTCCAACTTTTACTCTGAATGTTAAGAGAAAAGACTTTTTGAAAAGTTCAAAAATAGTGTAAATCCTTTCTTGTCATCAATTAAAAGGGTCTCCCAATTTTATCAATTTTTACCTTCAAGGGCTGTAGCCCTTATTTGATACCAGGTTTTATTTATTATGAAACAAATAAAGGCCGTGTTGGTTGAGAATACCAGACCTCCCGACTGTTTTAACCATGTTGGTTAGACAGTCCAACTTTTACTCTGTATGTTAAGAGAAAAGATTTTTTGAAAAGTTCAAAAAAAGTGTAAATCCTTTCTTCTCATCAATTAGAAGGCTCTCCCAATTTTATC